>BTHU01000012.1:101537009-102227009 GCA_036184795.1 Tokudaia tokunoshimensis | reverse complement strand
TAGACCCAGTCATCACCATAGCAGCAGCCAGCGTCTGCCTGGGCCTCCTGTGTCCTTCTTTTCTCTTCTGTGAACCCGTTAGATCCTCACACCAGGCCCTTGAAGTAAGAGCTATTTAACCCTGCAGCAGAGATGAGGATGCAGGAACCAAAGCGCTTAACCACCTGTGCTGTAAGACGCAGCACAGGTAGGATTTGAAACAGGGCGTTCTGTTTTAGAATCTGCGGCTCTTGATCACAGCACTCTGTCACCTCTCTACATGGAACCGGAAGGTCTAAGCCGTGCAAAAGCCGGGGATGGGGGTGTGATTCCAGAACACTGCTTCAGCCCCTGGGCCACCCGGTCGGAGGCATCTGGATGGATGTTTCCACCCAGAGGCTTAAGGATCCTGAAGGTCTTGCCCAGCCTTAAACAGCTGGGTGAGAATGGGCCCGGCATCCACAGCAGCACAAGACTTAAGGATGCCACAGGCCTGTGACACTGGCTACTCCTTCTGGGAGCTCCAAAGAAGACAGCAAGATGAGACAGTACAGGACTATCCGGGACCAACATTCCAAGCAGCTCCCAGCGCTGGCTTATAGTAAACAAGAGATGCCAGGTAGGCAGTGGGGGTGGGGGGGGCTGTCTCGTTCTTCACAGATGGATGGTCTGTGTCTAGTGAGGACACACTACAGGATCAGCCACAGCCACCACCAGGCAGTTCCAGCATGCTGAAGAAATGAACAGAGCAGGCCTGGATTCTGAAAATGGTCAGCCAAGCAAGAGAGGGGTCAGAAAGGATGGGAGAAATCAGGGTCCCACTGACATGAACCTCTAAAGAAGCAAATCAGAAGCACAAAAAGTGCCCATGGCCGGGGAGTAGGGGTGACGTGGAAAGGGGCTGTTACGAGGTACTGGGCGTCCTGATGGGATGAGAGAAGAATATTCTGAAGGTGACTGGGTGGCAGATGCAGGACTCTGTGCCTATCTAACACCAGTTATACTGTACATGTTAAGTGGTGTGTGACTTGCCTTATTAAGGTTACAAAAAAGACAACGCAGGCATGCCACCCGTCTCCACACCACCCAGACTCGCCCTGAGGAGCTGAGTACTCACTTTGTCACCTTCATGGAGTCATCGGCCCAGCCTCCCTGCCTTCGAGGTGGTTTCGGTGGGGGAGCCTGTGTGAGAGAAGCCAGAGTGACAGTCATGCAGCCCATGCCTCCAAACGCCAGAGTGCCAGGTTCAGGTCACCTAAACCAAGTCCGCCCAATAAAGATACAAAATAACCTCTAGTTTACCATAAAAACCAGGTGCCTTCATCCCTCCTGGTGGACGTAAAAGTCAGCACACCGCTCCTGATGGACGGGCTGGCGGATGTCTACAAAGACTTAAAAGTCCTCAAGACATGTCTTCCTCCCCAGGGCTGGAGAGTAAACCCAGGGCCTCATTCATGCTATGCACAAACTGTACCAATAAGCTGCATTGCCAGGGTGTGTGTGTGTCTGTGCACACAGGCAGTGGAGGTACATGTATATATTGTGGGGGGCGGGAGAATGTGTTCACGTGTACGGAGGCCCAAGGTTGACTCTGGGTGCTTTTGCTCAATTGTCTGTACCCTGACTTCTTCAGACATGGTCTCTCATTGAATCTGAATCTTGCTGATGAGGCTATGTTGGCTGAACAATGAGCGTCAAGGATCTACATGTCTTTCCCTCCCAGGGGATACAGGACCACATTACCATGCCAGCTTTTATGTGGGTTCTGAGAATCCGACACTTTATCAACTGTGCCATCTCTCCAGCCTGCTTATGCCTGCTATGGCAGTAAGCCATTTTTTTCTTCTAATATTTTTTATTTTTATTTTATGTGTGGGAGTTGTTCTGCCTGCATGTTATGTCTGTGCACTACATGTGTGCAATGCCCACCACAACCAGAAGAGGGCATCAGATCCCCTGGAACTGGAGTTAAAATAGGTAGTTATGCTAGCACCCCATACCATATGTAGGTGCTAGGGGGATTGAACCCAGGTCTTCTGGAAGAACCGTCTGTGCTCTTAACTGCTGACCTATCTCTCCAGCCCTAAGGCAGCAGGTCTAAACCTGAAAATTATCCCAAGTACATAAACACTGAAGAACATAATGTCATTTCTGCACAACAAACACTTGGCAACATCCAACATGATCAGCAGTAAGGAACTGAGGAAAATGAGAGAATATAGACAAAATAGAATGCAAATAATGCAAAACTATATTATAAAAACAATATCAAAGTTAGTGTACACTAATTTAAGAGAACATGTTTCAAAACAGTAGGAATGGAATCTGATTTTGCAAAAAGACCCATGAATACGAAATATTGATGTTCATTAGCTGTGCACATCCTGTAGGATCCCAACTGAGGACAACTTAAATCTCCCATCCCTGTGCTCTCATGTGTTTTCTGACTTTTAATGGTCTGTTTATATTATTTTATAAGAATAAATGAAGTAAAATGAAGATTTAAGAGTAAGTTTGCTTAGCAGACATAAACACGGACACCAACGGGTTCAACTTCCCTCAAGCTATTTGGCCAGGAAGTGCTCACGTGGGATCGGCACATTCAGAAACCATGCTGTACCAGTTCTTACTCAGCAGGTCCTAACTGAAAACACCTCCGAACAGCAATTCTCCAGAGTACCTGAGCCGGAAGAGAAGGCACAGCCTGTTTCCTATTTTGAACTACCCAGCATTCTTCCAGGAATGTTTTCTGAAGTATCATTTTTCTTTTTCCAAGAACTTGACACAATTCTAGCTGTGGTTCTCAGTCTGCAGAGGAGTTCGGATAAACGGACTACGACAAGGTTTGCAAACTTCTATAAAGGATTAGGACAGAACTCTTTCTTTTATGGGCCATAGTCTCCGTTGTAACTACTGAACTCTGACACTGGAGAAATAAACAGTTTAGATCCTAAGACAAGCGGGTATGGCTGGCTTTCAAAAACAAAACAAAAATTCTAAAAGCAGGCAGTGGGCCAACCTTGAAGGAAGGATGTGGTTTGCTGACCCCTGGACGCAGACGCTGTGTCATCATGGTGTCCTTTCCAGAGCCTAACTGGGACCATTTGAAGAACACGCCCTTCCGATACGCCTGAACGCCTTTATGCTTTTGACATTTTGTTGTTTGTTTGTTTTTAACATGGTGATAGGTTTTCTTGCCTACCTGTGTAGCGGTGCCCCGGCCTGGCAAAGATGTATTCCACTTACATCCAGGGCCTTTCTGTGACATGAGCCAGGGCCTGCTGGAAATGACTGAGAAGAATCCAAGTCCCAGAATAAAATACCTACACCCCTACTGAGCACTTGGAAAATGTAAGGGGAATTTGAGAAAAGACCCAACCCAGATTTCTATACTGGAGGTTGGCAGTGGGGCCAGAAGGAGGCCCTGCAGGTGGCACCCACTTAGAGGCATTTAAAATACAGAAGTGGAGAAGCTGTTCATCCCTGGAGCAGGGGGTGGGGACACCCAAAGATCTGCAGAGGGACTACACCCACCCCTCTCATTCCACCTCTGGAAGCAGCAGCCATGTATTCCGGGCCCCATTGCCCCTTACACACAGTTGGCTGAATCCCAGTGGACTGGAGCCAGGCAGAACTAATTAGATCAGGTGTGATAATGCACGCCCCTAATCCTATTACTCAAGAGGCTGAAGCAGGAGGATTCCAAGTTTGAGGCTAGCCTGAATTACAGTGAGACAAACAACAAGCGAAGAATCAACTGGACTTCCTGTCCTGGGAATCCAGAATTGAGAGAAAAAGGGAGGAATCCTTCAGACAGCACAGAGCAGTTGTCACGCTGAAGACCAGGTCGAACCAGCGTGACTCAAGACTATAAACACCGAGACGATATGCAGACTCGAAGGACCTTGACTTGTCTGTTGCTACATAGAAGAACGTGTTGGGTGAAGAGACAGAATTCTGAAGCAAACTGACCCACACCGAGCACCCCTGAGACGCTCAGAGCCAATGTATGGCCAGGCCAGGTGGTGCGTGCTGACTGTGCCAGCACTTTGAAGGCTGACTCATGAATTCAAGGCCAACCTGGGCTACACAGAGAGATGCTGATGTAATCATAAGGACCAAGAGTTCAAATCCCAGTGTGCACAGAGCAATCTGGACATCTTGCCACCCTTCTAAGGCCAGCTCTGAGACAGTGGAGACAGGGGATCACTGGGGTTTGCCAGCTTCCAGCCCAGCCAAGAAAGCTCAAGATTCAGGCTCAGGGAGAGACCCTGTCTCAAAAGAGATGGGCAAGGAGAGGAAGAGGAGGGGGGTACTCTGTGCCACACAGATTCACACCCATCTGGGCACTCTCACGTATACTCACTCAGGTACACACACTCCAATAAGTCTATTAAAAAGTAAATTTTAAATAAACTAATTTGCCCACAGCCCTCTACCCAACGATGGCCCCTCTCTCCTGTGATAATGCAGTACAGTCATTACTTGAGTGCCACGTTTTGTTTGGCTCCACCGTTTCTTTTGTTTGTTTGTTTTTAATTTGTGATACCATCTAAGAATTGGAAAATTTCCACATTAAAAGTCAGTTTCCAGCTGTCTTGACAAACTGGAATCTCCAGTAATGCTGGGGCCATCTCCTGGGGGCAGGGGCATGCGTGCCAGGTAGCTGCAGTCCTCTTGTCTGGCTCATTCCTGCTAATGTTCCTTCTGTTACTGCTGCACTGTGAGGCTGGTTTTACCCTGCATGCAGAATTCCCTCTGTTACACATCAGATATCCTGAATATCAGACATTTACATTGTACAATTATCAAGTAACAACAAAAATAATTTTATGGCTGGGATCACCACATGAGGAACTGTACTAAAGGGTCACAACATTAGGAAGGCTGAGAACCACTGAGTTCGTCAGACCCAGCCCTGAGACTGGTGTAGTTGACACCTGAGTGTGTGGTCTCCAACTATTTCTCTGCCTCAGGTATTGGGAAAGATAGAGCAGATTCAAATAAAACCTATGATATTGAAGTATGAGAGTGTCCAGTCTACTTGAAAGATTTTTCTAATGCTGTAAGATGCCTTGAGTCTAGAACAGGACAGAGAGGAAACTGACTTTTATCTCCACTCTGGATGGGGTCCCAATGACAGGAGGTTCCCCTGACCTGGGAAAGGATGGTGGGAGACGAGGCAGCGAGGAACAGGAGCTGGAGTGATCGATTCTTCTGGAATGTAGCCTTTGAGTAATCCCTAATGGGGGGACTGTTGACGGGATGGCTAAGGGTGTAGAACATGCCAGGCAGTAATGCCGTGGCTCCTTTACAGTCCCTGTTGCCACAACTAATGTCAACACAGGAAAGGCCACAACATAATCAAATACACAATCATCTGAGGGGAAGATAAAGCCAGATTCCGTTCAGGCAGGCTGGATCTCCTCAGTTACTATAACTAAGGTGACACACTTCACCTCTAACCAGACCCCAGGAAGCCATGGCCACCGGGAGGTTGTGGGTGGGGTGGCGGTGAATGGAGAACCCTCCCTCCTACAGGTGACAGCCACAGTTCTTCTCATTTTCCCAGTTGGAAAATGGTGCCCACAAATGAGACACAGAAAGCTTGTCACATAGGAGTTAGTTCTCTGTGCCTGGCAGCTTGACATCGGCTCTAAAATCAAAGGCTTTTGTCACAAATGGCAGAAGCCTCCCAGAGCTGGCATAATGCACAAACTGGGCAGACTGTTCCTTATCTTCTACAGACGCCAGAGCAGCTTGGAGAGCGGGCCATGCAGAGGGACCCTCTGCAGACAGGTGGGCAACAGGAGCCCTGCCTACCATCCATCGTCTTGGCAACGCTCAGGAGGCACACGGGCAGATGGGAGGCACGTGTGCCTTCGCTCACTGCTCTTAAGAATTAGCTAACAAGAGACTTGAAGGCAGAAGTCTATGTTTTAGTTCAGGTCAGGATGTCAGGGAAGTCGCAGTGGGTGGAGGGGGGTGAGGCAGCTGTCACGCGGCATCCAGTCATTATGTCAGATGAATGCGGCTGCTCCAGTTGCTTTCTCCCTACACAGTGTGCCACCCCCACCCCCACCCCATCCATGAACCGGTGCTAGCCTTATGCAGAATGGGTCTTTTCAGTTAAACCTTTATTTTCTGAAATGCCATTGTAGGCACACCTGGAACTCTCTTTCCGTGGCTGTTCTAAACCCAGAGTTGACAAATTGGTATTGCAGGAGGTGCAGAAGGACAGGTGGGACTTGGGACTCTCTAAAGCTGCACATTCAGAGGGAGACATGTGCCTCCTGGTGAGGAACACTTGTGCTCTGGGTTTACTGCTGAGGTCAAGGTCTGGAAGCAGTCTCCAGGCCCATGAGTCCTGTCACAGACACACAAACATCCAGGCTGAGGAGACAGGTTTCATTAACCACTATTCCAGATCACAGGGGCTATTCTACAGAGTTAGTTTCACTCCTCAGGGACTATCCTGGTGCACTGAGGGGGAAAAAAAGATGCCATCCTTGTCCTCAGATGCTCCAGTTCAATGAGGCCAACAGGAGGCAAAGTTCAGGTCTGTGTGACATCTATGTGAACAGACACCAAGTTGAAGCTAAACCAAGGAGGCTGGAGTGGTCCCGATGCAGACATGGGGGGGGGGGGGCGCTGTACTCCAGGGAGGTGAGGCTGAGGCTGAGGTGAGACCCCCTCAGGCACAGTGGGGTGAGACCCCCCTCAGGCACAGTGGGGTGAGACCCCCTCAGGCACAGTGGGGTGAGACCCCCTCAGGCACAGTGCGGCTGCAGTCACTGGGGCACTTTTCTTGTCACCCTGGCGGTTTACGGAGCCACTTGTCCTGAGGCATCTTGAGAACTGTTCAAACTCGCACCCTCCAAGTCCTCAGTACTCAGCTGAAGGCTGGAGAGGAGGTGCCAACCCAGGGCATGAAGAGGAAGGTGGAGTAGAGTCATTTGAAGAACAAGCTGGGACTTCTGAATTTGAGGGTCAGGCCTCTCTTCTGTCACTGAAAGGCCCTGGGCCTGTACATTCTTCCCTCCTCAACACAGAAATAGCAATACCGTCTCTTCCAGAGTGCCTGCAGGACCAGAGTAGGCTAAGCCTCCTAGGCACACCCAGGCAGCTCCGTAGTGATGGGCTCCTGGGAGACAGTGTGGCAACTGCCTCAGCCTGTTTGAAGATGAGTGTCTCCTTCCAGGAGGGATCACAACAAACTTTTTTCCCTGTAAGTGAGTGGGTCACTCACTCACTCATGTAGGGAACTAAGACACCAAAGAGCTAAGGAAAAGGTGAATCATGTATTCAGGTCTCTGCTAGTCTCACTCAGACCAGACAGGCAGGATGCAGTGGGATCTGTGGCTCCAGTGGGGAGGAGCAGGTGCAGCCAGAGATCGGAGTGTCAGGCTGGTGAGAACCCTCAGGCCTGCAGGACCCTGCCACCCAGCTGTGACCTCCAGAGGCAAATCCCCAAGACATCAGTTGGAAAAGCCATTTGCATCCAACTTTGGCTGACTTAGTGCTAGGTGACATTACACACCTCGGTCGGTCGGTCTGTCTGTCTGTCTGTCTGTGTCTCCTTCTTCCCAATCCTCTCTCTCTCTCCTTGTAAAGAAGAACCTTAAGATTCGTGACATCACCCAGGTCAGAAACAAGGCCTGGTGACAGGAGCCCTCAGGCAGTGTCCCCTGTTCTCTCTGGAGTGTGGGAAATGAATGCCGCCTACTGGGGCTGCCGCCTGGGCGGAGGGGGCAGGACCCTGCATAGCTCCTCCAGAGAAGCAAAAATGTGCTTGTCTCCAAAAATAAACCCAACGCAGGGATGACTGTGAGTAAAGGGCTGAGAGCACGTGACCGCAGCCGCAGTCCTGACATACCAGCATGCTACAAAAAGGAGCCTGAGAGGCAGAGCGCAGGAGATTCAGGAAACGGCCTCTTTATATGGTCTCATCCGAGTGGGCCAGGATTCAACCAACTGGAATTACCATGTCAGAGGGAGCCTCTTGGGCAAGACTCATTTCTGATCTTTATATGGTTCCCCCAGATTCCTAAGATGCCGACCCACAAAGATGCTGGCAGTGCCAAAAAAGGAGCCTTTCGAGTTTGGAGCCTTTGCTCATGCTCTCAGGAGCTCTGAAGAAACCGCGCTCCCACCTACCCTAAGATGAATCCGGCTCATCTGAGCTCCCAATCTAGAGGGCAAGCTGGTTCAAAACGCCAGTGCAAGCACACATGAACGCCCAGTGCAAAGACACAGCTGACCGAGAGCTAGTGCAAAGTTCACACTAGCCGCCTTAGTTCAAACTTCTATGAACACAAACTTCCTTGCCTGCTCCAGCAAGGCAGGTGCGCACACCCCGAGGGCCGGCATCCCTTCCGCCTCTCCGCCCTCCTGTGCCGGTCTGTCGCCAGGCCCGAGCCCTGGGTCTCCCGGCTAAGACATCATAGAGCTGCATTTTCCCACAGTGGATTTAAAGGTCAAGGAGGAGCCATGGATCCTCAGAGCTTTCAACTGAACCCTTTTGAGAGTAAACACAGCTCCCTGTGTGAAAGAACAAACTGAAATGGACCTCCTTCGATTTTCCAAACATGAAGGGAATAAACAAATCCGAGCATTAATGGACACCAAAGCCATGGGGACACGACTGGCTGGGAAGAACTGGCTGTTTTCAGGATTCCAAAAGCAAAAATGCCCCATACATGAAGTTCTGAGTTGTGAGGAAGGCCATGTCTGTCACCACCCTAGCTCAGCCAGCCTGTTGTGCGGCAGTAACAATAGGACAGGCCTTGCCATCCCTTGAAGCGCACAGCACCACCCCGGAAAGATCTCTGCCAAGAATGTTCCTCTGGAATCTAATCAAGCCTTCCGATCTGCTTTCCAGTAAGCTGGAAATCAGGTAAGAGAAGAATAAGCTAAATGACCCCAGAAATAAAGAATCTAATGGATCTAGAATGGGGAACCCTGGGAAGCCATCTGTTAGACCTCTTCAAAAAGCCAAAGCCGTTAAAAGGGAAATGAATGGGAAAATCTGAACGTGGCTTCAGAGCCGCCACCAGAGTTCTCTGATGGATCCTGGATTTTTTTTTTTAAACACCTCATTATAAAAGCAATTTTGGAATAGAAAATGAAGACAAACTTGGTAGTAGACGGTGCTGGGGAGTGATTACACCGCTAGGGTGACAGCCAATGCTCTAAGAAAATGTCACCTTAGGTAAATGGGAAACATTTAAGTAACACATCCTGTCTGTAACTTTTGTGGATACAACTCAACAAAGACTATACACAGAGTGTAACTTTTACATTTTAAAATATTTTATGATTTATAATCTAAGCCAACAGGGCAAGTGTTAGTTCCAGTTGAGTCTAGTGAGAACTGTAGGCTGTACTTTGTACCATCCCCCCTCCTTTTCCAGATGCTTCTTTTTGTAACGACCAGATGACCTGATGAAGGAGGAAGGCACAGCACAAAGTTCGAGTTAGCAATGAGCAGAAGAGCAGAGCTCGTGTGGAGGCGGCGGAGGCGGAACACTGTGCAAGCTGCCCACGGACACGTCTGCTCAATAAAACCCTGACTCTAACAGGAACAGAGACATTCTCACTTAATGGACAGCAATTCCGAATGCCACAGACAGAAAATAACTTTCCACCAAACACATCAGGTCTCATGATCCCTGACGTGAGCGGAAGCAGGGGAATGGTGCTTTTATTGCTTATTGGGTTTTGTTTTGCTGGAGGTTGCCCCTCCCTGCCCAGCCTCAAGCACACTGACCTACAACACCCTGCCCCCTCTGGGCTTTTAGATAAAAGTACCCCCTATCCCTCGCCCAATTTATGGTGAATGATATCTTGTGAATATATGTGTTATAAACTTAGGGTAGAAAGAATACCAAGAAACCCAGCTCCATATCTTTGCCTAGCCACTAACCAACTCCATGATCATAGATGTTTCTTCCCTTTAGAATTCCTTCTGCTTTACAATCCCATGATTCCATGGAACTATGAACTATAGTATTTTGGATTCTTGGAGCCGGAACCTAGGCCAAGCAAATCAATGATAAATAGAAGATTTGTGACCCGTGTGAAGATGGTGGAGAACGGACAGAGAAGATAGGCTACAGGGAAAAATCAGACATCAGCATCGAGAATTGATCAAAAGTGCCAACCTGGGCGTAGCCAAAGAATGCACTAGTCAAGGGTCAGCGATAATGATAAGCAGTACGTGAGGGCAGGTTGCTTTGCTGCGTCTCAACTGAGTGAAGGCTCTCCTACAATATCAAGCTCACAGAAGAGGAAGAGAGGCTGAGGTTAGCTCACCTAAAACAGTGTCATTGGTAGAAGGTGGAACAAGGACTGGAAGCCAGGCCGGTAGGATGGTACAACTTGTCCTGAACCAGCTGAGACTCCTCGACAGCCACGCGCATGTCAGCTAGGAGGACGTGGTGCTGAGTGTGACAGTCACAAGCAAGCAGCCCCAAACAACGCCATCACTGCGTCTCTCTATCCGGACATAAAGAGAAGCCCTGAGAAGCCAAAACCCAAACTTCACTTTCTACACCAAAAGGAAGAGGTTCCTAATGACGTGTAAGTGTCCCGTAACACAGGAGGACCAGCAAGTGGCTTGGGCTAAGCTCTACTCTGCTGGCTCTGGGCTTACACTGAGGGAAAGGTCAAGGGCAGAGGCAGGAACTAAAGCAGAACAGCTGCAACATCAACACACCAGGCACCGGTGATCAAATGCAGGCTTTGGAGGAAACATCCCTCATGACCAGGGAAGACGCTGTGGGAAGGATCTGGCAGCATCATAGGATCTCTGCAGGGCCTGCT
The DNA here is from genome assembly GCA_036184795.1 of Tokudaia tokunoshimensis. Lineage (NCBI taxonomy): Eukaryota > Metazoa > Chordata > Mammalia > Rodentia > Muridae > Tokudaia > Tokudaia tokunoshimensis. The sequence continues at coordinate 102,216,206 of BTHU01000012.1, read as the reverse complement.
CTGCACATGTTCTCTCCCACAATCTAGTAATTATCTCCCTCGTGTTGTACAGAGAGGAGAAACACGAGCTCTCCTCTCACTGGGATGTAACTGTGGTACTCAGGAAGCCATGCTGTCTGTCAAATGATCTGGTGGCATAACACCCGAAAGCTATCAAACTGTCCACTCTTAGTCACTCCTGGGATATGGCTGCCAGCAGTTTTCAAAGAGGCTGAACAAAAGGGAACATATTTCAGCCCTGAAAATTATGCTTAAAACTCACACCAGATTTGCCCATCTTGGAGAGCATCCCTGAACTATACCCCTTGGGTCATAATAAAACTAGTTCCCCCTCATCCTTTCCTTGGGTCCACATTCCTTCCAGACACTAAGGAAGACATGCCCGGTTCCCTCCATGCGTTTTGCCACTTAGCCAACATAAACATTCTTTTCAGCTTTCATCAGAAACCAAAACCTATACATTTTTGTCATTCTCTTCACTCTTTTCCAGTTGTTCAAATTAATCCAGCATGTGTGTTGCGAGACATGCACGGTGTAGAAGGGTGTAAATTCCTGGCCCTCTAGGAAGTCACCCCTCCTGGTACCTGTGGCTCTGTGGCTCTGTATAACCGAGACTTGCCGCCTCGACCAGATCCAGAGTAGAATAACTTGGAGCAAGTTGAGAGCAGGAGCTGCAAGAAACCTGAGCTCCTGTGTGGTTCCTTGGGGGTGACCATGGAAAAGAAGTGGGGGTGGCTGGAAGGAGGGAGCCCCGGGCTGGCTGCCCCACTGTGTGAGACCCAGAGTGTCGCGCTCCATTCCCACGCCATGTGATCAGGAACATCAGGTTGCACACTGCGGTCCTCTCCCTTGCTTCAGCTCTGGGAATGCTGTAGGACGCGCTGTTAGCACACAGCAAGGACAAGGCTGATGCTTCCGGGTGGCCCCTCCCCGTCATTACAGAAGTGGTTCCTCTGATCCTCCCGAGACTTTGGATACTGTTAGAATTGTTCCTCAACTCCCGGGTTTCACGGACAGTCCAGTACTTCAGACAACAAGATTTTGTTTTGGGTTTGGGGTTGTGGGAAGAAGTAATGAGTTGAGCTTTACTCTTGCTAAAAACTCTTTAAAAAAAATAATCACCATCTTCTCTGATCTTCATTTCATTAGAGAATGGAACTATACAACTTACCCAAATTATAAATGCACAAACCAACATAACAAACTGTCCTTTACACTGAATAAATTTACTTTGTGAAAACTGAAAACTTAGGTTCTTGGTGTGCATGTGTATGTTGCACACCAGAAGGTGTTGGATCCCTGGGCTAAAATTGCAGGTGATTATCATCTGCCTGATGGGAACCAAACGCCAGTCCTCTGGAAGAGCCACAGAACTAAACCACTGAGCCTTCTCTCCAGCTCCTTCCCATTCTTTCTCAAAAGACATGGTCTGAAGGCACTGCTCCCAGGTGACAATGAACAGTCACAAAGGCATGGCTGAGTGTATCACTCACTCAGGTGACCAATTAGCACAAGGCTCTGTAGGAAGAAGGCCCCCTGCCATTAGAACAGCATACCACCCATCTCTCCAACACTTGGGACTTTTAAGCGTGCTACACAGGCTCGGTGACCTATAGCTACCTATCTGCTAAAACAAAGTTCAAACACGGATGAACAGAGTCCGAGATTCTATAATGTAGCAGCACACGGTGTCACATGGTAACAAAACCTACCGGACATGTGAGGCAAAGAAACGTGTGACCCACAGCCGAAATCTAAAAGCCTAGGAGAACACTGACCTCACATGACCAGGTTTTGGAATTAACAAAGGTGTTAAAGAAACAAGTATAAATATGTTTGGGGGGGGTTGGAAAATGGCTCAGTGGTTAAGAGCATATACTGCTCTTGGGGAGATCCCAGGTCAGTGCCCAGCACCCACATGGCAGCTTACAACAACCCACATGCTCCAGTTCCAGGAGATCTGCCTCACTCTTCTGACCTCTGAGGTCACCAGGCAAACCGATGATGCTCCCACATACATCTAGGGAAAAAAAACCTCAGACACACTAAAAATGAATATGTTTGAGGCTGTAAAGGAAAAGATGGTCATAAAAAATGAGTAGATAGGAAATCTAGGTGCAAAACAGAAATTATGTATTTAAAAAATGAAGGGGTGGCTGGGCAGTGGTGGTGCATGCCTTTAATCCCAGCACTTGGGAGACAGAGGCAGGTGGATTTCTGAGTTTGAGGCCAGCCTGGTCTACAGAGTGAATTCCAGGACAGCCAGGGCTACACAGAGAAACCCTGTCTCGGAAAAAAAAAGAGAGAGAGAGAGAAAGAAAAAAGAAACAAACAAACAAAGGGGTGGGAAGCCAAATAGCAATATATACTATACGCATACGAATACACACACACACACACACACACACACACACACACACACACACACACACACACACAGAGTACTAACTGTAAGAGTAAACTAACTGAATGAAATTTTCAGTTAATGGGTTTAAAAGCAGCTTGAAAACAGCAGCGGAAACAAACTGAAAAGCAGATGATCTTGAAGATCAGCAGACAAGACCCGATGTTTAAGCGGGGGTACTAAACTTACAACACTTCGTGGAAACGGGAGTGCAACTGACCTGAGAGAACAGCAAGCCTCTACCATGGTTCCCAGAACAAGGAGAGAGCTGTGAATGGAAAGCCATTTAGGTCCGCGGCCACACCACCATGAATGCTTCTGATCTCGGAAGCTAAGCAGGGTCAGCCTGGTTAGTACTTGGATGAGAAAAGCTATCTGAGGAAAAACTGGCCTAAAAATTTCCAAATCTGGTAAAACCCAAAACATCACTCTACAAATGTGAAAGATTCAGCAAATCCCAACGCAGTAAGAATACAGAAAATCACACCAAGGGGCATCCCAGGCAAGCTGCCAAAAACTAAACATCGCAACATGCTCAACAAGCTCAGGGCATGGCCAAGGCTAGCCCTGAAATACCGATCCCCCTGCCTCCGTGTCTGCCTGCTAGGAACAAGAAAAGATTCACATATAAAACCGCCATCACCAGCTACCATGGAGGCCAGCGACCAAAGGAAGGGCAAGCCTGTGTTGAGGCAGGGTCTTCCTATGTAGCCCCAGCTACCCTGAAGCTCACTGCATAGATCAGGCTAGCCTCATAATTGCATTGCTCTTCCTGTCTTTGCCTCCCAAGTTGTTGGGATTAGAAGAACAGTGCCCCTCAGCCTGGCTGATACTTTCAATTCTGCGGAAAAAGAAGAAAAGAAAAAAACACGGTCTAGAATTCTCCATACAAAGGGAATATCTTTGAAAAGTAAAGACGCAATGAAAACACTTTCAGACAAATCAAGCGGAACAGTCCCTGGCAAACAAGAACTGCCAGGTGAGGGGAGCGTCCAGGCTGAGGAGAAACTATAACTGATGGGAACCCGGTCATCAAAGGGAACCCTGACGCTCTACCTAAGCTGAAATGATGACGTGTTTCACAGAAGTTATAATGCACGTGCTGTTGACAGCACACAAGATGGAAGGGGACAGAGGGACTCACCCACATTGTGCGCATGGTTAGGGAATCGTTTTTAAGCTCCTACAGTAGCTGCCATAAGGATTAACAGAAAAAGCTCCACACAAAAAGCCAATGGGAGGATGAAGATAGGCCATAACTCTATTACACTGGGCAAAAGTATGTGACGAGAAACGTTCGTCTGGCACTGCTGACATCGGCCTTAGTCAGGAGCCTTCTCATCTAAAGTACCATCGCTAAGTGAGTGTTTTACTATCAGTCTGCTCCGCAGGAATTACTGGCATGCAGGCAGTGAGAAGAGGCCCAGCCTAGCGGTCTCACAGAGGCCTCACAGCTAGCATCTCATGGTTCCTAAGCAGACTTAGTAATCTGCATTCACTACAATCCATCTCTTGCCTCTTCTAAATCCTGGCTTCCCCCACAGTCTGTTTCTCTTGCAGCTCTTTCAAACAGGGCCAACTCCATCAAATTCTACTAAAAATACCTCTACCTTACCCACAAGCTCCTCTAGACCCTGCTGACCTTACTAACCAATTACAGCACATGATGATTCCTGAGCTCGTGCTATTCAATATAATCAAAGCGCTTTCATGCTCTATCTTTGCCAATAAAAACGGGTGAGTTTTTTATTGTCAACTAGACACAACCTAGAGTCACCTGGGAAGAGGAAACCTCAGCTGAGGAACTGCTTGGATCAGACTGGCCTATGGCCATGTCTGTAGGCGTCCTAGTTGATGTAGGAGGGCTTAGCCCACTGTGGGCGGCACCATTCCTAGGTAGGTGGGCCTAGGTAATGTAAGAAAGTTAGCAGATCATGAATGGGTGAATAAGCCAGAGTGAGAGAGTGGGCAGGGTTCCTCCACGGCTCCTGCCCTGACTTCCCTCAGGGTGGACTATGACCTGGAGGTGTAAAGGGAAAACAGATCTCCTCCTTCCCAAAGTTCTTTTAGTCAATATTTTACCACAGCAACACCAAGTAGCTATACACTGACATGGGCATTGGGCTGCCTCTCTGCTAGCAGTTTCATTCGCGACCACCTGTAACCTTACAGCTTCCTCAGTTTCTTTTTTCTTTTTTTTTTTGGTTTTTCAAGACAGGGTTTCTCTGTGTAGCCCTGGCTGTCCTGGAACTCACTCTGTACACCAGGCTGGCCTTGAACTCAGAAATCTGCCTGCCTTAGTCTCCCAAGTGCTGGGATTAAAGGCATGTGCCACCACTGCCCGGCGCAGTTTCCTCAGTTTCAAGGACAATGACCTTGCTGCTTTTGAAACTCCAGTTAGAACCTGGAACTGTCCCATATCCACTCTGAAATATCTAACTACTACATACTGTAATGCCACTGATAAATTTTCTTTAAAAAAAAAAAACAAACCTAAAGTACAAAAGGGGACGGGTTTGTTTTGCTTTTGTTTATTTGTTTACAGCTAATTATGTGCGAGGCATTCGGGCACCAGTAACCGTAAAAGCGTCCTGGGAAGTCTGAAGCTTGGGAACTCGGCCCTGGCTCTGCTACCTCCTCTCCTATGACTGCTCCAACTGCCTCCAAGCATCTCTGCCGACACGCTCTCCATTCTAGACTATTCTCCAATATAGCTGCCACATTTTTCTTCCTAGAAAACAAAGTCAATAGCATCTTTCTCTGCTCAACACCTGTGTGTGGCTCCCACAGCCTACAAAATAAGCCCCAACTTTTCTACATGGAACGTAAGATCTACATGCTGGATGATCTTATGTCCACTTGACACACAAACTAGAGTTGTCTGAGTGGAGGAAACACTAATTGAGAAAATGCCTTTGTATGGTCAGGCTGTAGACAAGTCTGTAGAGCATTTTCTTAATTCGTGATTGATGGAGTAGGGCCCAGGCCATTGTAGGAGGAGGCATCTCTAGGCGGGCAGCTGGTCCTGGGTTCTATAAGAAAGCAGGCTGAGCAAACCATGGGGACCAAGTCAGTACGCAGCACCCCTCCACGGCCTCTGCATCGGTTCCTGCATTCATGTTCCTGCCCTGCTGGAGTTCCTGCCCTGAGTTATTTGATGGTAAACAGTGATCAAGAAGTATAAGCCAAATAAACCCTTTCCTCCCTAACTTGCCGTTTTGTCGTCGTGATTCGTCACAGCAATAGAAAGGCTAAGACAGCCTGTGTTCAAACACACAACAGTGCTCCCCACGTGGCCTTCTGCTCTTCCCACATCAGCAGATTGCTATTCATTCACTTCTGTGCAGACCAGAGTCACCTCCTTCCTGAGGCCTTCACTAACTCCCAGGAGGCTGTGCTGCCTCTGTGACCTGGGTTCTGCTGTAATTGCCACAACCTCATCACTGTCTAAGTGTGTGCTTCTCAGCTAGACTGTGTTAGCTTGACAGCTTTTGTATTGGAACGTGCATATTAAATGTAAGATGAATGAATAAAATTCTACTTAGAAATATATTTTAAAATACTTCATATATAGTCATACACTTGGACATATGTATATACATATATGGCTCAGCAAAATGGCTCAGTGAGTTAGAGATACTATAGAGCCTGGAGACTTGATTGAGTTTGAGGTCCAGGATCCACATAGTAGAAGGAGAAAACTGCCTCCCACAACTTGTCCTCTGATCTCTACATGCATGCTGTGACGCCCGTGCCACTGTCCCCACCCACAAAATAAATAAATAAATTTAATCTAAAAATATTGTGGTGGTTTTGTGCGTACACACACACACACACGGGGTGGGGGGCAGTGTGAGAGATTCTCCATAACAACTGGTTAAAAGGCAATCTAGAAAGGGCACCAGAATGAGAGAAACTGGGGAGATGGAAGGAAAACAAGGGAAGGCCAAGCAGGGAAGAAACGAACGGGAGAGACGCTTGGTGGAGAATGTACGCATGTCAATGCTGGATTCTCCCAGAAAGCTCCCACTGAACCCACTTAGGGTGTGCCTTTGTCCAGGCACACACAGCCCTCTGACAGACCCCTCCCCAGAATCTGTGGCAACGCCCCCATTGCTGGGTCCAGTAAACTGCCTTCCTGGACCCTTTGGGGGTATGGCACATGGCCGAGCGCTGCCTCCTTTCTGACACTCTCGCTTACCTTGGCTTGCACACACCCCAGACACCTGCTTTTCCCCCTCTCCTCTCTGGTCACTCAACAACTTGTTATAGGCTTGGCTTACCTATGTGTTCTTTAACTGTGGGTTGTCTCAGCTGCTGCCTGTCCCTCAGCTTGCGAAGGGGCTGCTTCTCTTCTGAGCCTACAACCTCTCTCACTGAGTGAGAACGCAGCTTCCACTCACCACCGGAATGTCAGTGACACCAGCCCAGAGCCTGGCACAGCAAAGCATCCTGGGCATCCTGCAGGTACCTCAGACTGGCATGTCTCTACAGAGCACAGAGCCCTCCTGTGCGTCTTCCCTGTTCCTTTAACCAGAACTAGCAAGAGAGAGCAGTAAGAACTAGCTCCAAGGCCAGGGGAAACGCAGCAGAAACATCTGGAGTTTACACCGGTGGGAGAACAGGCCTAAATAATTACACAAACTAGATAGACACTGGGAGAGGGGAAAAGCCAAAGAACATCATAATCATGTGATGAGGAGACCTGCTTACATGGGGGAATATTTTTTAAAAGAGCTAATATTCAACTTGAACCCAAAGAATGACTAATAGACCAGAGAAGAGTAGGGTATAGCACTAGGGAGATAGCTCAGTTGGTAAGACTGCCTGATGTACAAGCAAGGGGGCCAGGGTTTGAATCCCCAGTACCCATGCATTAAAAACCAGGCAAGGCTGTATATGACTATAGCCCTAGTGTTGGGGATGGAGACAGGCAGACCTGGGAGCTCCCTGGCAAGCCAGCCCAATAAAAATAAGTTCAATGAGAGACCTTATCTCAAGGGAAAAGAAGGCAGAGAGAGATAAGGAAGACACTCGACACCTTCCTTTGGCCTCTGCACCGGAACATGCATCTACCTGGACGTGTGAGCTCACAAGCAAGGAGTAATGTTAACTACCTTGTTCTGTGGAACGACAGCATCTGGGGGAGGGAGAAGTAGGTAGAGAATCACAGAAGCAAAAATGAAGAGTTCAGCTCCCCTGTAACAGGTGATAGCTACCTGAGGGGAGGCTGGAGCTGCATAAAGACCAACCTCAGGTGGTCAAGTGTGAATAATGCACATGTGTGCACACACACACATGCACGCATGCATGCACACACACACATAGGGTTTTTTTTTCTAAGTTTTTTTATTTACATTCCAAATCATTTCCCCTTTCCCATTTCCTCCCTCCCCGAAAGTCCCATAAGCCCCCTTCCCTTCCTCTTTTCCCCATTCAACCCCCCATAGGGGTTTTACTATGTACCCCTGACTAGTGTGGAACACCCTATGTAGACCAGGCTGACCTCAATCTTAAAGCAATCCTCCTGCCTCAGCCTCCTGAATACTGGGACTTTAGGCATGAGCCACAACACCCAGTTAGATTTTTTTTTTAATCTTCTGAAAACAATGGGTATCTATTAAAAGAAAAATGTTTTTCTGAGGTGCTGGGATGGGACCTGGGGTGATGCACATTTTGAACGGCTCCTTAAGCCCCATCAAAGGCTTCTGAATGAGAACTAACACGCATCTGTATGAGAACAACCCTAGTCGAACCTCGGGAGTTTGGGCACGCACAGGGAAGGATGGGAAAGGACCCTCACAAGGCTACTCCCGCTACTCCCACGGGACCGAGGTGACACTGCAGTGGATCAAACCATTTCTCTACTTCCATCGTCTGCCTCACAGAACGCTATTTGGAGCCAAGGCTTCCGAGGAGCCTGCTTGGGAATCCCTGCCCAAACAGAAGTCAGCTCTCATTACAATACAAGCATCATTACCAAGAAAATCTTCACCAACCAAAAAAAGATTTCTGAGCATGAGCCAGCCGTCCACTTACTCCTACAGGAGCCAAACCAACTTCAGTGTTACAGCGGTGTGAGATTCTTGGGCCCACCTCAGAGGTTTCTAGACCGTCTGATACAAGTATGGGGAGGAAGTGTAATGGGAAGGGGCCGAGTTTCAAATTTAAAGGCACTGGTAACCCCCAGCACAGGTCCAACTTGCCACACTCTGTCCCTGTCTCCAAAACACCCATCCCTTTCCATGAGAAATCTTCCCTTCTCTTCCGGTGTTAACTGAATCTCAGCTCAAACTGGGCTTCTTCCTGGAATCTTTCTGGGGGCCCTGAGACTGAGCCTCACAGCTGGTCTCTGTCTCTGTCTCTTTCTCTGCAGGCTCCCAGACCAAGGTTCTAGAAGACAGTGACCATGAATATACAAGGACCTGGCACACAAAGCTTTCAATCAAGCGTCATCAGTGAATGAATGTTAGCTTTTATCCAAGGCCACTCCTGCCCTCCTCATGCCCTCAGAACTACTAAAGGACGTGTCAACAGCTGAGGATTATTCTTTGGAAAGTAGACAGGCACTAGAAAATAACTGGCCAAGAGTTTGGTCAGGCATGTTCACAAAGGAGACAAAATGGGTCTCCAGTGACAGGTTCTCTCCAAAGAGTTCCCATCCATTCTTTTGTTTTGCTTTGTTTATTTGTTTTGGGGAGACTACCCTAAAGGTCAGTTATTTCTGTGAAAGATGAACACTTCTGACTCTTGACTAGAACTGCAAATTTATGAAACAATTGATAGCAGGTTCCCATTCTCATGACTCAGATAAATGTCCCCAGTAGCTGCATGTGTCAGACACTGTGCTTTGTCTGGGTTGACCCAGGGGCGCCGTGAGATAAGGTCCACCACCATCTCCACTCCACAGATGAGGAAGCAGGCTTAGTGCTCAAGTAACTCAGAGATACACAGAGCAAATGGCAGAGCTGGGATCAGAGGCAAAACGACAATCCCCAGCTTCTCAGACAGATAATGACAACAGATGATCTTCTGGCACACTGGACTAAGCCTCTGGTAAGTACTTCTGCCTTAACACAGATGAAGAAGAGAAGGATAAAGAACTTGGGGAGCACCAGGCTCCATCGTGGCACATGGATGAACCCAAGAGCGAAGTCCCACGGCAGCCAGAAAGCTTTGAGCTGACGTGGAGTCAGGCATGGAGATGCTGATTCCGAATCACGGGCTTCCCCCTGACATGACACTCCCGCCCACATGACAGCCAGGCTCGGGGATGGCTCAGTGATGTATATCTGCCCACACAGAGGGACAGCCGAAACCCAGGCATCCAAAGCATGACATAAATATGAAGTGTGGAGAATGCATTCCTTGTGAACAGCTCCACATCAAATTCCCTGCATCCCTGTTTGGCAACGTTATTAGAGGCATCATTCCGCCCAGCCGATTGGAGAAGAGGCTACGAAAAAGGCTGAAAAATGTGACCAATCATGAGAGTTATTTTTGTGAGAAAGGAGAAAAATGTCACCAAAAAGGGTCAGTAGATAACCCTATTGGGCTGAAAATAACTACCCTGCTGGCAGACCAGTCAGGGAACAGGCAGAGGCCGAGGGACGTAATGCAAAGAGCCTCGGGGAGCACTGGCCGGGAGGTGGCGGGGATGAGGAAATTGGCCTAATTTGGGAACATGAGTTCAGCAGCATTTCTCAGATTCCTGGGCAGGATTCTGGCTAACTTTGAGCTCTGTGTCCTCGGGAGAAACAGCGAGGGCACGAGGGGAGAAAGGGAACAGCTGGGATTCCAACTCTGCTTCCTGCAGCTAGACCAAGAAGGGGGACCAAAGGAGGACTCACTGGCTCTACAGAAGGTCCCAGGACACCCCCCACCCCCACCCCTGACCTCCCCTGGCCTCTCTGCTCTCTCCTAAAGCCCCTTCTCCACAGGGAGGTCTGCACACGCCTGTAGGGCAGGTAGGAGAGGCTCAGAGTAGCTGGCTACAGGCTCTGGGGGAGGAGTTACCAGTCTCTTAAGTCCTGAGGTGATGACATCTACTTTAAGAGGTACATTGAGGCTTTACAGGTTGCTGCACAGACTTAGCAGACAGGTAGCAACTGTTTCCACAGAGGCTCTGATCTCTATCTACAAAATAAAGAAAAAGCCACCTTATATAAGCATGGGAGAGACACACATCCGTGGCTAAACCAGCCTTGGAGTGGTTTTTTTTTTTTTCTAAAGACGACTTTTGCCCAAACTCAGCATAACATAACCGGATGGCCCAGGGCTTTTCTCAAAGGAGTTATGTAAGAATCATTTGAATCAGAAGAATGGCTTGTTGGGAGAGACACTCACCTCTAACTCCCAGACACTCACTTCTAACTCCCACGGCTGCTTTTCCTCAGACACACTGTAGAATCAGAGGTCCTCCAACAAAGCCCCCTCCTAATCTAAATTTCTGACAACTTGATTTGCTAACTGAACTAACTACACACCTGACCCAAGTCTGATTTGTGACCAGCTCTTTCCCACTCCCTCGCTGTCTCCCCACGATGGTCCTGAGCCTTCTCAGGGCTCCACATTTCTTGGAGGTTCCACTGCTAGATGCTACATTACCAACTATGCTTGCATCTGTCCAATCTGATCTTCGCGACAGCCCTAAAAAAGTAGGCACGAGTTTGGGGCTCAGCAATGGTTAGCTTGGTAAAGTAAGCGCCTGCCACACAGGCATGAAGACCCATGTTCAATCCCCAGCACAGCACCCAGCAAGAGTTCAGCAAGAGACCATGTCCCAAAACAAGACGGAGGGTGATCAGAGAAGACACCAGATCGGTATCAACCTCCGGCACGCATATGCTCTAGTCAACAAATCCATACATCACACTCAGAGTCAGACAGACTGAAAATATGGCACAATCCCAATGGACTTCATGCCAGTAAAATGACAAAGGAGCACAACTTTCTGTTAATTAAGGAAAACCAGGCAGTTGTGTGTTCTTTGAAATCTGAAGAATGACCAGGTAAACCAAAAGATCTTTCTTCCTCTCTCGGCATGGGCCTAAGTTTCGCCACTTGGGTGGAGCCACGTGTACTTCACGGGGAGAAAGTCCCTAAATGGTGACCAAAATGGCAGGGAGAAGACGACCAGGGGAGAGTTCACCGGGCAACTCATTTAGGTACACTGGGACACAGGACGATGTTTTCATGGAGCCCCACACAACTGTAAGGAGTTGGAAAGGAATGTGGGGAAGGGAGTTAGCCAAAAATAGAATTCTTGCCTTTCTCATCTCAGTCTATTTAAAAAAAAAATTTGTATATATTCTATTTTTTTTTGTTTTTTTGTTTTGTTTTGATTTTTGTTTTTTTAAGACAGGGTTTCTCTGTGTCCTTGGCTGTCCTGGAACTCACTCTGTAGATCAGGCTGGCTTTGAACTTTCTGAGATCTTCCTGACTCTGCCTCCTAAATCCTGAGAATAAAGACATGCAGGTACACCACCAAAACCCAGCTAAAAATTCTAATTTTTAACATCAAGTTACTTTGTATCAACATCTTCTAATTTTTAACATCAAATTACTTTGTATCAACATCTCCCATCTGTATGTCTGTGTCTGTATCTATCTGTATATGTTTGTGGAGACCAAATGTTGATGCCAGGTGTAGCTTCCTGACCTTAGTTTTGGAGATAGGGTCTCTCACTGAACCTTGAGCTCACAGGTTGGCTCATCAATTGCCAGTAAGCCCCAGAGACCCTCCTGCCTCCACCTTCTAGTGCTAGCATTACAACACCACTGAGCCTGGCCTTCATGTGGGGGAAGAGGGTCTAACACAGATCTCCTCATGCTCACACACGTGTAATGGTCTGAAAATGAATGGCCACCACAGATTCTTATGTTTGAATACCTGGTCCTCAGCTATTGGAATGTTTGGGAAGAGTCAGGAGCTGTGTGTGTCACAGAGAGGGGCTCTGAGGCTGCTAAAGATTCAAGTCATCTCCCTCCCCTTTTTTTGCCTCCTTAGGATGTGAGACTCTGGGGAGGGTGCAGGGCATACATGGAAGGGTCTGGAGAGAGAAAAGGAAGGGGGAAATTTGTAATTATAATCTCAAAAAAATTTTTTTTTAGTATGAACTCAGCTGCTGCTCCAGCCCCGTGCCTCTGATTCCGTAAGCCTCAAATAAACCCTTCCTCCATAAGCAGCTTTGGTCATCAAGTTTTATCACAACAAGAGTAAAGTAACTCATAGTCATGGTGAGCAGCTTACTGGCTGAGTCGGCTCCCGGCACCATCAGGTTAGCTCGAGACAGCCTACTCCACAGCCATTTGTCCCCACTCACCAAGAAACACCAATGTTCCAGGTAAAAACTCCCTTAAAAATCAGAGTGGCAGCCATAAGACCCAGTTCTGACGGCATTAGAAGCACTCAGGAGACAGGTGGTGGTAGGGAATGCCTTTACTCCCAGCACTCAGAAATCAGAGGCAGAGATCTTTGTGAGTTCGAGGATAGCCTGGTCTATAGATTGAGTTTCCAGGACAGCCAGGCCTACACAGAGAAACCCTATCTCGAAAAACCAAAAAGTAAAGTAAAAATAAAGCTCTCTTGAAAGCTAGGACAGTTGTAAAACTGTGTGCTGACCAATAAAAATGTGGCTAGTAATACACTCCCCAAGTCCTCTGGCCACTGTTTCCTGATCAAAAGGGGATATCCAGGGGATACGCCCTGGACTCTTCCTGCCTAGAATGCAGATCTGACCCCTGAACAATCATCAGCTGGAAACCGTGAGAACTAAAGCCACAAGCTTCCCACAGCACAGCAGGAAACTAGGATGATACAGGACAGCGCCCAGAGACCACATCCCCTCAGTCCACCCTCTGTCCTCCACAGTCAGGCCAGAGGAGAGCATAGTTGCATGTAGCCAAATTTAGGCTAACGGGGATGCCTGGAAATTATCCTCAAACAATACAAGTTCGAAACTCAGGAGGAAATGGGCACCACGCAGACCAAGAAAGCCTGCAAGGACATTAAGGTGAGATGTGGCCAGGCACAGAGGCACATGCCTGCAATCCCAGCACTCGAGAGGGTGAGACAGAAAGGCCAACCTGAGCTTCAAAGCAAAACTGTCTCAAAAACAAACAAGTCAGTAAACAAAAAGTAGAAGTATCGGGGCATGGTGGTGCACTCCTTTAATCCTAGCACTCAGGAGGCAGAAGCAGTCAGATCTCTGAGATCCAAGCCAGTCTGGTTTACAGAGTGAGTTCCAAGACAGCCAGGGCTATGCCAAACGAAAGAAGAAGAGAGGAGGAGGAGGAGGAGGCGGAGCTGAAAGAGGAGCACATGCCTGTAACTCTAGCTGTTCAGAGACTAAAGCAAGAGTATGGCAAGTTTAAGGTCATCCTAGGCAAGTTAGTGAGATCATTTTATTGAGAGGGAGGGGGGGAGGGGAGGGAGGGGAGGGGAGGGGAAGGGAGGGGAGGGGAGGGGAGGGGAGAGGAGAGGAGAGGAGAGGAGAGGAGAGGAGAGGAGAGGAGAGGAGAGGAGAGGAGAGGAGAGAAGAGAAGAGAAGAGAAGAGAAGAGAAGAGAAGAGAAGAGAAGAGAAGAGAAGAGAAGAGAAGAGAAAGATCTGGAGTCTTGCTCAGTGGTAAAGCACTTGTCTGTCTAACACATGCAAAGGCCTGGGTTCCCTCCCCAGCACTACACATAGAAAGACAGGCAGACAAATGGCAATGAACTGGGCAGGCCTAGGCACCAGTATTCTGGCCAACTCTTGCCACACAGAAATGCCAGGCAACTGGTCTCACTGGGAAGAGCTTCTGATTTCCCAGGGAAACCCCAAGTTCCGGTTTTTATATCAAGTTTCTCAATTTTATAAGTATTAACCAATTTTTTTTAAAAAAAAGTTTAAGTGTATAAATCAAGGATAATGTAACTACAGCACAAGCAAGAAGCCTCTGTGGATAAGTGTAGAGTGTTTGCTCTACAGGCCTGGAGACATGAGTTCAATCCCCAGGGCGTGTGACACCACAGGGGGCCTAACCACCCCACCACACACCTTGCACACCTTCAACAGAAATGGCAGAGAGCAAAGACTCATCCACCCCTAACGTGCTGAATGGACGGCGCTTCCACAGTGTCTTTTAGTTCACCAGAGTGCTTAAATGCAGAGTTCACTTGATCCTCACATTCATCTAATGGTACCGCGGTCACCATTTGACAAATGACGGAATGGAGGATTCCAGAGATTAGCGGATTTAAGATCCAAGCAATTAGAAGAGCCGGTGGCAAGCCCTGTGTCTCCCAGCTTCCATCTTCCCCACCCCAGCTCCACTGCCTCACATTAAAATAACTATTTATTCAACGCTAATTCCTACTTAGCTCTAAAGTAACAGCAGCTTGACAGTTCCCAGGTGCCACACTTACATTTTTAGGGATATCGCCACTGAATAAGGCTAATGAGGAGGTAAAAATAAACATGCCAAGTAGTGTGCTCAGAACTGGGTGTAAATGGGCACAAGTCCTGGATCTAATTTTAGAAAGAAACAGCTAAAAAAAATCTCACACAATCTGGCGTGTATCTGGTCCTATGGGAGGCTGTCCAGGCAGCTTCAAACCCCATTGACCCAGGAAGGGGAGGGTGGCATCCCAGAATCCTGCTGCGTACCCTGCTTCCAGGGGGGACCTCTCAGAAAATAATGCTGAGAACCAGAATCAGCAATAGTTGTACATGAGTGTGTGTGCGCGCGCGCACACACACACACACACACACACAAACTGTCAGCATTTCTTAGAAGATCTGGCTGTACTGATCTGTATCCTGCCAGCATCAGGCAGCTCTGATGACCTAGGTACCAGTTATCCCTTTACAGTGGTCACGTGACCTGCAGGCCTAATACCCTCCCGACCAAGGGTCTTCCTGCTGATGAAAGAAGGGTCAGCTGCCAGATTTTATGTGCTGGCATTGAGGTTACAATAATACTTCCTCACACTCATCCTTCTATAGCAAGAGGAAAAACAAAAGACAATGTGGACAGGGCCACATGAAGAGCTTAAGAAAACCATGACATCATTTCTGATGCCCACTTATGTGATCCATGAGCTCAGGGTGTCTGTTTTATGTGCGCCTGCATGGCCTGCCAGGCTTCTCAGCACCGCTTTCTCAGTCACTGTGAACTGTTGAGTTAGCTGTCAAGAAGCCAGGTTTCCTACTGTCTGGTGACTCACTTCTAGTGGAGCAGAGAGACCTGGAAGACTACAGTCAGCAAATAACCCGGCCTGCCCTAAGGCAGGTGGATGCTGCAAAAGCAGGAGGCGGCCCTAGGAAGACAGCCAACGGAGGTCAGGGAGACTCTGGAAAGGCAAAGACTGCACAAAGGAAGAGGTGAACCCCAGTGGTGAAGAGTACTGTCCATGGATTTCCCACCCTTCACAAAGAAGCGGAATCATTCCCCTAAGGTTGAGGCCTCTTGGGAAAGTTTGCAGAAGGCAGAAGCAGCCCAGGCCCTGTCCTGCCGGGACCTGGAGGAGGCAGTCAGTCACTGCTTGCAGCAGACCTCCAGCTGAGTGATCCAGCCTTTCAGCGCCAGGGCACCTTCCTGGACAGCTTCCCAGTGCCTGGCTTCAGACGGCATACAAAGCTCTACAGAGCTGGGGATGGACTCAGGTGGTGGAGTGTATGCCTAGCATGCACAGAGCCCTAAGCCTGATCCCAGAACCTGCAAACAGGGCAAGCACTCACAAGATGGAGGCAGGGGACTCACGGTGAGTTCCACACCACCCTGGGCTACTTGAGACCCTGTCTTAAAAATAAAAATAACAAGTGTACACTATGAATATGAGGGACAAAAACATGTTCAGAAGCCAGTATAGTAAGTCTCAAAGGGAAGATGGTCCCAATAGGACAAATGTCCTCAAAGGGAACTTCCAAATCAAGACACATGGAAAGGCTGGCATTCCAAACAAATATAGACTACCTCAGCCCTGACCATTAAGGGTTCATTTATTCTTACAGAGCATTTGTCCACAACTTCCTGTTTCCTGTCTCGGCAGCACTCACCTCTCCAGTCTGAGCCAAGGAAGAATTCTTGCTGTCGAAGTAATTCTCAGCCTGAGTCGGCTCCTGTGGAGCTCGGCGTCCCATCTTGGCCCCCTGAGAGGAGAGACAGAGAGTACAGGTGATCCAGTGTCATTTGAGGCCCTGTGGGGATGACGTACAGTAAGCCAGGACTGGAGTCTTATGGCATGGCAGAGAACAGGATTTGAGTGTGTGTGTATGGTATATATATGAATATGTCACATGGATATATTCACAGAGAATTCTCTAAACCCTTATGAGAAAGTACCCAAGTCAGCTCTATTTGGTGGAATAGGAAACATACAGGTTATTGATCATGAGATTTTCAACAGTCACAGTTAGATCAAAAGCAAGATCAAAAGTCCCTGTTCTGTCTATGACCCAGTTAGAAATGCAGCTAGCCTGGGCAGAGACCTCAAGGCATACAGCTCAGAGCAGGTGGCAAAGGCGCCCGCATTCCTGGGCAGGACTTGAGACCGCTAACAGACAGGCTTTAAGAGAGAATTCCTCAGTTCTATGGTGGTTAAGCAATCCAGACACCTCTTGGTCTGCTGGTGAGAAGTGCATCTACAGGCGTGGAGGGAGCCCCACCACAGGAATGCTGAGACAGCACCTTTGGAAACTAAGCAAGCACCCCGGCTTCTGAGTCAACAGATGGAACATGCGCAGGTGTCCCAGGCCCTCCAAGTGGGTAAGGGCCTAGGGGCCGAGTCTCCAACATTCCCCAGAACAAAAGAAAACTCTGAGGCACACTAGTGGGTGCTGAAGAGTGTCTGTGCGATCATTTACTTAAAACCAAACCAGCATCAGCCTAGCATCTTCAGGTCGCATTACTGTGGCTCTGTTCCAGTCTCAAGACGGTATGGACAAAGACTGAGTCCAACACAATTTTATAAAAAAGGAAACCAAGGACACCAGGAAAGTGATTAAGTAGCAAAGTCTTTGTTCTAATTAAAGTCCTGGGTTTGTCCCACATTCCATTACACCACACTGAAAACTCGATGCTAAGTGTTCTAAGAAAGGAGACATTAGGAGCCCCACATTCAAACAAACAAACAACAAACAAACAAAAACCACTAAAGAGGAATCTGGGCATCCAATTGCAGTCATCAACCTTTCAAGTTATGATGCCAATCTTGCTGATAATACTGCTCATTTCCTTCCCTAGAAAGGTACACCCTGGGACGGGAGAGATGGCTCAGTGGTCAAGAGTACTAACTGCTCTTCCAGGGGTCCCAAGTCCAATTCGCAGCAACCACATGGTGGCTCACAACCATCTGTAATGGGATCCAATGCCCTTTTCTGGTGTGTCTGAAGACAGCTACAGTGTACTCAGACACATGAAATAAATAAAGAAATCTTTAAGAAAAAAAAAGGTGCCCTCTTTTGTTTGTCCAAGTATTTGATCCTACAGCAGTTACCCTAAACAAAACTTAATGATCCTGAGCCAGGCAGTGGTGGCGCACAACTTTAAACCCAGCACTTGGGAGGCAGAGACAAGCGGGTTTCTGAGTTCAAGGCCAGCCTGGTCTACAGAGTGAATTCCAGGACAGTCAGGGCTACATAGAGAAACCCTGTCTTGAAAAACAAAAAACCAAACAGAACAAAAATTAATGATCCTGTGTGTAAATGCTGTTGATAAGCGACTTCTCTAACAACCGTTAAAGTTTGAGACTATTTGAAGATCCTGTAAATTGACAACATAGAAAATCTGAGATCATGTATTTTAAGGGCAGTCTTTTTTATTGTCCTTTTCCCTTCGACTAGGGCAAAGACCAGTGATGGTCTGTTCTGTGCTATCTATCTCTCCAGTGCCTAGAACAGCGCCTGATACACAGTAGGGCTCACTATATATCTGTGGAAAGAATGAAAAAAAGTCACTACATTCACAATCAAGGTACCAAAAAGGTTCGTGTGTCAGAAAGACCTGGTGGCCTAATGTTCTTAGCTTTTTAAAAACCCTGCTTCCATTCTCAAACAACTAGCTTCTGCCCCTTTTATCTCCCTCCAACAGATGCCTCTCTAGCACCTTGGAGAGCATAAGATGGTACCAAGGCCCTTCAAAACACCTGAGATTTTATATCAGAAACTAAGGATTTGTCTGGTGGCCCAATCCTTCAGTGATCTCAAGTTTAAAAGCTATCGAGACCTGGTGGGGACTGTGACGGTAAGAAAACACTGAATGTAGGTCTTTAATCAAGTTCTATTATCCACTGGCGGAATGCCGGTCAGAGGCTGGGAGGAAACAACAGCGAAGGTCAAGAACTGCAGCAAATGCTTTCCACGAATTACCCCATTTCACCTGCACAGCAACATTCTACTAGCATAGAGGTCGAGGCTAGGTGTATTCTGGCCCATCAACAGTTCTGTTATCGAGTTATTCCCTCCCCCCGACACACACACACACACACACACACATTAAATTGGAGTATTGATTTCCAGTCCTGGGGGAGCAGAGATTACAGAGAGCATGAAGAAAGGACATCTCCAGCCAGCTCTCTTCCCAGCCTCTTTCAGAACTTCCGGGACTAGACTTCCCGGGAGAAAACTGAAGGGCGGGAGCGGGCGTGGTCGGGGCGGGGGCAGACCCTCCGTTAAGGTGGGATTCGCACTCGGGCGGTTGGGCCCGGGTTTGTCCAGACTCCGGGCTTCTCAGAGAGCCGGGCCATTTGTCCCACCCGCCGAACCGGACCCCAGCCCCCAATATCGCTCCTCACGGAGGTGGCCGAGCTGCGACGTCTCTCCTCGCCCAGGTCCAGTAAATCGTCCATCGCCGCGGCCGCTGATGTCACTTCCTGGAAACCAGCGTCTCCGCCGCGTCCCTAACAACGACCCCGCCCTTCCATCCCAGTATTTAAAGAGTCCGCCTCACAGTTCCTAGGTCCTGTGTGTCACCTTCCAGTTGAAACCAAATCTTTCTTACACCAACTTTGCTTGAGTTCGGAGAAAACAAAACAGCTCTCCAGATAGCAAAATCCTCTAAGGTTGCTCCAGAGAGGTTAGCCCTGGGGACTGCCTACATTTGTAACTCTGATTCAATACGTTTGTGAGTGGAAGCACTGCCCTCCGTGATTCTTCTGAACCCTAACTTGCACGGTGTACAAAGGTCTTCAGAGTTACTGTTCAAGGATAGATGTGTGGTGTTATTTCCATCTGACAGATGAACACTAAGGTAATAAATAGTTTACAAAATTTACAATGACTTGCCAAAAAGCGGTGTATGTGAATTCTGCCTTCAAAAAGTTTATTAAAAGCAGTCACATGCGGTGATGCGAGCCTGTAATTCCAACACTTGGGAGGTTAGAGGCAGAAATTTTTTAATTCGATATCATCCTCAGCTATATAGGGAATTTGGGAGGTGGGGCTAGGCTACATGTCTTTGAAAACAAAGTGTATGTAGAGACCAGATTAAAGTATCCAATACTCAAGTTCTAATCACTTTTGAAAATATAAACCTAGCCAAGCGTGGTGACAGGGGCCACAATCCCAGCTTGCTACTTAGAAGGATGAAGCCAGTGCATTACTTATGCCTAAGAATTGGACTCCAGTTTTGGCAACATGAGACTCCTTTTCAAAAGAAATAGAAGGTATATTATTGGAGTTCTTACTTAATCTGAACAATCCCACAAAGTGGGTAGCAATGACTCCTCTAATCAGCAAGACAAATAGCTTGAAGAAAATAACTCCAGTTCTAGTTGTTGGGCCAGCCTTTGTAACACCATATGTTACTGCAGTGGTTTCCAGCATGCCGTGGTTGCCAGTCATCCTCCTAGGCCTGCAGAAGGGGATAGCCCATGGATTCCCAGCCTAGGGGGTGGTCAGGTCTAGTCTTCACTGATTCATTCCACATAAGATCCCTAAGTCAACATCTCTGGCCAATTCTTGGCATTGGTCACTGGGACCCACAGAAAATGGAATGTGGATCGCCACAGTTTAAAAAACATTGGAAGGGCTGTCCCTAAAGCTTAATGACAAGCATTGCTGAAGTACCCAGCAAGTGACACTCAACTCAAGGTTTCAGTCTCCCTCTTACTGAGTAAGACCAAGCATTTTCAGGCCCAGTGACACCAGCCTGTGAGTTGGAGGAACTGATCTCTCAGCCTAGCCTTGCTTGACCTCAGTTTTCTCTCTTGGAACGACCTTCAGCGATTTCTTCTGAGATCCTTACTGGCTACTCTGTGCGAATGTTTTGTTAGATTTTAATCAGATGGAACAATCATTGCCAAAAATCTAAGCCAGCTTCAATATAGGCACCAACTATTCCCTTGTTCCTTCTTCCTTGGCACCGGCCATGCAAAAAGGGATTAATGTTTGGATTTTTCAACTTCTTGTAAACTCCCGCCCACTTCTACCCCAACTCCGAGAAAACAAAGGGTGAATGGTACTCACCCTGGGCATAGGGAATCCTCAGCAAGCAGGGGCTGGCAAGTTACTTGAGTCATTTGAGAAGTGTATTTAAAAACATAGCTGCTGTCAAGACAGTGGAGTGAGAGAGATGATGTATATAGCCCAGAAGTGAAGATCTTCAATAGCTCTGCCTCCCATGTTATAAAGATTTAGCCCAAGAGTCTCCACCTCTAGGGTCACCCATTTTAAATTTCAACACGACCCCCCAAAGGGCCACTGTCCTCCTCCTCCCCTGCCCCACCCCCATAAATTTACATAAGTCCTTGCCATTTTTCCGGAATCCTGAAATGCAAATTCCATAAAAGCTTGTTCAATGACTGGCCTCAGCATCTAGAAATAGTGCAGGGCATGTAACAAATACCAAGGGTATCCCTCAGGGTGGAGAGACGGGCCAGCAATTAAGAGCACACACTGCTCTTGCAGAAGACCAGAGCTGGATTCCAGGCACCTATGCTGGGTGGCTTCCAACCTTCTGTAACTCCAGCGAGGAATGGCTGCCCTTATGTGGCTTTCAAGGGTACCTGCACACAAGTTCACACGTCCACTTATGAACACTTGCACTTGCGCGCGCGCGCGCGCGCACACACACACACACACACACACACACTGAAACACACATATACACACACACAAAGAAAAGAAAACTTTTCTTTCACTTTTTCTTTTTGAAAAACCGATTTCTCAAGTTCGAGAAGCAAACATAGCATAACGGCAATGGATGGATGGTGGTACTGACACCTCAGAGCTGTGTGACCAAGAAGTCTCTTTTAAGGTTTCTCAACACCTAGGTTTCCTCATAGTCGTGCAAGTTAAAATAATGCCTTTCCAGATTAGACAACCTGTGACTGACATCTCCATTGCCCACAGGCAGTACAGCCTTGAGGGGGAAAAAACGACTATTCTCTGTTTCTTCAACTGTAAAATAATACACTAACATCTCTAAAATTGAGACTTCGGAGCCAGGCCTCTTAGAAAGGGTCCAGGAGACTTGGGAAGAGGGCGTTTATAGGAAGACCATGGGCAGCTCGGCCTGGGTCTGGCCTAACTTAAGCCGCTCAAGGCGGGAAAAGACCTAGAAACCCTTGTGGGAAATGGACTTGGATCAGGTGCTCAGTCAGACTGGAGGGGAGCGGCCCTCGCTCGCTCGTGGGACCGGAGACACGATCGATCGCGGGGTCTAGTGGTGCTTGCGGTCCCCAGCCTCCGAGCCTCTGTCACTGGCGGCCTTGCCTCGCCAGAGGGCACCCTCGGCCTTCCAGAAAGCGCCGTCGTTTACCCCAGCAGCAGCCGCCCCTCTCGGGATGGTCTATGAAGAACCCCGCTGCCAGGATCCCGGCCGAGCCCGGTTCCACCCTGGGGCCTGGAGAGAGTGGCCCGGCCGCCCGGCCCTGCTCCCCTAGCGAACCTAGTGTGTGTCCCCGGTCTGTCCGGGGGCGATCGGGGACGCGGGGGAGGCGAGAGAGCGGGGCGGGGAGCGTGGACTGACAGCTGGCCCCAGCGCAGAGGGGCCGGGGTAGCCGGAGGGAGGGGGCTCGGGAGTAACTTTCCAGAAAAACAGCCAACGTGTAGCAGGAATGACTCCAAGAGGAGGGGAAAAAAAAAGTTCAGTTACCACGTCGAACCAGAGGACTCACAAAGTATTTTTCAAATGGGCTCGGCTTTTCCTGTGCCTGTTTAAAACATTAAAACCGTGCAGCGAGAGAGGCTGTGTGCGCTGGTCCCTCCCTCCCTCCCCCACCCCAGGCCGATACGTCATGGGAGGGAGGTATAAAATTTCAGCAGAGAGAAATAGAGAAAGCAGTGTGTGTGCATGTGTGTGTGTGTGAAAGAGAGAGAGAGGGAGGAGAGGGAGAGAGACGGGGAGAGAGAAAGGGAGGGAAGAAGAGGGCCGAGTGTAGTGGGCTGAGCACAGAGAGGCGAGACACGCACGGGAAGAGCCTTGCGGAGGAAGGAATAACGCTTTCCGGAGTCAGCTGCGGTGAATCGGCTTCTATTTTCTTTTCCTTTTGATTTTTTTTTTTTAATTCCTAAAGAGAAGCAAGGGACAGAAGCCATGGCCGAGAGAGAAGACAAGCTGAGATGCTGGTGACCGTGGGTCCTAGTGGATTATCTATCGGAGCTGTCTCCAAGAGGCCTGCCCTCCCAGCCTGCCAGTTGTACATAATACCTCATCCCAGCCAATGAAGAGGAGAGGCAGCGTGAACGGAGTCATTTAGAAAGCCCCCAGGAAGTGTAAACAAAAGAGAAAGCATGAATGGACTGTTCCAGAGACAAGTGTGTCCTGCACTGCCCCCACCTTTAGCTGGGCCTCCTGCTGCCCGGCCCTGCCTCTCCCCACATACCCACTGGTGATTTTTTTAAAAAAAAAACAAAACAAAACATTTTTTTTCTTCTCTTTTCCATTTTGATTTTCTTATTCTCCCTTCAGGGCAAGGCAAAGAGCTTGATTTTTGGGACCCGGCCATGTCTCTTCTGCACTTTCTTTAAAATACTCACTTTCTCCTCGCCAAGCACCGTTCGTTTGGCAATATCAGATATCCGCTCTATTTATTTTTACCTAAGGAAAAACTCCAGCTCTCTTCCCACTCCCAGCTGCCCTGCCACCCCTCCCAACCCTCGGCTTGCCCTCCACCTGGCCTGCTGGGAGCCAAGAGCCCGGCAGAACCTGTTTAGACATATGGACGAGAATCCCAGCGCTACCCAGCACGCAGTCCGCAGTCCGCTACTTCGTCCCGGGGTTGCCAGCGCTTCCTGGGAGCCCTGAAGCTCACACAGCGCAGTGAGTTCATGCACCCTCTTGCCAAGCCTCAGTCTTTGGGATCTGGGGAGGACGCCTGGTTTTCCTCCCCCTTTCTACTGGGGTCTCCTCCTTGCCAGGCCTCCCCAGTCCCCTGGCCTCGTTCCTGGGCTCACACATGAAGATGCACTTGCAAAGGGCTCTGGTGGTCCTGGCCCTGCTGAACTTGGCCACAGTCAGCCTCTCTCTGTCCACTTGCACCACCTTGGACTTCGGCCACATCAAGAAGAAACGGGTGGAAGCCATTAGGGGACAGATCTTGAGCAAGCTCAGGCTCACCAGCCCCCCTGAGCCGTCGGTGATGACCCACGTTCCCTATCAGGTCCTGGCACTTTACAACAGCACCCGGGAGCTGCTGGAAGAGATGCACGGGGAGAGGGAGGAAGGCTGTGCTCAGGAGACCTCGGAGTCAGAGTACTACGCCAAAGAGGTCCACAAATTCGACATGATCCAGGGGCTGGCGGAGCACAGTAAGTCCAAATGCCTGCCGGGTATCTGCCCGGGAGAGGATGAACTGGAAAAAGAGAGTTCCACAAGGGGGGGGGTGTGAGGGGGTGACTGGTGGCCCTTATGCAGAGTGCCCCCAGGGTTCACAACAGAGGTCGGGCACTGCAGTTGCAGCTGGGTAGGTGGGTGGGAAAGGAGACAGACAATCTGGGAAGAGCCAAGTGCTTCAAGAGGCCAGGAGCCCTGAAGCCAAGTGGCATTCGGGACTTCTGTGACATCCTCCATGGATAGTAACTGGGAATTGTATTGTGCCACCTAAGGAAACATGTTCTCACACATCTACGTGTGAGAACACATAGAGGTTCTCTGTGAGCACATGAGTTCTGTAAAGGGGTGGGCTGGCTGGCCCCCAAATCCTCCCGGTCTTCTGAGTCTGGGCATCTCCATATTCTCCTTGCTTTTCCTGACTCCTCCTTGTGCCACATCTCTGGGTCAGTTTCCTGGCTCTCAAGAAACACAGTGTACCTGCCTCAAATTTGTGTTTGTCAAGCTTTTGGAAGCCCAACTGAGACCTTTCAGTCTAACACACACACACACACACACACACGTGACCCCACGTGAGCTGGGAGGGGGAGGGTAATACATGTATATTTCCACATATGTGGACTTTTGGGCAATGTGGACTCTTACATTACACAGTAGAGAGATTCATATGTGTAAAGTGGGGCCTCCCAGGCTAATGGACACAGGAGGCCAGGATGGAGGTTTTGGATAGCCCAAGGCATCTGCCTGCCACGGCTGTGTGGGAGGGAGGGATGGCTACGGGGGTGATGGAGATATGTGTCTGGGAGTGTTTCTTCCCAGGAGGCTGCTGTCTGCGGAGGAGCTGCGAAGCTTCTGGGTGAGACGCCTGTGTGTGTTTGTACACGTGTGGAAGGCATGTGTGTTTACTGAACGGGGATTTAAAAAACCTCAATACAAGAGAGAGAAATTTGGCAGATGTTGAGAAACTGACAGCCCAGGAAAGAGGAACTAAGCTGCTCTGGGCCTGAATACGGAGCTGCTCCGGCTGCTTTTCCTGCCAGCAGGTGTCCTCCGTGCCCCGGTGACTTCAGCCCAGGCCCACCTCCCAGGTGGGCAGTGCCCAAGTTGGGGTAGGAGGGTTGGACAGAGCTGGGGGCTGGCATAGTCAGAGTGGCCATGGGGCAAAAGCAGGAGGCTAAAGAAACCTGGCTGCAGGGAAGGAAGAGGAGTGAGTGCCAATGGGTGGAGCAGTTCTCAAGGAAGATGCAAAGGCTAGGAGGGAGCTGGTTCACACCAGGCAGAAGGAAACTTGGAGCTTCTGGAGGTAGGGGTGCAGTTTCCTGAGACTGGCTGGAGCATCCTTTCTTAGAATCTGGCTACTCGTGCAGAATCCAGGCTGGAAACTGGGCAAATCTAGAGTCCCCTGCATAGGGTCTGCTTACTGGTGTCAGTTCAGGGACTGCCTGGTGACCACAGTCTATAGAGTCATCCAAGACTAAATGGGATGAACCCTTAACTCCTTGGTCACCTACCAAAGCAAGTCATAGTAGTCACAGATACCAGAGAAGGTTACAAGTTTGAGGAAAATAGAGGATAAGAGGGTGGCCCTGGAGCCCTTATAGCCTGGGTCAGAAGGAGAGTCTGAGGCAGGAGGGATTCTGAGTCACGAGGGCCCACCCTGTCTAGAGCCCTGGGCTGAGAAGGAGCTAGGCATGTGGGCACACGGCCACACAGGTTGGTGTGAATGTGGATTTTGTGTGGAAACCCAGGGTACAAAGGGTGGAACCTCAGACAAAGCCAGGACAGCCCCCACCTCACCCCCACACACAGTGTTGTGCAGTTCCCAGGCTGTAGCATCAACGGAAGTTTGAGATAGGGGGTAGGACACGGGGGCGATGGAGTAGCTGTCTAGCCTATGCCAACTTGGCATAGTGAACAAGATCATTTTCTCAATGCTGAGGAGGAGTCAGGGAGGGTTCAGTGGGACATAGGCAATGCCACAGAGGTTCTCAGTACCATCAGGAGGCGGGCCTAGGTGCTCTGCAGTTGGCACAGGTGATGTGGTGGTTGAAAAGACATCAACCTGAGTCCGTCCCGTAGCTGGTCGGGTGTGTGGCTCACCCTGACTGCACAGGCCACACAATGTACAGAAGGGGCTGTGGCAGCTGCTGAGCAGAGGACGAAGTCCGTCCTGAACTTCTCTTTGTTTTTTGTTTTCTGAGACAGGGTTTCTCTGTGTAGCCCTGGCTGTCCTAGAACTCACTCTGTAGACCAAGCTGGCCTCGAACGCACAGAGATCAGCCTGCCTCTGCCTCTCAAGTACTGGGATCAAAGGCATGCAACACACATTTTAAGGCCACCTTGAATCTTCAGGTTCTAGTAGAGCCTTGGCCTGTGACACAGATGAATCCTAGGTTAGCCTCACCAGGAGAGGACAGCAGTACTGCTTCTGTAACCCAGGCACCTAGCTGCTAGAGAATAAACTGGATCTGTTTTGGCTTGACTGTTGGGGGTGGGGCAGGAGATTCATCTGCCGTCAGATTCACGGAACCCAGCTTCAGGGAATGGGCTTCCTTTCTCTCTTACGCGGCCACAAGCAGGATAAGCAAGCTCAGTCATGTGGTGCTTCTTCCCAGAGCCTCCATTCCCTCGTGCGAGGTCATCTCTCAGCTCCCTTTCACTTTGAATGGATTTGTCAGGCCTGGGGATGATTTGCCTTGGTGTCTGCTAGGAGACTTGGTAATCACATCATTCTCTAAGATGCTGCCACGGGAATTGAGTAGGTGCTTTCTCCGGCTCGGGGAAGGATACTATGTTTTCACTTCTGTTATCATTCACGCAACCACTGGCATAAGCATCACGTTCATCTTCTGGCTTGGATGTATTGGTGTCTGGTCATGGGACTCTTGCTTTATCAGTTGAGGGAAGTGCTAAAGCACGTTCAGGGCTCCCCAGTAGGTCTTCCTATACCATACCATGGTGGCTGGA
The DNA here is from genome assembly GCA_036184795.1 of Tokudaia tokunoshimensis. NCBI lineage: Eukaryota > Metazoa > Chordata > Mammalia > Rodentia > Muridae > Tokudaia > Tokudaia tokunoshimensis. Next base: position 102,189,081 of record BTHU01000012.1, on the reverse strand, counting down.
GAGATGGTTCGTCACTTAAGATCACTGGTTCCTAAAGGACCTGGGTTCAATTCCCAGCACCCACATGGTGGCTCACAACAACCTGTAGTTCCAGCTCCTGGGGAATCCAATGTCCTCACACAGACATATATGCAAGCAAATCACCAATGCACATAAAATAAATGACCATTACAAAAAAGATTTTCCACGTTGAAAGAATTTATCTGCCATGGCTATTAATGCTATACAAACAAGAAGGTTCTGGCTAACCAAAGAGAATACCTGGGTTCCATCTCTCTTTTACAGAATAGGGATTATATGGAGACATCCTGGGCAACTTGTGTTTTCAATAAACTTAAAGATGAGGTGGACCAGGGGCAAAAAGTTTTGTAGGAAGGGTTGTAACCACAAACGCCTTCAAAGAGTAGGTTGGGGGTGCAGATGGATCTAGCAGCCATGGGCCAGGCATCATGGCAAAGAACTTCAGTTTATAGAGAAAGGGTGTGTGTGTGGCGGGCTTGGGCTGGGAGGACCTGGAGGCCCAGAGGCCTCCTGAAGGAGGAAGCTGCCATGTAGCTCCTACTGAATTTTGTATTCAGGAATGTAGGTCCAGCTTGACTGTATCTTATCATTTCCCTGGACAGCAGAGAATCTGGAAATTTCTGTGAAACCTCCCAACTTGTAACGCAGACTTAAAATGTTTATAAGCTTCTAATGCAAACCTTTTTAAACATTGGTTAAACGACACATCTAACTCATTTCAAGGTTAATCCAGGTAAAGTCTGAGACCATCCCGGCAATACTCTCTCAAACTCCCGGCGCATTTGAAATCATGTTACCTTTCCCAGGAAATGATAGACTTTGCTTCTCCATGCCGGCTGCACACCGGAAACATCTGGAAAACTTGGGGAAACTGCTGTGAACCCACCCAGTGCAGTCCGTTGCTGAGTAGTGGGGTCACAGTTCACCACTTTAAACACTCTCCAGGTGGCCCAATTGTTCATACCATTCCTCCATTGGCTCCCACAGAAATGAGGTGTTCAAGCCTGGACACACCTGTCTGGAGCATTTTAAGAGCTAGTTAACTACATATACCATTTCCTGGGTTCTCCAGGAATACTGTGCATGCATTTTGTGGGTCCTGTGCTACTCTTACTTCCTAAAGCAAAATAGATGAAGGAACGTCCATCACCATGCAGTGATCCGAGCAGCAGGAACAGTTGGAAACAATGTTTTATAAGGGTGACTCCTGCACCCAGCTCTTGACGCCCAGAGCAGAACTTAAGCACAGTGGGGCCTGGCCACTGACTCTAAGTCAACGCTGGGATGCCATCACATTTGTTGCTGAAATTATTAATATCTTCCCACTGGGTAATCACCCAGGTACACACTGACTACCAGGATCTCAGATTCAATAAATGGGGCGTGGTAAAGTCTTACCTGGGTTCAAGTCCCACCTCTGTCCCCTATTACTTGTGTAGCTATGGGAAAACCACTTAGCTTTTCTGACCTTCCATTTCCCCATGGGGAGATTGATACATTTTATATATTCTCTTTCAAGTATTGTTAGAGAAGCTACATATGATGTAAGGGGGTATATCATGTATTTTACTTATTTATTTTACACATTTGTTTGTCTGTTTTGAGGAAGGGTCTTATTATGTAGCTCAGTCTGGCTCTGGACTCTTGAAAGTTTCTTATTATATTTGTTTATGAACCCATGTTTGTTTGCACATGAGTTGAGGCCAGATGGAAACTTTCAGAAGTCTATGAGTCCTAGAGATCAAACTCAGGCCATCAGGCAGCAAGCACCTTTACTCATAAAGCCATCTTGCTAGCCCATGATCTCAGATATTTTTTTTAACATGGTACATGGGTGTCTTGCCTGTATGTGTGGCTGCAGCCTGTATGTATGGCTGTATGATGACTGGTGCCTGGTGACTGTTGAGGCCAGAAGAGGGTGTCAGATCTCCTGGAACTGGATTTACAAATAGTTGTGAGTCACCATGTAGGCTCTGGGAATTGAACCCAGATCCTCTGGAAGGGCAGCCAGTGCTCTCACCACTGAGCCATCTCTCCAGTTCTGGTCGATCTCAGAATCTTGCTCCCTTAGCCTCCTCCTTCCAAGTGCTTTGTATTTTTTCTGAAATCACCTTAAAATTTTCATTGGGGGTGGGGATCTGTCTTGGGGTATGGTATGTGACAAAGTAGAAGTGAGTGAGAGCAGTCATCAGGGTGTCCTGAGACTCTGTTAGGGTACCACTGTTCCTGTGTCCTCAGATGGCCCCCACTCTGACCCCTTTCTCCTCAGTTCCCAATTCCTACTTTCTTCTGCCTTTTATGGCAGGGCATATATCACACTGACTCCCCTTCATCCTCTCCTAACAGACAGTTATTACAGAGGCCAGATTGATGGCATCTCCTCCCAGGCTAGTTCTCCGAGAGGGTTCCTGGTCCAAGGGCTTGTCCACATCCAGAGTTACAAACCTGTCACCGAACACATGCCATTGCTGGTGATGTAGCTCCGTTACAAGATGGGTGCTTTGTGGAGAGACGTTTCAGCAGTTAAGAATGTATGCTGTTCTTGCAGAGGACCCTAGTTCAGTTCCTAGCACCCACATCAGGGGACTCACAACCAACTCTAACTCTAGCTCCAGGGGATAGGATACCCTCTTATGGTCTCCTTGGGCACTGCACTTGTGTATGCAAACCCACACATAGGCATATAAGTACACAGAATTAAAACTTGAAAGAAAGTTTTGTTTGGTTTGGTTTGGTTTTTCAAGACAGGGTTTCTCTGTATAGCCCTGGCTGTCCTGGAACTCACTCTGTACACCAGGCTGGCCTCAAACTTAGAAATCTGCCTGCCTCTGCCTCCCAAGTGCTGGGATTAAAGGCATGTGCCACCACAGCCAGGCTAGAAATGTGCTTTGTAAGTGAAGGACTCAGTTCCACCTCTAGCAGGTCTCTCTACATAGCATAGGAGAGTTGCCAACACTGACTCCTCTCCCTGGTCCTATTTGGATTGACTTAGGGACTAATTGGCAGTATTTGTTCCTTCAAGGCCAATTAGTAATCAGGGCTTCATTAGCTGTTATTCACACATTTGTTTCCTACACCTGTTCCATTAATTTTCCTTTAACCACCAACCTCAGGCCCACCAGATGGCAATTTCCAGAGACACCCACTCATCCTTTCCCAAAGACCAGGATTGTGCTTGCTGGTTTTGGGCTTCTCATCTGTCCCACATAGTACATGACTCCTGACCCACCCTGGGGGTACTTATGCGCTCATTCCAGCCACGTCCATTATGTGTGGAATCTGGGCCTAGGAGCTTGAATTTCAAGTCCTGACTGTTGTTACCCTTTGTGTAGAAAGGATTTCTATGGAGTTAATGCTCTTAGACCTTGACGTTGTAAAGGACTCAGGAGCATGGGGAAGACAGACACTTCTGCTCTCCTTTGTCTAGTTTGGAACAGTGGAAAGCATCTGCTATCGGCTGGCTGATGGGTGGGGCTGAAGAGAATGCTGGGATGACATAAGCAGCTACCAAGGTTAGAGACCCTTTGTGCTGGTAGGTTTTATGTCACCTTGACACAAACTAGAATCATCAGAGAAGAGGGAGTCTCAATTGAGAAGATGCCGCCACAAGATCCAACCATAGGGCATTTTTTTTTAAACTAGTGATTAATAGGGAAAGGGGGCCCTGCTCATCATAGGTGGTGACATCCTGGACTGGTGGTCCTCAGTTCTATAAGAAAGCAGGCTGGCTGGGGCATGGTGGCACATGACTTTAATTCCAGCACTCAAGGGGCAGAGGCGGGCAGATCTCTGTGAGCTCAAGGTCAGCCTTTTCTACAGAGAGAGAGAGAGAGAGAGAGAGAGAGAGAGAGACAGACAGACAGACAGACAGACAGACAGACAGACACAGAGAGAGACAGAGACAGAGAGAGGGAGGGAGGGAAGGAGGGAGGAAGGAAGGAAGGAAGGAAGGAAGGAAGGAAGGAAGGAAGCAAGGAAGGAAGGAAGCAAGGAAAATGCAAGTGGGCTGAGCAAGCTAGTAAGCAGTACCCCTCTCATGGCTTCTACCTCAGTTCCTGCCTCTAGGTTCCCACCCAGTTTGAGTTCCTGTCCTGACTTCCTTCAGTGATAGACTACGGATATGGAATCATAAGCCAAACAAAACCTTCTCTACCAATTGCTTTTGGTCATAGTGTTTCATCATAGCAATCTTAACCCTAACTAGGACACCTTAAAGAAGAAGGAATCGATGACAGCCAGCTCTTTGGATTAAAAAAAAATTATATTCTTCCAGGCTCAACCTCTTTACCATAGATACTGCCCTTTGTTTAGGTCTAAGTCACTGCATTGATTCAAACACTTTCTGTCTCCCAGTGTGACACGTGGGTGTCCCTACAGCCTGATGTCTCAACCTTTTTCCTCTTCTCTCCCTCTCTGACCTATCTCTGACTCCAGTGTCTCTCTGTGTAAAGATTTTATTTCGTGTGTAAAAGTGGGCAAAGGGGACCATTACACATGACTGGCTCAGTCTCAGTTACATGTCCTGGGGCTCTAAGGTCTCCCTGCTCTTTATTTGGGAGTCTTTATGAATCTGGGGTCACCAAGAATCTTCCCTGCATCTCCACCTTCAGGTCTGAGACCTTACACCTCTAGGAAGGCCACAGACCCACTTAGTGTGGGTCTGCTGTCGGCATACCATTTCTGGGGGTCCTCACTCACTATTTCTCTCCCCATTGCTTTTCCTTCTAGATGAGCTGGCCGTCTGCCCCAAAGGAATTACCTCTAAGGTTTTTCGTTTCAATGTGTCCTCAGTGGAGAAAAATGGAACCAATCTGTTCCGGGCAGAGTTCCGGGTTTTGCGGGTGCCTAACCCCAGCTCCAAGCGCACAGAGCAGAGAATTGAGCTCTTCCAGGTATTCCTTCTGGCTGGGAACCATATAGTAGGTGCCAGTTCCTCCTCCACGTCGGAGCATGGGGTTTGACTGACCTCAGTCCGAAGCTGACTCCTCTCAGCCTCTGTTACCTGAGGTGCACAGAGAGTGTGGCGTTCAGAAGCCTTTGGTCTCCCCTTGTTTGCCTCACCAACATGGCCTTGTAACCCCTCCCTGGTACTCCATCCTGGCCGTAGATACTCACTCTCTCCTCTGCCCCACAGATACTTCGACCGGATGAGCACATAGCCAAGCAGCGCTACATAGGTGGCAAGAATCTGCCCACGAGGGGCACCGCGGAGTGGCTGTCTTTTGATGTCACTGACACTGTGCGAGAGTGGCTGTTGCGGAGAGGTAGGTAAACTCTTAGCCGGAACATTTCAGAAGGAATCCCAGGTTCCTTCTGCCTCCTGGAAGGGAAAAGGAGAGAACTAGGGACAGCCATATATCTGGGTTCAATGGCTTTTAACTCTGTTCTCCACTCTATCTGTAAATGCAGGGCTGAGTCAGGCCCTGGGAATTCAGCAGCAAACAAGACAGGTGAGTGCTCGGATCTCATGGGGTTTTCATCCTGGTGGCAGAGACATAGAAAGGAGTGTCAGACAACTAAGGAATTTAGGTGACGGTGCCTGGGGCCTCCAACCCTGGCTACTTATAGGAGGTCACTGTGGAGAAGGGAGTCTGACAGTGAGTCCAGGCGACCGAGAAGGAGCTAGCCCTTTAAGGCCAGGAGACTAGGCTAAAGGGTGACCTAAGCAAAAGGAACAGTAAGACCCAGGCTCCTAGACTGAACCAGAATTGGCTTGATTTGCTGTAGCAACAGGGAACAGTCTGGAAGGCCCATGAGTTGAGGCCATCTGGTCAAGTATGTGTCAGACCGTAGAAAGGTTTTAAGATTTGTTCTGAGTGTTCTGAATGCTATAAGCAATGTGGGCATGTGACTGCAACGCTGTGGCCTTTAACAAAAGCCCTCTGGTTGCTGGGAAAGTAAAGGGAAAAAGGCAAGGAAAACACTTAGGGAGCATTGTAGCTGCCTAGCGAGGACGGCAGGGGGCTTGGATGCAGGCAGTGCAACCGATACCGAAATCATATGGATTCATTCTGTAATCTGGGGGTTGAGCCAATCGGCTAGGATTAGGTATGGTGTTTGGGCACAAGAGCAATCTCCAATAACATATAGGTTTTGGACGGAACAGCCAGGTGGCATCATCAGCTCTTGGAAGAGGGAAGACGAGAAGGGGAGGAGCTTTGGGGCAGGTTCTGTGCAGCGTAGTTGACTTTCAAATGCCTGGGGCTATTGAACTCCATAACACTTATATCCAATGCCGCCTGTCCTCAATATCATATCCACTCACTGTTTCTCCTTACCTGGAAAGTGAAGTAATGCTTCCACCCTGCAGGCCTCCCAGAGCTGTTTGCCTTAAGGAGACCTTTGTGGGTTTCAATGTGCCTTGTAAGAATAAACTCTCATGATGTGAGATAAGGAAGTCGAGGACCAGAGTGGATAAGTCTGAGCTTCTCCGGTCTGGATTAGAACTTTTGTCCCCTAAGAAATAAGTCTGGTGTCTCAGGACACCATCTTGGTACCTCCTGTTCTGACTGCTTAACGGTGATAGTGGTGAAGGGGGAGGTAGGAGGCCTACATACAGGGTTCCTCCTCTGCCCACCAAGAGTTTTCCACTACCATCAGCTGTTATCCAGCCGGTCCAACTACTTTCTGATGGCCAGATGTGCTTTCTGTTTCAGGAAAGTGGGGTTTGAAGGCAGAGGTCACATGCTACCTGCCTTTACATTTTAGCTCTTGGTCACTTGGGGTTTTGTTTGTTTGTTTGTTTGTTTGTTTTAAAAGCTGGGTGATTTTTTTATGAAACTGGCTGTCGTGGCGCACACATTTAATCCCAGCACTCTGGAGGCAAGAGCAAGACATATCTCTGTGAGTTTGAGGCCAGCCTGGTCTACATAGTGCATTCCAGGATAGTCACGACTATGTAGAGGCCCTGTCTCAAACAACTGCAACACACCAACCAAAGATTCCATATTCTTCTTGACTGATTGGAAGATTGTATACCCCGACAGTATACCAGAGATGACCGGTACCCACCCTTTGAAATGTGCTGTGCACTGTCTTCCCCATCCCCCATTGCTCCCTGTGGGTGAGTCTCTGAGGTGACTCCCTCACTTCCATGATTTCCCGGACTCTGTAGGTATCCAATTCTTCAAGTTCCCATCTACTGGACCTTGTTTGGTAACCGAGTTGACACATGATAGGCTGGAGACCCTGTCCTGGCCATTTTAGGAAGGTAGGTAATGCAGCCTATGACAAACTCCAGGACTCTGCCAATGGTGGTAACAAAGCAACACCGATACAGGCGGCTTTCCACTCCGTGCTTAGCGTGGGCACCGAAAAGGGGGCTGGGTGGAATTTGTCTCTTAGTTTCCCTGTCTGATTTTAATCAGTGCCACCTGGATTTCTTTGAAGCCCTGGGCACTTGCAGGGCCCTGTTCACGGCTGCAGAGCTCGATGACAAGTTTGCGGAGAGCAGGCTTTCCAGCCTCCCTGAGCCATTTGAAAAGATAATTTCCTAATAAAACCTGTGGCTCCCCCACCCACCACCCCACCGCTGCCAACTCTGAGGTTTGTTTTTCATTGGAACCCTCAGTTCACTCTGAGGCGAATTCTGCCCACCCCTCCCTTCCCTCAGGGGAAGTAGCTGGGGCCTTTGTTCACGAATCTCCTCAGAGTTCATGGCCCCACACCAGGCAGCAAACGGAGTTGGAGCAGCCGGCGGTGTGGATTGACAGGGACTGAGTCATACCTGTGGTTCGGGAGTCACTCAGGAAGTATCTGCGAGCTTGTGTGCTTCAGGTACCCAGGCTGCGTTCTGGTGTTCTCTCCAGGAGAGAGGACCCTGGTCCATCCACCACTCTGCCGGTCGTCATACAGCCTACGGCCTCTCTGTATACAGAGCCAGGCTGGTAGGATGTACCCCAGTGTCATGGTGCAGGAATTTTGCATCTCGATGAATGCAGATGATGACGGCACTTTGTCTATGGTGCCTTTTGGTGCCTCTTCCTTGTCACTGCCCACTAGGTGTGTAGTATTTCAGCTGCGAGTGGGGGCACACACCTGTAATTCCAGCACTAAGCTGAGGCGGGGGGGGGGGGATCATGCGTTCCAGGCTAGCCTGGGCTAGATAGTGAGCCCTTGTTTAAAACAAACAAAATGTATCTAGCTGGATCTTGAAATAACTATTTACCTATTGGGTATCTTGGGTAAACTTCTTAATAGCTCTAACCTCGGTGATCTCCTCAGTGATGTTTTTAGTTAGTAGGATTATTACAGGGACTAAATGAACTGTATTGCTGGCACAATCCCACAGCAGTTTGATAGGGATGTCCACAAATGTTGGTAATTGCCATCATCTCTGAGTCATAGGCCAAGTTAGGCTACCATCTAGTGCTGGCCACATGCGCTTTGACCTTCCCTTTCTCCAACACACCTGTATGTGCCTTCGCTTTCTAACACGCAGAATCACAGACCTTGCTTACTCCAGGGCACTTCCACCCCACCTTGGACATCCTTCCACAGAAAGTGCTAGGTGTTGCTCATTGCAGCTAGTATGGCTTCTACCAGCCGTCTAACACCAAGTCGAGGCCTTTGTGTCCGGTCATGTCTTCTCCAGGTGAGGCTCAGCCGCCTCGTTCTATTGACTCGTTTCCCTGATGAGCTTTGGGAACAGAGATCATCACGCTTAACAGGCGCTTTTGAAGTTCTCCTCGGAACAGCAGTCTGCTTGGACTTTGGGAGTGAGATAGCTTGTCTGAGTTCATGACCTCTGGACCCTTGGGATGCCAGGCTTATATCATGGTGTCACCATTCCTGTACCAGTTTGTCTTGGGGAAGGATGCCGAACCAGGTGAATTCTGGAATGTTCCCTGATGACAATAGGTTTTAGGGAGACAACAGGTTGGTCCTGAGGCCAGATGATCAACCACTAAGGTGACTCCAGGAGACCAGTCTTCTCACTGAAATGGTAACCTGGAAAGGTCCATCTCCTGTGATCTTACCTACACCAGCCATAGCTAGCTTCCACCCTGGGGTCAAAAGAGCTTGGATCCACCAGGATTGATTATACCAGACCCAACCTGGATTTCTCTGGAACTATTTGATTCAGTTCAACTTTTCAGTTACTTTGTGTGCATGGATATGTCCTTGTGTATGTGTGTGTGTGTATCTGGGTATATGTGTGTGCACATATATATGGAGGCCAGAGATCATCTACTTTGGTTTTGTTTGTTTGTTTTGTTTTTATTTTGTAATACAGTCTTCCATTGGGTCTGGGGCTCACTGATTGGTCAAAATGCCTGCTCAGAGCACCTCGGGGGTCCCCCCAGTTCTGGCTCCCAGTTCTGGGATTATAAGCGTGTGTTAGCCCTCCTGGCTCTTCATGTGGGTTCTGGGAATTGAACTCTGCTCTCTTGCTTGCACACTCCTGTCAAGACTAAACTATTGACCCAACCTTCACTTCCTTTTGTCTTTCCTTTTCTCTTTACTTCACTCAACCCTTTCCACGTCTGTGCTGCTTTGATTTTGTTTGCCAAAACACCAGCCTGCAGCCAAGAGGAAGAAAGGCCCGAGTTGACCTTTTGACACTCAGCGTCTGACAACAAATCCTGGCACCTCTGGGTTTCCCCAGGCTCTTTCCATCTGAGCCCAGTGCTGTCTGCTCCTTTGAGCATTGCTCCTTAGGGCCGTCAGTGATAGAGCAACTACTCCGTGCTCACCCCTGCTTTCCCACGCTGCTCACCTTGGGAGCCATCCACACAGTCAACCTCCCATCATGGTGATAGGCTCTTCAAAGAAACGTCCATGTCATTTTCACCTCATGACATCTTGTTCCTTAGAGAAAATGTGACCAGATATAACCACATATAACCATAGCATGCCTCTTACCTCCTCTGGAATAGTCAATCACTTTCTCAGTCTCCATGGTGATGGTAGAAATGCTAATGTCATTTATGGACTTGTAGGTAGTGTGACTTTAGGCATTGATGTCTGACTCTCCTGACTCCTGTCAGAATCAGCTTTCCATTCTGTGCTCTTTAAAATTCCTTCCCTTAGCACATCCCCCCATATCCCCCTATCCTTGCCTCTTCTTTCATCCTATTCAGCAGGTTGACTCAAAAACCTTCTGTCTCCGAAGACATTGAGGTGATGTGAGCTTTTCCTTCCTGTCTTGTGTCCTCGCCTTTTCACCCATGTATGTAGGCAACAATCTCTATCATCCACTGAAAATGGATGGTTATTTTCACCCTCCACAATGCCCACTATTTACACACCACCTTGTTGTTCATAATATGATGGAAATATGTGGAATGTGGCACCTTGTCAAGGTGGTTCACTCTGAGCTTTGTGAGCTCTTCCTGTTGCCAGTGACTCTCAATATAACTCACTTCGACCCTTGCCCACATGCTGGGCACACTGCCTTGCCACTCAGTATTTTCCCCCTGACTCTGGGTCTTATTTTGCAGAATCCAACTTGGGTCTGGAAATCAGCATCCACTGTCCATGTCACACCTTTCAGCCCAATGGAGATATACTGGAAAATGTTCACGAGGTGATGGAAATCAAATTCAAAGGTACTGATACTGAGGTGTGGTGGGATGTGGGAACGGATAATACAAACCCAAGAAAAGGAACCAGTTTCCTTTGTAGAGATGGCTGACTGTTCTACACTTGGGTGATTTTGTTTTGTCCTTAAAGCACTGAGTGTAAGCATTCCACTCGGAGAGAAGACGTTAACATCTAAGAGGCAGCAGGATTCTGAGGTGTGGAGAAATCCCACAGGCCTGGTGTCCAGGGAACTAGGCAAAGAGTGCTTCTTTCAGAAGCTCAGTCCACAATTGAGATAATAGATTGCTCAGTAAATGACAGCTGCCTTCCCTTCTCCTCGAGGAAATGAACTCCAGTGGGCCCGGGCTATAGAGCTTCAGATGTTGCTGGACCTACCCAATTGTCTGGGTTAGGATGGTTGCTTCCTGGCTTGAGTGTTTGACCATGGGCATTTGTATAGAGTTGGTGCCGGAGTTTGAGTCTTTTCTCAGTTTCTAATATAAATGCAACTTCCTGGGGTTCAGGGAAACTCTCTTTTCCTTTCCTGTCTCCATTTTGGGCACCTGAGAAATGGGGTGACCATGGGATTATTTGGAGAGATTGGAAGGATGCTCTTGACCTAGAATAGACCGTGGGCCTGGGCCTCAGTCATCCTTTACTCTGCATGGACTTGACCTCAATCCTTTTATATATATTTGGTTTTTTGAGACAGGGTTTCTCTGTATAGCCCTGGCTGTCCTGGAACTCACTCTGTAGATCAGTTTGGCCTTGAACTCAGAAATCTGCCTGCCTCTGCCTCCAAAGTGCTGGGATTAAAGGCATGCGCTACCATTGCCATATTTATTTTTTAAAGCTAAGAGTTTAACATCCTAGCCACAGTGCCTAACCACATCCTCACATACAGGTTAGGCTAAGGTGTTACTTTACCACCACCATAATTGTGTTCCTTCTGCATAAAGACTTTGAAAAAAGGGCCCCACACATCTAGGGCTTCTATTGATCTTATACACCCAAAGGCCCCTTCCTAAGACCCAAGTTCCTTATATAACTGTAAATTAGATTCCAAGCATTCTTGCCCTGGTAAAGATAGTCAGTGGCCAGTGGCTGTCCTTCACAAAGGAGATTCTGGTTAGAACAAAGCCTTGTGAGTCAGGCTCTGATCTTCTTTTCAGCTGAATCCGGGCTCTCTTACCAAGCTTGTCTAATGTTCTATTGCCTCATCTGAATTTCACAGTGAGAACATCTTTGAATCCCTAAGCTTGATATGAATGGCAACAGTTTTGAAGTCTAGCTTCTTTGGCTTCCACATAGGCTATCGCAAACTGCAACACCTCAAATTGTTAGGACTTCTGTAGTATTGTGTCTAATTCAGATTCTATCAGGAAACCTAAACCCTAAGGTTCTAAGTCTCAGAACCCTGAAGTGGAAGCCCCAAAGTATCTGACAGGTACCCCACCTAGTGCTGGGGATACTCATGACTCCATGAGGGAGCCCAGGATGCATCCATCCCAGGAAGGTGATGTGGTCTTGTGCAGGAGTTGTGCAGGCATCTGATTGGTTGTCTAGAAGGGTATCCATGGTAACCACTGAGTGCTTCTGACACAGGTTGCTACCCTCAGTCTGTGCTTTCTTGGGGGCGGGGAAGAAACTTGCCCTGTGCCTTCCTCCCTCACAGACTGTACTGCCCTTCATCGTGGGCAGTGATGGGCTAAGATGGGGTGTGGAAGCAATCTGCAAAGGTACTGCTTGCGTTTAGACAGGAGATTGTGGCCTCACTTCCCTTTGCAGGAGTGGACAATGAAGATGACCATGGCCGTGGAGACCTGGGGCGTCTCAAGAAGCAGAAGGATCACCACAACCCGCACCTGATCCTCATGATGATCCCCCCACACCGACTGGACAGCCCAGGCCAGGGTGGTCAGAGGAAGAAGAGGGCCCTGGACACCAATTACTGCTTCCGGTGAGCCTTGGCCCCATAAGGGGTGAGGTCAACCTTCCATCCTGTGGTACTGGCTTGAGATTTGAGTCCCACTCAGCCAAGGGTCCCTGATGCTTGTCACAGACGTGTCTAGGAAAGAAGAGTGGAAGTCTTTTCCAAACTTCTTGTTTTTCTGGGAGCCCAGTATTTTCAGTAGCCTGGCTCTGGTCAGGTCTGGATAAAGTGAGGAAAAGCATGAGGAGGAGAGAGAATCTGGGATGCTGGCACCGGGGATGCTTAGGGAAAGCTTCCTTGAAGTCTTCCTGTTTGAAGTACTTGCAAGATGTGTCTGGGGATGGGGGTGGGGGGACACTAATGTAGGAGTCCATTGATACAATACTTGGATTCCTACTGTGTTACTTTTTTTCCCATGGCTGTGATAAAATACTCTGACAACAAGAGAAAGGGCTTATTTTAGTCACTGTTCTACATTACAAAGGTGACATCAGGGTATATCAGGAGCTTGATGTAACTGCTCACATTATATTCAAAATTAGAAGAAGAAAAAAGAATGCATGTTAGCATTCAGCTCATTTCCTCCAACTCACATTCACTCAGCTGCCCAGGGAATGGTGCCACCCGTGTGGGCGGGCCTTCCATCTCAATTCACGTAATCAAGATAGTCTCCCATAGGCACGCCCAGAGGCCCTTCTCTGTGGATTCTTTCAGGTTGACAATTAACAGGATCCAGCACATCTATACAGGTCTGGAGGGTGCTACTGGATGGGAAAGATAGGACAGTTTCCATCTCCTACAGGGGAACTCTTGGGCCTGATAAATCACCAGTGACTTCAGAAGGGACCTGCCTTACACAGAGGCTGCTTCTCTTCTTTATCAACAGCTGCACTGTTCACAGATGTGGGAAGGACAAAGAAGCCTACATCCCAGGAATAACAGGAGGGAAATGACATTGGGAGGGGTCTGAAGGATGTTTTTGCAGACTGGGAACTGGGAGTATATCCATGGACACAGGAAAGGCTGGGGTTTGAACACTCCTTGAAGCCTTCCTTAAAGGATGGGTGAAGTTCAGATATGTAGGGATCCAGGGGGGTGGGGCACTTCCAGGGAGAGGAGCAGAAAGGGTCAATTGGTCAGAGAAGAGGCCTGTATGGAATTTGGGTGGGAGAATTAAATACACTGTTTGAGATAACCAGCTCAGGAAACAGAAGGAACAGAAGAGGTGATGTGCTTACCACCACCACTCCAAGGTTGGCAAGTAGGTCCATTCTGTGTGTCCATTTGTCAAAGTGAATGCTCCTGGCTGTGGAGAACAGTGACTTCAGCCCTAGGGGATTTCTTGTGGCAGACTTAATGTTGGTCTGGCTGTTTGACTTTGCCCTTGAATAGATGGATGTTCTGATCTCACCTGGATTGCTTCCCGCACGGGCTTTTCTTGTCTGTGGTCGTGGGGGTTTCTAGAACTCCAGGTGACTTGTCCATGCTTAAGAAAAAAGAGGCATGAGCCAACAGCCTTCCTCTTCCAGCTGTTACTTTTCTAAATAATCACGTGTGGTTGCCCGAGCTCATGCTACTCTCTGCCAACCTCTCTAGTTCTGACTGGCCATTAATCAAGTCACATGACTGCCCCTGCCTTCAAGGGTGGCCAAGAAAATGAGTATCCCTGAAATGGGAGGAGTCAAAGAAGAAGGGGTTAAGAATGGCTATTTAAAAGATAAACAATGGCCGGGTAGTGGTGGCGCACGCCTTTAATCCCAGCACTTGGGGGGCAGGGGCAGGCGGATTTCTGAGTTTGAGGCCAGCCTGGTGTATAGAGTGAGTTCTAGGACAGCTAGGGCTACACAGAGAAACCCTGTCTTGAAAAACTAAAACAAACAAACAAACAAAAAAATGAAAAATAAACAAACAAAAAAACCCAAAACACCAAACAAACAAAACAATGGAGTCTGTCTTGGTTCAGTCTTAAAACTGAAGATTCTGACCAATAGCTGCCTTGGAAATAGTGAGTTCCTGGTGTCTTCAGAGGTCTGTTGAAGTCAAGGGCCTATCTGCAGATAACAGGCTTGGAGGGACTTGCTAGCCCCTCCCAGGTTACCTGGGAGTCATGGCTTGTAACCAAATGCATTTGAACCTGGGATTCGAAGGACTAGAGTTACCTCCCATGATAGCCTCTTATAATGGCAGAAGCGCCTCAATGGGAAATAGGAAGACACAAATGAGACTTCTTTTATCCGCATGCTCCCTTTTTGTTGATTTCCTGTATATGTTTTCACCATAGCAACCTGGAGGAGAACTGCTGTGTGCGTCCCCTCTACATTGACTTCCGGCAGGATCTAGGCTGGAAATGGGTCCACGAACCTAAGGGTTACTATGCTAACTTCTGCTCAGGCCCTTGCCCATACCTCCGCAGCGCAGACACAACCCACAGCACGGTATGGAGCTGGGTGCATGCTCTTAGGGTGTTGGGGCGCCACTGACCGGGCTACTTGCCAGTATCAGTGAATGCAAGATTGAATGTTGAATGAGTGGTAATTTGGATGAGAAAATCCCTGTAACACTGCTCTGATCTTGGCAGGCTGGTACAATTCTACTCAGTTGCACTCTGCAATTTAAATCCCTACCACAGGGGCTAGCACATGGGAAAAAAAGTATGCTTAGTGTGGGCAATCTGGATTCAGTCTCTAGCAAATACACTTACCTCAACATGCACACAGTCTCGTGCACACACATGCAGCATTCCCACCATAGTTTCAAGCATCCTTTTTATTTACTTTGTCTAATGCTTTTGTGCTATGGAAGTTATTCAGCTGTCGCATGTCACCCTGTGCCACGGATGTATGCACCTGGTAGGTGAGATGCGGGACCCAGAGAAGTTTCTACCTGTGTTAAGACAGCATAGAGCATGTAGGAAAGAATAGCGATAGGAAGAGGGGAGGGTCGCAGCCTCTGCAACCTGCCTTCCTCAAGAGGGATGCTGAGCGGGGCAGTGAGCTGTGAGCCAGTTCCCGACAGCACATCACCGTTACATCCTGTCTGGGGCAAACATTCTCACAACTACTAAGTGTGCCAAGGCAGCGGTGGGTGAGAACATTTCCCACCAATGTGGAAACATACAGAGGAGTTTCTTAGCAGCTAAGAGTTTCTTATCAATTGCAAATCAACCGCACTTTCAGATGCTTCAGTTAGGAACAGAATCGAGTCCACGGGTGATGCCTTCTGCCACACTGGATGACTGCGGCTGGTCTCTTCTCCAAACTGTTCCCACAATCCCTTTCAAACAGATCTCCATGACCACTCTGCCTGTTTAGGGTAGCTCCCACAACTTGAATAGTTTCTGGGAGGCTCAAGGCTTGGCTTTTTCCTGCTCAATGTGTGACTCCACCCACAGGTGCTTGGACTATACAACACCCTGAACCCAGAGGCGTCCGCCTCACCATGCTGCGTGCCCCAGGACCTGGAGCCCCTGACCATCCTGTACTATGTCGGCAGAACCCCCAAGGTGGAGCAGCTGTCCAACATGGTGGTGAAGTCCTGTAAGTGCAGCTGAGGCCAGCCTGCCACAGAGGAGGGAAAACTGCCACCACTGACTGCTGCTCCTTGGAAAACCAAAGCGACAGACCTCACCCTAGAGGCCTGGAGCCCACAAGCCCTGGCTCCCGGCGAAAGGCCGAGAGGGAGGCTTCCTTCTGGAACATTTCTTTCTGCTAGCTCTGAGAATCACTGTGGTAAAGAAAGTGTGGGTTGGTCAGGGGAAGGCAAACTGTTGAGAACATGGGATTTCTGTGGTGCAGGCAGAAGTAGTGGGGTAGAGAACGGATAGCGAGTGGACATTGTGAGTGGCAATGGGCCTCGGGCTACCCTAGGGAAGACGAAGGGTAGAGTGGTCAGGTGAAGGCTAGACTGGAGGGCACTTCAGATCTGAGGTTAGCTTTGCTCACAGCAGTACAGTACTGCTCTAGGGAATCCGGATGTCGTTAGAGGCAGCAAGCATTTTTCTTCAGTTTACCAAGCCAAAGTCCCCTGGAATCTTATCTCGCACTGCCTGGAATTAAGGACAATCTGTTCTTTCTGCAAACTGTCTTTTCACCTCGATCAGCATCATGAGTCATCACAGATAATGTAATTAGTTTCTGGGCCAGCAACTAGCTATCTCAGGTCCCTTCGAGATGCTGGGCTCAAAGGCAGAGGTCAGAATTGGTTCTCTCCTGTCTTTCCCAGGGCCCCTCCTTCTGCCTTCCTTCTTGGCCATATTTCTCTTGGACATTTGGCTAGACAACTTCCAGGTCAGGGTGCACTCTCCGGATTCTGGATCCACATAGCCTGGGGCATCAGGCATCCTTTCCCTCCTACCCTAGACCCCGTGCTCCCCGGGTGTTCCTGGAAGCAGGTGCTACATGCAGAGTATCCGGGGAGCCTCCCATGTCTGACATGATGACTCGGCCCCAGATGCACAGACTGAAGTATAAAGACAAATACAAATATTACTCTCAGAATCTTTGTATAAATAAATATTTTTGGGGAATCATGGATGATTTCATCTTCTGGAAGGTTCTTCTAGAACAGTAAAAACCTCATTCTAAGGTGTCTGTCGGACTCCATAAATATTCATTTAATAGCGAATTGGTGTCTACTCACCAGAGATAACTGGAATTCAGGCAGAGCATCTCTCAATCGTTGTTTAGGATGAGTACACTGGGCTCACTATGAGAAAACTGGACCACTGTCTGGGCACACTTCCCTACTGCAGGGCATATAATTCACAAACGCAGAGGCAATGGCTTAGATGTGTAAACATTTATACTAATCTTGTGGCTGGGAGAGATGATTCTGTGGCTTAAGTGTCTGTGAGATTAACTCCCTGGCACCCATACAAAATGGAGGCATAGTTGTGCCCATCTGGAATCTCAGTCCTGGAGAGGGGGAAGTGGAGGAGACAGGTGAATCCTGGAGGCTCTCTGGCCAGTCAGTTTAGCTGAAGCCACAAGTTTCAGGGCCAATGAGAGAGAGATCCTGTCTCGAGAAATAAGGGGGAGGAGGCACCTCTAGCCTCCATGTGTGTGTTTATGGGGAGGGACACACACACACACACACACACACACACACACACACACACACACACACACAAACACGTGTGCGCACACACCAGTCATCCAATCTCTGGACAACTGCAAAGGTGCACAGACTTGCATGTAGAAATTTGCCATTGACATTTCAATTGAAACACTACACACCACCAATTTTGGAAATCTCACCTCTGCCTCCAAATCACATTGAGCATTAAAGAAGCCATCTGTGGCAAATGACCCCAAATGAGGCAAATTCTATTATCAGAGCCAGGTGGTGGGTCTCTCTAGAGGCAAGAGATCCAGGGCAATTTGGAATTCCACTGTGGCTCAGCGTTCATCTTTGGTAGCATCTTAAGGGAGCCATCGGAGCAAAGAATCCTATGGTCTTAGCAGGCTCTTGAAAGCCACCAGCCTCCAGCATGTCTACCGAGGTACAGGTACTGACTGCTGTCTTGAGTGAAGCTCAAGTCTGCAGGTTGAGGGATGTATGTGCACACACCTCTGTGTGAGTGTGTGCATGTGAGTGTGTGTTCTTACTTCAAGACTGAACTGAGCTTGGTCACCAAGCCTGCCTCTGTTCTCTGTCCATGGCCAATTTATTCGGTGGTCCGTGTCCCTGGATTGAAATCCTGGCTGTAGAAGCGCTCTGGTGTATGTGTGTGTGTGTGTGTGTGTGTGTGTGTGTGTGTGTGCACGCGTGCGCACGTGCTCAGAGGGAGCAACATGCTGGCATGCCAGCCATGGGTAGCTGCTGCCATCTACCAGTCTATTTTATTTTAGAGACGGGTTATTACTATGTAGCTCTGGCTGTCCTGAAACTCATGATGTAGACAAGGCTGGCTTTGAGTGCCTCTGCCCCGAGTCTTGGGACTAAAGGCATGTACTACCACACCTGGCCCAAGCACTACAGTCTATTAATTGTTACCATTATCCTCAAACTTAAGTAGGGGTGAGGATTAGTTCTTGTGTCCACTAGAAATGTACTATCTGGGCTTAAGAAATGGCTCAGGGTAGGGGACTGGCTGCTCTTCTTGGGGACCAGGGTTTGATTCCCAGCACTCTCCCTTCTGTGACTCATGCTCCAGAGGATCTGATGTCCTGTTCTGGCTTCTATGGGCACCAGGCACACACATGGCACACAGAGTTACATGGAGACAACACACACACACACACACACAACTTAAAAGAAATCTAAAACAAACAGAAATAACATTTAATTTTAGGCCGCAGCCCTAGAGGTGTGCTCTCCACTGGGGCAGGGCCCAGGCTGCCTGCATAAATCACCTTTGGGGAAACAGTGCCCTGCATCAGACACTGGTCCTTTCTAGCATCAATAAGGATGTGGGAAATAATATTTCTGTCCCTTTTAGCCTGCCTGCCAGCATCCTGCCACAAAGTTTGAACCAAGGTGGCTGGGTGTGCTTCTGGAACCTATCTCAATGACCACATGGCGATTTCAAATGCTTTCATGCCAGGCACTACTCATGTCAAGGAGCGGGTATGAACACCCGGGAGGTCTGGTATCTGGCTTTCCCTCTCCATGTCCATTTGAGCCATGTCCTCAGAAGCACACACTTGTTTTGAGGTGAGCAGTAAGACTGGAAATGACGCCTCTATAGGAGGAGGAAGGCTAGGATGAACCATCTGGTTTACAGCCAATCCCCGTACCAGAAAGAATGCCTTGGAAGCATTATGTACAGCAAGGCGATCCTGGCGTTGGCCCTTGGTGGGCAGGAAGGATGGCGCTTGAGGATTCGTTCTGACTGTGTGCCTATGGCTAGTCCAAGCAAGACAGCTGTTCTCAAAGTTCCTGTCCTAAGCTCATGGCCGCTATTCCTTTTTCGAGATTTGTGTGTGAACTCCCAGAACCTTTTCTCCAACTCTATAAATCAGAAAGGGGCTATGCAGGAATCAGAATCTGTCTCCTATCCAACTCAAGCCACTGGGAGGTTAAGATGGTCCCAGGACTACACGGGAAACCTTTCTCCTGCTCTCGAGAGTCCGCATCATCTACTGTGCCTGAATCCAATCCACACACTAAAAAGACAACAAAGTCCCCCTTTCTGTCTTCATCTTCCGTCCTCTTCTTTTCTTCAGTTTATTGAGACAAATTCTCAGGGACTGTCTTCCAGGCTGGTTCCGAACTTACCTCATAACATAGCCCAGCCTGGTGTCTAGCTCATGGCAACTCCCCTGCCCCTTTGTGCTGGGATGACGGTCAAGGGCTACCACACAGGCCCTGTCTGGCTTCTAAGGTGTCACTTTTCTGTTTGGATTTCAACACTGTCTAAGGGAGCTGTCTGGAGAGCCCTGAGCAGATGCTGGAGGGAAGGCCTACTGAGATGGACGGAGAGACGGCAGTGTGCTGCACTCGCACAGAGGAACTGTATGGGGAGGCTGGGGGCAACTGGGCACATTCACCACCCCCCCCCACCCCACCCCCGAGGACTACAGTGACTAAGTCTGCTGGAGGACAAGCAGGGAGTAGGGACGCACAGCAGCTCCACGTGTGGGAGTTGGTTGTTTTGGGAACTAGCCTGGCCCCAGCATCTGCTTAAAGCTTTCTGATAGCTCTCATTCTAAAATGAAAACTGAAAACTGTCTGACAACGAAATATCAAACGAGACAAAAAGTTGGTTCCATTTTAGCCCTGAGAGAGAATATTGACTGGTGGAAAATTAGTGAATAGAAAAAAAAAATGAAAGAAAAGTTGAATTACTTTATTAATCTTAGAAGTCAGTAATTCCAAATGGCGCCTGTACCACGGCAGCCGCCGACTTGCCTCCCCCTGGGAGCTGGTGCTGTTGGCTTCCCACCCCCACACTCTCGGGAAAGGGAAGATCAAGTTTAGTGGTTGATGTTGGGATCTGAAGCTTGTACAAAATAAAATAAACTTAATATTTCAATCTGGAAAAGAAGCGAAAGCCAGATACAAATAGCCAAAGAGCCTCTTTTATACCATCTGTGAGCAGCAGGAGGAGAGACAGAAGGGACCTAGCGGGTTGGGGGGATGGGGAAGCAGGGAAAGGGACACGACATCAGGCGAGAGTCCCCACTGCCAATTCTCATCCAAACCCAGAGGGTCTGTTTCCCTGTTGTCCTGGTAAAAGTCTGGTTTGGCTGATGGCAAGCATCTACTGTCACTTCTGCTTAAAGGCCTTGGGGATTCAGAGGCAGCAAAAAAAATACTATGGACCCCTCACAGCCCCGTGGAGGCTTAGCCTCCGTCCGCCGAGCTCCCAGGAGCGTGCCGCGGGCTCTTCTTCCCTTGGAGTCTCTGGTTCATCTGTCAGTGCGAGTAGGATCTGGAAAAGAGTGCCAAGCAGTCAGTGACTGAGGGCAATTCTCTGTCTGACAACGAAGAAGGGCTGTCCCTAACAAAGGAAGGTCACCCGGAGCACAGACTAACTTAACTGCTGCTCAAATCCATCCTAAGACCTCTGTGTTCTGTTGCTGCAGCTTTCTGGGTGACTTTGGTTCCTCTTGTTGGGGGTTAAAACCATTTACTCTAGTTTACTCGACTACTCTTTAAAGACACTGGGTCTTACGTGCTGCCCAGGCTGACCCTTGACCTCCAAGGCTCAAGCAATCCTGCTGCTGCAGTCTCCTGAGTAGCTGGGACCACAGACAGAGCTGCCACGCCCAGAAGCAGGAAAACATTTTAATTTCCCCTCATGATGCCCAGTGATGCATGCCCTTTGGTAGTCCTAACTTCACAGGAAGCTGAGGCAGGAGGATCACCTCAGCCTAGGAATTCAAAGGCAGCCTTGGCAACAACAGTTAGACTCCTTCATTCAAATTAAACAAACTAACATTCGCACTCCCTCTCCTTGTTTATAAACTGAAGATACCAAAAGTGTTCACCTTTTCAGAGCGCAGGGTCAGTGTCAGCATTTTCAAACTGTGAGGTAAAAAAGTCCCATATGTGCCTTTGAGCTGTGACCCGTGTGTCAGGTTGTCAGCTCCCGCCTGCCTGGGACCCGCCCATCCCGCTCTCGCTCCTCCTGCCGGCTCCTCCTCCAGCTCTGGCTAAAGTATTCACCAAGGAGCCAGTCAGAAACCTCCCGGTCTTTCCCAGTTGCCCTGCTCTGAATCCTGTCCTTTCCTTGACTGCTTAGGTTTAAGAAATAGGTAGTTTTTAAAGATTCAGTATTGATTATGTTTGCGGGGGAGGCGTATGAGCACAAGTCTAGCCTCCCCCGGACGCACAGCAGCTCCATGTGTGGGAGTTAGTTGTTTTGGGAACTAGCCCGGCCCCAGCATCTGCTTAAAGGTTCTTGATATCTCCCATTCTCAAATGGGACATCAGACTCCCCCTGGAGCAGGGGTGGCAAGCTACCCGAGATGAGTGGTGGGAAACTTGAGGTCGATTCCTGGCACTGAAAAATGAATGAATGAATGAATGAATGAAATGATTGGCAGAAAGTTCTTCATGATTATCATTGTATTGCTTGCTTAATTCCCCAGGCATGTAGAGTGTGGTTGTTCATTCTTCTCAAGTGTATTTGTTTTCCTGCGTGAGTGTGTGTTCAAGTGTTCATGGTGGAGGTCATAGGCCCAATGCCAGGTGACTTCCTCCTTGGCTCTCAGTCTTTCTTTTGAGGCAGGAGCCCTGTCACAGCATGTGCATGTCCCACCAGTCCTGAGACATTTGCATCATCATCATCTCAAAATAATCCATTTCCCACTTTTTCTTTCCTGAATTCCACTTACATATCTGTTAGGCCCTCTTGGCCATTCGGTCAGCCCACCTCCGTCGTCTTTTCAAACAGAACATGCCATTTAGTTCTCCTGGAAGTGTGCAGATCACAGTTCTGATCTATGGTTTATACTCATTTCTTATTCCCTCAAGCATTCATTTTGCATCATGCAGCGACTTCAGCCTCAGTCTCTGCAGATCTAGAACCGGCTGTTCTGTCCACTGTGCTCATGGGGGTGTTCTATTATTTTAAACTATGACATCACATTTCTTAAGAGTTTTACCTGTGGGACTTTATTTGAGAACTGCAGCAAGCAGACACCCATAAACCCAGCTTTTCTTAAGGCTGCTTTTCTATTTACATGTTTACGGCCATACAGAACGGCGCTATTCTTGACAACGTGATTTGCCACTGAGTGCTCCGAGGTCTCCTCAGACAGAGGACACCTCAGACAGAGGACACCTCAGACAGAGGACACCGCCGAGGCTCGCACAGGCTCTAGTTCTTGGCTTCCAGGAGGCGCGGTACCCGGACAGCAGCACCGACAATCCCATGTGCTTCTGTCTCTGGCCTAGGTCTCGACTCCTCCACGGACTGCTGGGACTTCTGGTACAACCCACCATGTAGCTCCCCCGACACTCTTGGAAGAGCAGAGGCCATGTCTTGTACGTTCTCACACCATCCTGAGCCCTCCTGCCAACTAGATATTCGCATGGGAGCTGCTTGGTGAATAGCTTACAGTTGGGAGACAGTCAACAGCAGTGCGTAAGGCGCCTCCGGCTAACGCGGCAAAGGAGGTTTGTACAACAGCCAGCGGCTGCTGTGCTAAGTGCCGATCCACACATCTCGACCTGAGCTCCCATGGCCAGCTCAGCAGCTGTCTCAAGGGAAAGACACCCATTTCCTAGGAGCTCAGGAAGGGCAGGACTGTCACTTCTGTGCCATAAAGCAAGGCCAAAACCTCAATCATAAACTTAAGATTGAATGAGTTTTTAATTTTAATTTTTTTTTTTGCTTTGTTTTCAGGACACAGTTTCTCTGTCCTATAACTCACTCTATAGACCAGGCTGGCCTCAAACTCAGAGATACACCTGCCTCTCTGTCTTTCAAGTGTGGGATTAAAGATGTGTACCACCACGGCTTGACAAATTTTGTTATTTTTAGTCTCTCAAGGTTTGATAAAGTTTGAAGCAAGGAAAATGTGTTTGTTTGTTTTTAAGACAGGCTTTTCTATTACGTAGCCCTGCCTACACTGCAACTCTTAGAGATCTACCTGCCTCCGGTCCCAAGTACTAGGATTAAAGGCTTGTACACCAGGCCAAGCTAAAAAAATCTATTTTTAAAGACTGAGTCTTATGTATCCCATGCTGGCTTTGAACTTGTTATACCAAGCTGAGGATGACCTGACATTTCTAACCTTCCTGCCTGTACTTCCCAAGTGATGGGATTATAGGCATACACCACCATGCTAATTTTATGGGGTGCTGGGTTTTTGTTTTGTTTTTATTCATATAAATGCAAAGATCTTCGCCTCTTAGGCCAGTCCCTAAAGCCTTCCCACTGGTCAGAGAAGTCTGGCAGTGGCCTCTGGCATCTTTCTAGTTTGATGAGAAGGGAAGTGCACTAATCCCCCTATTTATAGCCTGAGTGACACTGGCAGAAAGGCACAGCTGGGGCGAGGGCCACGCTCTGCCCCTCACCTTCCTGGGCACCATGCCAGCCCTTAGGAACGAACAACACAGGCACAGGAGAACATCAGATCCATCTCATGAAACCCTTCCCCGGGGGCGTCTCTGAGCTAAGTCAGCCCCGGGGTAACGGGAAGGCAGTTGTGGGGTATGGCTGGGAGCTGGTTTTAACTCCAAACCCTCCCAGAACCCCTTTGTGAATGAGCAATGAGGGCACTTGGTCTAAGCCATAGATGTCAACACCAACATGAGCTCCAAGATGTTCTACTTGCAAACGTGTGAACAATTTTTAGTACAAAGCTATTTTAAGGAACTATTGTTATTGTTTTTATACAATAAGCCTTTTTACTTGAGACAAAGTCTTTGCCCAGGCTGGCCTTGCACTCTTGGCCTGTTCTAAGCTCCCCTTGTCAATATTACAGATGTGTACCACTCCACCAGGCTAATTTTTTTTCTAGGAAAAATGCGTATCATTTTTGAAAACATATTTGATTCTTCCTAACCTGTTTTTCTTATTATAGTTTTCTTATTGTGGTTCCTTTTCTTAATAGAGCAACCAGGTAATCTACTGATAAAATAACATCATGGAACAGAAATGTGTCTCTGGATGACTTTCCAATGTGGCTGGGTGGAACATTTCTTCCTGTCTCTGCATGTAGATAGTAACATCCAGAGGGAAGGCCACTTTACATGTGTGGCAGTGACATCCAGAGGGAATGCCACTTTACATGTGTGGCAGTGACATCCAGAGGGAATGCCACTTTACATGTGTGGCAGTGACATCCAGAGGGAAGGCCACTTTACATGTGTGGCAGTGACATCCAGAGGGAAGGCCACTTTACATGTGTGACAGTGACATCCAGAGGGAAGGTCACTTTACATGTGTGGCAGTGACATCCAGAGGGAAGGCCACTTTACATGTGTGACAGTGACATCCAGAGGGAAGGCCACTTTACATGTGTGACAGTGACATCCAGAGGGAAGGCCACTTTACATGTGTGGCAGTGACATCCAGAGGGAAGGCCACTTTACATGTGTGACAGTGACATCCAGAGGGAAGGCCACTTTACATGTGTGGCAGTGACGTCCAGAGGGAAGGCCACTTTACATGTGTGGCAGTGACGTCCAGAGGGAAGGCCACTTTACATGTGTGGCAGTGACATCCAGAGGGAAGGCCACTTTACATGTGTGGCAGCCTTTTTTTTTTTTGGCATAAGGATATTTAATATCTACCCTTTTATAAAAATTTAAAAATTGTATAGCTGATCTAAATTAAACTTCTTGGGTTCTAATTCTGTGATGTGACTATGGTGTCAGTTTTGAAGCACAATCTACCTAAGTATATCTGCTTATTTCTGTCCATATATACAAAGTTAGATTTGTAGCTGGGTGTGGTGGCGCACGCCTTTAATTTCAGCACTTGGGAGGCAGAGGCGGGTGGATCTTAGTGAGTTTCAGGCTAGCCAGGGTTGCACAATGAAGCCCTATCTCAACAAAAATAATGTAGAATAATCACTGTAAGAATAATTATTTTATAAAAAGCTTCTGACTCTCTCACAGCCATTCTGGGATGTCGAGGGACAGCAGAACCCTGGCCTTTAATTTGACTGAAACATTTCTTCACGTTTACTTTTGTGCATATTCATGTCACAGTCATGTGGAAGTCAGAGAGGCCAGCTTCTTCCCTCTACTCTGAGCTCAGGTAACTGAGCTTGGTGGCAAGTGTCTTTACCCATGGAGCCATTGCAAAAGTAAGCCTATAATCTTGTTTTTGCTATTTATAACTCTTTCAACTTTGTGCTTTAATGATATTTGACTTGTTTTTATCTCATTGTAGTAAATCCTTAGTGGGCTTTGAGAATGGAGTTTATGTAGTTGAGTTCAAAAGAACAGACACACTGCCATTAGCATGGATTCTGGTCTACTCTAGAACAGTGACTTTACATCTGTAAAACTCCAGCCCTGTCCTCCTGTTGTAGACATAGCACCACTGAATCACAGAGGGTATTGGGCACAGATCTGTCCCTGAAAATCAGAAAAGTGGAGTTTCAAGTGTCAGAGGAATGTCGGAAGTAAACAGAGACCGAGGTGGCCTTTAAAGTAAGACCACAATGTACCGTTAAAAAACATCTTAAATGGTCGTGGAACATACGCACTATGACTTGAACAGAACTCAGTAATCTTCTCTTTCTGTTCCATTTTCTCCGCTGGGGCTGGGGGGCAGTGGATGGTTGTGACCCTGTGTGTTCTAGTACTGTTAAGTCAGCTCTCCCTGTAAAGCAAAAACATGTTCCAACTTTGTGTTGGTGGCTGATTCATACACTGAATTCAAATAGCTACTAAGATGCTACTGACTGGTTCTCATGAACCTGAATGTGACCCACTAATTGATTCAATGACCCGCTACTGCTAGGCCATGACTCACAGTTTAAAAGTCTCTGCTGTGCACTGGGGCATGGTGATCCATGCCTGTAATCCTAGGACTTTGAAGGCTAAGATGGGAGGACCACCCTCAAGTCTATACCAGCCTGGTACACACAGTGAGTTTTAGGTGCATCTTAACTACACAGTCTCTGCCTCAAACAACAAGACAACAAACAAACCAAAATACAAAATAAAAAAGACAAACCACTGCTCTCATGAGAAAACCATCAAATTCCTTAATAGTTTAGAGGAAGCTGAGAGAAGTAGTGTATTCTATTCCAGAAACAACTGAGGGAGATGGCCTGTGCTAAAGAGGCTAAGTTCCCAGGCATCAGAAGGGCAGAACTCATTTTCCGAACTTCTCTGAAGACTTAGCCTCCAGCGACCCCAGGCCATTGCCCCGAGCAGCTGGGATGTGCACGCATCAACTCAGAGAAACCACAGTCTCTGTGCTTACGTTCTTCCTCTGTAATGTGGAAGTAACTTGACAAACGTCAGTAGCTACTACATGACACAGTTCCGAATGTTCAAAAGGGTTCTGTGGAGCATGAGTCACAAGGAAATAATCTAAACCAAAATCTATCCCCAGACAATTTAAAAAAGGCATCTATGTCAGCATATTAGCTCAACAGTCCCTACATCATGTATTTCTGGCGTCTAAAATACTCAGATATTTAGGGGCCACCAGCTGGTCACCGTGTTGTTCTTCCTCAGACTCTTTCCTTGGAAGTTTATCCATCCATAGCTTTAAGCTCTGTAAGGATGATGCTAAAGGATGCTCTAGGCTATGCCTGTCCCATCATTCACAGGCAGATGCTGCCAGTGGCATACGTCATAGCTTGTTATCACAGCTGATTTCAGAAGCATGGTAAGGGACTAAGGGACATCACGGTCATCATAAGGGTGCCTGGGAGCAGCCTCTCACTCACACTCCTGGAAGCAACCCCAATTAAGTTCCTTGGGTCCCCACAACAAAAGGACATGGAAGTAGAGGGGACACTATTTGATAAGGGAAAAGTGGAGGCACAAGGAGGTATAAGGGCATAGTGGGGAGTGGCTATGACCAAAATACATTGTGTGCATATAGGAAGAAGCCATAGGAAATCCAGTAGTATGCACATAGGGCCCCTAGAAGATAATGAGAATGGGTGAAGACAGAGAAATGACTCTTGGGTATTGCTGGCAGAATGTAAAACAATATCCTCTCTGTGGATACTAGCACCAGTCTTAATGGTCCTCAAAAACCTTAAAAATAGAATTACGATATCCAGTAATTCCACTTCTGTGTGTAAATGCAAAAGAAACAAACATGGAGATTGAATAGATAATTGCGCGGCTACACTCACACAACAACACCAAACACAACAGCCAGAAGGTGGTAGCAATTCCAGGGTGCACTGCTGGATGAACAACAAGCCAAACAGCCACGTTCACGCAATGGAGTAGTAGTCAGCCTGCAACAGGAAGGAAACTCTGATGCGCATTACAACCCAGACAGACTCTAAGAACGTCATGCTAACTGAAATCAACCAGTCACTAAAGGTCAAACGACGCATGCTGCCACGTAGGTGTGGTGCGAAGGGCTCTGTTTAATAGAACAGGGAGGCAGTGCTGCAAGATGAAGTCTATACACAGATGGTGGTGCCATGACGCCACTGTACTGTGTTCCGAACACAGGAAGAGTGGCAAATTCATTTGTCTACAGGCATAACCTGAAGTGCTTACTGCTTGTATTATCTCGTTTAAAACCTATACTTGCAATATAGATTTAAAAAGTCTGAAGTGGAACACAGGGAACTTTATTGTTTTGACTGTCCCACCGACCTTCTTATTTGCTTACGGTTTTAACCCCTTTGGGAAATGTCCCATCCCCCTCCCCTGATATCAACTAGGTTTTTCTGTCCAGACTGGAAAATAGTAGTTCTATCCTCCCTGGGTCAGTGGCAAGGTGGCCCACTTGGCCCAAGTCCACATCCCCTTGACCATGGCAACTGCTTCGGGAGGTGGCCAAGGCGTGTGAACCAGGCCCTCAGTGCTGCCTTGAGGGACGCTCCCCTTCTGTAGAAAGAGCAGAACTCCTGGTTTGTTTTTGGTCCCCAGGCTGTGAAGAATAAAGCTGGAGTTGCTCAAACCACATAAGCCCCATGATGTTTCCACACAGAGAAATCCACAGAAAGTAAGAACTAGGGAGGCCAGGAGGCTAACAGGAAGGAAAGAAAATGAAGGAGGAAACACACGAGGTGGAAAGGATGGAGACAGAGGACCCCAACATCCATAGCTCTAGGGTCTTTGATGATCTGGATGTGAAAGGCCCCCATAGACCCACCCGTTTGAACACTTGGTCCCTAGCTGGTGGTGCTGTTATGGGAGGTTCTGGAACCATCTGGAAGTGGGGCCTTGCTGAGGAAGAGGGTCACATGAAGGGTGGGGTGGGCCTTGCGTTTTATAAGCTGGCCCTGCTTCTGGATCATCAGAGTGCAGGCAAGAGCTGAAATCCCCAGGAAGCATCAACTGAAAAGCACTTGAAGGAGCTAAAGGAAGAGCCGACCCAAAGCACCCTGTAAGAAAAAGAGCCGTTCCAAACTTTGTCAGGACAGAGTGCCAGATGGCATTTGGTAGATTAAATCCTAGGATTAATTTTTAAAAATTGTTATTTTGGGGCCGCAGAGATGGGCCAGTGGTTAGGGACACTTGCTACTCTTGCTGCGGATCTGTAACTCCAGTCACAGGATCTGATGCCCTCTTCTGAATTCTACTGGCACCAGGCATGTGTGTGGTGCACATACACAAAGGCAAACTACTCAAGTACATAATAAAAATGTTTAAAAATTAAAAATGCGTGTATGAATAAAAGTTTTGTGTGTAATATATTTTGAATTTAAGTCCAACAACATGAACTTATGAACAATCTGAATTCAAATGTCGTTATAGTAACTAGAATATCATTTCTTCCAATGCTTTTCCTTCTTTGTACATGAGGTGTGTGTGTGGGAAGAATCATGTACGTATGCAGAAGTATCATGTATGTATGCAAGTGTGTCCCAATGTGGATATCAGAAGAGGGTATTGTTTCCTATTGCTGTTCACTTGTACTTCTTTTTTTAAAAATTTTAAAAAGTTTTCCTGATCCCGCTTGCTCCGACCATATTTATTTCATATATCTGAATACACTCTCTTCACACACAGCAGAAGACAGCATTGGATGACCATTACAGATGTTTGTTAGCCACCATGTGGTTTCTGGGAATTGAACTCAGGACCTCTAGAAGAGCAGTCAGTGCTCTTAACCGCTGAGCCATCTCTCCAGTCCCATTTGTACTTCTTTTGAGGCAGGTCTCTCATTGAACCTCTATGTGCTGGTTAGGTTGGATCTTGCTGTCTCTGCCTACCAATGGTGAAGTTACAGGTGTGTGTGTGTGGTCATGCTCAGTTTTTATGTGGCTGTCTTAGTTAGGGTTTTACTGCTGTGAACAGACACTTGACCAAGGCAAGTCTTATAAAGGACAACATTTAACTGGGGCTGGCTTATAGGTTTAGAGGCTCAGTCCATTTCATCAAGGTGGGAACATGGCAGCACCCAGGCAGGCATGGTGCAGGAGGCTGAGAGTTCTACATCTTCATCTGAAAGCTACTAATGGAAGACTGACTTCCAGATAGCTAGGATGAAGGTCTTAAAACTCACACCCACAGTGACACACCTACTTCAACAGGGCCACACCCTCTAATAAGTGCCATTCCCTGGGCCGAGCATCTACAGTGGGTGCTAAGGATTCAAACTAAAGTCCTCTTGCTTTCACAGCAAGTATTATTATCCTTGGCCCTCAGGCCTTAGAGAGAAAAAGAAAGAGAGAGAGAGAGAGAGAGAGAGAGAGAGAGAAAGAGAGAGAGAGAGAGAGAGAGAGAGAGAGAGAGAGAGAGAGAGAGAGAGAGAGAGAGAGAGAGAAAAGAGGAAGGAAGAGGTATTTAAAACCAACACACGTGTCCACTGGTACTAAAATAGAGCAGGGCCAGAGATGGCTTAGTGGGGCTGAGGAGCCGAAGCCAAGCCTGATAACCTGAGTTCCATCTTTGGACTCTATATGATGAAAGGAGAAAACTGACATCCATGAACTGCACAGAAATGTGTGTGTGTGTGTGTTTGCGCACATGCGTGTGCATGCATGTGTGTACACAAAATAAATAAATGCGATTTAAAGTCAATTGAACAGAACAGAACCACCGTTTAAGTGTTTCTCTCTCCCTCCCCAGGCTTTGCTCTTCCACCTCCCAGGCAGGCAGCACCCTGGCCTGGCTCTGGCCTGGGGTCGCACACATGCCTTTCTCAGGGCGGTCAGCCCACAAACAGGAACATGACCTATACTGTGCTTTGCTTTCTGATCTTCTTCATTCTCTATTTAACAACGTATCTCAGAAATTGTTCCTTAGCCACAGAAACATCTACACCGAGAGCACTCCTCAGGTAATCCATATGCAAACAGGCAATCTCAAAGCAGCTCTGTGAGGCTATCAGGTCTCCCAGGAGCTCACTCTGTGAGACTGTCAGGTCTCCCAGGAGCTCACTCTGTGAGACTGTCAGGTCTCCCAGGAGCTCACTCTGTGAGACTGTCAGGTCTCCCAGGAGCTCACTCTGGTTCTACAGCTCTTTGCACGAAAAAGGAAAATGGCTCCTAGCACCAGTCTGTCATCTTGTCATCCTGCAACCAGAAGATAACAGGAAACAGCCTCTTCCTCCCTGACAACCAAGGCCCACCCAGGAGAGCCCACAGCCAGTCACAGCTTACCAAAGGAGGTGCTGATTCTCAGGATGCTCTGAGAGAGAAAGGCAGGATGGCCTGTCCCCCATATTAGTGTCCCTCAAGATCATAAAAAAAAAAGTTTAACTTTGCTTCACTCTGCCACATGGAAAAAGACGTGATGAAGGATTCATTGCTAACGACACGCATGTATTGGTCTGCCTTACATTGCAGAGTTGAGCTCCATCTGTTGGGACTCCATAGAGAGAAACGCACCAAAAAACCCTCTGGTGATGTCCTGCTAGGCCATGCCACCGCTGCTGATTCCTGTGTGCGATCCCGACTCTACCCAGCTGAATGCTGGTATATCGGTGAAGGGTTTGCCAGTGGACCATCGAGCTGCCGCCGCTGACCTATGAACTAAACTGCTCATTTCCTGACAACCCACATGGGAGTTGCTTCAAAGAACCTTTCTAAACAGGTCCACTTCCCCCATATCCTTTCTTTCCCACTACCTCTGGTAGGTGATGGGCTAGAAGGGAGGTTAAAGTGTTTAAAAACCATCGTTAAAAGTAGGCTTTGAAAAAATTAAAGTTAAACATGGCTCACTTTTTGAGCACATGTGGCTGGGGTTTCCTCTTCAAGGGGTCAGAAGGGAAGAGGGACCAGTGGGACAGCTTTGTTTGCACTTAGTCACACAGGTCTTCACAGCTATTCCTCCAAGGCCAGTCACTGAGGATCCTGGGGAAGGGAGAGCTTCCAAGGTGAGATTCAGAAAGGCCCAACCTGATCAAGCGCACACAGACAGACAGACAGACAGTTTTGGGAGAGGTCCACATGGAGGCTGGCCAGCAACCACGAGAGTGAGAGCTTGGAAGCTGAGGTCAGAGTCCCTGAGGGCCAGCATGACCGCAACTGCATGAGAAACCTTAACAAAGATGGCCGCTGCGCCAGGAAGCCCGAGCCACAGAAACTGTGGGGCAAGAAAGGCTTGTAAAGCCCTAACTTTGGGGATAAAATTTGTTACACAATACCTACCAAAAAAGAAAAACTTGTGTTAACTGAGTATTTATGTGAAGAATAGCGTGGCTGGAGAGCTTCTCTGTGAAGAAGGGTGCAGGCCAAACACCTCTTCCTTTCAAACTTTACTACAAATAAAACCAATAACGTAGTCTAGTGTGTGTATGTGTGTGCGTGTGTGTGTTTGTGTGTGTGTGTGTGTGTGTGTGTGTGTGTGTGTGTGTGTGTGTGTAGAGGGTATTTGCCCTCTGAGGATTTAAGACTGTTTGAGGTGTCACTCGATAATAAAAAGCAAAAGCAGAAAGCTATTAGATTCATTCGTTTCCTTTGCACTATCTCATCTGGCCTCCACAGAAGCCCTTTGAAAAGGACATGGCAGCTGTCTTAATTCAGGTGCACAGCAAAGTATCTGGCATATAACAGATAAATAAAAATAGTTCTAAGTCACAGTGTTTCTAATGTCCTATGCCAAATTTAGTAGCCAGACAGGCCAGCCATTTGTGTAGACAACATAGCTAGTATGTGGCAAACAAAGGGGCAGAATACAATTTCTACCGAACTATCTCATGTGTTTTCTATTTGCACTTTTATTCCTTAGAATTATGATTAAAAATAATTTTTGTTTGTTTTTTGAGACAGAGTTTTTCTGTGTAGCCCAGGCTGGCCTTGAAATCAGAAATCCTCCTGCCTCTGCCTCCTGAGTGCTGGGATTAAAGAAGTGCACCACCAAACCCAGCTCAGGTCTTCAGATTATCAATTAGTACTCCACTACATATCTGGTACATTTTTACAGAAAATTCTGGGTGAAACAAATAGCGCAGCCTTAGAATCCCAGTGAAAATATGATTATAAAATGAATGGCACTTTGCTTCCCCTTAGGAGGGTAGAGACGGCTCTCATCCTCTCACGCGCACTTACTAAGCATGCACCATCCTCACAGGACGATGTGTGTAATGGATGAATGGCGTAGTTAGAGGATGCTCGAGGCCGGTGGAAGAGCTGGGTAAGAGATGTGTTTCTGGAAAGAGAAGCCTCTGGGCGCGGCAGCAGGCAAGTAGCTCATACTGGCTGAAACGGAGAGGGGCGTGCTGGGCCAGTGGTGAGCAACAGAAGTAACCTAGTGCAGACTTGGATCTACTCACCCCGCAGGGCAGGGGTGGACCCAGGGCCTTCTGCCTGCTAGGCCAATGCTCAACCATTCATCTATATGGTCAACGAAGGGCTTGGAGACAGTAATTTACTGTGTAGCCCAGGCTGGTTTTGAATTTCTGAATACTGGGAACACCACTATGCAGGCTCCAGAACTTTGTACTGAGTGTGTTGTTAGTTTTTTTTTTTTTGTTTGTTTGTTTTGAGACAGGGTCTTAATCTATTGCCCTGACTGGCCTAGAATTCTCTGTGTATAGATCAGAACGGCCTGAACTCAGACCTGTCAACCTCCACTCCCAAGTACTAGGATCAAAGGCATGAGCTACCATATCCTGCCCAAGAATTTATTCATTTGTTTGTATTATTAATAATTTATTATCTTAATTAATTAGTTAATTTGGGTGTCGGGGGTATGGAGGTCAAAAGTCAAGGTATCAAGTCAGCTCTCTCCTGCTACCATGTGGGCCCCAGAGACTGAAAACAGTTTGCACGCTTAGAGACAGGCACCTTTGTGTGTGCTGGGCCAAGCCGCCTCCTTATTAATCTCCACATTTCAGACAGGGTCTCACAGGACTAGAGATGGCTCTGCGGTTAAGAGCACTTGTTGCTCTGGCAGAGGACCTGGGTTCAATTCCCAGCACCCACATGGCGGCTCATAATATCTCTAGTTGCAGGGGATTAAATTCTTCCTTAGGACCTCCCCAGATACTAGACATGGATGTGGGGCATATACATACGTGCAGGCAAAATATTCGTGACATGTAAACAAATCTAATAAAATTTTAAACAGGATCTTCTCAGACTGGCATGGAATTAAGCCATGTAGCCCTGAACTCAAAGTAATCCTACTGCATCTGTCTCCTGAGTGCTTCTGACGACTGCTTAGTGGGGAAACAATTGTTCTTAAAAGACTTTTAAAAAATGTATGTGCATGGAAATTTATTCATATGTGTGCAAGATCATGTGAATGCTCCTATGCCTGGAGACCAGAGGTCAGGCTCAGTGTTCTCCTCAGTCAGCAGTTTACCTTGGTTTTTTCCTTCTGTCTTAAAGATTTATCATTTTAAATGCTTGTGTGTGTGTGTATGCGCGCACACACACACACACACAAAAGCATGCATGAACATGGAGGTACCCTTGGAGGGCAGAGATGTAGGATCTCTCTGGAACTGGAGTTAAATGTGGCTTTTGGTGGTACTAGGAGGTGCGGTATGTGTTCTTACCCATCTCTCACTCACTCACTTTGTTTTCTGAGATGGGGTCTCACTGAACCTGAAGCTGACATGGCTGGCTGACTGGCCTCTGAGCTCTAGGAATCTGTCTCTGCCGTGCTGAGATTACTACTGTACCTGCCTTTTTTCCTGGCTCTGGAGATTGGAACTCAAGTTCTCTGTTTATATGGGCAGTATTTACTGACCGATCCATTGCTCTAGTCCTTAGGAAATCCTTTTATGCTGGGCATAGTGGCACATGTCTTTAATACCAGCACTTGGGAAGCAGAGGTTGGTGGTGAATTTCTTTGAGTTTGAGGCCAGTTAGGGTAAAATCCTGTCTCAAAATAGACAACAACAACTCCTAAATGAAGTTATTTTAAGAGCACAGAGGAGACTGTGGGTGATAAGATCAATACGGAAAAACACTAGGAGAACGAAAACATGACACATCCCAGTTAGGGCATGAGATATGAATGAAACTGTACGAGACACGTGAAAGGGATTTAAAGAACAAAATCTAACAACCGAGAACCAACTGGATGGAAACATGGGAGGGAAGGGGTGAAGAGACTCAGTCCCTGGTTTGTCTCTGAGGAAGATGGCTGGGGAGGGTCTTAGGAGTGTCTGAGAGAATCACAAGTTCAGTTTGGGGTATGTTATGCTTGAGAAGCCTGTGCAATTAACAGGAGAGATGTCCCAACGTGTTGAGGATATGTGGACTTATACAGAGGAGCGGGCTGAGGGCGCTGTGCTGCCCAGGACATGCCCAGTGGGAACAAGGCCTCCCGCGCTCTGCTGTCTGTCCTGGCCTGTGATGCCATGTGTGTCAGCTGTAGTACACGGAGTCAGCTAAAAATGAGGGAGAGGATCAATAAGTCAACCCAAGAAGAGGAGCTCTGTAAGAAGAGACTAGAAGGAACAGATAGATGAGGGTGGGTGTGTTTCACACCCTCAAACTCAAAACTCAATATTGCTGAAGATCAATGCCTTAAACATGTGTCTAACACCATTAATAGCTACCAGCGGCGGGGGATCCTTTTCCTCAGTGGTTTACCACTGGTTATGCCATGCTCCAGGAAAAAGCCCTTCATGACTCATGCAAACACCTCTAACTTGACTTGGAGGTGTACACACACACACACACACACACACACACACACACACACACACACAAAGGGGAATTTGTTGACAAGAAGGAGGTATGGGTATGAGGGAGGAAGAACTATGAATATGACCAAAATTCATTATATACATGTATAAAACTGGCAAATAAAAATATTGCTGTTTCTCAAGGCAAGAGGATCTTTGCCTGTTTCTATTTTCCCCTCATAAATTTCCCATGCAGTTCCTCAGCCAGTTGCTCCTTAATTTCTTGTTCTACATACTTTTCAGCAGAAATTTAATTAAGTGACATAAATACTAATTTAGGGTGAATTTATAGCCATTCTTTGTCTTATAAAACTGGTAATTTAAGTTTTTCTTATATGTGCTTCTAACTGAATTGTAAGCTAGGGACCTTTTGATTTAGTCATTATATTTCCTATGTGTGCCAAATTTTGGGGTGAGCATGTGAGTACTGACTGATTACACTGGAGCTCTGGGTTAGCCATAATTAATTCCCAGAATTAACAGAGCCACATACCCCTAAACCACATGAGAATAATAAACCTGACAGGTGGAGAAAGAGCAGAAGTCCCAGATCCTAGAGTGTTTGTTGTTGTTGTTGTTTTGTTTTGTTTTCTTTGAGACAGTCTGAACACTATAGTCCTGGCTGGCATACACACACTGTGTAGCTCAGGCTGATCTCAAAGTCTGAGATTCGCCTGCTTCTTCTTCCTGAGTACTGGAATTAAAATCGTGGCCACCATACCTGGCACTTACCCCTAATTCTACCGATAAACTGTGTGTTGGATTTTAACATCCTTTCCATGTATGAAACTTATTTTTCTATTCATCTTCTCCTTGAATGAGATATGGAAGTCAGAAAGTTAAACTGGATAGAGCAAGCACATCGCACAATGATTCAGAAATGCAACTCCATCTTTCAAAATGTCAGGATAGTATCTAGCATTGTAGGGGTCAAACAGATTTGAGACCCTGCTTTAAAGTCTCTTGGAGGACAGGCTCTTCAGAGTCTTTAATATGAGCCTTTCAGAACTGGCTCCTGAAGGCAGCATTCCTCAGACCAGCTGGAGGTGGAAGCCTGTATATTTTGAATACACTTTGGGAAACATGGTCCCAATTTTACCAGCTAAGAGAGGGTGGGTGACCTGCCCAAGCTCACACAAATGGCAAGCTGGGGAGAGAAGCACTCTTCCCCTTCGAAACCCTGCCTTCTTTCCAGCACACCACACTCTAGTAAGCACCTCACACTCTGTGTGAACCTGTGGAGAGCAGAGCGGCACAGACCCACAAACATTCTGACTTCTGCCACTTGGAGATTCTCTCTTTTTTTGTAGCAATGACAAAGATCAATGGGATGATCTCTGGGAGCCCTTCAGCTGTCTAGGCTGGGTGGGAGTCGGGGTGGGGGTGGGGAGTCAACAGGGAGGGAGGAGGGTGAGGGAGGAGCTCCTGGGATGCTTAAAAGAATAGTGGATTTATGAGAGGCTAATTCCTGGAACAGATGTGAAACCGAATACTTCACAGCCCATTCCTGCCCTGCTCTTTCAGGCAGGGAAATGAAAGCAGGGTTAACCTAGTCTTCGGCACACCAGACTTTGCTGCTTTCAAGACTCCCATGACCAGGGCACAGGTCTTTTCCCGCTCCCCCCTCCCCCCTTCCTACAGAAGCAAGGGAGAGCCAGGACTGCTCAGAGGGGCTGCCTGCCCTTTCCTCCACCTGACAACTTCAGAGTGGGGACACGTGGCAGGCTCCAGACCTCCTTCACCCAGGGACACAGCTGTGTTCCCGCCCTGGGCCACGAGAAAGCAGTTGCTTGTAAATGTGATTTAGAATCCTGAAGCTCATCTGTGGATAGGGAGAAAACAGAATTAGTTTAATTCCAAGTGCCCTCTTGGAGAGGCCACAAGCACAGAAAGCATTAGAGTAATGGTTAGGGGTTCTGTCTTCCCAAGACCCCAGGTTTGTGAAAGAGTGACAGATAGATTAAGGAAAACTAACATCCTGGCCAGGTAATGACACTACCAGTACAACAGAAACCTACAGAGTGCACGTGTGTAGGCATTCATGTATGTGTGTATGTATTTTCTCCATCTATCACAGCTGCATGTACCTCAGAACTCATGTGTTAGAACAGATACTCACTAGTATGAGCCAAGCTGACAGAAGCTCATGGCTTCTTTGGTTAACATGGAAATGCAGAGTTCCCTAAAGACATGGGTAGTATGGTCAGAATCCCTGGGGGAGTCAGCAGCAGACCCCCACTTTTTCAGACCAGGCATGATTGCAGAGGGTTAGCCAAAAAAGTCTGGTGCTCCACAGAAGAAAAGTACCAGGCCAGCACTGGGTCACTTAAGGTATCTCTAGGGGTCACCCTTCAAAGACCAAAGCACTTGTTCAGCCACATTGTCTCGGGGACCAGGCAGCAGGGCTGTGTGGAGGGAGGGGTGGCTGGGAGCAGTAGGGAGGGATTATCGAGGGCAGGGAAGCAAGTGCAGGCCAGCCAGCCCCATTCTCAGCTGCTCCCTCTCGGATTTGGAGCATGAGGTGAAGCTTAAGGCCCTGAAACTATAGTCAAGGTCCCTGAGCTCCGCAGAGCCATAGAAGGCCCCTGAAGCCTGTCACCTTTCCAAACAGGGACATGCAAGTGAGGCCGGGCCTAGTAACAGCTGCCATGCACCAAACGCAGTAGCTTGCTTGGCAATGGGGAAACACTGTGGGCAACGCATGGCCCCAAGCTTTTCCTCGTAACGTCTCACAGCACACCTAAAGTGAACAAATGCCGCTGGATAAACCAGCATTACGGTTCATGATCAGGACACTAAACAGGTATTTTCAAACCTTTAAATTTCTATTGGAAATTGTTTTTTAAATTTATTTTTAAGGGCTGGAGAGATGACTCAGTGGTTATTACTGACTGCTCTTCCAGAGGTCATGAGTTCTATTCCCAGTAACCACATGGTGGCTCACAACCATCTGTAACGAGATCTGACGCCCTCTTCTGGTATGCAGGCATATAA
The DNA here is from genome assembly GCA_036184795.1 of Tokudaia tokunoshimensis. NCBI lineage: Eukaryota > Metazoa > Chordata > Mammalia > Rodentia > Muridae > Tokudaia > Tokudaia tokunoshimensis. Next base: position 102,150,463 of record BTHU01000012.1, on the reverse strand, counting down.
AAAAAGATAGGTTTATAAAAATTAAAGATACATTTTTATTTCCTTTAATTTATATATAAATGTGCTGGTGCCCAAGTTGGCCAGAGGCATCAGATCCCCTAGGAGCTAGAGTTACAGACTCTCTGATGTAGGTGTTTGAAACTGTCCTTTGGAAGAACAGTCCATGCTCTTAACCTCTAAGCCCCAGTCCCAGCCCCAGCTTTTGTTATAATCAATAAGCTTTTGTTATAGTGTGTGTGTGTGTGTGTGTGTGTGTGTGTGTAAGAGAGATAGACACACAGACACACAAACACACACACACACACACACAGAGGGGTTGAGGGGGGAGAGGAGGAAGAAGTAATAATTTTACTGCTGACACCAAAGCCTTTTGTTTTGTTTTAAAAGAATGTAGGTTAGGCTGGCCTGGAATTTACTATGCAGCCCAGGTTGGTCTCAAACATATGGCAATCCTCCAATCTTACACTCCTAAGCGCTGAGATTACAGGTGTGAGTCACACCCAGTTTGCTCTGCTCTCAATTTTTAAAATGCTAAATTTTGACAGATGTCACGGTCACATCTTTTTTACGTGTTTTGTTTTTTTCTGACAAGCCTCTCTCAGGTTGCCTAGATGACTCCAAACTCAAGGTGGTGAAGGATGACCTCCAATTCCCTGGTTCTCTGCTGGGGTTTACTGGTCTATGCTACCATCTCTGGCTATATTTCACAGTTGAATAAAATCTATCAACTTAAGAATATATACTCCAAGAGTTTTTATTACACAGAGTTGTGTGACTACCACACAAAAATTGAATCTTAGGAAGCTCTCATTATTCCAGAAAGTCAGCCCCTATTCTCCCTCCCCAGCCAGTCCGGGGCAACCACTAGTGTTTTTAGTCTCTATGAGATCATCTGTTCTGTACGTTTTATTTGTTTGAGTTGTATGTGTAGACCAGGGTATCCTCAAACTCAGAATCCTCTTGCTTTAAGGGTAAGGGTCACCACATTCAGTCTAGTGATTTGACATCACTAGAATTGTGACACGTGGCACTTTGTGACAAGCACGCCCAGACTGTGTGTATCTCAGTATCTCACTCTTTTTCATAGCTGGTGTGTACTGTATCTCATGCTTTGCCATCTGGTGGACATCAGGTTGCGTTCACAGAGTAGTTCTTATGAACAGCTCTCACACTGCCATGCCAGGCATCTATGCACTCAAATATACCATCACTTATGGGGTGGCTGGGTTAATTGGTAACTGCTTATTTAACTCTAGGGCACGGCTAACTCTTTCCAAAGCAGCAACACCACTTTACAGCCTCATCAGCAGTGTGTAAAGATCCCAGTTTCTCTCTGTGTTCACCCACACTTGTTATTACCTAGCCCTGATTATAGCCACCCTCCTGGGTGTGAAGTGGTTCTGGTCTGCATTCTCCTAATGACACATCTTTTCTAGGTGGTTATTGGCCACTGGCACATGTTCTTTAAAGGGACGTCTTTGAATCCCTCAGTTCACTTCTAAAATTGTCTGTCCTTTTATTGTTGAGTTGTAAGAATTCTGAATATATTCTGGATAAAGTCTCTTGCCATATATATGACTTGCAGTCATTTTCTCCTACTCTGTACCTTTCTTTGTGTGTGCTTTGGTGTGGTATATATGCTGGCATGCATGCAACTTGGTGTGGCCCATGTGTGCACTGAGGCCGGAGGAGAACATGAGATATTGTGCTCTCTCACTTTCTACCTTGTTCCCTTAAGACAGGGTCTCTCACTGAACCTGGAGCTAGAGGGGTTGGTGTGCAGCAGCCCCCGTGACCTTTCTGTCTCCTCCTACTCCCCTCACCAGTGCTGAATTTGAACTCAGGTCCTCACGCTTGAGCACACGCTCTTACGCACACCGACTCATCTCGCCAGCCTCCCGTTTGGCTCTGCACCTTTCTTGATGGAGCCTTCTGGCTTTTGGATGGGGTCTGCTCTAACTGCACGGTTTCCTGTGCTCTCTGGGGCTGTCTTAAAGAAACAGCTGCTTGACCAAAGTCAAAATAACATACTCCTATATATTCTAGGCATTTTATCTTTAATTACTTGTATTTTGATAACTTGGGGTTACTTTTTATATACAGCATGAGCCAACTTTATTCTTTTGGAGGTGGACAGGCCATTGTTGTAGGGTGATTTGCAATGAGACCATTCTTTCTCCACTGTACAGCTCTGGCATGTGCTCAAGTGTGAGGACCTGAGTTCAAATTCTGCACTGGTGAGGGGAGTAGGAGGAGACAGAAAGGTCACGGCAGTGGCTTCAGGCACCAGTCCATCTCTTGATATTTAATTCTCTTACCAATTTATCCTACATCACACTTACTATTGCATTGCATCCGCATTCATTACTTTAACTCCTTAGAATTCCAACGCAGTGCTCCTGAGTAAATGTCTGCTTTGAGTCATCATTAGTTACCAGGCTCCACTCCTACTTCTTTCTTTGGAGAATCTCAGTGAAGACTTAAACACAAGAAAACTCTTCAAATGCAGGATGAGTCCTTAAGAAGCCCTTTCAGTTCTTACTGCAACCACACTGTGAACAAACCTGAGGGTATTTATGAACAAACTTTCTAAGGTGGCAAAAAAGCTCAGAATGCTGGTCTGGTTAGCCTAACCACTCCTCTGCTGAAGGACATTCAAGAGTGACCTGCATACAACTCAGGATATGATATGGTGTACCACTGTCTTAACGTACCAAGAAAACGGTATTATTTCAATTAGCAAACATCTACAGTTGGGCGTTTCCACCTCTGGCTCATTTCTCCCTTCTAACTCTGTCAGGAAGATGTTGAGAGGCAGATGCTCAAGTATATCTGGAGCCTCCAGGTAACAGGGACCCCAATGCCATGTGCTGGCCAAGATAAGGGCACGGAAAGGTCATGAAATGTGGCTCAGTCGCTAGGAGCACTGGCTGCTCATGCGGAGGACCGGGGTTCAATTCCTGGCACCTACAGAGTGCTCACAACCATTTGTAACTCCAGGCCCAGGGGATGCAATGCCCTCTTCTGATTCCTGTGACGAAATACTTATAGACATAAATTCTTTTAAAAGGCCCGACCCACATGTTTGCATACTGCCAGGAGTCCTGGAGAAAACGAGCCTTTTGTGGTACTAGCCAGACTGCAGGGAGAGGCAGGCCTCACTGACCAGCCACTCCACAGGAATGGAAGCTGATAAAACCAAGCCACTTGAGGGGCCCCAGTGCTCAACCCAGAGCCTCTGGACCTGCACTGCCTGCATCTGAATTTCAGCCTCACCACTGTCTGCATGGCTTAGACAAGCTACCTAACTTTTTCTCCCCACATTCTTCTCAGATACAAAGGTGAGGTAGTAATAAACACCCACTTTTCTGTAGCATTCTCACATAACACAGTCTGCACTCACCATGGAAACTTTAACAGATTACACAGAGCATAGAACTTACCATGCTGACAACCTAAATCACAGTTCAGCCTCATACGACTCCCAACCGCATTTTGTGAAACCGACCTGTGTTCACTACACACTAACTCCCCATTCTCTTCTCTAGACCTTGGTGGCCACAGGTTGCACTTGTTTTTTTGTTTTTAATTGAATATCTTCTTTACATTTCAAATGTTATTACCTTTCCCGGATCCCTCCTCCCCTCCCCTCCATTCCCCTACACTGGGGCATCTGTTGAGCCTTCATAGGACCAAGGACCTCTCCTCCCACTGATGCCTGACAAGGCAATCCTCTGCTACAAGTGCAGCTGGAGCCATGTGTGCCCCTTGGTTGGTGCCTTAGTCCCTGGGAGCTCTGGGGGTCTGGTTGGCTGATATTGTTGTTCTTCCTATGAGGCTGCAAACTCCTTCAGCTCCTTTAGTCCTTTCTCTAATTCCTCTATTGGGGGCCCAAAAGTTCAGAATAAACAAGATACAATTCACAGATTACATGAAGCTCAAGAAGAAGGAAGACCAAAGTGTGGGTGGTTCGGTTTTTCTGAGAAAGGGAACAAATATTCACAGGAGCAATTATGGAGATAAAGTGTAGAGCAGAGACTAAAGGGAAGGCCATCCAGAGACTGTCCTACCTGGGGATTCATTCTATAAACAGTCACCAAACCCTGACACTATTGTGGATGCCAAGAAGTGCTTGCCAAAAGGAGCCGGATATGGCTGTCTCCTGAGGGGCCCTGCCAGAGCCTTACACACAGAGACAGATGCTAGCAGGCAGCCGTTGGACTGAGCGCGCAGTCTTCACTTGTTTATGCAATGGCAGCTACCCTAACTGCTGTGAAGTGGGCAGAATCACTTCCCCAGTGAGCAGTGGGGAGTCTTTTCACAGGTAAAGGCCATTTGTAGTCTTTCCTTGGGAGAAATGTCTATCCAAGTTCTCTGTCCATTTTTAAACTGGGTTGATCTATCCCGGAGATGAGTACTCTTATGTTTATCACATAGCAGAGAAAACTGAGGCTCAAAGAAGTTAATGGATGTACTAAATTGACAACTGGGAAGCAGAGAGTCAGTCCATACTGGCTGACCTAACTTTAGAATCGTGCCATTTCTATTTTGTATTCTGAATTCGACGAGAATGTAGACACAGTTCCTGACAGTGATGGTAATAATGATAATAATGCCACATGGGGCTGAATTTTTTTTTTTTTTGCTGCTACATTTCACTCGATACTCAACACTAGTCGTACAGCCTCCAGCATATGTAGTGTATAATCTGAGAGACACCTGACAAATTCATACAAAGTTCAAAATTTATTTTTTTAATATTTATTTTTTTCCAAGACAGGGTTTCTCTGTGTAGCCCTGGCTGTCCTGGAACTCACTCTGTAGACCAGGCTGGCCTCACACTCAGAAATCCTCCTGCCTCTTCACACACACCCCTCCCTTCTCATCTCAGTAAAGTAACAAAACCCTGAAAGGAATCTAGGGGGTGTAGAAGGAAAAAACACATTAAAGGACCATGTATCTCAAGTAGACCGAGCCTCACTGTGGCTTTATCTGCCTACAGTAAGATCCTTGGTGTGTGTGGCCTGCAGTCAAGGTACTCATAGCATCAGAACCAGCAGGTTCATATGAGGTCAGGAGAGCAGGTCAGAGGTCATTCTCTAGAGTAGCCATCAGAGGTTATTTTATATGAAATAGTTTTAAAGTGCTACAAGAGATGGAACATCTAATTTTGAAGACTGTTTAATGATAAAATGTATTATTTATGAATTTCCATTATATTTTGTCTTCTGAGATTATTCAATTCACTTTAAGACCAAAAAATAGGATTATTTTCCACAAGAAAATTTATGTGCCGGGCAGTGGTAGTGCACGCCTTTAATCCCAGCACTTGGGAGGCAGAAGCAGGCGAATTTCTGAGCTCAAGGCCAGCCTGGTCTACAGAGTGAGTTCCAGGACAGCCAGGGCTACACAGAGAAACTCTATCTTGAAAAAAAAAGAAAAGAAAAGAAAAGAAAATTTATGTATGTGGTTGTGTATTATTTATTCCAGACCTCATATTTCAAGGCATTGAAGCGCTTTGGGTGATCTCTTGAATCCCTGATACTGGGACTGAAATTCTACCTTCAGCTTATGGTCTTACTGAAGATACAAAGACCCAAGCAGAGACAAGAGATGATAAAATATAGAGAACCGTTAAACTTGATGATAAACTGTTAGGTCTCAAGGGACCGAAAACTGACAAGAGAAATGCAATTTTACATGGAAGGCTTACTAGAGAGCCCTCAGGATGGGAAGGGTTTACAAATGTTCACAGACATCCAAATATTAGCAAAATAAACCAAGGAAGAAGTACAGCATCCACCCATTCCTGTCCTCAACAGGGTCTCTCAGACTTCTGCTGTGCTGGGATTTCAGACTGGACCGGATTCCTCCCTTCTAGAGACCTGGAAGGACATCAAGTCGTCCACGAGGGCCGGAAGGCTGGCTGCGGGAGCCGCATGCAGGGCTCTGCCCAAGCACAGTCCGAAACACTAAGTCAGATCGCGGGTGGGAACAGGACAGCGTTGGGCAGCACGGAAGTTGCTCAGGCCAGACATGGAGAGAGATGAAGGGAAGGAGGAAGGAAGGGAGAGACGACGGGAGAGAGGAGAGAGCGCACCCAAAGCAGGACATGGCATCCACACAGCAGACCCTATTTGTGTAGACACAGGACCAGGGCGCACGGGCTGGACCAGTGGGGCCTGCACTTGTGCCGCCTGCTTCCTAGTCGTGTGGGGCGCCATCTTCACGCCGAGAGCAGAGCCGGCATTCTGAGCCCCCACTGTGTTGGACAACTAGCCCGAGCGGAGCTGTATTTAGGATGATCTAAGACACATGCAATCCAGTCATTGTCCTACCCACGGATGACGTGACTGCCAAGTCTCACTACTGCCTTGGCCCTGTCATGGTGCCATCTTTACTGACATGCGCCATAATATTTTTTTTTTAATATTTTTCCTGCATGTACATCATGTCAGAAAGCTGCCAAATGAAACACATTTCTGGGCTAGCTGGCTAGGAGTAGTATTACTTCATTCAGTGAACTCTACATAAAGCATGCTAAATAGTTACTTTGGAATAAGATGCTGGAAAAAGCTTGGTTTTCACCCTCCTGTAGGTTTTTTTTTTTTGCGGGGGTGGGGGGGGATGGGGAGGATGGGGGAGTGGACCCCAGGGCCTCACACGGGGCAAGGCTCTGCTGCTGAGCGCCCTTGCCAGGTGATGAGAACTCAAAGTTGTATCATGTCTCCTTTTTGCTCTGGATGACACGACACTCAGGACCAAGTTTTACCTCAACTATGGTTTATCTGACCTCTCATTAAAAAAAAAGAAAAAAGAAAAAAGAAAAGGTGAATTTTCTCACGTTTTGACTTGGGTTTCACTTCATATTTCATGCCTTTTATTTTATTAATATTTTGCACTATGTTTTGAGACTTTATGTTAGAGGCGAATGTTATATTGTATCCGCTTACTTATAATCTCATCTGAAAGAAGCTGCCAGCTATGTATAAACTGGCATCTTCGACTGTTAACCTCATGTTACACTAGCACGGGCTGGCATGTGACTGGAAGTCTGTTGCCACTGAGAGACTGTCTGGCCACAGTGTGCACCTGCTGATGAGTGAACGGGAAGACTTCTCATCGTGTATTTTTTTAAGAGTGGATGCAAAATGGTGCCCAATGCCAGGTGGGCCAGGAGTCCCCCAGTGCTGATATCCTGCAACTTGTACTTGGTAATAATATCTGTAGTTTTTCACCAGATATTATAATATGGAATTTTAAAAAAGCTGTTTTTAGAAATAAGACTCTTCTCAACCTTTATTTTGTACCTGTTTGTTCTTCTTATTGCTATGTATATGCGCACATATTTACCCTCCCTTATGCAGAGGGTCTGAGAGGTCAGAGGTCTGTCTGGAGTCAACAGGAGCTCAGTCAGAGGAAGGGGCTAACAGAGCCTGGCTGCACTGCTCAGACAGGTGGCCATTTTCATTTTCATGAGCCTGGTTCCTAAGAAGACCGTCACTTCTCCATGTTTATATACAGTAACTTCCCTTTTTAGAGGCACATTGGGGGCTTTTCTCCTTTTGTCTACATGCTATGTGTATGTATAGGATGTGTGTGTATGCGTGTGTATGTGAACTACATCTTGTACTAACTTGAAAAAGATTCTCTTTGTTGTGGGCTAAAGCATACACCAGGCATGCTAGCTGCCTGAGCTTCTAGAGAGTTCCCCGTTTCTACTTTCTACCTTGCTGTAGAATCTCTGATTACAGTCATGCACTATTACGCCCTGGCTTTACATGGGCTCTGGGTTTTGAAATTCAGGCCTCATGCTGCCACTTGACCCACTAAACCACTTCTCTCCATCTTGGGGGTATCTCTCTTCTTAATGACTAAAAGTCTACCGTGGACAACTCTGACCCTATGCACAAAGAAGAAATAATTACTTGCACACATGCATAACAGAAAGAAGGATGAACAGATATAAAACAAAAGACCAGAGGCGAATCTTCTAAGAGTAGCAGTTTTGAAGTTTTCATATTATGACATCTGGTTAAAAACCATGACTAGTTAGTTCATCAGCCAATACAGTTTTGAGTTCAATTATGAAAACAAACAGACCTGTTAAAATTTAAAATATCTACATTTAGGCGCGTCATCTATCTGAACTTCCATGGCGAATTACAAGAGAACAGGAGGTGGGGAGGGTGACAAAAAACCGTCTCAAATATGTCAGTACAGAAATGTAAAGAAAAGCAAACCTTGTACTTAATAATAAGAGACTAATAAAAGAATTACAGCGACTTATGAACAACTGATTTTTCTCATCACCTGAGAAAAGTTGCTTTCCTACTTACAGCTCTATTTTGTGGTGGGCTCATAGGCTATATTTTACTGATATATCTAAAGGAACCTTTTATCCATTTAAGCTGCTCCTCTCTGGTATCATGAGCTGGACCAGGTTAAGAGCAGAGAGCCCTTGCTATGCACCTGGCTGGAATACCCACACTCAGAGGTGGGAACGCAAGTCTAAGTGATGACTGCTTTAGTCTAACTAGTGATGCTTTTCACCCTGAGGACCGGAGGGAACCTGAGTCTTTTCTTTATAACCTAATTTGAAAGACTAAAGGATAAATATCAACACCAGTTATGTCAACAGGGCAATCTACTTCATCATTCCCCAAGCCCTGCAGTTAAACACCTACACTCCCTGGAACCCAGTTCCAACTCTGCAGATCAGGTAAGCACAACTGTAAATACTCCATGAGTAAAGCTTGCTTTTTCCAAAGACAGGCATGGCTTAACATGCCAGTTTCTTTCTGTAGAACTTTTAGGAACAATTATGTCCTAAGGACACAAGGTTGGTAAAACAGAGGTATGTGGCTGTAACCAGCATCCCATTAAGACTGGTAGCAAGGTATGTGGGTTTACTGGCTGTGCCACTGGAGGCCGGATTGCTAACAGGGAGTGATCTGCAGAAAGATTCTCAGGGAACGGCCACTTTTTACTGGTTACTTGCCCAGTTCAGGGATACAAGAATGATCTGGATCTTCTTCCACCCAAACCAAATGGAGGTTACACAGGACCACACAACGTTGCTATAAAATGCAATGGTAGGTACAAGTCTAATGATACAGGGTGCCAGGCATTTTTTTCCAAGAGCTGTGTGTGCTTCAGTAATATAGCCCGAGACTAAGGCCATCTACTCCCTTGTCTCTATAACAAGGTAGTAATTGTTAACAGTTGAAGAAGCATCACTCTTCTCTTGGGATCTGGCCAGCACTGCAAGAGACAGTATCAACTTTCAGATGTTATCTTTCTCAGTAGCTTATTTCTTAATCCATTTCAGAAATTGAGTTCCTTGGCTTTCTTTCAAGCAAGTCAATCCCCTTTGGGCGGGCTCTTACATGTACCCTCCCATCTTCCCTAAATTGAAAGCCAGGTGGCCTCTCTAACTTCCAACTAGGGGGTTCAGGTAGACTTTCCTTATGTAGAAAGAGTTACTAACTGCAACACAAGCAGCCTCAGGACAGGGATGCGTGGAGCTCCACTGGCAGGCAGCCAGGCCAGTTGGCTGGCTAGTAGAGGCTGCATCCTTCTGTGTGACTGCAGCCGGTTCAGGCTAGTTAAGTACACTGCTTACGTACCACTGTGTGATGAGACCTATCATGGAGAGTTAAGACAGCAGCACAGGCATAGGGCTGGGAGACAGGAACCCAAGGAATAATTTTTGTTGATTCCTCCCGCTGCAAATTAATGAAATTCTTCCTACTGAATGTGCATGTTGGCCATGGTATGGAGAAGTTAGTGTGGCTATAGGAGGAAGAGGGAGCACTGTGGGAGGAGGAAGCAGGTTATATGTACAGCTCCTAGAGAGGGGTGTAACAGCGCACAACACAACCACTGGTCAGAAAAACCACCACCACCACCACCACCACCACCACCACCACTACCACCACCACCACTACCTCCACCACCACCTCTACCACCACCACTGCTCATCAGTCTGCAGACAAGGGTGAGAGGAAAGTCTAGGTAAGCACCTTCACTGGTGTCCTGGATAAAGAGAAGGCTTATCAAGGACATGGTTTATCTATTCTGAATAATTTCCAGTGGGCTTTGGAACTCTGAGGTACTCACTAGATGCTTGGGACCTAGTTTAGAAATAACTCGGCAGGAGAAACAGTTTGGATTGCTGTGGGAGAGTTTGATAAAGAGAGTTGTTGGGGATATGAACTTGGGACTGGTTGGTTTGCATATAAAAGGCATGTTCTGGGACAAGTTGGGGTTATATTCAGGACTAATATAGGTGATCACTTTCCTAGTCTGTAGGAACCCCAAATATCAGAACTCTGAGAATAAAGAAAATAGTTAGCATATTGTATGTATTTATATTATATTGGTAAAAATAGACTCTAAGAAGAGAAATAACAGCAATGTCTCTGTCTGATTATAACTGTGCCTAGGGCAGCCTGGGGGTGGGGGGCGGGTCCTGATAAGCTTCTGCTCCTGATACCCTCTGCACAGACTCCTTGAAGAGGCCAGCTGGTATTTTCTCAGCATTATATAATGTATTTTGCAAACACAGTCCATCTTCTTTGGCCTATCCCATCTGTCTCTTCAACCTGCATAAGTAAGGCATCTGGGAGTGCTGCAGTCCGTGGTGCGGCTGGCCAGTAACTGTGGCCGCAGAGATCTCTGCTCGCCACTGGTTCACAAGACTGCCGCTGGAAAGGGCCTCCTCACCATGAACTACTTCTCTGTTTTAGGAAGGCAGCCCCCTGCAGAGGGTGATATGAACCAAAGTGATGGTTTCCACAGACACCAGGCTGGTGGGCCTGCTTGGTGATGCTTCCCCGTAGCTGTACTGCTCATGAGAGGCTGGTACTGAGACCATGCCTGGCTCTGGGCCCAGTTCCATGCACCCTTGGTATGCTGTGTCCCTACCACATCTGTCCCCAGAGGATGGCGAGCTCAAGCTCAGCAGGACGGTGCTTTTCCAGAATTCCAGGTGAAGAGATGAGCTTTCTGAGGGCTGTGCTGCTGACAAACCTACATTGCCAAGGGCTGATTTGGAGAGGACTGCAGGGGATACCAGGAGAGAGGCTCGAGGAAAGCGATACACCATGGCAGGTCCAAGTCTTACAGACCTGGAACCGGAGGGACGCCAGTACTCCTTGGCAGACCATCAGTTTGGTTTGGAGCGGGTTGTCATATTCACCCTTCTGGATGCCAGCACACTAAGGGACATCTTGACCTTTTTGCTCAGTTCTCTATACTTTACACGTTGTTCATCACAGGATAGCATGCTTTGTGTTAGCAGTGAAATGCCATTGGCTGAGTGGCACCAGGGTTCTGGGTGTTTTCAGCTTCTCTGGTACATTTTGGTAGATGACCAAGTCATGGATTTGGTGTTCCTGTCTCTCCTCTCATTCCTTTCTGGAGAGAGTTTAAATGGGCTGGGGAAAGATATTTGAAGCTTTCTGATCCAATGTAAATGAACCCTGTGGTGGGTAAATAACTTTCCTTTCTCCTTTGCTCTCCTGGGGTATTTGAATGAATAATGCTTCTCAAAGAAGTTTATAAATATTCCTCCAGAGGTAAGAAGAACATTAAGCTCATAGGAGGTGTGCCATTAATGCTGACTATGTGGGACTGAGAGAAGAAGAAAGGCATAATTACAGTCTTGAGGTTTCAGAGACATTTCTGGTAAGTTTTAAAGGCTATAGCTGGAACATAACACTCAGAACAACATTAGTGAAGTGAGGACAGTTTCACCAGACCAAGTCCAGCAATTCCTTAATTGCATGGGCTAGATGGGGCATAGCTTGTTTTGTGGCCAATTAACAGCTGGGTGCTGATTAAAACCTTGTAACAAGTAAAACTTATAACAATTGTGCTCTCAACGTCACCAAATTATCATCACCATCATCAACAATGCCTTTCCAAAATATTTTTGTTCTCTTTCTACCTCAGTAACTCAATGTCCTACCTCTAGTCTATAAGTCTGTCCTGAAAACAAATAGCTGGTCTCCTTTGAGACAACAGGATCTTAACAGCATCTCCTTTTCCCACACACCCTGTTATGCTTACCTGTGAACCCTGGCTTTATGTTTTTGAATTGCTCCAGAGACTCCATATGTTTAAACAAAAGCCTCTAATAACAAGCAGAGAATGTTCTTACTGCCACAGCGCCACCTTCTGGGAGGCCAGTACAGTACAGAAGCTAGCTAGGCATAGCTCAACTTGGACCCAGGTTTGAAGTAGTCCTTTCCTGTGTTTTCTAAAGTCCCTACTTGACTGCCTCTTTTCTTTGTTGGTGCTGGGGATCTGACACAGGGCTTCCTGTGTGCTACGCATGTGCTGTATCACTAAGCGAGGCCCACTGCTCTGCTTTTCTTCATAGCTAGGCCCTTTGCTGCAAGCGGCACAAAGTCAGAAGGTGATAAGGACAAAACCACGCTCTTATTCTTACTATTACCTTAAATTGTCCCTGACTTAACCGACTTTGATTTTCTCTGTCCTATAACTGTAGCAAGGGCTCCAGACTGTGTGGGTAAGGGTTTGGATCTTGTGAAAATAACTTGGGGAGCTTCCAAAGATCCTGAAAAAATGAAGAAAAAGAAAACCCCACTTAACATTGTATTTGATCTTGGCCCAAAGGACAGGAGGTAAACTCCCACACTGGGTTAAGGGGGTCACTGTTCTCAGATGTTGTCACCCAGCCTCTTACTAACACCAACCCCACTGTCTCTTTTCTGCTTCCTAGGGGCCGAGCACCTCAAATCTTATCCCCTGGCCCTTCGGAGAGGAATTGCTTGGGAAGTTTTAATAATGGGAGTAGAAGGTAAAGCCCCAGGCAAGGGGGAAATGGGAAGGAAAAGAAGAAAACAGAGCATCGGACACTAGGGCTGCTGCCCCAGGAACATTGCTTATTTTATTCTTAACTTCTTATGCTCAGACCCACCAAAGAGTGCCAGCAACTACATAATGTATGATGAAAATAATAATCCAATAATGAAAACAGGTCATTCCAGACAAATAAGTCATATGGAAGCTAAAGTGACTTCTAGGCCCTGAGGGTGTATGCCCTGCTAGATTTACTTTATATAAAAGTAAGTTCGTTTGTCTCAAGACACAGGGATGTGGGTGGGCACAGTCACCCTGGGGTGCTTTTGCACTGTCCCCATGAAAAGCATGGAGCTACTGCACATTCACTAGGGCTAGAGACATAAGCATCTAACAGGACATGACTTCTTTCTTCCTGTAAATGACATCAGTCACTGATTTTCAAGAGAGCAACGACCCATCTATAACTACAGACCACACAGAACTTAAGAGTAGGGGTGTGGGGCAAGAAGAGGCTGTATTCCAGGAGCACATGCTTTTCAAAAGGTAAGGGCAGAGGACTGAGGATGGAGGGTGTGGCTGCAGATTCCTACAGTAATGGTAGCTGACCTCGGCTTGCCTTCTTTGCTGTTTTAGTTCATCATATGCACTTCAGAGCCCAAGAAGGAGCACCATGGTAATAAAGAAGGCAGCCAAGGAGTTTGGCTTCTGGCCAAGGGCCCTCACTCCAGCCTCCTTCTCAGGTTTCCAAACCTGCTGATTCTTTCCCTTCTTTTCGTTGCAAACTTGGATATAAGGCCAGAGGTAGAGAAGTCAAGGAAGATAGCACTCAGGCAGCATTCCTTCCTGGCCCTCTGCAGGAGAGCTGCTATCTCACCTACTGTGCTGATTAGGAAGAATGCAGTTAGTCCACCACCAGCAGTAAAGGGCTCAGCTGTTTTACAACTCAAGGAGTGTAGTCACTACCTTGTTACCTGCAAAGTCGCAGAGCTTAAAGTAGGGTTAGCCAGATAAAAGAGAAGGGTTAAGGGCCAGGAAACAGTCATGAGCTATATTTATGGACCTGTTACTATACAAGACAGGGGCTAAAGGTATTTGGAAGACAGCTGAGGAGAGTAACATGGCATTGTGTTCCCTCAGTTGTCCTCCTTCCCTCCCTAACCCCCCTCCTTCTGGGCTTAAGTAGCCCCATCTCCTTCACACGGAACATCCTTCTGAAACATTAGAACAGCGCTTACATCTATTTGCTGCAGAAATCACAAGCCGCACGGCTGACGAACTGCCATGCAGGGCAGTTACTCACTAGCAGCTGCCAATGCCACGTGTGCTGTGGGACTCGGAGTCAGCTCTTACCAGTTCCCGCACTTCAGCATCTCTTTAGCGTCAAGAACACCAGGAAAGTCACAGACAACAAAGCCAACAACAGGCAGGGCTGGAGGGGGCACAAGCCCCTGGATTCACTCTTCAGGTGTAAAACTACCTTTGAGTTTAGTAGCCCTGTGGTCATGACACTTTTGAAGTACTTCACAATCTGATAATAAGACAGGGCTCTCAGTTCTTCTATTTGTACAGTTGACAAGGAGGTGACTGCAAAGCACTTAACACACAGCCTGACACACAGCAATGCCAATGTCGTCTGTTGCCACTCCCCATGCCCCCAGAATAGAACCAACCACAGACTCTCCTATAGCCACTCCCCATGCCTGTTCCATCCCCTTGAGTCTCTCAGCTCTCCAAGCAGAATGGAGACTATTTTGTTTGCCCTGTGCTGTGTGGAACTCAGAGGCCAAGTGATCTGTCCTGCACTGACTCAGCAGTCAATGTTTGTTGACTTGAGTTAAAGTAACTGTCTTTCAGTTTTCTGATCCATGTGTTTAAAAATTATTAGGCAAAAAAGAGTCCCCGGCTTACTGATACATCACTTGCATGTACGTACCTAGAATGAGAGGCTACAGGCCCTGTCAACCAGCCTTTAGCATCAATAGAAGACTTACACGAAAGATTCCAGACATCTAACTCTGGATGCATGCACAACTAATGTGCTGAGTCTTAGCTTCCTCACCGAAGAGGAGGGAGGAGAAGGATCCCCTTGAAGCTGTAAGAGCGAGAGACCTACCATTCAGAAATATTACACGAACAGCGAACCCAAACACAGGGAGTGTGCGCTCAACATTACAACTCTGAGAGTGTTCTGCCAGACGAGGATGCTGCATTTACCCCATCTGTTTAAAAAAAAAAAAGCCAACCCCAGGATGTTGTTCGCATTCTAAAGAAAAAATACAATCAAAATATCTATCTACCAATGCTTTTCAGGCCTGGACATTTGTTCTTTGAGCTGAAGTTCTTAACAGGGGCAAAGGTGAGAACAGCCAGATGCCACCTTCCTTGCTGCCCCCCTCCGGCCCCCGGAAGAGCTGCTGCCCACTGACCTGTGGAGTTTGTGATGGGCATGAAGGCTGTAGGGTTAAGGCTGCTCTGGAGTCCATTCAGCTGCCCTTCTGCGGAGGACCCTCTGAAACACAAAGGAGCTTGGTGAGTTCTGCAGACAGAAGGTGCTGACAGAAAGGCAGGGTCAAGGACAGCCCTCCAATGCCCTTCTCTCTTGGTCTTGGTGTTTCTTCTCATGGAACACTGTCCCTGGCTTTAACTTGTCTTTGTTAAAATGTCATATTCCTACAGATGACTTGTTTCACCAACAGACATCCATCTCCTAGAATAGTATGTATTTTAGAACTGGCATTTTGTCTGTTCCCAGCTTCACGGTTCTTGTCTCCCCACAGCAGCTCACTGCTTGGTCCTAGTTCTGACTCAGCTACAGCTTCTAAAGGTCACACTTCATGTGGGGCAGTGGCTCCTATGGCTCTCAGCTGGGAGGGAAGAGGGACAGCTTTGGTCACCATCACACTTCCCTGGCCCTGAACATCTGTGACTGTCCTGCACTAAGCTCCCTAGCAAGTAGAGGCAGGAATGCTACTGAGTACACAGACTATGTGGTACCACCCCTCAGTTCCTTGGGCACAAGTTTCCCAGCAGGTCTCAGAAAGTCCGTTCTGGCAGGAGGGCTACAGATCACGTCACGCCCCCTCTTACAGCTCTCTGTCATTTTTTGCCTCACTCATCAAAATTGTAAGTTTCAAAGTTATAATTATCAGTTTATGTAGATGGATACACCCTATTTGTCATCTTGACTGGAACTAAGCTCTATGAAGATAGGGATTGCTAACTTGATGCATTTTGCTTATATCAGATATTTAATGCATATCTTTGGTGGAAATCTGACCTACTAGGCCTATGAGCACATGGACTTGCTGGGGCCGTCTACCTTGATTTTAGTTGGTATATAAAAGATCTAGCTGGGAGATTACAGCTATTGTTCACTCATGCCTTTAGTTTTGTACTGTTGAGCATTTATTCAAGCCAGGGTTTGGAACCCCTCCCCCAGTGCGGCCTTCCTACTCACTGGTTCACATAACCCCTAAGCAGGCCCTGCACTTCATGATGGGGCTGAGCGAACTTTAAGGCAAATGTGGAAGAGGTGGATGTGTAATGGGTGCCAAGGGGCAAAACGGGACCGAGTAGATGGGGGCAGGGAGCCTGAGTTCATTGGTGAAGAGCAAGGCCAAGGATGGTCTTCTGAGGAAATCCTATTTTTGTTGAGTCATAACATTCTGAGAAATAGGTGCTGGGCCAGAGTTGGGAGGAGGAAGACATTTTTATGAAGAAATAGATTTGTTCAATGACTCTGAGCCAGGAGCAGGCTGATACTATCCTGAGAACCTCTGGGGACCAGTAAGGACAGGGTGACTATTTAGTCTAGGTGAAAAAGAAGTATGGGGGGTGGTGGTGGCTAGCATGGCCTTTTCCTTGATGGAGGTAAACAAAGAACACATTAAAGCTGCTGTGTTTACTGTAAGCTGAGTGGAGTTCAGAGCGGCACGGGATGAAGTCAGTTTTATTAAAGAAGCCTGTGTGTGACAGTGAGAAGGGAGGCAGAGTGGGCTCACTCACTGGGTCCATACAAGAAACAGGTAGTGAGTTACCGAACAAGAGAGGAGACCCTGGAGGCTTAGGCCCAGGGAGTTCTGGGTCCCCCAAATCTCTTAACCATTTTTTTTCCCTGTCTGGATGTGCCTTCTCACTGTCCCCTGTAACAGGCTTGATTCTGTTCTTCCAAGATCTCCAGGCCCTGTGTCCAATTCCACTCACTCTCTCATCCTCCCTTCACCATCAAACACTTCAGGCTTGGAGTCGGAGCTTATGATGCTCCAGTATTTTCCACAGAGCCCCTACTTTTCTTTGATGGAGAAATGTGTCCATAGCAATTGGGGGGAGGGAGGGAGTGGGGATGTTGAGTGAAATTTTCCATGGAAACACTAGTATCCAAAATGGTTCAGGTCTGTTACGACTGCTTTGGCATACTATGGGTAAGCATGTTTTTGTTGTGCTAACATCATTTCCTTGGGAAAACACATCACAACTTCTGAGCAACTCACTCTGAATCAGGGTTAGTCAGGGCTGGGTGTGTTCTTTTGCACTTGGCCCTGAAATGATTCTTTGCTACTTTCCTAGGAGGAAATCTATTTCAGGGATATTTACCTAAGAACATAGGGATGAAGTTGTCCTGGTTAGCTATCTACATGATGCACCCTAGAATCATTTGAAGGGGGGGGCTCAGTTGAGGAATTGCCTGGAGAGCATGTATGTGTGTGCATGTGTGCACATGTGTGTGATTGTTAATTGATTTAGAAGAGCCAACTCACTGTAGGTGGTACCATTCCTAGGCAGGTGATATGTGATCTGTATAATATCGTTAGTCTAAGCTAGATTGCAGGGCAGTTAGTCTTTCTGGTTCCTGCTGTACCTCTATGGCTGTGAAATGAGTTTCTTGGTAAAAGGTAATGCAGCGTGGAATGGTAATAAGTAGGCTTTAAAAACTGCAAAAGCTATCTTTTCAATTATTTTCCACAAGTTCATTATGGATAAAGAATTGAAATTGTTTGACATTCGTGGCACATTATGTGCTGCACTTTTGTGAATATACAAATTTACCTTTAAAATGTACTTTCTGGGGCTGGAGAGATGACTCAGAGGTTAAGAGCACTGACTTCTCTTCCAGAGGTCCAGAATTTAATTCCCAGCAACCACATGGTGGCTCACAACCATCTGTAATGGGATCCAATGCCCTCTTCTGGTATGTCTGAATAGAGTGACAGTGTACTCACATACATAAAATAAATAAATCTTTTTTTTTTAAAAAAAATGTATATTCTGTTAGGAGCAGTCATTTATGCATAAATAGTAAAATTATTTTTTAAAGAGGCTCAGTTGTGACTCATATGTGACTTGTAAAACCAATTTAGGGGCTCACGATTAGCATTAAAATAATAAAGGATGGAGCTGGAGAGATGGGCTAGTCATTATGAATATGTGCTGTTTTTATTGAGGACTTGAAGTTAGTTCCCAGCACCCATGTTGGGTGGCTCACAACCATCTGCAACTTCAGCTCCAGGGGATCCAACACTGTCTCTGGTTTCGATGGGCATACACAAAGACACATGAAAAAAAAACCCTAAATAAATAAGCAAAAAGGAACCTAAAGAAATAAATAAAAGAAATAAAGATAAGAACAGAAAACACTTATAACATTTTATTTCACAAATGCATATAGCTTTTCTTCCTGGATTGTATATCAGATGTATTTTTATTATGTATGGTGGCCATAAGGATTATTTGCTATTTCTGCACCTCAATCATCCAGACCTTTAGTGGTTATTTAGAGATACTGATAGGAGTATATTTCAATACAGAAGAGCTTCAAGGAGGGGGAGGGGAAATGGGAGTGTGTGAAAACAACAGAGCCATCAAGGAAAATAGGCCAAATAGACCCTGAAAAAGATACACAGAAGCTGGGTGGGGTGGCACATGCCTCTGATACCAGCACTCAGGAGGCAAAGGTATGCAGATATCTATGAATTTGAGGCCAGCCTGATCTACAAAGTGAGTTCCAGGACAGCCAAAGCTACACATAAATCTTGTCCTGGAAAACTAATAATAATAATAGTAGTAGTAATTAATACTACTAATAATAAATACATATTTAAATAAACCAATCATTATGATTTATAAGCTATTAGCTTTGACTTACATATTTGAATTATAATTTTAATTACCTACACATGCTTTTTAAAAGGCCTATTGGTGTCACATAAGCCCATCCCGAGATTGATCCAGTTTGTTCCCTAGATCTGTGCAAAGAGCTGGATGCGATGGTTGGCATCTATAAGCCCAACACTCACTCCTTACAGGAACAATCAGAGCGGAGACAGGGGAGTGGAACAGAAGCTGACAGGCCAGCTAACCCGAGTGTCAGTCAGCACAGCAGCAGAGTCAGAATCACTCCCAGGTGTCCTTAGACCCCCACAAATGGGTGTGCACACGTTCTGCATCTCTCTCTCTCTCTCTCTCTCTCTCTCTCTCTCTCTCTCTCTCTCTCACTCTCTCTCTCTCTCACACACACACACACACACACAAAATACAGTAGTTTAAAAAAGGGAAATGAACAGGGAGGTGGCAGGTAGATTTAGCTGAGAGGTTGAGGACAGGACATGAGATGCAGAAAAACAAGAGATTAAAGCCACATCGAAAAGGCTGGACCTGACTCAAGGGGGCTCAGCGCGCACAGCAGGGCTGGCGCATGTGTCTAGGATAAGCCAGGACATCTACATTTTGGTACATTCCATTAAAAAAAATTCTGTACCTTAAAAAGAAAATGATGTAGATTATAAGTTTATCTTGAAGCATATCTCTGACCACATTTCAAATAATGACTTTTGGTACGTACAATTCTTATTTTCAGTATAATCATCAATATGACTTTGATATGCTACTTAAAATTTCCCAAATTATTCAAGTATTTTGTCATTTCACTACAAAAGTCGTCAGGTGATAGTTTTCTTTTTTTTCAGAACTGAAATGTCCCATCCTTAAAAACTATTCCACTGGGGACAAAGCTATTTCTCTATTAATTTGTTAATTCCATTGTTCAAAGCCCCATGTGTTCTTGTTTTAGATCTATTGTACTTACAATAATGACAATTCTTTTTTTTTTTTTGGAGGCCTTGTGTTAGGGTGTGTTTCTCTTCTAATTGTTTTTAAACCTTTATAAGAGCACTTTCTATGAACATATTCTGATAGCTTCAGGAATTCCCCATTCCCTGTGTCTAAGCTTCTACACACTCAATTCTGCTGGGTTTTCACAGGTAGCTTCGCTCCTGTGCAGCCAGGCCTGCTGCTTCCACTTTCTCTCACACCTCTGCTAACTTAACACATGATAAACCTCACTTCTGAAGTCTGTTAAGAAGACAACTAAAGTGTTTTCTAAAATGCTGTTCTTTCTCATACTTGAGCTTATTTTAGGGGTTGGCAAAGCCTCTGGATCTTCACCATAAATCCTTTTAATCCATCCTCAGACCCAGGGAACTTTCAATATTTGCTCATCTTAAGAGATGTAAAGCCATTTTACTCATAGCAGGCTGGGAGGAAAGGCATGGTTTTCAATCCAATGATCCCTGCAGGAATCATTAAAGATCTACCATTCTGTGACTTTCACCCCCACACAACTAGTATGACTTTTGCTGAGGAAAATGCTGGGCCCTGTTTCTCTGTTATCACTGCACACAACAAAGCTTCAGGCTTCTGGAGCCCCCTGAAGTCACTACTCAGGCCACAAAGGGAAGACAAGAGAATCCATCCTCCAGACTGCTGCTCTCTGCCTAGGTCCAAGCTCCGACCTGGAGTGAGGGGGCTGTGTGTGGGCATCCCAAGTTCCCACCCACTTCCACAGGAAGCCATGTGAAAGCTTTCCACGTTGTTCTTCAGCCCAGCCTTCTTAGGCAGCATCTAGCAGGAATGCCTCAGGGTGGCATTAATTCTTCACCCTTCGAGTCCTCTGACAGTCACTCAAGTGGTAAAACTGGCATGGAAAGGAAAGGAGAGGAGGGGGCTGAATTCTAGGTGCTTATTTTCCCAAAAGCGGTATTTTAGGATGATTAATCTGTATTTGCTGTATACATGCAATTTAAGAGGACTCGTAGGGTCTTCTGAAGTCAGTGGTCTACTGGGGAGCCTTTGGTTAGGATTGTGGGTGCTGAGAATGCCAGCTCTGGCTTGGTCACCTGTGCACCCTCCTGGATTTGCAGCCCACACTCACCCCCACTCCTTTACCTTCTAGCATCAACATTTTATACTTTTAGAAGTACATTGAGAACTCCTCACATAAGGATGGATGTTTCTTCCAACCATATAATGAAAGACTGACAGATCAACATCCAGGGGTTAACCTACAACACAGCACCGGCTAGGTCACCTCCAAGCACTGGTCTCTAGAATCTTCTCACTGCAGTGGCTCACATAAGAAAAAACGATCAACAGACATCCATGTGTCTGAGTGGATATCTGTTTCCCTTACTTATTCTGACGTTTATCTCTGAGCATGTTTCATCACACTGCTGACCTCAGCAAACGCTCAGGTCACCTTGCTAATCTCTGGTTTGACCAGGCTGCTTAGCTCTTGATACTATCTCCTCCTAACCCCAAAGTCTTTAACAAACACCACTGTTCTAGGTGCTGGCACAATAGAGTAGTGTAAAAATTCCCACTAAGGTCACCTGAGGCCGAGTGACTTAAATACTGTAGTTCAGACTCTGTCTTCTTCCTTCTCCACCCCCTTCTCTTTTCCTGTCCCTCCCTCCTCCTTTTCTCTCCTCTAGGATCCTCAGGCCACACACCTGCTAAGCATACGTTCTACCACTGAGCCAACATGGCCACCTTGGCCCACTTGCTTTCTTAGGAGAAATTTCCCAAGTTACAAGCACTTTGATCTGGTTCATTTAAACCCATCATGAGCCTGTCAGTTTGCCTGGCAAGCTTTAATCTTGGTTTTCTTTCTCTGTATTTCCTGGGAATATGTGTGATTCTGGCTATGACAAGGGTCACAAGGAAGAAACACTTCAGATGACTTGGTTGTTTGCAGCCCCCATCTCTTTTATTTCAGTTATTTCTTAAAAGAAATGCCACAGGTGTTTTTGAAAGGGGAGGTGAGATGGACACTAAGTTATAAAGTGTTTCAAGCATCAGAGGGAATTATGAAAGGTGATTGTCCCTACGCAAACAGTTAAAGGCAAGCAAGGGGGAAGGGACAGAAGGAGGAAATGTCCACTCTCTTCACAGAGCTGACGAGTTAGACCTGAGTAGAGAGTGGGGGGGGGGCTTATGAATCCATGAACGATAACAATAACTGCTGGGGGGGGGCAGAAAAACAGATGTGAAGCAAGACTAGAACACAAATGCACTCATAAAGAAGCTTTTAACTGTATCAAAGAATACAAGCTATTTTGGCTAATTACTCAAGAGTGGCAGTGGTTTTTGTTTTACAGATGGGAAAGTGATTTGAATATTATTATAATGAAACAGGACCCCAAAGTTTTGATTTTCAAATCCCTTTGCCCCCAAATCCAATGACATTCCATCTTTCATGTTCTATTGTTCTCCAGACTCCATCTCTAGGATGTGGAAACTCTAATGATGCTCTTGGAAAGTGCTTCTCTCTGTCCCATACCAGCCTCTGTGCCAGGAGAAGCTTGAAGTTCACCCAAAAGCACAGGGCTTGGCATGGGAAATGCTCATTACCACTTCTCATTAGCTGTGTCTCTTGGGGCAACAGTGGCATTCTTGAGCGTGACTCAGTCCCACCACTCTGAACGGATGGCTCGTGGCTAACCTGAGCTGAGCCAGAAGGAAGGCTAGACCAAGATGGGAGCAAATGAAGCAACATAGCTTGCAGGAACACAGTAAAAATTATATAAAATTTCTGGACTGTCTTCTTACCATCAACCACAATACCGCACAGTCCTTATTTAGCGTGTGCTGGGATGTACGGTGTAGTGCACACTGCTTTGTGCTCAACACTTCTGAATTCACTGCTCTTAAAGATCCCTTTAGCCAGGCTCTTGTCATTATTCCTGTTTTAAAGCAGGAAACTGGGTCAGAGACGTGAGGAAGTTGTTAGGTTGGTCAGGAGCTAGAACTGCTCTAGAAGAGCAGGGATCGACCAAGTGATGCTCAAGAGTTTGATTCTAGAAGCCATGAGAAACTCTGTGGACTGAAAATAACTGCCCTGATCCAGATCAGATAATGCAGAATGACATAAGCCTACATAGAGGAACCATGCCAGCAATAAGCAAGCTAGCGGGTACCTCCGGACTGTCTGCGCTCTCCCTATAATCTTTTTTGGTGAGTCTAAAATTTAATGTCATTTATTGAGTTCAGAAAAAAACAAACAAAAAAAAAGGTACACTATTTTCTTTTAAGTCAGCAGAGGCTCAACTCATAAAAACACTTGCCATGCAAGCCTGATGGTCTGAGTTGGGCTCCAGGACCCACGGCAGCAAGAGAGCACCGGCTCCCTGAAGTTGTCCTCTGACCTGCATATGCATGCCGTATGTATGTGGGATGTTTTCCCTCTCCTCTTCCTCTCTCTCTCACACCATATAATTTAATCAACATCATCATCATCATCATCTCTGAGGCCTCCATAACACTGGGCCTTTTACAAGTGAGAGATGCTATGTCTCCATTAGTGCTAATGTAGCCCCACAGACTAATGCTACTTTTAAAGGCAAATTGAAGCTATTTGCTGGAACAACGCCTCACAGCATGCCTTCTGATACTTGGATTATATTTCTTAAATTCTGGAGAAATCTTTGGTTTCCCCCTTCTGTGCATTTTTGATGCTGAGCTGTTTCCGGTTTTCCCACACTGCCGCCTGTCACAAAGAAGAAACCACAAAAATTCAGCAAAGCAGAATTTGCCCAAAGAGCTGCAATTCCATCTTGGGAGTCTACAGGGTCTCCCTGCCAGCAGTGAGGTCAGGACAGCAAGCTGTACCTTCCAAGTTCCAGCCCGTCACCCAAGCCTGGCTCTTCCCTAGCACCACCCAGGGCCCCCAGGCCCATGCTGCAGAATCCACAAGGAACACATCACCAGATCTAACATTTGCTTTCAAATGGTTAGCTGTGAGCTCCTCAGAGCTGCAGACAGTGTTACCAACAATCGTCAAGGGATAACTAAGGTCCTTTAGATCCTGTTTATCTACTTACGTATGAAATAAGTAGTTACATCCCCATTATTACAAAGGAGGAAACCAAGACCAGGAGATTAAGTAACTTGCTGAAAGCGTTCACATCAGTAAAATGTGGTCCAGGGTGAGAGTTCTGTAGGCTGGATGCAGGGAAAACACTGTAGAGATTGACTCTTTTCTGGGTGCAGGGCAGGAGAGGCCCAGTTTGTTTTCTGCCTTCCTACCAGCATCCCCCCCACCCCAAGCCTTCCCGCTGTCTCCACTCACGCTCCAGAGAGCACTGTGGCCACCACGATGCTGATGCAGCAGGTACTGAGTAAATACTGTGTTGGGTAAATGAAGACTGACAGCAACGCGACTGAGAGAGCCGCAGGGGACTGTCTCCATTCATATCCACAATCTGACTCGCTCTCCAAAGTGAAAAAGCAGTAACTAAGCTTTCTGAGTTTCTGATAATTAAACTTGAGCTTGTGAAGGACAAAAGAGGAGGTATCTTAATGAGTAAGGGCAATCCATGAGCAGCTCGAGGTATCCACGCAGCAGGAAATGCCTGAATCCCTCAGACTTCTCTTGGGTACCCTCGTTTTAAACTGGAGCAAACTGCTAGAGGCAACACCCTTGCCAATCTATTTCTAGTTACTAACTAAAGGGCTGGAGACAGAGGAAGGACACTGTGTTTCAGGCATGGGGATGGCTGTTTTAGTATAAAATAGGTGGCCTACAAAGGGCATCAGAGATACCATTGCTACACAGGTCCTTGATTAATGCTGGCCAACTTAATCACCTAGTTAAACACCAATGCACAAACGAGGGGAAAGGGGACTGAATTTGATACATTGAAAGGATTTGATTTTGTAGAGTGAGCACAAGAGGATACATGGAGGGAGACCTTTTTACCTCCTTCCTCCAAGCTGACAATTCAGTACCATTACCTGATGCACTGTCTGCACTGGTTCCTATCAGAGGCCAGCAGAGTTGGTTAGCAATAACCTTGAACCTCTCATCACAACTACTGGGGAACCTTGGAGCACGGTGGCCACCCCTCCCACAGGATGGAGCCCAGACACTGTGTAGTTTAATTCCTCCCCAGGAGATTTCAATCTGAGACCATGGCTAAGTCCCAAGTTCGGCACTGGTTCCTCATCAGGTACTGGAATTTCAGTTCAAATGGTCCTGAAGGCTTTCTAAAGAGCACCGCTCGCTTAGACTTGATATAACCCTGGCAACTGCACGCAGCACTACAGATGACTTACTTGGAAGCTCTCTGGGATGCCGGCTTTCTGAGCCCTTGCTTGTGATTGGATGGGGGCTTGGAGACCAAGGTCGACGAATTTGGAGGTGCCACCACTTTTTGTGGCAGGGTGTTTGGCTTCTGGCCACCAGTTGTGGCACTTGAAATTCTGCAGCCTGGACCATTATTCATTGTCCATAAACTGGAGTTAGGGAGTGTCTGGCTGCCAAAGATTGCCTACAAGAAAAAACAGAAAATGATGGATGGAGAGCTCTGTCCTCACGCCTGGCTGTGTGCAGCTGATCTGTAATCAAAGGGGCAAAGGCAAAGGGAGACTGTCAGTAAGTGTTAGGAGAAAGTTCCCTAAAGTTGTCAGGACAGATCTCGATTCAGAGGAGAGAGATCTCTCAAGAGTCGCCAGATTCTTTTGAGAGCACCTCGACTCAGACACCTGAGAACTGTGCGCTAGCCACTGCACATGAGCAAAGAAAGCAGTCACTCTCCTGGCTTAGCTCCCTTCACCGTCAGTTTAGGGACTGTTTAATCAACGTCCTCTGGTCAGAGGAAACAATCTGGAAACATAGCTGGGATCCTAGACCACTTCAGTAATCTGAACTGCTCTAGAAGGTCTACAGGTTGGAGGAAAGTAAAGAAGCCCATGTGACCTGGGCACCGTGAGCAAGCGGTTGAGGAAATGAGGCTCGAACAGAAACTAGGAGCCACCAAGCCATGCAACACCCTGAGGACTAGTATCAGAATCCCAGCACAGAAACACTTTACTGATCTAAAGTTTTAACATGAGATGTGACATTAGACAACACTTAAAATAACCTTACTATAGGAACACATCACCTGATAACTACGCAACCCACATAGGGTGCCTTCTGCACAAGGTGGGCCTATAAAGACCCACAGTACACTTAATCATGGCGCATGCTACAAGTCAAGGTACAGTTCTTCCAAATGGATGCTTGGCTAGTATTTTCTTTTTTCCACTTGTGTGTGTGCATATGCGTGTGCACGCGTGGGGAGACCTGCGGTTGATGCTGACATCAGCCTTGATGGTTCTTCTTATTCACTGAAGTGGAATCTTATTTATATTTGTAGAAAGCGTTTTTGTTACTGGTCCTCAATAGTATAAACACTGCTTTCAGTAAGCATGCACTATAAAAAGAACTTTGTAAAATCCAACTAAGTGAAAATGACTGACAAAATATAGAGTGCTTTTTAAATAAAAGTATAGCCTGAAATTGACTTCTGCCTGTAGATACAACATATAAAGTGGGCAATGTCATCTGCACATACACAGACCTGGTGGAATCCACAGCCTTTACCACATCACTTTGTCTTTTTTAGATTTAAAACACGGCTTGGGAAGATGTGGGGAAGAGTGAAGCAACTCTTCTCTATGACTTTGGGGCATCCCATTTTTGTGAGCTGAGTCCCAAACTCTGGCTAGGGAGATGTGAGATGGACTGAGTTGAGAGGTCTTATGTGGAATAACTCTGCTGACTGAGAGGCCTGATCAGGAACAGAGGTCTCTAAGGCAGAGGAGGACCTGAGTGGTTCAAGCTGTTCCGTTTGTTATCGGCTCAGATTGGGCCACAGTGAAGGACAGAGAGGCCCAGGGACTTTAGGAAAGAAAGTAGTCTTTTCTTCATTTGTGGTTGGGCTCAAATGCGGGTGTGATGCTCACTAGCTGGTCAATTGACTCTAGTTACTTAACCTCTCTGAGCTTTAACTTTCTTGTAGGCAGTTGTATCCATACTGCTGGGCTGGTGGAAGTTAAATGAAGATCACACAGAATACTCTAGCCCAGGCATACAACAAAGGTGCCTGAACATTAACCAAAGCATCATCTCACACACACAGACACACACACAGACACACACAGACACACACACACACACACACACACACACACACACACACACAGACACACACACAGACACACACACACACACACACACACACCACTTAGTCCTTCCCAAACCTCATCCTCGGTTATGGGGGAACTGAAGAACAGACAAGCTCACCTATCTGTATCCTCTGTGATGGCAGTTGGCTATGCATTTTTCCAACATCTCTTTTTGGTCTTATGATGATGCTCACTAGCTGAGAACGCAAACTCTTAAAATGAAAACATATGTTTAGGTTCTCAGATCATATTTACTCAATTCTTCTGGCAGAAGTAATCTTTTTCCTCTTCTGAACACTTATAAACAAGTATTTGTGTGGTTCTTATCAGAGTGGCCATTCTACCACGTAGAGCAGCCATTTGCAAATATACTTTTCTTCTTTTCTGGACAGCATACGATGAAAATGGCTAGGTTTGTTTGATCACCATTTTCTTACTGCTTGTGTTTAAATGTTCTTCAGAGGGAGTGTGTGCTTGCACACATAAATGCACATGTGGAGGCCGGAGGTCAGCTGTGAGTGCCGGCTGGCCTTTAGGTAGTGCTAGGGAATGGGAGCTCAGGTCCTCATGCTGTGCAGTCAATCCTTACTCACTGAGCCATCTGTTGTACCTACAGTGCCTTATAGAACACAGACTGAACACACGCATACTTGCACACACACACACACACAGAGTGACAGAGTGATATATCAGCTATTCATTTTTTTTAAAGTAATAACTTGAGGCTGGAGAGATGGCTCAGCAGTTAAGAGCACTGACTGTTCTCCTAGGGGCAAGTGTTCAACTCCCAGCACCTACATGGCAGTTCACAACTATCTGTAATTCAAGTTCTAAGGGACTGGACACCCTCAGACATACATATAGGCAAAACACCAATGCACATAAAATAAAAATAAATAATAAACAAATAATTTAACAGTAACAACTGGATTTTTTAGTAACATCAATAGGAATACAGAAGATATGTATTTACATATAGATATAACATAGGGGTAGGGCCTTTTCCCAGATTTTATAACTCAGAGTATGTGGGATTTATCTAACTCACAGGCAAAAGTATAAACAAATCCTCTACAGATCCCAAATGAAAGTAAGTTCGCTTTCCTAAATGCAAACTTTGTACAAGGCTCTGTGATACTGATGTCCTTAAAGGGCAAAACGAAGCAAATGCCGAGTCTTCCTTGGGAGGTTCAGCTGGCCTGGACATTACCACATCTTCTTTTCTTCCTAGTAACACTATTCTGATTCTGTTTGAATAATGTGTGCTTATCTTTTAAAAAAAACTATACCTCTATTCCTCTTCTCCCTAAAGGATAAGCACCTGGCACAGTTCTGGCCAGTGAGCTACAGGCAGTGTGCAGGGTGTGGGTTTAGGACAACCCTTCCAGAGCAGACAGACTGCAGGTTACAGCCTCTGCTGACACTGTTCCACTTCCTGCTAGCATGGATAATCTGCCAGGCGAGGACAGGGTAGGAAGAACACAGTCAATAAGTTTGCTGAAGACGAGCAGGAGGAGCATGGGTTTCTGATGGCACCACAGTGTCTGGAAAAGCCTATTTCCACAGATTTCTAATTATATGGGGAAAACCCTCTAATGTACCCAACTTGACTACTGGTTATAGAGAGGTTAGCTGTTACATGCAGTTAATTGTAATCTCGATTTAACTGATTCTCAGTCAACACAGATTCAAGCTTCCTTAAGCCTTAATACAACAGACATAGACTGCAGTTTCTCTTTCCAAGGATAGTAAGAGGCTGTCTGTGGCTTGTGGTTTGGTAACCACACTCTTATATACTCAACGGACAATGAAGTGATAACTATTGCTTATGGTGACATACCAGCTGGACATCACCAGAAATGTTAAAGGCTCAGTAATGGAGACAAGTTCCTAGGCTCCACACCGAAGCTGAGGCTAACTATGACAGGGTTAAAGTAATCATATCTGCCAGGAAACGCTAGGGCTTGATAAAAGCAGACCTGTGAATGAGTGCATTTAGACCACTGATAGAAATCCTCTTGCCTAGGTTCCCTTCCCTAGTGAGCTTTGTATCTTGCAATTTAATCCTCCAATTTCACCAATCATAGACTATGTTGGGATTTTCTGTCCTGATAACTGTGCCTAAGAGGACAAAAGAAGTAGATGAAGTCCTTCCTCAAGACACACAGGCATCATCAGCACAGGGATGACAGTGGCTGTCCTGCTGAGCATGAAGTGAGGGGAGTGGGGGAAGAAGTGAATTTATTGGTCTGCTCAACAGATCCATGTCTCCTGCTGCTTTGTGTGGGAAACTGCCACACTACTGCAAGGAGACTCAGAAAGCCGCATCTTGAGGGCTGGCATGGCCCCAGGCGAAAGACTGGAAAGGCCCGCCCTCTCCCACTACACAGGGTGCTCCTGGGCAGGAAGGAGGGATTGCTGATACAAGCACACAGGCTGCCACTGGGAAGGTCACAGAAGGTCATGGGGGAAGCAAGAACTGGCCTCTTACTAGAAAGATAATGCTGTCCAGAGATTAAACTCTAGGACGCTTTAATTTTCCCCCCCTTCCAGAAAAACACTTCTTTTGGCCTACACTTAGTCTGACTTGGGATAGAGCAGAGCTCTCTTCATTAGAGTCTCTCAGTTTACTCTTGGAACACCATGGCAGGGCGAGCAGCACCTAGCCTCTGTTTGAGCGGGGCTGCAGCTCTGCGTGGCCCTCTGACCCCAGAGGAGCAAACACTTGAGGGTAGCATTCTCTCTACATCAGATTTTGACCTGATTAGAATAAAATGCACGTTGATAAGCACACAAAGCTACTTCCAGAGGGCTCCTCTCTGTCAGCTCACTAACAAGGACGGCACACTTTCTTGCACACGCAAACTGCTACTCACACACTTGTCTACAACGGGCCGAGATCTTTTCAGTTAAAAAGCACACCACAACTTTTAAGAGAGCCAAGGGGAGGGTGAGGAAGCTGTTTATATTTTGGCAAAAGCAAGCTTCTAAGAGGCCTTTGTTTCTCACCGTACGTAGTTCTTGGCTGTCTTCCACTCCCAATGTTTGTCAGCTGGGACAAGACTCGGGCTAAGGAGGAAGTATACAGCTCTTGGTGCTGCTGTGCTCTGAGCAGGGCGATGGCCTGGGCAGGGATGGAGCGGAAACCCAGAAGCGGTACTGTTCCTATATGGAGAGACCCCAGCCACACAAAAGCCAGAGACATGATACTGAGTTACCCAATGTGCTCTAGCACATCCTCCCATTTCTAACACCAACAAACAAGGAAGGAGGACTGAATACTTCCGAAGATGTACCATGTAAGCAGCAGATACAGGCGCTTACCTGAATAGAACAACTTTGAAAGTCATATCAACCAGCTAAAACAAGTGTGCTTCAATAGACAGTTCCTAAATTAACTGTACTTGCTAACATCTGAGGTGCAATGACGATGATTGAAACAAGACAACTGAATGTACTTGTAGGCCCCAGAACCCTCACTGCTTTCCAAACTGGAGACACTGTCAAGTCTTGGAGTTAGAAGCAGGCGGCTTGAGCCAGGGCCGCTGTGCATGACTACACAGAAGGGAACTTGCCTAAAGCATCTCATGGCCTGCCTTGCTCCATCAGCAGCTCCACTCCCCACCTAACAGCAGAGCCAGTCACTCAGAAACAGGTGGGGGGGGTATTCTGCTGGTCACTCTAGGCTCCAATGACTGGTGGCTCTGATTTGCTCCCACTTCCTTCCTTGCCCTCTCCTTGCTTAGCATGATATAAACACAGTCTCATATGTACACAAAAGCTTGGCGGGCAGAAGGCTCATCTTTCTCCAAACACTTGAGTTTCCTTAACACATTTTCATTAGAAAAGGGAAAACAGGATTAAAAGTCAGTTCCAGTTCTACTCTGGGATACGCCTGCTATCATCTCAACATATGAAGACTTTTTCTGTGTATACACAGATATTTCTATGTGCTTTCAGAAATGGGATCACATGACACCTGATGTTCTGAGGCCTGCTTTTTCACTCAAATATCTGTAAAGGCAGACCTATCATTGCTTTTTATGATTATATATTTTCTATATGGTTATCAAACCTGACTTAACACCAATAGTAAAATGTAATAAAGTGACATGGGATAGATTTATAATTGCTAGTCATATAAGTAAAATTGTAACATATGTTTGAGTAGAATGAAAAAACTATTCAAAACTTTCAGTATCAATTTTGAACAAATACACACATACACCACACTGGCTGAGATTATGGTGAGTGAGTGAGTGTGTGTGTGTGTGTGTGTGTGTGTGTGTGTGTGTGTGTGTGTGTGTGTGTGTGTGTGATGTTTGCTTGACAAGCACCTGGCCAACTGAGCTATCTCCATGGTCCTTCATATTGTTTTGTTCTGAAGCTTCTGAGGGTTAATTTCCTTGACTCTCCTTTGGCCATGGTGCTGAAATGGCTTGTACTCTGTAAGAGCTCCACCATAATCTGATGCTGATGCTGTTTTTCTCCTTTAATTTACAAGACATTTCTGTCTTTGGACAAATGTGTTAACAATATACAGATACTATTCTAAAGAATATCATTTTATCCTGATATTAATCCATTTTTAACTAGTCCTCATACCCCTCTCTCTAGAAGCTGTGAATAAATTAATTACATATCCCTTTTTAGTTGTCCAAATAAGTAGCTAATTAACATTTTATGAGCCTGAATCTTCCCTCAAGATACATTTAATATTGTCTTAACCAACTTCTACTTCTGGGAGAAGCACAGAAGTTTAAGTAAAACTTCTAAGTTGAAATTACAATACTATGTGCACTTAAGGTCTGGTGAAGCATATTGAGAAAGCCAAGATAAGAGAGCAACTTAAGTATTTAGTGATGAATGAATGGAAATGGAAATGTGATACACACAGACAACAGAATATCCCTATAGTTAGGACATTGGATGTGCATACTTCATGTGTGGTGGGGACATTTTTATCCACATGCTATAGCGTGAATAAAACTTCGGAATGTGATGCTAAGCAAAATAAACCAGTCACAGAAAGGCAAACCCCACAAGAGTCTATGTATATGAAAACCCTGAAGCAACCAGGTCCTAGACAGAGAGTAAACAGCAGCGCAGACGCAGGGAGGAAGAGGAGGGAATGCTGTTCATGGAGAGGTTCCATCCTGCATCAGGATGCTCTGGAGATCTGAGATCCAGGGAACATGCACAGTGAGCCTTGCTGTACTAGACTGCCAGAATTGCTGAGAGGACGTATTTATTTTACATGCATTTTTACCACAAAGAAAAGTTACATTAAGAGCAGCTGAATTTTTGCTTTTTTTGAGAGAAGATCTCATTCTGAGGCTAGGCTGTCTTCAAACTTGGGCATTCTCCTGTCTCTGGCTCCCATGTGATGCGATAACCCAGCTTAAGAGCAGTTAATTTTTAGGGAACTCATTGCTCTAAATGCTTTATGTGTTACACTTGGCTAACTCTCCACCATCATCTCTGACTATAGAAGGTCAAGGCACACAAATGTGAAAGTGTTCCCGACTATGTAGTTACTGTATAGTAAGCCAGGATTCACAGCCCACAGGTACCAAGTAGCCACCTCACTCAGCTGCCTTCCTTTGCTGTGTTATGCTGATTTCCTTTTAGAGAATATGCATCTAAAGTAAATCTTTGGAGTCAAATCTCTTTTTTAAACCTAACACTGTCACCACCTGAAGAGGAAAACAAATTTGTGTGTGTGTGTGTGTGTGTGTGTGTGTATGTGCGTGTGCACCCATGTGTTTGTGTCCAGGGCGACACTGAGAATCTTCCTCTATTACTCACTGCCTTTATTGTATTAGTTGAGACTATGTATCTCTGGACTAGAATCCACTGAGATGCTCCTGCCTCTGCATAGGTGTCTGAAGTGCTGAGATGAAAGATGTGTGCTGTACCACTACTGCTGGCTTCTGCCTTTATTTGTTGTGGTAAGATCTCTAACCAGGCGTGGTGTGCATTCCCTTTATTCCAGCACTCTGGAGGCAGAAGCCTGTCTACAGAACAAGTTCCAGAACAGCCAGGGCTGTTGAACAGAAAAACCCTGTCTTGAAAAGCAACAACAACAACAACAACAACAGCAACAACAGCAACAACAGCAGCGGCAGCAGCGGCAGCAGCAGCAGCAGCAACAACAACAACAGATCTCTCCCTGAACCTGGAACTGACCGCTTGAGTGGACTGGCTAGCTAGGGAGCTCCAGATCCTCCTGCTTCATCTCTTAGAGCTGGGATTACAGGTATGCATCACCACACCCAGTTCTTATAAGGGCTTTGGGGATCTGAACTCAGCCCTCATACTTGCTCAGCAAGTACTTTGTTACCCACTAAGCCATCTTCCCAGACCCAAATTTGCTTTTTATAAAATCACCTATAAGCAAATCCTTGTTAATTACTTTAAAAGTTAGCACTCATGAGTATATATGTATATATACTTGTATATACACAAATATGCATATATGCATAATTCACCAGTGAACATGGTACACATGTATGTACACACACACACACACACACACACACACACTCTGAGAATCCCTTACCCCAAATGCTTGGGTAATATTTTAGATTATAGACTACATCCATTTATAAAATGAATCATCTTAAGAAAGGGACCCAAGTCCAAACATGCAATTTGCTGAAGTATTATATATGCCTTATATATGGAGCCTTAAGGTTATTTTATACAAGCCTTTTAGTGGTTTTGTACATGAAATAGTTTCATGGCATGAAATTTTCCACTTGTGGTAGCATGTCAGGTCTCAAAAAGTTTTGGATCATGAAACTTGGATTTTCAAGTGACTGATGTGCAATCTGTAGAAAGTCAATTAAAAACAAAGCAATGAGCTCAATTCAACTGGTTAACAAAAGAAAACAGTTTTATTTTCAGTGACATATTCCACATTTTATTTGCTAGTAGTTGCAGAGAATTAATTGTATTATCAGGGTCCCTGATTTCTTAATAACATGCCGGAATCTTATACCGTCTGTCTGACTAGTGAAATAAAATATAAAAAGTACTAAATTCCCTCACAGCTTTAAATTCTCTATTTATAGTTCTCTGACTTGTCTCTGTCCTGAAATGAATGGTTTGTTTTATTTGGCCCAGAATCATATGCACTTGGCCTACTGTGCATCTCTTACACAGACCTTGCTGTCATGTATTCATCAAGCAATTTTCCTGTGTCTGCATCCATCTCAGATAGATGGAGTTCTTCCTTTTAAAGATGTCTTTCATCATTTTACACAAAGCTACTGCTTTGAGTCTTCCCCTATATGTTACTAGACAGAAACTACAAGGAAGGGTGCAGAAGGACAGGTTCTGTAGCAAACCCCACCTTAACCACCTAGAGCAGTGGTTCTCAACCTTCCCAATGCTGTGACCCTTTAATACATGTTGTGGTGAGCGCCCCCCCACCATAAAATAATTTTCATTGCTACTTCACAACTGTAATCTTGCTACAGCTAAGAATCATAAATATCAGATACACAGGATATCTGATATGTGACCTTCAAGGGAGTTGTGACCTACAGGTTGAGAACCACTGCTCCAGTTGAACACTCCTTAGTCACTGGTGCATGAACACCTCCAACCAAACTGAGGTCTGGCTAAGGCAGGGCACTGACCTTTCTTTTCGTCTCTGGGGGGATTGTATATAGTAGCACAGCCGTGGTAAAGCTGATACCTCACCTCATTAGTGACATGTTTGTAAAGTACTTCCGAGGAGGAACAGAGGGAAGAGTGCTCCAAAGTCTTCTGGCCTGGCACAGCTGTGTGACTAAGGGAGGTGCTCTGATTGGGGGGTGGAGGGGTCTTCATTAGTGGACTAGAGACAACATTTACCTGACACAGAGGGACATTAATACAGCAGCAGCTTTACAGAGCAACCTGATGGTAATCAGGGGACTTCTTTTACTATCAGCAACAAATCAACACAGCAAACTATGGTCTTTTAGTGTGACAACACATTAAGATTCAGAGTCACTGGGGCTGGAGAGATAGCTCAGCAGTTAAGAGCACTGACTGCTCTTCCGAAGTCCAGAGTTCAAATCCCAGCAACCACATGGTGGTTCACAACCACCCGTAAGGAGATCTGATGCCCTCTTCTGGTGTGTCTGAAGACAGCTACAGTGTACTTAGATATAATAATAAATAAATCTTAAAAAAAAGATTCAGAGTCACTGGGCATTAAACATGTAAATCTAATATTAATTATGCAAAAATGTCAGTGCCTGCAATGTTCCCTGGCACTTTTCTCGGAACATCCAACAGAAATAAAAATAAAACTGCATCATTAGTAACAGGGTTAAAAGAAAAACAACGAGCCAAGGCTGAAGAGACAGCGGCATACAAATGCATCAGGAAACCTCTGGAACATTTCAGGAGCATCACGGCTTACTAGCTTCTAACCTTCCCACTGAATGATGGGGTACAAGTGAGGCCGGAGCATGCACATCTCTAAGATCTTTGCACCTACAAACTCCTTAAGATACTGAGTTAAGCATGTGAGATGCCTGGGGGATCGTGTCTAGGCCTTCAATAGGTTTAATAAACACTTCCTCTTGAGGTTCAGATAGCTGAATCATAACTTTGTAATATAATTTTGAGTGTATCACTCCTATGTGCACCGTGGAAGTGGCACACAGAGTGGAGTTCTGATGTCAGATGTTGACAGCTCTGGGCTCCAATGCCAGTTTCCCCATTTTTTTACTTATGTGACTCTGGAGAAGTTATATGAATGATTTTTTTCTCCCATTAAAAAAAAATGGGGCTCACCTGAGGCAGTTATGGTGACTCTGTGAATCAATACAAATATAATGCTTGCTTTAGTCACATTTGGGAATGTTTCATTTGAGAATTAGAATTCTAGTGGGTCCCTCACAAGTCTCTCTCATCACTTCCCAATAAAGAGAAAAAAATGACATTCAAAGACTTTCAAATAACCTGTTCTAGGCCATGCCCCAGACAGGAAGGCTTAAGTCAAGCATCGGAAACTCCAAAGTTTGTCTCGAGTGACCATTCTCAAAGCCAGCGAGGCCACTGTTCACACACGTTATTCATGTATTTTCAATAGGAAAAAAGAGAGTTTAGCTTGGCAAAATCTACTATATTAGAGTGTCCTAGGAAAAATAAAGAATGAAAAGCTAGAACACAAATGTTAGATGAGTTCCCGATAAAGGTCAAGGGAAAAGTGTGCGCACACTTAGGAAAAGAAACAAAAGACTTAGCTTGTCATGACATTTGACATGACATTTGAGTCCACACTCCAAGCAGGACCTATATCTGGCCTCCTCCTCTTCGTGCCCACAGGGAGCCCTTCCTGTAACACACAAGGCTTTAAGGACACCTCCTGCAGGACTAGCCTGCTAGCAGCTCCTTGCTTTGCTTACTGCTTGCAAAAGAGAATGATTTCTGCTCAGTCCTCCCCCGCCCCAAACTTCCAAACACAGAGCAGATGAAGCTTGAGGGAAACAAACAATGCTCCTCCTCAAAGGAGGCTGAGGTTTTTCGAGACACATGCAATAGACTTTTAGGAGCAAAATAACAAGGCTTGGGTGTGTATGGGAATCCCGACCACACCTGTAGAGTATTGAATACACACACATTGGTAGCAATAAGTTGCCCCCTAAGACCTCCCAGATATTCCTCCACACAGAGGAGACACCCCAGCGAAAGCTAAGGTCCTGGTCCTACTAACTGGAGGAACATTACTGGCTGCTTCACAGGATTTAAGTTAAGTTAGACTTGCCCCACCCCGGTGGGAAGAGGACGAGAAGACACAGATGTAACAGCCTTTCTACCCTGGGATATGCTACTCACTCAGCAAACTGGGGTTCTGAAAACTGGAAGGCCTTTGGGAAAAACAGAACCCCTGACAAAATCAGATGTGTTTAAAATCTCTCCTCGCCCCCACTGTTGCAAAAAGAGATTTCAGCGATTCTGCCTTGGCCATCAGAATGTCCTTAACTTTTTTTTCTGTCTTTTGGGCTCCTTTTTAGTCTGGAAGAGGCAGAGAAGGGAGTGGGAGGGAAGGCAGGGGGACTGGGGCTGGGAGCAGAAATTTAACAAAGGATCACTTTAACAGAGACTACTGAGTAATGGCTTTGCCCGTGCCAAGAATAACATCAGCTCAATGTCGCCAATTAGAATCAGGTCAGTCCTGCCTCATGGCTGCTCCAGCTCCCCACCCGGACCCCAGTATGAGGTGCTACTCATGCTGATGTCACCAGTAGTCACTGTGGCCCCAGCAAGTCCCCCACTCAGTTCAAAGAAAAGCACTTTTGCACTTTTCTCTGACAGAGGCAGGAAGCCAGTAGAAGGAAGTGGCAATCAGAGAGGCTAGAGAGCATGAGTCTGTAAGGCCACCTCCCAGCCCTAAGCAGGATCCTAAGGCCGCTAAGCACCCAGAAGCTCATTTTACATGAGTTAAGGCACAGCAGGGCCTGGAAGAACGCTTGAACATGCCAGAGCTTACGAAGCAGTGGCCATTACTAACAAAACAGAAGGGAGGATTTTGTCCTGTTTCTTATCTCTTGTCTATTCTAAGACGTGAATCCTGGAGCAGTGATCACTGAGCAGAATGCACCCTGATAAGAAGGCTGAGCAAAGAGGCGCTCTGATAACTGACTTATGAGAAGGCTGTGATACTGGACACAGGGTGGGGAAGACAGCAACAAAGCTCCCACAGAAATGATTGCATGAAATTTTGTATGAGAGATACTAAGTTAAACACATAGTTTTCTAAAAGACAGAAAAACAACCTACCAGAGAAACAGTCACAAAGATATAAAGACAGACAGACACACACAGAGGGAAAGAGCGTGACGGGGGAGGGGGCACGATGAATATGAATGAATGCATATCTTCTTCCCTCAGGATGGGTCCCTGAGAGAATGGCATTAGCATCCCTTGGGAGCTTGTGAAAAAATGAAAACAACTGAAGCCTCTCCCCAACCTACTTGCATAAGCAACAGGATGCATGGACAGTCAGTGTTTTAACTGGCTCTTCTGCTCTCCTGGATTAGGAATATACAGACCAGGGCCTGCAGGCCAAAGCCAGCCTGCTGCTAGTTCTTGTAAATTAAGTTTTATTGAAATACAGTCTCAGTTTTTCATGCACACATCATATATGGCTGTTTTCATTTTACCATGGCTGAGCTGAGGAGCTACAACAGAGGCTATGGCCAGCGAAGGTTTTTATAGGAAATGTCTTGGTCAAAGTTTTGAAAGTTACTGGGTTCAGTCCCTAGCATATAAAAGCTCATAGTTCCAGTATTCATTCCTTTTGTTTATCATGGATAATATTCTCTCTTATTTCTGTCCCTCAACTTTGCCAAGGGCTCTAAGTAACTTTCTTCTTTTATTCCCAGGTAACAGGATCCATTTTCCTCAAGGGTGAACTCAGCGCACGGCAGTTTCGAGATTTGTGAGTACAATGCTAGGCAGTAACAAAGAGCAAACCTGACTTGGTCTAGATGGTTGGATGTGCTGTATCCAAGCTCATATCCTGAGTTGGAGCTTGTCTCCCCAGATGAACATCTTACAGTCTGAAAATGTAAGTGCTCTGAGTGAAGGCAGAATAGGATGCACGTAATGGAAGAAAAGCCATACAGTCCACCCATACATTTATTAAGAGATCGCTATGTGAAAGGAGCTCTTTATAGGGGAATAACTTCACTATCTATACTGTATGATTACATACCCGAGCATAACAGAAAATATAAAGACACCTTAACATACTACTCTCCAAACATCTTGCCTGTGGATGCATGCTTGGTAAACCTAACTTTAAATCATAAAGAGGCAATTTGCCAAATGGTTAGTTACCTATACTTCAGAAAAATGGCTTAAAAGCACAGTGAGTTCATTAGGTAAAAACCATCTTCACCCCTAGCAAAATAACACAAGGGAAGAGATAAAGGCCACACGGAGATGAAACTCATGTTTCAGTCAATAGCTTGGTGGTAATTAAGATGTTCAGGTCTAGCACAGCTAAGCTAAAAACCAAAGGCTTGACTCTAGCAGGACTTTGCTTCTGCTGTAGAGTGACCACCTCAATGTCTTCTGAATAAAGTGCTCTGAATCCCTAACCTGTTTGATTAGAACACCTAACACTGCAGTTGCTGTCTTGCTGTAAATCTAAGCTGGAGGGATTTGGTCTCTCTTGCTTCCCACAACCCTGGCACTTGACCCTTACTCACCTTTACCTAAATCAGTTAGGGTTTAGGAGAGCAAGGGATAGAGATAAAATTATTTACACATACCACACACACACACACACACACACACACACACACACACACCCCACACTGTGATGAATGATTTTCTGTCCCCTCTCCAGAAGACACAGGATAACTCCCTTCTTGGGAGTTCTGCCTCCTCCCTAAGACAGATACTCTGATAGATCTGAAGGAACATATTTTCCATATACTTCATAATTCAGTGAAACTAAACTAGGATAACCCTCACTGAAAAAAAAAATCCACATGAGAATAGCGGTACCCGGAGTTTACAAAGGAATGTGAGTTGCTGGAAGCCAATCAAAAGCACGAGAAGTACTCAAGAATGCAGCAGTTTCTAAAAGTGAGAAATTAGCAAAAATGGCCTTTCCTTCCCCCAAACATGAGTGCTCTGTAAAGAGCTCCTTTTCTGTTGGAGATGCTGCTTCCCATTGTAGTTAAAACGTAGTTTAAATGGAACCCATGCGGCCTAGGAGACGGATCAGTTGGTAAAGGCTACTGTTGCCAGATCTGGAACCAACAAGGTGGAAGGAGAAAACTGATTCCCAAACGCTGTCCTCTGACCTGTACAGGAGCACTGGGCACATACATAGCCACACAGTCTGTAATTAAAAAAACCAAATTGCCTATAGTTTCAATTAAAAAACCAAAACCAAAAATGACCAATGGAGCCAAAAGATTGCTCGGTGAGAAAAGGTGCTTGCTTCCAACCAAGCCTCCCAGAGCTTGTATGGCAGAATGGAGTTCCACAAACTGACCTCCATATGCACAAGGTACCACATTCCCACATTCACAGGCACACAAACACAAAGTCATAGGGGGTGGGAGTCGGGGGAAGGGACCAATGGTGTAAAGTCAACTGATTTGTTGACTGTGTTCATACATGTCTGTACAGGTCAGTGTCTGAATAAAGTCGGCAGTGCTGGGTGATTAACATGACGGAAGTTTAGAACTGTAAATAGCTTTAAGAAAATTACACAGATTGATAAAAGAAAGTGTCAAAAACATATTAACATCTGCAGCAGTGGAAATGCAAACTGGCTTCCTTGATTCTCCTGCCTCAAAGATTCTCTAAGTGAGGGCATTTCTATGTAGCAGCGGACAACGTTCAGATAGAGTGAGGTGCTGTGGTCTATGCTTTCCTAGTTAAAAGGCCTGAAGTTTTCTTCAGTAAAAATAATCCAAAGAGCTATTCACAATTGCCTGCATTTATATCGTCCCAATTATGATGTATTAATTGATCAGCCACACTACTATAGCTCTAGCCAGTCGGTGACCTGTGCAGGCAAAGCACAATGAGCGCACTTCATTCTGGGTAACGGTTCTGATGGCTAACCTGGACTATCAGCTTAATTAGATCAACACGTTAACGATTAGCATAGCACACCTTTGCCTGTGGCTGTGAAGATGCTTCTAGAAAAACGTTAGGTCATGAAGCTAGAGCCCTTATGATGTAATAATCAAGACGGAGGCAGTGGGTCACCAGGCGTGGGTATGTCTGGGTCTGGCTCCTTACTGTCACCCCTGCTTCCTGGGTGTCATGAGGTGAACAGCTTCCTCTGCCAAGCTCTTCCTCCATGCTGTCTCCGCCTTGCTATGTGCCTAAGAACAACAGAGTCAGACAGCCACAGACTAAAACCCCAGAGCTGAGAGCCCGGATCCATCTTTCTTCCCCTTGGTTGACTTTCTCAGATACTTTAGTATTTGATATGCAAAGAGACTGGGCATAATGAGGGCTTTTCACGCAGAAGAAAGCAATGGTTGAAACACTGTTTTCATCTTTATGCACAAACCGATGCACAGTATGTACTATACATTTACGAAAAGGAAGCAAAGGGCAGGAAAAACGGGAGAAGGTTTCTTCCGTCCATAATGAAATACCAACGAAGTTCACAGAAATAGTTTTAATTCAACCAAATAACCCTCACACAAGACATGGTAACTGCTTCCAACCAATGTGCAGAGCCAACTCTCTCAACACTGTTCTGGGGCCATCTCTGCTCTGCAACTGGGACTAAATTGGTATACTATAGCTCCCCACACATTCGCCCAGGAGCTGGTATGTCAAAAACAGTGCCTGGCCCATGGCATACACTAAACAAACAGTTGTTAAACGAACAGGAATCAAACTACCTACCTTACAAAGATTTTTCAGAAATTGCAAGTTATGAAAGATCATGAAGGACTCTTAGGTACTTAGCTGTACCAAGTCTAAGGAGGATAAAATTTGGTACGTTTACAAATAAAGATGCACAAAATGCAACTTTAAGAAACTGGGAATTAGATTGGGAGGCTAGTAAGATCATTCAGTAGAAAAAGTAAATATAGTAATAAAGGTCTTACAAATTCAAAATACAGCAACCATGCCCAACACCAGTTCAGCACCATCTTCCGAAGATGCTAACATTACAGCTCGAGAGTGGTGCTGAGACAATCCCGGGCAGGCGTGGTGACTGTTTAGGGAACAAGTCATTCATTGTCCTCAACTTGTCTCACCAACAGAAGGAAGACACTATGTAACGGTTTTCAATTACCTGGTGCTGGGCTCGACTCTGGTCCAGAAGTTGCCGGGACTGAAGTTTTTGTTGCTCGAGTTGCTGGAGAGCAAAATGGAGTTGGTAACTGCCTGCTGTGGGGTGGTACTTGTGCTGGGGGACCACCCCTGTAGCCTTGCTGTATGCGTTGTTCTCTACCTCGCCCTCCCAGGCAAAGCCACCTGTCTGGAGGCTCCTGAAGAGAAAAAGAATACATGTTTTCACATGGGGATGTGAGCAATCCAAAAGGAAAGAGACATGCCTGCTATTTTTCCTTTATAGAACCAGATACCAGTTAGATTTATAAAGCTACTTGTATCATAAATTACCTGACCTCTCTACCAAGTCACATCCTGGTATATTTTGTTCTCTACTTTGTTTCCCAACTTTTTTCAAATTAAGAGATATCCAAATATCTAGTTGAAAGTATGTCTCTGAAATGTGTTCATGTGTGAAAGATCTTGCATTCCTAACGTCTTGACTTCCGATAAGCCACACCTCATGCTCAGGGACGGGGTGCTCAGTCTGGCTTCTATAGAAACTGCTACC
This sequence comes from Tokudaia tokunoshimensis, assembly GCA_036184795.1. Lineage (NCBI taxonomy): Eukaryota > Metazoa > Chordata > Mammalia > Rodentia > Muridae > Tokudaia > Tokudaia tokunoshimensis. The sequence continues at coordinate 102,108,003 of BTHU01000012.1, read as the reverse complement.
AGCTAATCTTCTTGGCCAACAGGATCAAACGCCTCAGAGCTTAATCTTATTTGGCTTTTGAGAAGATCTGATTTTTAGCAGTTCCTGTGAAAATATCTCAATGTGTGTCTATATGTATTAAATACAGCTATCACTGGTGCTGTCATAAACATAACAGTATGTACACATAATTAATATTTACCAAAGGACTTTGAACATCTGGAGGAATACGGCGACCACTGTGGAAAAGTACCTAAATAAATGAATGAAATGTTAGCCTAACTTACAGGCAGAGAACTGAGTGATAGTAAGATGGGATTACATGGTTTTGGAAAAGAAACAGAGGCACGAGTGCGTGCGTACGTACATGTCTGTGTGTGTGTGTTTGTGTGCAGATGTATGTGTACATGTGTTTACATGTACGTAGATGTCAGAAGTAAATATTGAGTGCTCTCAATTACTTTTCCAGCTTCTTTTAAGACAGGGTCTCTCCCTCATGCCAACTCTGTTAGAATGGAAGCCCAGTAAGCCCCAGGGCTCCTCCTGTCTCTATCTGTTAGAATGGAAGCCCAGTAAGCCCCAGGGCTCCTCCTGTCTCTATCTGTTAGAATGGAAGCCCAGTAAGCCCCAGGGCTCCTCCTGTCTCTATCTCCCTTATGTTGAGATGACAAGCACAGTATTGATTGCACTTGCCTTCTTGTGTGGGGGCTGAGGGTCTGAATGCAGATCTTCTGAATGCTTACACAGGAGGAGCCATCTCCCTAGCTCCTGGAGACTCTTACCTTTTGTCTCCTTGGTGAGGGAAGACAATTTGACTGACAACACAGGAGTTAAAAGGCACTGGGAGGGCTGTGAGTGGCAGGTGTAATGGAGAAAGATATTCAAGTTTATTTTATTTTGCATGAGCTCTTCCAGGCTGGTTTTGAATTTGCAAACCTCCTGCCTGCAACCTCTAAGTGCTGGGAACACAAGTGTGTACTACTATGCCAGACGGGTACTGGGGATTAAAGCTGGGGATGGTCAAAGCAGGAAGGCCTTTCCTTCAAATGAAGACAAAGGGAGGAGGCAGGACACTGGGTTGAATTATCTTGAGATTTTCATGTCAACTACGCTAGATCCTGCTTTTAAAACAGAACATAAAGTTTGGTGAGTACAGATCTGAGAGAAATAGGGCCAAGGGGGAGGAATATGATTAAAATATAGTACAAGAATTAATGGAAATATTACTTGAAAACTCTCCAAGGGGAACTATTACTAGTCACTGAACAGAAGGCTAGAAAAACACCCACAGAAATTCTGCTTCCATTTTGGACTTGGTGGTTATAGAAGTTTCTAGCCACAGGGAACAATCTAGGTTCAGTAAGTAGGTATTAGAAAAGTAACATGGACTTCATACCACAATTAACCCCACTGGGTGGCTTGAGTGATTTTATTTGCTAATAACTGTTTTAACAACAAACATTTCCATGAAGGCGTTCATTCCACTGTCTTTTTGTTGTGCTTTAGAGTCAGGAAGCATGTCCTTGATTCGTGGAGATGTTCCCAAGGTTCTCAGGTATGTGAACAAGGGCACTTGAATTCACAGGGCATGGTAGTAGGCAAGAAATCAAGTGGATAAGAAGTATTTTTCCAACTCTACATATACTGAAGAAGGATGGAACACCATAAACTTTTATAGTGAAATATGTTTTTAATCTCATCAGTAACATTAGCTCAGGCTGCAAATCACAAAAGGAAGTTTCTCAAGCCAGTGGAGGCTTTTAGCAAAGAGGCAGGAATTTTTATAGCCCAGCTCTGGGTGGGGGTGGGGGTGCTCAACTGTGTAACGTAATAAGTGCCACGAGAACCTTCTTGTTTGAGTTTCATGGGGTTAGTTGGACAACATTATCTCATATTCAAAGCACAAGTCTTTGGGGTTTCTAGATGCACATGTTCTGATGACTGACAGGGGCCATGTACACTGCAGCAGGCTTCCCCTGACTTCTGGAACATAAGTTTAATATGTCTTTTCTTCCTACAGCATATAATGGCTCCGACATCCATCTGAAAGTCTACTCTGTTTTCATAACCATTCTGCTTCACCAGTTTTCTACCCCCACCAAAATTTTGAGATTGGTTGTTCTCATTAAAATTTTGTGAGATTCCCCAATCCAAAAAGCTTGGGGCATGTACTGAATTTGGGTTTTCTTTCCCCTGCCCCCCCTGGGGGGATGGTATTGGTTGCATATTTTCAAATAGTTGTACACACCACACACACACACACACACACACACACACACGAGATACCTTGAAACATTGAAATCATTTATGCTTCATATACACCTTATACTCCAAACTTGTAGTCCCAGTTACTGAGGAGACTGATGGAGAAGAGCTGAAGTCAGTTGTTTGGGGACAGCCTGGGCCACACTGCAAGACTCTACTAAGGCAAGACTCTTTTTAAGTTACAAATAAGCAACAATACGGCATGTTTTTCGAAGTCAGTTTCTTACTACCAAGATCTCACCTCACTCCCATAACCATTCCAACTGCTAGGTAGTTACAGTTCCCACTCTAACTGTTCTTCCCACCCCACACCATACCCCACCTCTGAAGGTCCTGCGCCTCTCTCTGGTTTTCCTCTGTCGAACTCACCCAATCCCTGCCAAGAGGAACTACCGTGCAGGGACACCCGCCCCTCACAGCAGTGCACATTTCTGTGAGTATGCTTTCAGTTGCCTCTGTGATGTGTGGGTGTTGGGAGTAGAATAGTACTTAATTAAGTGTGGGTCATGGTGTCAAATGTCCAGAATTTTAAGGAATAGTCCTATACTAGGAAAAAGTGTGGTGCTGCTCAAAACACAAATGGTCTTCATGACAAACAGTGGTGCTTTCTGGACTATGTAGGCATTTAAAGATAGCAGACATTGTATTTTCTTCAACTATAAATTCTTAACCACAAACAAACTCATTTTGACAAATGAAGGAAGTCCTCTAGACAGAAAAGGACTCCCATGAGGGGACAGAACAGCAGTGACCACAGGAAACTGCGTGGAAACCATGTGATCGGTGCAGCCATGTGAGGGATTACCCTGGCCTTAGGGGAAGCAAGACTGTTTTCTGAACACTTTGGATTCCATTAAAAACAGCTCTAAGGCCAGCCAGGTGTAGGTCACATTCATAAAGATCAAATGTAAGGTTAAGGAAGGTGTGAGCAGGGAAGGATCCTCATACCAAGGCCCTTACTGCATTTAACTTCTCCTTAAATTTTCTCATCAGCAAAACAGAGATTCAACAGTTCGTCCCATAGACTTGTGGGAATTCAAGAGGGAATTCAAGCGGAAGTCTGACAATTAAAAAGAAATAGTCCACATTAGCATTACTACCCTATTTCCCCAACCTGTGATCTTCTTTCACTGCCACCAGATACAAACAGAAAGTGAGTCATTCTTCCGGCAGATGCAGCAGTTAGCACGGTGCAGTCCTTGGTGACAGCATCTGACGTGACATCAAGGGCTGCCTGTGCTAAAACAGACAGCTACCTGGACCACTGTTGCACTTAGTACACAAACAAGTCCATCAAGTCCCTTACACCTAAAAGCTAATGTCATAATGCCTCTAGAAGAAAATACATCAAAATGTCTTTGAAATCATGCGGTCAGTAAAGACTTCTTAGAATTCTAATGTTCTAATTAATAAAAGAGAAGGTGAAACATTGAACTTTAATAAAATAGTGATCTGATAGGAGGCATGGGATTAGTTCGATCTTCTTATAGCTGTTGAGGTCTGTTTTGTGACCAGTTATATGGTCGATTTTGGAGAAGGTACCATGAGGTGCTGAGAAGTAGCAAGCGAAGGACGTCACTAAGAGAATAAGCAAGCCAAACTCTGGGGCTGAGTATTTGCAGTTCATATAATGTGACAAAGGATTTTTTAACTTAAATTTTTATAATACTTATTTTTTTTAATTTATTTTTATATGTATGGGTGGTTTGTCTGCATGTATGTCTGTCCACCATATGTACCTGGTGCCCTCTGCCCTTGGAAGCCTTGAAGCTCGAGTTACAGATGGTTGTGAGCTGCTGGCATGACATACCAATAAGCATACAAGTTCTCAGTATCAGTGGTCATCAGAGAAAATTCTAATCACATTTTATATAATTATAACAATTACAATTACAGTTGGGTATAGTGCCAGATGTCTGTAATCCCAACACGTGAGAAGGAGAAGTTGGGGGGAGAGGATCAGGAATTCAAAGCCAGCCTGGGATACAAGAGACACTTTCTCAATAAACCAATAAACAAAACAGAAGAAAACAAACCTGGGACAGGGGCTTGTTGGTCAAGCACAGTATCAAGTACTGGTGAGGGTGTACATTGAGGCAGACTGTCGGACACTGATACAGGGCTAAAACAATGCGACAGGACACTGCTGGGTCTGTGAGAAAGCAAACACGCTAACGAAAATGAGTTAACTGCTTAAATAAAAGCACATGGCTACCAACAACACTGTAGAAAAATTTCATTGAAATATTTATAACTATCAAGAATTGGCGCAACCATTAGGAAATTAGATTAGTAATAAAATATATATCCATATACTTTATTACTACTTGATTAAATGGCTGAATTACTAAAACAGTCAACAGACAGATGAATGTCAGAAGCACCGCATCGAACAAAAGGCAGATCCAGGAGAGAAAATAGGCTACTAAGATGTGGCAAGAGGCACAAAGGCATGGCACAGAGAGGGACATCTTCACAGGGAGCAGAAACCAGGGACTCTCAAGTAGGATGGAGATATCCCAAGTATGTTGTGAACAGATATACAAAATCACTGAAACTCATTACAGTGAGCATGTAAAAATATCACGTAAATGATACAAGTAAAAAAAAAAACCCAAAAAGTCATACCACTTTCATTTGAAATTAAAATCCTGGTTATTATTTCTGTTCTGTGTATACAGTATAGCAGTTTCCCAATTCTGATTATGAAACCATGCACTTTTAATAGTGCGACCACATGGTAAGATCCATTTAGCACTTAGAGTTGTTTTATTTCAGGGCAATTTAACCTACACCTAATAAATACAGCATGATCTGGAGGAATAAAGTCAGGAGTGGCAGGGATTGAGAAGACAGCACACTGGTACAGAGGAGCCTAAGGAGGACAGCAGTGGCTGACATTGCCTTTATGACAACAGTAATGGCATCCTATTAGCCTGATCATGAAGGTCTACAGGAGGAAGGAGAGTGAACATAAGGCAAACACTAGGGAGCACCTGCACTGGGGTGAACTGGGGATGAAAGGGAGGAGAAAGGTCAGTCCTGAAAGGCATCCTGAGGACACACAGTCACTAAAAGACAAAGGCCGAGCTGAGCATCACAGCTTGCCCTTGTAACCCTGGTACTCAGGAGCTGAGGCAAACGTATGAGGGCTGCTATCAGGGTGAGGCTAGCCTGAGGTATAATGTGAGAATGTGTCAAGAAAAGAAAAGAAAAGGGCATCATATGCAATCAGAAGAAAGAAGGTGGTCGACGGGTGGTGATGGCTTCACAGTAACCCAGCACTGAGGGAGGCTCTGTGAGCAAAAGCATCTGCTCATGAAATACAACCAACGAGTGATTCGCAACTACTTCTACCAATGGGAAAAAAGTCAAATTGCATTTAGAGACAAATCCAGCAACAGGAAAATAGACCAACCAGTAACAAGTGTTAGTCTTCCTCAACTACCACCTAGATACAATTTGGTAACCGTGGACTGGAAACACAGTGTTCACAGGACAGACTTTGTCTACCATCACTTCCATGGTGTATTAAGTCAGATGGTTTGGCTAAGGCAGCCCATGCTCTTGATGTCAGAGCTTTGATTCTGACCTTGTGTGCAGGACTGTAATTGTAAAACAGTTTCTGAGAATGATTCAGGACCATTCGAGAAACACGTTGCACTTAGCCTTTGAGTATGCTCACTGGGTAAGAGAATACTCTTCTTTTCCTTCCCTCCTGTTTTACACCTGTGGAGTTACACCAAGATGGTTTTTCCACAGGAGTGTTAGAACATAGCAGAGACAGTATTAGAAATACCAAGAGCACACAGGTCTTCTGGAAGTCATGTAACTGCCTGATGACCTAACATGTTGGGTTGAAAGTATGTGCTACATAAATTCCTAAGTGCAGGCCAAGCTTCCTGCTCGAGAACAGGGAGAAAGCATTAAAATATTTTGTTTATTTTATATGATAAAAGGCTCTTGAGAAAGGATTAAGGAAATAATTCAAGAAACAAGGAAAAAAGAAGTGTGTGGGTCAAAACCAAAGGATAAGCCGGGTCAATGAGAGCGTTCTGGAGTAGCTGAGGCCTGGGATATGTACCACCCTGGAATGGAGAGAAGCCACTTAGGAGACCTGGGGACCTACAACGAGACTGCGAAGTCCTGGCTGTGCTAGTGTAAGCAGCACATTTACCCTCTTTGTACCTTCATTTCTTCAGATGGGATAAGTACAGACCCCAGCTCTCACAGGCGAGTTAAGGATTAAATATGACAGCCCATGTACAACACTTAGCACATATCTGGCATTGTAGAGCAGGTGCTCAATTACTAACGCTCTTCCCACTGAGAGGAAGCCTAAGTCCTTCGGTGGGACAGGAGAGGCAATACAAAGGAGGTACAAGGAGCAAGGGGGGGAGCAATGCTACTTTGCAGAGAGAACTGGTTTCTCAAATCTCCTGACTAAGTACTATCCCTGGGTGACAAGTAAGGGACATGGTTCTAGTGGGTGCACAAATGGGCTGAAGCGGAATGTGGTGACACACACACTTTTAATCTCAGCACATGGGAGGCAGAAACAAGAAGATCTTCGTGAGTTTCAAGGCCTGGTCTGTATATTGAGTTCCAGACCAGCCTCAAACAAAACAAAGCCAACAAAAGAAAGAAGAAAGGAAAGAGGGCTGAAGCTGTGTGAACCGGAACAGCACGCGCAGTCATCCAGTCATTGAGCAGGGCAGTTGCAGAATGGCAGCCCTTGCCTGAGGGGACTTCATGATAGAAGGCTGCTGGCTGGGCCAAGCCAGAGGGAGAATATGCCACCGTGTGTTGGGAGTGAGCGGCAATTAGAAATGGAGATTATCAGTCTTCTCAGCAATTCTCGACCCAGACCAGAATTAGGAACAGTGGTCATACATACCCCTTACACCTTTGCAAAAGGAATACTCTCATTTTTCCCTCTTTCTTTCTCTCTTTCTTTCTTTCAACAAAAGTGGTATATTCTCAATGTCTTAAACTGTAGAAACACAAGAAACTCAACTTGTCCCAACAACAACAACAACAAAAAAATGCCAATTGGAAATTTTATCAATAATTTTTGTTTTTTAAATACAGGAACACATTAAGTAGCCTAGGGTGGCCTAGAACTTGCATTCTTCCCACCTTAGCATCCAGGCCTGAGCCACCATGTTGGGCTTACTAATGTTTTGCCAGTTCTTCCATTTCATAAGTAGTCTGTTATACTCAGCCTATCTGAATCTGTAACCTTCTTCACAATTGAGTGTTTGAATTCATAATTTTCCTTCATTAAATTCACAGAGAACAGTAATTCTGGCCTTTAAATCATTCTAAATCCTGATTGCCATCCAAGATAAATCATTGATAAAATGGGACATTAGTTAGCCAATAGCACAGTCTCAGGTCTTAGCTACCAGTTGCAGATTGGCTGGCTGTTAGATAGTTACCCATTTAGTTATAAATATTAAGTGTGACATTTTCTCATTCACATTTCTCTTCAGTGAGCATGAGATTTCATTATGCTTAACCCTGAAACAACTCCCAGCCATCCTTCCTGTCCCAGTCTTCTCTCACTAGAGTAATTCTACAGTGAAGGGAATGAGGTTAGTCTAACATGACTTAGTTTCCTCATGCATCAGGGCTGGGCCAACACGATTCTCTTTCCCTTCTCCACGAGCTGCCAAATCATCGGGGCGCTAATCTGTTATATTCTGACCTGCAGCTGACAACTCAATTACTAGTTTATATATTCAGCATCTAATTTATCTCTATCTCTTCTCTTCCTTTCCCAGCGTCTGAGCTCCTTCCCTTCACATTAATCACACACTGAGTCACTATCTCAAGCTCTGAGACATAAATCAGGTATCAGTAGTCATAAGAACTGCTTCTTTCTACATAGTAACTCAACAGAGAAAGTAAGATGGATTGAACAGCATGACTCCCGGTGAGTTTCATTGTCCCTGAGTTAATATTTGGAATTAGACCAAGATGTGTCCTGACAACAGAAGACAATTGTATGTCAATTAGCACTTGGAAAATGAATGTGGCTCCTACTGCTTACTGCACACACATCTTAGCAGAAAGCTGGCAGCAAGGCAGGGAAACACTGAAATGAGGTGGTTCAAAATCAACTAAGCCCTCACCCATCCCAGCCTCAGAGTCAGAAAAAAAAATTAAGAGAATTAAGTCCATGAGCAGGATCCACCTGAGGTCCTAATGTAAAGCAGTATGACACACAGCGGAGGGGAAGACTTCAGATCCCTCCCTCAGCAGGGAGAAGCATGAGTGCAGTCAGGAAGCTGTCTGGGGTCTGCTTTGGCTAACTGCTTTGATTTTATTAAATAACTGTGTGACAATGACATGACTTTGGGAAGAATACAATGAGGCATCATGTCAAAATGCTGGGAGTTGATAAGCCTGTCCTTTTAAAGTACAGCGAGATCACAGCCAGCTGGACCTGACAATGAATACGGAATGTGAACCAGACCTCTGCTGTCTCCACACCCCTTCCACCCCATGATTGATGGAACTCAGGAGGAGGAAATAAGGGCAGAGTTGGACTTCGTGAGTCTGGCAGAGACTCTGGGAGCAAGTTTCATGGAACAAAGCTAGACATAAAACCAAACCTTTCAAAGGTTAAGTTCACAGCCCGCCTCTAGAAGACTTATGCAGGATTCTGGGAGCCAGCCAGTTATGTAGATAGTGACTCCTGGATGCATTATCTATTAGCTTTCTGTATTTGAAAAGACAGACTGATCCTTTGCCTTATGATCAAGAAATGTCTTGTCTTTGATCCAGCTCTTTATTTTGGCATAACCAGTGCACCACATGAACACCACATGAAGCCTAAAAAATGTAGCTGTGAACTAAAAAAGACATGAGCAAAGAGTGACCTTTAATATCGTCACAGTCACAGGAGAACTCCCTGACACCAGTGCCTTCAACAAGACTGAGCCCAGCTCAGCAGGACTTCTGTCAACTACAGGGAAAGGGCTGATGTCTTAGGGCAGTAATTGTGACACACACAAGCACAGCTGGCCCTCATAAAGCTGGGCTGCCTTCTTCTACCTTCCACGCCCTGCAGAGACAAGCCAGGAAAAGCTTTCAGGGTGAACGTGTCTAGGGCAACTGGCACCCTCGTTTCTAAGAACTTCCACACTGACTTGTAGTTAGAGTCAAACCCAGTATACACAAACATCTTGCAGAAGTTGTCAAAGTGGAGAATTCTAGCCCCATGGCCTCAGCTTGGCTCCCTTCATTTTTTTTCTCTCCCCCGCTCCCCCCAAGAAACACAACAGCAGGCAATTTGGCACTGTCATGCTCACAGCTTTTCTGGCCCCACTGACCTGCCTCTCTGTCCTTTTCTTTCAATCAGCCAAGGGAAATAAAGCACAGCCCTAGGACTTTACCTATTGTCTTCATCTTCTCTACCTGTCCTTTTCTTTCTTTATAACTCATGACATATTCATAAACACAAACACTAAAACACTAGGGAAATCATAAAACAGGAAACGTTCTAAGGAAGTAGAATGGCCAAAGGGTGTTAAAAATGTTACTTCTGATCAAGCTATTTTTTCTATTGCAGTTGAGAGTGAGCCGCTTCGGGGAGCCTGGGCCTAAGCCACTTCCAGCACACAAACAGTAGAAGCAACCCTTCACCAATAGCATGTGGCATAGCTACAACCGCATATTGTCTGCTATGTTAAGGCACGCTCATTAAAGTTTGATGGATATTTTCTAGAAAGGCTAGATCAAGGCCAAAGCTGACATGAAATGGGGGACAACCCGCCTCAGGGGATCAGACCTTTGAAAACACATGATCTCACTTCTTGCTGCTTCCACTGTCTACCTTGTTACTTCCACCCAGTAACATATGCTAATAAGCTTACTGGGTGATTCTGATAAGTTGAATCACTGACAAAGTAGTTAAGAACATGGATTCTGCCACCTCATTGATGGGTTTGCATTCTGACAGCTGCTCACATATCCTTTCTGGAAAGTCACTTTAGAAGTCAACGAACTCTTGAAGTGTTCAGACATTGCACTTGCTGAGGGAGAAACACAGGGCTCATCTCTTTGACTTGAGGCCTGACTCCCATCCTCGGAGCCCAGAAATGATATAGAACCCAACAGGGACATCTTTCATTACCTCTCTTTGTGATATGCTTTTCCTGATCATGGTTTCTCTCTAGAAAACTATATGCTTAAAAACTCTCTATTAAAAAACTCTCTATTAAAACTCTCTATTAAACTGTATGCTTAGCTTACTGATGAAATAACTGATGACAAGTTAAAAGGCCCATTGACCAACACCTGCATGGCTTAGGCTATTGTAAAAATGAGAGGACCAGATCCCACACAATTTCCATCCCCTAGAGTCAGAAGAGTTCCCTTATAAAATATGCCCTAATTTGCCCTACCTAGTGGTTCAAGTCTGTGCCAGTGAGCTACATCAAGGGGAATGAGCATGCAGAGCAAGTAGACATTTAACCTATGTGGTAAATATATGTTACGTGTTCACAGTTAGCATATTTAGGCTACCGATAGCTTCTGCCCATACACAAGGCTTCTAAATGACACTGGTACTTGGAGCCAAGTGAGCAACTGCGCAATTCCATTGGCAGTGATGAAGGTATGGATGCTGCTAAACTATATGCTCTACTAAATCTGAACTCACTTGCTCATACACAGTTGTCTCCCAGAGGCCACCAGCGACACTTTATTTTCAGAAATATCCACTCTCCTTTGCATCATCGACAAATATCCCCACCTCTCCTTTGCACAGCATCATCAATAAAGAGGTCTAAATAGTCGGAAATGCCATCAGGTAAAGACGAATACTTACTTCCCTCCTTGCTTCTAAAGGGAGGGGAGTTACAGGAGTGGAAAGAGTGTGAGCTTTCACACCAGAAAGGGTAGGGCTCAGACACCTGTCCCATCATGGGACATGAACAAATCCTACCATCTGTAAGGCTCTTTAAACAGTCACACAGGAAGAATGTAGTGCTTACATTACAGCCATTTTCAGTAATAAATATGATAAAGGGACTAAAGCACAGATGTGGCATAAAGTCAGCCTTAACATTATTAATTTATGTCAGTCAATATTAATCTCCTTTTTCTCTCCTGCCTTTTGTTCCTCTCTTGCAAATGACAAAATACAATCTTATCAAAATTGCCACAAAAAATCTCAATGAATATCAACTTGTAGGGCACATCAAACAATATAAGATTAATCAACACAGCTTTAATGTTTAAAACATCATGAAATATTAAGTACTAAAAAGTGTAAAGAAAGGAAAGTGCGCCACAGCCATCTGCTCGCATCGTAAGCATGTGTTTGCTTTGGTCTTGTCCCAGAACATGGTGATGAAATTATTCTGCTTTTATCATTTTAATGCCAATGCCAACACATAATGGGCACATTTATGTAAGTATGAAACATTTACTTTTTAGTTAAGGAAACAATTCCTGCTACTGCCCACAAAGTTGGCCTCTGTGCTCGAAACAAGACAGTGCTAGCTTTAGCTTCAGAAAGCAGGAGAAAGGGGACAACTTTCTATGAATGAAAATCAAGGAAGGCTTTCAAGTAGACACGGCATTTGATCTTGGTCTCAAAAGATGAACAGAAATTTGTCAGTTGGAAAAGAAATTCCAGGAAGTGTGACGAGCATCCAGCAGAGCCCAGAGCAAGAGGAAAGCCAACTGGCCACATGGACAGCGTGGCAGGAGGGCGGACTCCATCAGTCAAGCTTGTAGGATGCAATTCTCCCACGGGTCAGAACCGCAAATGTTAGCAGTTGACATCGCCGTTCAAGTAACATACAGAAGAGAAGCCTGAACACAACACTCACACTCTTAACAATGAGAATGCAGTGAAAAGGACGGGAAAACTGCAGTCTGGGAACTGCAAAGGGCACAGAAAGGCCTGAAGCTCAGGTCTTACTGACCCTACCACTGCCCCCTACCACCACCGTGAAAACATTCTAAATGTGTGACCATTCTGACTCCATCTATTCCTCCTCCTTGTTTGTTCCACAGCAAGCTGTTGGCTGAGGTAGCATCATTCCAATTATAGTTGAGAAAATGAAGGCTTCAGTCATGTCTGCAACTGTAGAGAGGAAGTGAGAGGGATTCTTTGGGAGCCTAAATCCATATGACGTCACATTTACAATAAGTCACCAAATATTAGCATGCAAAACAGACACTGCCAAGGGGTTTCTAGCTATCATTGTCATAGGAGGAATACTAAAATTATTCAAAGACCCAACACTGACATACTCAAATGATTTCTGGCAAAGGTCCAAATTCAACAAATATATCTTTTAAGAGTCACTGGGTTACAGATAGAATAACTGTACATATATAGACAAAAATAAACTTTAGGCTACACCTTATAGTTCATTAAAAAATTAATTAAGGAGGGAGCATGGACTCAACACAAAATCTACAATCATCCCAAAGATGCCTTTTTAAAATCATCTCAGCTAGGTGTGGCTTATAGCCTGTCATCCCAGTCCTCAAGAAACAAAGCCTGGAGGAAGGCAAGCTCTCGGTTAACCCGTCTCAAAAACTACACAAACAACAACAACAAGCTTTAAATAAGATGTCTGCACCTGGGCTAAGTACAATACAAGTGCAATGATGTGAGGACAAAGGGTAGACACTGGGCGCCGCGCTGAGCGCCATGTCACTTAAACCCTTAGGACCCCCGGATGGGGGAACAAATGGGCCCGAGAGCCTGGGCAGCTGCATGGCCCCTGCAGTATCAGCGGCTTCACTGCATTGCCTGTGTGCTTCCACTGAAAAGGAAACTATTGGCCGGGAAATGGTGGTACAGGCCTTTGATCCCAGCTCTCAGGAGGCAGAGGCACACAGATTTCAGTGAGTTCTAGGCCAACCTGGTCTATTGAACTAGTTGTAGGACAGCCAGGGCTACACAGAAAAGCAAAAAGAAAAAAAAGAGGGGGGATTATTTGGAACACAATCCAAGATTTCTTTTTTCCTCTTTCTTGTGAAAAAATGGACCTTGTCTGTTTTTGTGACAGTGTCTCCCTATGTTGGCTAGTTTCCAACCTGCTATGTATCCCAGGCTGGCCTCCTTCCTATCTCTGCCTTCCTACTGTTGTGATAACAGGCACACACTGCCATCCCTGGCCACAAGATGGGCATCTGAGGGTGTGTGAGCAGAGTGACTCTAGACAGGAGTCGGTGGAACCAGGAGTCACATTAGTAACTTGGTTTTATTTCTCTTCCTTGGATGAGTGACTGGGCAGAAGCCAGATGCCCATTCTTTATCTGGAAGTCAAAAGTGCGAGGCGAGTCCATACACTCGCTCTTCTTCATACCTCAGTTTCACCATGGCTAGCATGGACTACGATCCATGAAGGCCCAAGAGTCCAAACACAACCCTCCTGTCCACTGGCACGACAAGAATTTTGGATTAGAGTGTGTTCAAGAGATGGGTTATAGCTAATGAAAAGGGACTGCCTGTCCCACGAGCATTCTTACTGTCCCCTCAAGAAAGCATCATCATGTAAACCTGGTAAACCAATGGTTAACAGACTACCAGCTGCCCATGGGGAGGGGCAGGCAGTCTGAGGAGTTTCAGTACATGTGTCTCACTCTTCAACACCTGCCCCACCTGCCTTGTGAAGCCACGCTGGCCAGGGCTTACAGAAACTGCTCATGTGCAAGACTCCTCCCTGGAGACCACCACCTCTGCAGCCACTGGAACTGTGCAGGCAGGGAAGGGTTAAAGCATGTCCTAGCTGTGGCTCTCTGTTGGGATCATAGTGAAACGCTGAGGGGTTTACAGGAAGAGCGAGGATACCGCCTCTTCTCAGCCAACATTTGCTTCCAATTACTGGGAGTAATCTCCTTCTTCCCTTTCCCCAGCCCCGACCCTTTCTACCTTTTCCACATTCTATATTAAAAATATATCCAACCATTTCTTCATCTTTAATATTTTCCTTAAGCTTGTTCACTCAGCTTCCTGGGCTCACTGACTTTCCTGGTTAATGAGGAATCAGAGATGATTAGGTTCCTTGGAACACATCAGTCAGAGCAGAACCAGGAGAGGAAGCGCCCAGAACAGGACCGAAGCAGTGAAGCTTTACAGTCTCATGATTAAGACAAGGGCCTGCTGGACCCTTTGCCCTTCTGGTCTCCTGTCCCAAGCATGCACCCTTACCATTGCTATATCTGAAGATACGGTCTATTGTTCTAAGTCTGCCATCACTAAAAATGAGAGGGATAAGCATGGTCCAGCAGAATAGCTGGAAAGCTGAATGGTAGGAGACACAGATGGGGGTGCAGCGAGCAGGGTGCGCCTCAGTTCTCCTGACTGGGAATCTCTCTGGAGGTCAGTTTCACAGTAGCTACAAAATGTTCAAGTGACTATATCACTGGATGTAATAATCCCACCTCCTAGACTTCATGCTATAGACATACTTACACATGTGCACCCACAAAAGCTTCATGACCTTGGAGCTGGCAGCAGTGTCTCAGATATGACTCTAAGGTCACATACAAGAATAAAAGTAGACAAACTGTATTCCATCTAAATTAAAAATGTTTATATATAATAAACAATTACACTGTTGAGATGCCTCAGTGTTAGGAGCACCTGCTGCTCTTGCAGATGATCTGAGATTGCTTCCCAGCACCCACAAGGCAACCAACACTGCCACTCAGGTCCCAGAGGATCTGACAGACACATGCATGCATAGGCATACAAGCAGACAAAATACCCATACACATTACAAACAAAAAACAAAACAAAAAACTAAAACCCAATAAAACCCTTTTTTGTAGCTCTGTCTTTCCTGCAACTCTCTATGCAGATGAGGCTGACTAATTCACAGAAATCTCTCTGCCTCTGCCCCCTCAGTGCAGGGATTAAAGGCATGCACGACCACCCCTCAATAAATAAATCTTTAAAAAGTCTCACTGTTCAAAAGGGAAGAAGGCAATCCATAGAATGGAAAAATATTTATAAATAAAAACTTTAGTAAGGAATTAATATGCAAATGTAAGAATAAAGCAAACCAGATTTTAAAGTGGCAAAGGAGGTGAAGAGACACATGACAGCTAGCACACTCACGGGAAGGTGCAAAGGAGGTGAAGAGACACATGACAGCTAGCACACTCACGGGAAGGTGCAAAGGAGGTGAAGAGACACATGTCAGCTAGCACACTCACGGGAAGGTGCAAAGGAGGTGAAGAGACACATGACAGCTAGCACACTCACGGGAGGGTGCAAAGGAGGTGAAGAGACACATGACAGCTAGCACACTCACGGGAGGGTGCAAAGGAGGTGAAGAGACACATGACAGCTAGCACACTCACGGGAAGGTGCAAAGGAGGTGAAGAGACACATGACAGCTAGCACACTCACGGGAAGGTGCAAAGGAGGTGAAGAGACACATGACAGCTAGCACACTCACGGGAAGGTGCAAAGGAGGTGAAGAGACACATGACAGCTAGCACACTCACGGGAAGGTGCAAAGGAGGTGAAGAGACACATGACAGCTAGCACACTCACGGGAAGGTGCAAAGGAGGTGAAGAGACACATGACAGCTAGCACACTCACGGGAGGGTGCAAAGGAGGTGAAGAGACACATGACAGCTAGCACACTCACAAGGTGCTCAACATCCTAAGTTACCAGGGAAACGAAAACCAAAAGTACAAGATACCAGCTCATACGCATTAGTATGGTTACAATCACAGGACAAAGTCACTAGGTGCTGAGGATATGGAGTGCATTACTGTGGGACCATGGACCCGCAGGGGGACTAAGAACCAGCATGGTAGCTATGGAAACAGGGTAGTAGGGTCTCAAAATGACACTGCCTTTCTCCTTCAGGAAAATGCCAAGTGGCAGGTTTCCCCAAGGCCAAGGAGAGCCCCAGACTGCTTCTACAAGGCTATGACACTGCCATCAGGGCTGAGGAGGAACAGTGACCTTGTCTTTTACCTGAACACACCTATTGCCTGTGTGTTCCATCAAGGGTGAGGTTTGGTTGTCCTGTTCCATCAGGGTTGAGGAGGTACAGTTACCTTGTCTTTTCCCTGAACACACCCATAGCCTGTGTGTCCCATCAAGGGTAAGGTTTGGTTGTCCTGTTCCTGCACAGAAACAGACCAGTGCTCTCCAAAGTACTAGCTCAAGGTGTCTGTCACCACTGGGGAGCCAATGGCTACTTCAATCACGTTAACTGTGTCAAGGAGGCGAAACCGGCTCCTTAGGACCATTGTCTTGACTTCCTTTTATCACATGAGGGCCCATGTTGGAAACAAGAGTATTCAGCAGAGCCCCACGGCGTCCCAGGAAGGTCCTACGGTATACAGTGTCTGTGGTTCAACACTGGTGTTCTAGACTGCAACCTGAGTGCACTGGCAACACCTTGGTCCCTGTGCTTGGAAGCTACCGTGAAGGCCAGTACTAAAGGTTGCTATAGATACACCACTCTGAACACACCTGATCTCATCTAATGACTGCTACACCACAGCCAGTGGTCATTCTGTCCCTGGTACCAACATTACCAGGACCACCTCTGATTCCATCTCTGACATCAATAGTTGTATGACCCCTGACCTCTGGAATGAGAAAGTATTAAGTGTTCCTATCAGACTACCTCATAAATGACTCTCACCAGAGCATTCTGGCTCTGACTGTGGCCATCAGCTAGCATTTTTATATATATAAAAAAAATAATCCTGAGGAAAAACATATCACATAATCCAGTAATTCCATTTCCAGGTATACTCTCCAAATAATCAGAAGCAGGGTCACCAAAAGAGACCTGTGTTCCTCCACATCTATTCACAGCAGGCAAACCCACATGTAGACCAACCATGTACACACATGTTATTTATAAGGATGAACCTTGAAGGCATAATGCTGAATGAACAGGTCATGCAAACACGGTAGAAATTCCACCAGTAGGGAGAGTGGAAAGCAGAACAGGAATTCTAAAGGGGAGGGGTGGAGAGTGAGGAAAACTATTCAGTGACACCTTCCAGTTTTACGGAATGAAAAAAGCTATGGCTACAAATGATGTGATGTTGCAGAGTGAATGTCTTAATTGTACACTTAGGAATGGTTAAAATACCAAATTTTATGTTGTTTTGACATCAAAAAAAGTAAATTAGCTGCATGTTATGTCTATGTAACAATGAGAATGAATTACATACAAATGAAAACATGTAGCTGCCATGCTAGGTCACGGAAGCTCCTGAGGCTCTACCTTACTCTCTGCTGAGTCACCTTCTGAGGAAGCCAACACTAGCTGTAAGCTGA
Source organism: Tokudaia tokunoshimensis (assembly GCA_036184795.1). Taxonomy (NCBI): domain Eukaryota; kingdom Metazoa; phylum Chordata; class Mammalia; order Rodentia; family Muridae; genus Tokudaia; species Tokudaia tokunoshimensis. The sequence continues at coordinate 102,090,459 of BTHU01000012.1, read as the reverse complement.
GCAGAAAGCCCTGTAGAAAAGTCCAGGTGATGAGACGCCGGGGCCTCTTGCCCATAGCAAGAGCAAGCAAAAACTCCACCCCCGAGAGAGCGAGCCATCCAGAAGTGGACAGAGACAGAACCAGACCTCACGGCCCCAGGGAAGCAGGCTTCTGGCTGCATGCTCCTGACTGGGTCACAGGAGAAGCCAAGCCAGAACCACGTAGCTGAGCTGTTCCTCAACTCCCCACCCACAGAACGGAGACTACCAATGTTTATTGTTTTAGATTAACTTGGAAAGGAAAAGAATCACCTCTAAAGCACTGTCACACTGCAGCAGCCTGCTACCCTTTGGGGGTAGAGTTTAGGGTACGGTAATGTTACGGCTAAAGCTGTAGGCAGCAGGCTCTCAGCAGTTCTGGACTTAGCAACCTCACAAGTGTGTGATGTTTGGTCAGCTTTTAACATACATTTAAGCTGCATTTTTGTTTCTTTTGGTGCTTTTCCCACTGAGCATGGCCCCAGCAGTCCCCTAACTACATGTTTCAGTTTCAGTACAGTGTTACAGTCGTGTGTATCACACAAAGCGTTGAGCTGGTTGGCTCTTGTGGTATAGGGTGGGGCTGGGCATGTTTGTAATATTTATGAAAGGAAGTATGACATCAAGCTAGTACCAAATATAGAATGTACATTTATTTGGTACTGAAACAGCTTTGCCTGAGAGCACAGCAGAGTCACACCAGGGCAGACCTGGTGCCAAAAGCTGGGCCAGGGCAGAGCACAGCACAGCTCTTCCAAATGCTGGTGGCCCAAGCTCTGCTTTCATAATTCAGGAACGCACGAGGCTAAGGACTTTTACTGTCTTTTAATCTCTTTGGGTTGTGTTGATTGGAGTTCAGTTATGTGGATGTGTAAGGCACACACAAAAACATAGGGAAGCGGTTGCTGCCACAACTGGGCCAACTGCGCTTTAAGGTACATTACCAGAGAAAGCCCTATCTCCTGCTCAAAGCCAGCAGGCTGCCTGACGGAACCATACATCCATGCTTAAAGGATCTGATGTGATCTGCATAAAGAAAAAAAACTGATTTTTAAAAAGTCATGGTGGAAATTCTAAAGTCAGCCTAGGTGCTTGCCAACAAATGAATGGATAAAGAAATGTGATAGAAACAGTTTTATTCATAAAGAACAGCAGAATGTCTAAATTTAACCCCCCCATGCGTGCATACATTCTTACACACTTAGATATGCTCTCACACACTCAGATACACACTCACTCATATACACACTCACATGAGAAAGGAAAAAAGATAAATGAGGGGAATGAAGGAGGAGGGATAAGGGAGAGTAGTGTGTGAGTTGGGGGAATAAATATGTAGAAAATAATACATGTGAATAAAGATGATACATATAAATTAAAATGTCATAATGAACCCATTATTTTGTATGCTAACTAAAAATAGTTTAAAAAGAACAAAATTATGTAATTTTCAGCAAAAAAAATGATAAAACTATAGATCACTGTATTAAGTAAAATAAGCCAGGCTCAGATAAATATGTGTTTTTTCTCTCTCAGATGTAAAACAAAGATTTTCAAAAGAAGTAAAAGGGAGAAGCTCTTGGGAAGACAAAGGAACCAGGCGCACAGAGCAGGCAAGGATAACAGATCAGTATGATTAATGCACATGATATAAATGTATGAGCATATCAGAATGAAATCTATATGGTGACTACATTAATGAGAAAAAAAAAGTAAGTGGTGGTAGGTTGGGGATGTAGCTTAATGGCAGAGAAATTGTTCGCCTGGCATGCATAGATGCTGGTTCAATCTGCACCAACCCCAGTAACACATGTAAAGTCAGGCACAATGACATATCCATAACCCCGGCACATAGGAAGCAAGCCCAGGCTATGCTGTGAGACCCTGTTTCAGGCAAGAATGAGAGAAGGGTAGGGTGGGGGGAGAGAGACATCTGGAGAGGTGGAGGGGGAGAGGGAGACAGACAGACACAGACAGACACACAGAGAGAGAGAGACAGAAAGAGAGAGACGGGGGAGGGATTGCATAAGGGTAGAAATGTGTGTGTGTGTGTGTGGGGGTGTGTGTGTGTGATAATCTCAGAGGAGGTAATAGAGGAAAAGCACACAAATCTAATTATTGTATGGCAGAAATGCTATAGCTGCAGCTAAGTAGGCTTCCTCTGCCTGTGAGGATAACAGACAACAGAGAATAAGCATCAGAGTAGGGTTGCTTCATCTGAAGAAAGGAAGCCTGGACAACTGGCTCTGTGAGAGGTTACCAGCAGCGCTGGCTCCTGGCCTTCCCATTCTTCAGGTGTGAGAATGTGCATCCCCTCCTTGGTTTCTGAGTCACACCCTGTCACACCTACAGAACTGCAGACAGATGTCGTACCCTGTCACACCTACAGAACTGCAGACAGATGTCGTACCCTGTCACACCTACAGAACTGCAGACCGGCAGCATGGGATGCTATTCCTGTTTACTCAGCACGTACTCAATACAGAAGTGGTAGCTAAGCGTAGCGTTCTCATTTTCTCCTAAGAACAACTGTAAAAAGGAGACATTTACCTTGATCTTAGAGATGAGAATATTAGCTTCAAAGAACTTATTCTGGTGAAATAGTGGCTAAAAAAGAGGAATCCAAATTGGTTTGTCTCTAAAATACATGGCCTCAAGCCATGTTTTGATGTGAGATTTCAGGATTTCAAAATAAGAGAATCTGAAATTACTCAAGCCAGACTACAGTGCTAAAAATGATATACTTATTTATTCCATTTTTTTTTAAAGGAAATGCTTCAAAGTAATATTCTGTCTCTCTTGGTATGTATGTGCATGTGTGTGTGTGTGTGTATATATGTGTGTATGTGTGTATGTATGTATGTGTTTGTGTGTGGTGTGTTACGTGTGCACATGTATGTGTGTGTGTGTGCTGTTAAGAGGCACTGAACATCAGAATCTTGACAGAGGGTGCAGCCTTTCCAGATGAAAGGTCAGAATTTAGAGGAAGGAAGATATCAAGAAAAAGGGTGCCATGGGCTGAGGGTCACTGGATTTGGGGAGCATCTTACAGAGAAGCCAGGGCAGGAAGAGGGCAGAAGGAGTAGGCACACTGATGATGGTGTGCGCTTGGCTGAGGAAGAAAGAATGAGGGACACAGGGCCTATGTGAGTGCTAGCGGGGACAGTGGTCGCACTGAGGAGTCTGCTGAGAGGACTGCCCTCAGCTCAGAGCTGAGAAGGCGACTCTGCTGATAAAAGACGAGGCAATAGAAAACAATGGTCTCCCAGGTCAGAGGAGGAGCTGGCAGGCCCAGAGAGAGGGACGACGGCAAGTGCCTGGAATGGACCACTCCAGGCTTTAAACACTTGCCAAGCTAACCTAGTAACTCTACACTGCTCGAGTGACTCAGCAGGAAGATTAACCTGTACATCAGCAGCATAAACAAACAGGGCCGCTTTACAGAGACGCGAGTGGCTAGAACTGAGAACACAGAGTGGGCAGGGCTTATAGCTAAAAGAATATTCATGGACAGGATCTCTTTAGAACCTTTAGAATCTCCATCATTTTTCTGCGGCAAATTTCTGCTTATATTTTGTCTGGTGATTTGCCCCAAGTCAGGAAGTCGCAGGTGGATCTGGGCCTGGAGCCTAGGTCTTCCCAAGTCCAGCTCCAGGGTTCTCTGGGTAGATATAAAATACATCCCTTCCCTTCAACAAGCTTTATCTCAGGCATGGAAAACAAAGGTGACCCTGCAAGGGAACATATGCAGAATCCCACACGAGTGGGATCCAGGGCAGAAGCACAGCTTGCAGTGGCTGAAGCCTGTGGGTTAAAATGGTGTCCCGTGTGCACATCCCACGTGGGCGTTGGGCTGTGAGAAGCTGCAGGACCCCGCTCCGGGGGTGAAGCACAGTCTGAGGTCCCTGGGGAACTGCCAGAGTCTGCTCGTAGGTCCCCGGGTGGCACAGAGACCAAGGATGACAGGTTCTAAGGGAAAAGGGCAGGGAGAAGGGGAGAAGAGTATGTTTGGCTTGTTCGGTGGGAGACCTTTAGAGGAAGACTTGCTCCATTGTTCCCCATGGAGGGTCCCGACAAGGGGCAGTCCATGGTTTTAAAGCATTTATTGTCATGGCGGTGAGTTGTGAGGAGTGAAACTGTACCCCACTTTCTCAGGGCAGGCCTGAGGTTAAATACCTTTTGCAGGGAGGAGTGTCTGGGAAGGAGAGTTTAATTGGCTAAGCCCTTCAGGGATTTAGGTATCTCATTAAAATGGAGATCTGTCTTGAGGCTACATGACTGATGGCCACAGAATTATGGAGAGCCGAGGCCTCATGTCAGGAGCCTGTATCTAGGAGCGTGGCAAACACCTTCTGTACCTTGCAGAATAATCTCCTGCTGGGTCACTGGGGTTTAAACCTAGCTCAACCAGAAAACAGGCTGCCTTTCATAGTCCCACAGAAGCCTGGGCAGAGAAAGGAACAGCTCAGCAGGAGAGCATGGGGACAGACCAGTGTGGACTGCACCTGGCCTCTTGGACCTACTCCATCCCTGTCCCCAGCACAGTTGCGGCTACCAGTCAACAAACATCTACTGCTGGCATCATGCTAGATGGTGAGGAGCCAGGAGTGAGCAAGAAATTTCTTCCACAGCCAGCACAATTAGGGTTCCTTGCTGGGAGACATCAGGGAAGGGAGTGACAGATACATCTCAGTGATATCTATCACTATCTCAAGTTCGAGAGCCCAGTCTGCCCAAGAAATACAGGACCTCCAGGTCTCCAGACCTGACCATGTTCCATTCTAGAAGAAAAGGCCCCGCTTTTCCTGCAGCAGGTGGTAAGAACTGGACACCTAAAAGGGAGGGTGGAGCACTCAAGGGACTATTTTCTCAGCAGAAGAGTAGTTAACTGGTAAAGCCAAGTGAATGTGTTTAGCCCTGAACTTCACAATTTCATACTTAACCCTCCCAAAATACGTCTAAGCTTGTTTGTGTATACTATGCACATATCATAAAGAAATATATAACAGGGGCCATATAGAGTCAGCAAAGTGCTGATGCAGCGCACCTGGCAGCTGCTAAGACAAAGCTTCAAAGCTTTGGCTTCTTTGGAAGCTGTTAGGCGGGACCCACCCATTCCCCTACTGGCCACAGCTTCCCTGGGAGCCAGTGCACGGAACCACTTCCGCATGTCTGGCTTCGTTCCCTGGGACTGGAGCTTTAGAAGCCATGTCAGGACTGCCAGCCAGGCAGGTGGGGAATGGGGTGAGGCAGAGAGGTGAAAGGGAAGCAAGACCTCCCCCAGCATCTAGCTGTGGACTGTTCAGAAGACAAAGTGCTAACACTTTGAAAGCTCTTCCTGTCAGGCAGTCAGGCTCCAGACTGGTTGGACACTAGTAACACAGAAGCTTTGCCTTTTGAGATTTCCAAGGCTTTAGGATTTGCCCCTCCCAAGACCACAAATTAGTTCAAGAGCAGCATCCGCATTAATGGCTAGATGTAAACAAGAGAGGCTACAGCAGATCCCGAGAGGATAATCAAGAATATGCCTTTCTTAGAATTTCATTTCTTTATAGTTTTCTGACTAGTTTGGGGGCTTTTATTAGTCTCTGGGTCTGTGCTGTCCAAAATGGTAACCACAAGCTACGTGTGTCTTTTGAGCTTTGACTTAAGGCTAATGATACTAAGAAAAAAACTTACTAATTATTTTTTGAAATATGGTTTTATATAACCCAGGTGAGCCTTGATCTAGCCAAGTGGGGGGGGGGTGACCTTGAACTTAAGATTAAAGTACCCAAGTATAGCTTGTGATTGCCATACTGGGCAAAGCTGGCCTCCCTTAGGGACCCTCTGAGCTTCACAGAACACTTTGGGGGTGCGGGAGGCTCTATTCAGAGACAAAGATACAAAGCATTGGTTGGCTCCATCCTTCCAAATCTTTCACTAAAATGTGGGCAGCCAGGTGAGTGCATAGACCACCACTACATGAGGGAGAGCATGACGCTGTGGTCAGGAGCAGAGCTGGGGGCTGGAGAGATGGCTCAGTGGTCAAGGACACATGTGGCTCTTTCAGAAGACCCACGTTTAGATCACAGCATCTACATCAGGCAGCTTGTAAGAGCCTGTAACTTGAGTTCTACGAGATCCAAGTCCCTCAGCTGATAATCATAGGCATGCATGTAGCCATTGAAACGTACATACCATATACACAAATAAGTCACTCACATAGGAGAGGCCAGAAGGCATTTGTAGCAAAGGACCAAGGAGAGAGGAGCACCTATAGTCAGAGGCACACATTCAGCAGCTGCTACAGCTTCTAGCCAAGAGGCATGAAAGCGGCTGGGAATGAAGGGTGCACACAGATGGCAGGCCACTCAAGTGTCTGCTAGAAATGGCTTCTAAGAGTCCTGCAGGTTGTACTGAATGGGAGAAGGTGACAGGAGCAAGGAGCCTGCCCATCCCATCCCCACACTCAGCATCTATCCTCCGACTGCAGAAGGCCTCTTGCTTACAGGGTACTTCTGATTTTGGATAACTAGAAGGAATCAAATAAGGACCAAAGGAAAGGGCCTGGTATGGTAGCTTATACCTGTAATCCTAGCACTAGGGAGTCTGAGGCAAGAGGATTATTGGGAGTGTTAGGCCAGTCTCACCTCAAACAACATAAAATAAAAAGGATACCAGATCCAGAGAGTTGAGATGTGGGGTCTGGGAGAGAGTTTCCTAAGCTCAGGGAACCAACCAGAAATTTTTATCCTCCAGTGTTCAATTCACTGAAAGGACGGGCTCTGGTTCAATTCACTGAAGGGCCACCCTTTGGGAACTGCACATTTGCAAGCTGTCTTATTCAGTGTGGAGGAAACCAGAACTTCCTTCCAACCATCTGTCTTAGAGGAGACAGGAGGACAAGGAGAGGAGAGAGTTGTGAGGTTTGCTCAGGTGGTGTCTGTCTGTCTGTCTGCTCTGCTCCCAGAGGCACTGGGCTGTGATAGAAAGGTGACTCGGCCTTCGGGGAAATGGTGACCGAAAGAGGAACTCAAGAGTGACCCAGGTGACAACATGAAGACACAAAACATACAGCAGACTTAATTTTTACTTTAAAATAACTGTTTAATAATTCTTTCACCTGACAAAATGTATAGAATAAGTTTGCATTGTGAAATGACTGAGTGGAATCATTTAACAGACATGCCTTACTCTGCATACTTTTAAATTTTACTTGGTGAGAATAATTTAAATCTTCTAGCGATGTTATTAACTACAGTAAGAGGGCAGATGAGATGGCTCACCTCATAAAGGCACTTGCTGCCCAGCCTGTAGATGTGAGTTCAATCCCTGGAACAGATGGTGGAAGACAAGAACTAACGCTTACAACTCTAACCTGCATGCCAGCACATGTATGCACACAAACAATAAATAAAGTACACTTTAAAAATTTAACTACAGTGACTTTTTCATCAATACTTTCAAATACATTTTGAAGATTTCATATGGTATTTTGTTTTAAATAAAAAGAACATAATTATTCTGTCACCAGGCATGGTAGTGTGTACCTTTGATCCCAGCACTTGGGTGCCAAAGATGAGCGGATTTCTGTGAGTTCCAGGCCAACCTGATTTACACAATGAGACTCTGTCAAAAAAAACTAAACAAAAAACCATCTATTTTATTTTTAATCAGGTATATGTGTGCATCTGAGTGTTGGCGTATGCAGGTGACTGTTGGTGACCGAAGAGGTTGGAAGCTGAGGCAGCTCATCCCTAGAGCTGGAATATCAGGTAGTTGTGAGCTGCCTGGTATAGGAACAGGCTTTCTGCAAGACCAGTGTGCACTTCATCCACTTAGCTTTCTCTCCAGTCCCAATACTGGACGTATTTTTATTTTACTCTGTTTTATTATTTTATTAATGTGTTTGTTGAGACAGGGTTTCACCGTGTTCCCCAGGCTGGCCTGGAGCAGGCTGAGCTCAGACTCACAGAGATCCACCCGCCACTGCACCGAGTGCTGGGATCACAGGTGAGCACCCGACCTTCACTAGCTGGTTTTGGCTCCTTTTGCAGAGCTGGGACTAAGTATGGAAAGGAGGGATACTAAGAAGGCAGACTGGGGCCACACGGGCAGTTGGTCACCTTAGAGATTTGGCCAAATCAGTCTTTTTGTCTTTCAGACTGTGGAATATCAGGTCAATTTTTCCTGAAAAGTTTGATTACACAAATTAACAAGGTATTAATATACAAAGAAAAATATTTAGAATAAATAAAACAGATTAGAAAACCAGCCTGGAGAGGTGGGCCCTGAGTGCTGCAGCCTAGCACAGTCACATGATCCCCATCACCAGGAAAGCCAGTACTTGGCTCTCACTTTTCTCCTGAATTTCTCATTTAGCTATGAATGTGGTAGAAAGCAGAATAAGCGATTATCTATACTTATGAAACTTTCAACTTTTTGGCATCTTAGTTGTGTGAAATAAAAAGATCTTTACTGGAACCAGCTTGATTTCAGTGCTGATTCCTCAGGGTTCAACGTGTTTTTTGACTAACACACTATTACCAGCAGAAACATTGTATTTATCCAAACTAGTTCCTATCCACAGTCTTTCAGAAATAAATGGCCCGCTTTGCAGGTCTTTCCCCACCTCCAATATTTTTCACAGATCTGTACACTGTTCACAGCCTGGCTTCCCACCCACTGGCACCTCCTCTGTTCTGTCAAGCACCCTGGTGCCAAGAGCTCCCTTTTAATCACCTGCTTTGGATTTTACATGGAAAACAACAACAACAACAACATCAACATCAACAACTTCCAAAGCCAAAAAGACAAATAGACTACTAGTGTACCCTAGGCCGCCTGATTAATTTGTCAACACTAGCTGAAAGAACAGAAGCGTGGATCTTATCTGTCTGATGGTTCATAGAGCCCACACAGTCAGCTGCCAAGGAAACCCCTTGGTCCCTCAACCCCCACCTACTCTTCTAGAATCAGCTTCCAGCTTTCCATGATGTTTTGGTCAGTTTATCCAACCAGCATGAACATTCTTGTCCTCTGAACTCTCACCACTTTGAGAATAATGCTGTTTGTCAAATCAATAAGGCACATATTCTCTTATAGTACTTGCATTAATGGTGTCACTAATTTACCTCCCTAAAGATGCATCCTTCAGGGCCTGAACCAGCTCTGGTGTTTAGGAGATAACGGCAGGCTAACAGGAAAGGCATATTAGTATACCAACTGTCGGATGGAACCATTTCCTGGATGGAACACTACTCATCAGCAGTCTCACCGTCCCTCTCTTCCCAAGGATTTCCATGTGCTCGGTCTCTCTCAGAGCTTGTACTTTAAACTCACGAGCCAGGCTTCCTCGGTCTTGAGGGAACGGCGGGCACTCGCAGCAGCACAGCGGAGCTTCCGCCCACTGTCTTTGGTGCAGTTTGGCCACAGAAGATAGTCCAAAATCCCTAGCCATTACGCACGTGGGTCACTTCAAGGGATCTTCCCCTGTCATGTCAGAAAGCCTTAATTCTCACCTAAATTCTTCCATGTCACTGAGACATAACCCATATTTCTCTCTTGTCGCAGGATGACAGCAAAATCTAACCACCATGCCAAATGTCATGTTGATCACTGTCTTGAAGTCTAATTAATACCATCCTCACCTGGTGATTCATCAAAGTTGTACATCAAGTCTTTGCTACTCCTGAAACATATAAAAGGTCACATTAGGACCATTCTGCTATGACTTACCATGCACGCTGGGTGATGAAATGTCAAACCTGGTGTTCTTTCATTCTGCCTCTCATCCACCACAAGCTTTGCTAATATCTCCCGAAGAACACAGACTCCATATAGTTAAGTAGCTTGTTGAAGTCTAGCTCCTTTAATGGTTCATAGTCAGTATGAGGGCATTCACTTCATAATTAATATGGCTATAAACCTTAGTACGATGACCAGAAACTGCTGCTCTCCCTGCCCTGGCATTGTAGGACACTACACAGAGATGGACTCACTCTCTACAGGGGGTGCAAAAGGGTGAGGGCAGGAAATGCAGACCCAACAGTGAGGGAACTGAGAGCTCCCAAAACCCCACTCCAAGCTGTTCCCCACTGCAGCCGCGAGGAGGGCCTGCATGGTTTCAGGCGTAGGATTCATGGTCATTAAAACACGGGTGCAAGGAGTTTTTCCTTCAAGCTTCTTCAACCCAAACTCTTGTTTATTGTTTCAAGTGCTGCTGCCCTAGCTGAGCTTGCTTGCTCAGGAGCATGCTCCGTAGGAGTCAGGAAAGCTGGTGGCCTTCCTTCCAAGTGTGTTACGGTCAGTGCTGGGTAAGGCCTCCAGATGGGTCTCCAGTGTTTCTCTACAGAAGTGAGAGGCAAAGACAGAGTTCCCTCCGAGCTGGCGTTCCCCTCACGCTCTCTCACTTGTGGCAGTGACCTAAGAGAGGACTCAAGCTGGATTAGAAATGCAGTGACATGAATGCTGCTTCAGCCTTCTCTACTTATAAAGTTTAGCCAACTTCGGATCAAAAAGAATTTTTAATTGAGTCTGCACTGGACACAAATTTTTCCATAACAACAGATAATTCTCTATAATGTTATAACAGCTATCTGCATATATAATATCTGCTATTACAAGTAATCTGGAGACAAAGCATGTGGGCAGGTATGTGTGAATTATATGCAGACACTGACACTACATCATGTCATATGAGGGACTGCACCTGAGGCTTGGATATCTGTAGGGTCCTGAAACTTCTCTTTCAGTGATACCGAGGAATGACTAGAATTTCTCAGTTCTACTCTGGCACAGGAATCTACTATTTATGACTCTAAAAACTAAAACAAACATCAATTTCAAGCAGACAGCTAAAATCTTACACAGTGGAGTCACATGAGATAGGAGTATGTGTCTGTGCGTGCGCCCGCCCTGTGAGACTGCAGAGCGTTTTACCTTCCCCACTCTGGGTGCAAACTGGGAAAGCTCATGTCAGCAACACACAGCAGTGTGTATTTTATTTCTGACTTTTGGATGAGAAGGAGTTACTTCTTTTTCTTCAGAGACTAGGCCCCAAGTTCCCAAGCATCCTTTGCTCTGGCATGATGCCCTGGTAGTTGTGAGGGCCTCATTTCTTGTGTTTACCAACTGCTGCTCTCATGGTAAGGAACACGTTGGAGCTGCCTGGGTATACACCTATCCCTGAGGAGGTTATATTGTTGTGGCTGAGTGGGCACAGAAAGGGGGGAGCTTCAGGAAAATGTGCAGAACTTGGCTAGTCCTATACCGGGGAAGCCTCAGGCTCAGGGGATGTCAGTGTGGAATTCTCAGGGGATGAAGGTCAGGTAAAGTTTGTTTTATAAGAAAGAAGAAAAGAGAAATAAGTAGTGAAAAATCACTTCTGTAGAGCTCCAACATAAAAAGAGCTGTTTTGTTAGCCTGCAACCACCCCACCCCCAAAGTGGTTTCTTTCTGCGATTGTGCTCTTTGGCTGAAGACTGTTGTTTATATAACAGGGTGAAGTACAAAATTATAAGCTCCAAACTCCTCCAGAGAAAGGCTGTCCCAAAGCTCAACCCCCAGGGTAGATGGAAAGTAGGAGTGTTTACTGGCGGAACACTGAGCTGCAGTGCGAATGTCAGCATTCCCAGGACAGCGGAGAGGAAGGGCGCTGTGCAGGCTGCCCTTCAACGGAGTTCAGCAAGGGCCATTTCTTCTTGGCCTACCCCTGAGACTGCCCATCCTCTGAGAGACTGCTCTGGGTAGTGCAGCTCAGGTGCTCCAGGGGCAGTGGCTGTGCCATCTAGACCAGCACAGACAGCACAACTGCAGCAGCGTTGGGCAGTCCGATCTTAAGTCAGTCTCCTGGAGTCAGTCTGCTCAAATAGTCTCCCACCCGGCCCCCCAACTCAGAGTTACCAAGACATATATATATATAATATGTACATACATAATATGTATATGTCTTGATAACTCTGTTATGTATACATAACATTATACATAAACCAGGCATCCTACTATGCTGGCTACTTTCACACACAATTCCATTTAATCTTTAACAACTAATGAGGTAGGTGTTATTATGCACATTTTAAAAAGATAGATAGGGTTGGGGATATAGCTCAGTGGGAGAGTGCTTGTCTAGCAATGCATAAGGCTTTAGGCTTAATCTCTATTAACACACACGCGCACACATGCACACGCACACACACACACGTGCACACACACGTGCACGCACGCACGCGCACACGCGCACGCGCGCGCACACACATGCACGCGCGCACACACACACACACACACACACGCGCGCACGCACGCGCACACACACATGCACACACACGCGCGCGCACACACACACGCACACGTACACACACATGCGCGCGCGCGCACGCACACACACACACACACACACACACACACACACGTTGGGGTAATGAAGGTATAGCTAACTGTAATTTGTCCAAGGCTACAGACTCACTTGAGAAAATCAAGGTCTGTCATATCTTTAGGTTCTCCCCCTTTGTGTTACCACACACCTTCCCTGTAGGGATTTCAGGCCCATTTCCTACTAAGTTGGCAGCTTTGGTTTCTGAACAGCTTCAGTGGAGAACATAGACCTCTTTTTTTTAAATCTTTGCACAGATTTTTCATGTTGTTGTTTTATAAAGTGTTCTAAAAAGCACACATTTTACATGTACTGTCAGGTATGTTAAGTACATTCATATTATTCTACATTAGATCCTAAAATATTCTCATTTTGCAAGGCTGAAATCCTGTATCTACTAAACACTGATGCTTCCTCTCCTCTTGCCCAGCCCTTGGCAACCATGTACATTCTATCTCTATGGCCCTGGGTGCTTTAGGGAGTGCACTTGTCTGTTCCTTTGTGATGGGCTTATCTCAGTGCACTAGCTAAAGGTTCTGTCATTCTGTAGCAATGATGTCTGAGAAGACTGAAGTCTGACCTGTTCTTCATTCTCTTTCCAGTTGCCTATACCATAAAATGCAGTTATCTGCTATGTGCTGTGTGGTGCGGCTCTCTGTTTCATGTGTATACAGCCCCTTCTCATACCAGATGCTAACGTCTTGGGGATCAAACACCATGGATTACATATCTTTTAATCCTTACCTATCCGAAAACCCTCTACTGAGTCCATGGGACCACACAGTCTGGAGATCAGTGGCTACTTTGTGTTACTTGATGCTCCACCCCGGCATGTAGCACAATGCCTGACTAGGAAATGTGCAGGAAATACCATGAAAAGAGATAAACACACCAAATACTGCTGACCAAGGACTGAGAATAAAAAGATGTTAAGTTAGAGACCTGACCCTCCAGCACTCTCTGGAAGAAGTAATTAAAACAAATGGAGAGAAATATTAGCTAAACTGGAATCAGAATCTTTGAAAAACTTACTCTAAATGTTACACACAGCAGGATACCAGGCTCTTTCTGATTGGTTATTGAAGAAGAGGACAGAGGGAAGGAGTAACAGAGAATGTCTTGAATTTCCAGGATTCCCGTTCTCTGGTAGAATGCCAAGTTTGGAAATGGAAGCGTTTATTTGGGAGTTAGGGCTGGCTGAGCTGAGCATCTCATGCCCACAATATCTTGTCTCGTCACAAGTAGGAATAAACGCTTATTGTATTCTGTCTACTCTCCTAACTTTAACATCGAGGAACAGACAAATCCCCAGGATGTGTGTGTGTGTGTGTGTGTGTGTGTGTGTGTGTGTGTATGTGTGTGTGTTTGAAAAAGCCAGAGATGGATAAAAATAATTCAATGACAAATGCTGGAAAAACACACAAAGGGGCAGAAGCCAGACATTCGTGGGATTCCCTGACAGTTCGACCCACAAGGAAGGGCTGGTCTGGAAAAAACAGGGCTTCAGGTTTTTGCCAAGCTGTCTGAGGCCCCGTCCTTCCCAAATCACTCCAAGCAGCAGCCAAGACTTTATAGTAACCCTTCCAGGTCTCACAGAAGGACTCAGGAGGAGAAAAACACCCTGAGCCCACCAGGTGCTCCTCACCTAGAAAGTCTTCCCTGGTGATGTGGTCCAGCTCCATAGAAGGCTGGCAGTAGAGAGGAGAGAGACTTGTAATACCTGCTCTCAGCCTCAAGTGGTTCCCTCTGTGCCCAGAAAACAGATAATGGAAAACCCAACCTTGCTCACTAGCTGGGGAAAATCCAAAACAGCCAGGTACTAACATCTAGAGACCAGAGACAAGGCCTGAGGAAAAAGGTCATAAACATGTGGTACCTGCGTCCTGGAGTCCTGCTGGGTAATTCCACACTGGCCTTGCTTAAGGCATGCCTCAGGCTTATACACATGTGACTGCATTTGGCCCTAATAAGTCTCTCTTCTGGAGAATGGCCTGCAATTAATCTCACTTATTACCTCTGAAAAGTAACAACAGAGGAATGGCGGGCCAAGTCCAACTCCAGAGTGTCTAGGGAACTGTGAGCTGCATGGCCAGGTCTCAGACTGTCTGGGCGAGTTGTGGCTCTTTGCCTTACTCTCCCACAACAAAGCCTGAGCAGGGACTCCAGACAGACCAAAGGAACCAGGGGATTTGAGGCGCTGGACTGAGCTCACACTGACCCAATGGGAGACGACAGCCCTGAGGCTACATTTGGAGCAGTTTCCAACAGCAAGGGAAGAATAAGGTTGTCTGGTGAAAACTTGTGCGAGCCATGAAACAGAGAACAATAGCAACAGGGGAATGAGGAGGAACACTCTCTGAGAGTCCTTGTGAGTCACTGGTTATTCATTCCTGTGGCTACCAAGTCTCTGAGCTCTCCAACATGCTGACCAAACTACAGCCAGCACCAGGAGTCTCTTTCCATGTCGGCTTTGCCGGGTAGCCCCCTTCACTGAATTAGCAGACCATCAGCCTGGAATCTACTGCTGCCCTCACAGAAACCAATGAGAGTACCTTTCATTTACTTAGCCTCCACTTCTAAGGAGATCAAAGGCAATCCAAAAGCTCTCAAAACAGACCAGTTTATATGTAAGTATGCTTACCCTATAAAAAGATTAAATAAATAGCTTAGGGTCTCTTAGTGTCAAAAGCAGTAATAAAACTCACATCTCTTAAGCTACAACTCCCATCTTCATTAAGCTTAGTCACTTCTTACTACAAAGGAGGAACAAAAGACTAAGTCAATATCCAAAAATATCCTCTTCACAGGGACTGAGCATGTGAAAATGGAAATCAGGACTTAGGACTGAGCAGAACGCCTCTGGCTGCGACCACAGCACAGCCAAACTTGGACCTCAGAACTCACGTAGCACTGCTCTTGGGTGGCTGCTCCCAGAGCTCTACAAGGAACTGGAATACTCAAGTTGAGTCCCTAGCTGTCCTAGCGACCAGAGGTTACCTGGGAGCCACAGAAGACTTCCCAAGGCTCCTTAGACTGCACTGGAGCCTGGCAACTGGCTTTATGCTTAAACAGAAGCACAGAGAGCTGTTGTAGACAATTTAGTCAAGACAGAAAGCTCAGGGAACAACACGGGAGCTGCATTGTGGCTGGAGAGGCACTGAGGCAAATAAATTACACCAGGTCACTGCTGGGCTCAGTGTCTGGCTGGGAGAAGGTCAAAGGAAATTAGGTCTTGGCTCTGACTTTGACCTATCCTATCAACTTTCCTCTTATTTCTAATCAAGAGAAACACCTTTAGCCAGCCGGAACTTTTATTAAAGCCACCCCTACCAAATATGTGAAGTGCTACAAACCCTGCCTCAAATGTGTACTCTGACATCTTGTTTATAATAAGAAAGTGCCTGCTGCTGTCACCCACAGACCAGCAGAGACTGTGGCACAAATGTGTTCCACAGGACTGCTGGCTCTGCCGTGGTGTGAAAACAGAATACTTGCAAACATTTGCAAGGTGAATAAAGCTGCTAAGTATAAACAGCTTCCTTTTGATGACTTCTGTTTCAGGAATGTGGTTACTCTGTAGATCGTACATCAGACAACAGACTTTCCCTGTGGGGTGGACTCTGTGGAGAGCACCCAGTCTTAAAGTGCTGCAGCCTTGTTTGCCTCCGACTCTTCTGAACCAACCACAGTGACCATGGGAATAAGAGACACCACTCCAGGGCGTGACGTAATGTGCTTAGGTTTATGTCACTTCCGGAGCATGGTTTCTGGTTCCAAAATTAGCTCCTTAAACACTAATTCTGACACCAACAGCAACTGCACAGTTAGGTAGTTCCTCCCTGCCCACATCGTTCGCCTTCCTTCTCAAGCTTCCAGAGAGTAGTGCAGAAGAGCGGGCAGCTGGGACCACTGGCATGGGGAAGTGGGGATCGGGCTCACACACTGGGACACCTGACAGCTTCATTGCAAGGGCAGAGGATCCCTGTGGTCAGAAGGCTCTGATAATCACACCTCCTCTGCTCCTCTGCCTGAGGGACTGCCACTGCTGACTCTACACTCACACAGACAACAGCCCTTCAAACAGTGCTAAGAAATGAATCATCTATACTACAATTTGTCATTGTCCCAGTATTGTCTTTTAAAATTTTTAGATAGATGCCTTCAATCCCATCACCCAGGAGGCAGAGGTAGGTGGATCTCTCTGAGTTCCAGGCCAGTCAAAAACAAGACAACTTGAAGCTGGATGAGTAGGGAGGTGGGGAAGAATTGGGGGTGGGGCTGGGGATGGATATGAAAAAAAAGCCATTAAACAGGAGGAAGCACAAAACAAAGTAACGAAACCATTTTAACCATTATGCTGTGTGTCTGTGTGCACACGCCACGGCTCCCATGCTGAGCTCAGGGGACGGCATGAA
This sequence comes from Tokudaia tokunoshimensis, assembly GCA_036184795.1. Classification (NCBI taxonomy): domain Eukaryota; kingdom Metazoa; phylum Chordata; class Mammalia; order Rodentia; family Muridae; genus Tokudaia; species Tokudaia tokunoshimensis. The sequence continues at coordinate 102,073,674 of BTHU01000012.1, read as the reverse complement.
GGAATAGCTTCCCTCCCATAGTAGGCCTGTGGACTGACATCAGGTGGTTAGGCTTGTGAGGCAAGCACAGTCCCCAAGTATTTTGTGTCGGGCTGAGGTTTTAGTACCAAGATCTCTTCATGGCCTTTTAGGATAGTGCCATACTTGAAAACTGAGAACCAGGTATTTCATATTTGGGAACCTATTTTGTATTCTCTCTGTCTGTCTCTGTCTCTGTCTGTCTGTCTCTCTCTCTGTCTCTGTCTGTCTGTCTCTCTCTCTGTCTCTCTCTCTCTCTCTCTCTCTCTCTCTGTCTATCTATGATAGACCAAGCCTTGATTTTTATTTCTTAAAAAAGCTACATATTTCTTTCACTTTCTGACCCTGTGCTTGTGCCTTCAACACTTAAACAACGATTTTCTGCTCCTCAATAAGGAAAGCCCCCTTGATCCTGTCATGGACACACGTGGCACGCTGATGTGCTTTTTGTCTTAGACAATGTCATTAGGACTTTAGGTCTCACGGCACAAACCCCTCGCAGTCTGCCTGGGGACACACCATATGCAGCTTTAGGTGCTTTCCCAACCTTCTTGGTTGTTGCCAGGGGTTCGAGACAGCCTAGTTTTGTTAGAGGCTGTACTGCAGGAGAGCCTATGTCAAATGCTGGACCACTCTGAGCACCTCTCCAAGCACTGCCTCTGAAGAGGAAAAAACCATGCTGCTGCTGCTGCTTTTTTTTTAATTTTCCCCCATACAGGGATTATTAAAATATAGACCATTATTCGACATAGTGCTTTCTTTCTCAATTCAGAACTTGCTTTACGTCCAGAATCACTTTTTTCAAGTACATAAAGGAAATAAATACCTTCACACTCCTCAAATTAACGTATTAGAGGAAGCCGTAGGCAATTGCGTAAACTGGCTTTTGAAAACATAAGAAACAAAAGCAGAGACCAAAGTCCCCAAAGCACAGGTAAAACAAAAGCAGAGACCAAAGTCCCCAAAGCACAGAGGTAAGCGTGAAGGTAAAACTCAGACGTCAGGCCTTGTGGCTCAGTGCTAGGGGCTGCGGACAGGCAGAGGGAAGGCAGCTGCTTGGTAGACTGCACTCAGAGCTCTCTGTGGCAACCACCACACTCAGGCCGCAGCGCAGGCACGTCAGTCCTGTGGACCCCAAATGCTAGCCCCAGGCCCTTCACTCACTCACCTGCTTCCAGGGGGGCTGGAGTGGTTCTCAGGAGCGTGGAGGTCTGACTGTATAGACCACATCGGGCCACTAGGACTAATGACAGGCCGAAGGGTAGGGGGGGTTGACGCACTGCTTCTGTTTATGACACTGCTGGCCAAATTCAGGTTTGTCACCTAGAAAAGAAGGGACGGAAAGAACTTGATTTCACAGAGTTTTAGAAAAGTACCATGAGAAACATATGGGAGCAATCACAGTCTGAGATGCTGACTCATCTGGGCTGCGAGCAGTGGTGGTGACAAAGGCACAGAACACAGACTGGCTTCTGTGCATGGAGACCAGAGGTGGGGATGGGCAGTGTCTGAGAGGTAGATGTAGCAAGCACTCACCAACCCCCACCCCCACCCCCACTCCAGCCCCAGAATGGCACTGGACTGAGCCAGGCAATGTCAAACCAGACAGCCTTCCTTTCTCATCTGGAGGTTCCAAATGCTCAACAAGCTTTAGTTGTAGATAATAATAGCAATAAAAATTATACAAAGAACTCAATCACTTAGAAAATCCTGGACATGGATATTAACATTCGTAAGTAATTTACACAGGATGGAATGTGAACAGCCAACGGAACATTTAAAACTAGTTGTTTCCATCTGCAAATGAAAATTATTTCTTTAAAAATGTAAATTACAAAGGGTTTGTGAGACAAACCTGTTACATTGCTATATTGTAAACCGTGTCCAACAGTGGCAAAGGATAGATTACAGGTGCTCAGGCTACTGCCGTGACTGCGGGTGAGAGAATATTTCCTGATATCAATTTAGCAAAATCACTCAGGTACACTACCTAGAACACCGTATACTCAGTCTGGGGTATACTTCTAGACCAATTCAAAGGATGCAGCAGGTGACAATGACAGTGACCATTACAACAGCAGTTAATATTTGTTAGAATCAAGGAGGAACCATGCTTTGTACGAATGAGTCCATTCCATACATCTCGTGCAAATTCAGAGTCTGGTAATTGGTACAGCGATGATCCTAGCCCTCAGTTTGCAGAGCAGGGAAGGGTGAGGAGTGCGTTGAGTCCTCGAGATAAGCAGGGAAGTAGAGCTAGGGCTCAAGCGACTGGAACACGGAGGTCCGGCTCATACCACACACTAGAGAAAACGTACTTAAAAGCAAGCATTGTTTTTAACAGTGAAATAGAAGAAGTATAAATGGCTAACAAGATGGTTACATTTTCCTCTATCCACATAAGAGAATATTGTTTATTCATTAACCTTTTTTTCCCCTAGAAATACTTGAACTAGGAACATGATGCTAACTCAAGGGGAAAAAAACCTCTAATAAAAATCACAATGTAAATCTTAAACATAAAATAGACATGTGGATAAACTCAAAATCTGGAAAGAAAAATCCAGAATACATAGTATCTACGTCAGCACTGCGATGTTATTTGTTCTTGTGCTTCTGAGTATTCTTCATATTTCTCAAAGGTGTCAGGATCACTGCAGTGGGAAGGTACTCAGTGCAAGCCCCCGGCAGTGACAGCAATCGAGAGGAAAGGACGGGATGCAGGGCAGCCCTTCAGAGCAGGGGCACAACGAGGGGCGCAGAGGACCCAGTGCCAAGGGCAGGGCCTCTGTGTGCAGACTGCCAGAACAGTGTCTTGAGATCATCAGGCAAGAGAAGCAAACTGAAGGGAACCTCTCTCCCACAAAAGACACAAAGGTACCTAAGTAACCTTAATATTTACACAGGAAAGAATTCTAAATCTTAAAATGATCCGAAATCATGAGAAAAAAAAAAAGTCCTTTCTAGCAACAGTATAGTGTTTCCTCCCCAGTTACAGAGTTCTTAAGTGAAAACAGCCCAAGCCAGTATCTTCTCACCAGTGACTCAAAAGACTTTTCTTGGCCAGAAAGCTGTTTTCCATAGGCTGGGAGCAGTCTCTGATGACTGAGGCTGGGGCTTGGGGCACTGTAGTTCTGTTCTCCAGGGTGGGCCAGGCTTTAGAAGAGGCCTCGGGAGCCCCAACTATGACTTTTCACTCCTGCTCTGCCGTGCGCAGGCACTGGGGACAGAGGGAAGGTGTGGACTAATGCACACAGAAGAGACTGCTGAAAATTAGAGGTGCGCCTCTTCTCTGGATGCCAGTCTCCTTGAAGTACTCCTTTCTACTTCTTCCTATAGCCTCCAAGCTGCAAGGGCCAGATTCTGAGGCAGTGGCACTGGCTCCAGCAGGACTGGAGGATATATTCCTAACTCACACAGACCGCTCCTGCCTGCTCTGTTCAACACCAGGCACCTTAAATTATTTTAACATGATCTAGTAGTCTGTAGAAAGACCACAATGGGAAAAAGGTCATTGCACTAAGTAAGTAAGAGTTGTACTGAAAAACTGAGTCAGTGGCTAAGAGTGCTTCTGCTCCTCTAGAGGACCAGGGTTCAGTTAGTGACACCCAGGGTCTGATGGTAGAAAATACATGGAACTCCAGTTCCAGGGACTTCAATGCCCTCTGTTGGTCTCTGCAGCTACAAAGTCATAGACATACACATTTAAAAAAAAAGGTTGTACCAAATCATCATAAAGGGGGCTTAATAGTTTCTAGTAGCCAAACAATAGATTAAAAAGTGCACAGTTTGCCCTGGTTAGCACAAAGGACAGAATCTGGAGAACAGAGTGTGCAAAGGGGAGGAGAGAATGGATCTGACAGGTTTGATAATCGATTTGTTGGCTCGGCAGTCCCCGATTCACACCCTACTGAGTGCTCTCCATGTGCCCTACATTGCCACCCTTGTATCACCTCATCCAAGTCTGGGTAATGCTCTGATGCCTATCTTACCAACGGGCAAACAAACCCATAAATCTAAGTGGGGTCAAGGCCAAGATGTGAATGAAGTGTTGGGCTCCAAGTGCATGTGGCATGCTCTTCCTCGACAACATTGCTTAACATCTGAGTGGCACTTAGGATATGACAATTCACTCCCACTTTACCCACTACTAACAGAGGAAGACACTATCGCGCAGTGGCGAAAACTCGGGTCAGAGTCTACTACAACGCTTTACCCAAAGCCAGGCAGCAGTTGCAGAACTTGGGCTGTAGTTTCAAAACCTATTTTCTAACCTGGATGTAGGAAAACAATCCCGTTTACTCTTAACTATTAGAAAACACTTTAGAACATCATCATTAAGAAGGCAACAACAGCTCCGCCATCTTGCTTTTTACGTTTACTCTTCCGAGCTCTGTCAGTTTTACTTTATCCCGAGTAGAGTAAAGGCGGCGGGGGCGTGCGGGCAACTATGAGCAGCTGCGACCCTTCACTCAGTCCACAGCCGTCCCTGATTTTCTGGAAGAACCAAGAAGTGGCAGCCACTGTTACTTCTTTATACCCAAAAGTGGTGCACTGTTGACTTATTTAGAGAGTCAGCAGTGGTCAGAGCAGAGATGAGAATACTCGGCAGGCTCAGGGCCGCTCCATACCTTTTCCCCAAACAAACCCCATCTTCACCAAATGGTAACAACCTAGTCCTTACTTTCAATATATTCTCAGACTTGTCTCGTCTAGAAGTCTCTTAACATGTGCACTACAGCTCCTGCTCCTTCCCCTTGCCTCTGAGACCTGTCTTGCGTTGACTAACATTGCCAGTCAATGAACTGTTCTTTCTTTTTTTTTAAACCATTCTTTAGGTATACCTATATAATTTGCAACTTAATCACACTGTAATGGAATGATGTAATACAGTTATAAACAAGAAAAAAGGAAAATTTTCAGGTCATTCTTGTTTTCTAGCTTTGCTTTACGGAATGTTATGTAGCAGAATGCCTCCCAATAATATCATCAGATCGCTGATGAACTGATAACCTGCACTGTCCACTGGGGCAGCCACTAGGCACACATAACTATTATGTATCTGAAACATGGCTGAAAAACTAGATTTTAAGCTTTTAATTTTAAAATGCAACTAGCTCGTGGCTAGTTTGCTGGCCAGAACATCCCTTCAGTCTTAACTATCTCTATAGACAGATAAGTATAATGGATAAATTACGACACACAAACTATCCTAGTCCTCTTCTACCTTCCAAAGCTCTGAAGAGATGAGAAAGTGAGAGACAGCACAGTGTATATGACATATGGAGTCATAATAAACATGTTATTGCTAAAGAATTTTTTCAAAGGACAGTATGGTATACAAAAATGTAGCAACCCTTGTCTTTTTTTGTTAAAGGAGAGATCACAGTTGTTGGGTTAGCTGGCTTCCCTGGGCTAAAGCATGCTACTAAATGCTACTAGAATACATGCTACTAAACCTGTCAAGCTTAGAATCATGACATTGGCCACAAATGGGTCTAGAGGACAGACAGGGCAATTTAGAAACCATTCTTAATGAAAGAAACTGTGATTTGAAGAATAGTCCATGTTGGAGATGTAGCCCAGCAAACATGAGCACTGGCTGCTCTTCCAGACAACTGGGGCTGGATTTCCAACATCTACATGGTGCCTCCCAACATTCTGTTAAATCCAGTCCCAGGGAAGTCTAAAGCCCTCTTCTGGTTTCTCTGTGCACTGCACACACATGGTCCACAGACATACAGAAAGGCAAAACACCCATACCCATTTAAAAAAATTAAAAACAAATTATAAAAAGAAAATGTGCTCAATTCATGATGAACACTCACATGTTTTTAAAGATCTATTTTATTTTATGTGTTTGAATGTTTTGCCTGCATATATGTATGTGTATCATGTGGTCATGGAAGTCAGAAGAAGGTGTTGGGTTGCCTGGAACTAGAGTTACAAATGGTTACGAGCTACAATGTAGATGCTGGGAACTGAACTCAGGCCTTCTGCAACAGCCATCAGTGCTTTCAACCACTGAGCCATCTCTCCAGTATCTTTATCTTTGTGCATCTTTCCACACAGCAGTCCGAGAGGAGGCTTGGACGTCCTGCCATAGGTACAATGCCATCACTTTCCAGTTCCCAGTAACTATCAGCAATGACGATGGAACCATAGGACCCTAACATTCACTGAATGTATTCACAGCTCCTGGTAGGCACTGTGCTCAGCACACTATGTGTGAACTAATTTATTCTTAAAAACAGATGAGAAACTGAGAGTGAGGTTGAGAGGTAAGACAACTGCTCAGTGTGGCCCTTAAATTCAATCCTAGACTTCCTAAGGCAAAACCTCCCAATCTCGTGACTTCAACCATGTGTGAGCATCTGCACCTCTGAGCCTCACCTCTTATAGCTTTAGTCTGTGGAGCAGCAGCACCTGAACTCCTGGAGGCCGGATGCGATGGAGAACACAGTGCAGCCCCTGTAAACCCAAGCCTGCATTTAACAGAATCCACAGAGAGTTGACTTGCCTTGTAAGTTTTCAGAGATGGTAGAGAACAAAAGGCAAGGACAGGCAAGGGAACACATACTGCTTCCTCTCTTCCACAGCTAATAATGTCCTTGCACAGACAGCAGACACGCCTTGGAGGAAGTGAGACAGAGAACAAGGGGGACAAGGTAGAAGAGGAAATAGTTCCAGGAGCATTCAGGGCTCACTGTTGCTTGGTGTTTAGGTCTCAAACTTAAAATTATGCTGAGGATCCAAATGCTCACAGAACATTTCGGAACAAACTTCAGAAAGTCCAAGACTACTTGCTGTACTCGTTATTAAAACCCATCAGGTTGTTCATTACCTATGACTCCATCTCTGCCTTCTTGTGGCTGGTTAGCGAAGTGAGCAATTGCCTGTGGGAAATCTGGCCACCAAATCCTCCCTCCATCTGAGCCTTGGGGCCTGCTTGGCAGATGTTTCTCCCTTGCTCCTTCCCTCCTCCTCAGCTTCCATTCTTGCAGCAGTTAATCCAGATGTTCTATACCATTCCCTGTCTCACAACCACTGCCACGGTGACCTCAGTGAATTTCTCCTTTTAGTACCAAACACTATTTATTTTAGAGTTAGCCTTCCGAATAAAGCAGGTGAGCAAATATCTGAATGTGTGGGGTAAGGACACATTGCATGCATTCCATCTAGACAGGTGTTTAAATTACAGCAGGAATAAATACAGGTGATGGATTGGAAGGAGGGTAGGAGAAACGGAGGAGGCAGTCAATTTCCGGTGCCTGGCCTGTCCAAGTGTTACTGCTTGTTACTGCTGTTTGCTAAAGGTAGCGCAGATGCCAGTACTATAATTAAAATACCATGGAACTGCCCTGATGGATCCCCAGAAAACAACCCCAGCCACTCAGATACATACTCTTCTAGCATGCAAAAGGGCTGCCTGGGGACAGACCAATTAGATCTCCCTGGCTGAAGTTGCACACAGTCCTGCATGCTCAGAAGAACTTTATACCTCAAATATAATCCAAAAAAGAATCACTATCTTATCTATGAGAAACAAGGCCATGGGGAGAATGGGAAGGCACAAAGAGAAACATGGTTTCTGCCAACTCTCAAGTCACATAGGATTTGAGATCTCCAAAACATGACAATACTAAGACAATTCAAATAAGGCATATGGGCTGCCTAAGAAAAGGACAAAACACGGAGAACAGCAGAGAAGCAGGAAGAAATGTTTGAGACACAGAAGTTTGATTTGGTGAAGGGCAAGGTGGGTGGATGGAAGACAGCCAGAGACAGACAACACCTTGGTAAGAATCTACCCTGGCTCTAGGGACAAAAGGAACCTTCTGGGAGCCCCTCCCAAGCGACACTTTGTGAGAATTGTGGTAAGGGCAGGCAAACCGAGAGCTTTTCTGGTTTAAGTTGAAAAGGTTAATGGTTACAGAGAGTTACAGTCGTTAAGTCCCTTGCACCTAGGGAGGACTTGGAACTGGGTTTGTAACCTGACAAAGAAAGCTTTCAAAAGTCCATCTCCCTGCTGTTCATGTTTCCCAAAGTGATGGTGAGGCAGGATGGCGTTTCCTACCATTTAAAAAGGAAAGCTAAAGGGTGGCGCAGTACTTAGGAGGCAGAGGCAGGCCATTCCTGTGAAGTTGAGGCCAACCACCAGCCAGATCTACATATCAAGTTCTACACAGGACAGTCAGGACTCCAATAGACAGACTTTCACTTCTACCCACACCCCAAAAGTAGTGAGTAGTGGAGTGGCAGATGTCACTAGAAGGCTAGCACGTATGAGGTTCCATATCACCTCTTTCTCCACAGGTCACAAGGGAGAGGTTGCTTTGGAATTAGAGGAAAGCTGGGTGCCGCTCTGGCTGCTGCCTCACTTCATTTTACAGATGATGAATGACTGGTCTCAAAGCTCAGGCAAAGCTCCCAAATGCTTGAAATAATAGCTTTGACATGGAGTTTTGTTCCCTTTCTACATAATGACTATACTGCATGATTTCTCCTGCACTGAGACTCAAAGGGCTAGAAAAGCATTTGTGATTCTTGTTGACTAACCTCAGATTCACCAGGCTGTTTTCACAATAGAGATGGAAATTCGCCATCAACCATTTCGTTAGCAACAGTTTGACCTGAGTAATGGTGGCACAGCATGTAGGAGTGGCGTTCGTAACACCAGTCAACTGTATCATGGCATGCCCTTCAAAATCTTACATTTCTTGTTTAGGAAGATCTAGAAAATGATTTCTCATCAATGCACACAAATATTTACCAGGCACGTACTTTGGGTTTGCCACTCTTTTGAACATGGAGGAAGGTGGATGAAAGTAACCCTTGCCTCTATGGAGATGACATTCTAACGCAGTCCTATTTTAATATTCGTGAACGAATGCATCAATGATAGTGAGAGATTAGAATTTGGATCAATTATCAATAATGCTCGATATATACTACCTCAAAGCTTTCAAGTGCTCTAAACTTGGAGGCCAAGTATTCTCAGTATCCGTGGATACATGGGCCGAGAGGGAGCCCATGTGGGACATCTATGAACACTCTGGAGCTGAACACAAGTGCTTCTATATGTACACTTTTTTTTTCAGGAGAAGGATACACCTTTCATTTGATTCTCAAAGGGATCACATGGACTGAAGGGAACGTGCTTTTCTAGAGCTGCATTCCCACTGCCCTCAGAAGCACCCCAGGGCCACTGGAGAAAGGCGCTCTCTGTGTGTTCATACAGACAGACCCATCAGAACATGGGTGGATCTGCTTAGTGCTGTGGAGATGGCCCTCTCCCAGCTGTGGAGATCTGAGCCGTCTAGAGCAGGGCAATGTGGTAGTGGCTTGTTCCACCTAACTTGCTTCATGTGTATTCACAGAACAAACGGTAATCCTTGAACATGACAGATCTCATCTGCTCCAGACTAGTTCAAGGAGAACACAGAGAGGCAGGCGTGCACTTCTTACAAGCTGCTTACACTGGAAAAGACTGGTGAACATAACAAGAGTCACCCTTAAGCAGTTATACACTGAGCACTCCTCCAAAGGCACTCCATGAGTATTCATTAAACTGCTAGCTACAATAAGCAATAAACACATGTTGTAAGGCAGTTTAAATTCCTTTTTTTAATTCCTGGATGCTGATAAAATGAACAAGTTTATATTCCAATCATTAGGAGATAAGAGCTATAATGTTAATCATATTCTAAAGGGAGCTGGGAAGTGCAAGGTATTCTGAAGCACTCCTGGGTTAGTGCTGAAGGTTCCTGGCAACTGCCTCTCCCTCTCTTGAACTTCACTGGCTCCATAACACCCTTATACACCCACAGTGCCTGACAACAGTAAGAGTTCCAGGTCAAGATCCCAGGGAAGCCAATCTGAAAAAAATGGCCAAGTCTCTTTGTAGTGTTTCCAATTTCTGTTTTCTGTTTTTGCAAGCTGGTGTGCACCACTAATAGCCCATAGGTAGACTTACACATATAGGAAAGGGATTACCAAGGCTGGATTCTCTCTCCTCCCTCACCAAAAATAAAGCATGGAGCATCCCACAAAATAGTCTGATAAGGGCCTAATTCAATAAGTAGCCAGTCATCTTGATAGGGTGACTGTTTTCAAACCTGCATGTGGGAGGAGAGAGAGTGCTTGTAACCATGAAAGCAGAGAAAGAGCTACATTCTGACTAAAGAGGCAGAGACCGCTAAGATAAAACCCAGCCATAGAGATGAGCCGTGGGACAGCGACTTCCCAGTGTGTGACATTAACAGAGCCACTTGTCCTACTGGCTTCTATTTCTTCATCATGAACGTAAAAACAAAAACAAACAAACAAACAAACAAACCAGGGAAAAGCACTTTCCCCAGTCTTAAAATAGAAGAGGTAATGCACACAAAGTGTGGTTAGCATACTGCCCAAGACAAAGCAGGAATGTGATGAATGTCGGCTGCCATGGTATGCAGGGTGGGTGTGCTATAATCAATGACAAAGAATGAAGGGCAACAGTGTTAGTGTTAAAGAGAACACAAAATCCAACGACATACAGAAATTCTTTTCCCTTTAGCAAGCACATGGTCTAGAAAGTACAAGGTCCTGCAATAAGTGGTGGGTTAGAAAGAACTGCCATTATGTGGTTTACAGTCAAACAGGCAGGAGATGAAATGACTATCATCCACCTGCTTTAAAGAGTGGCTAGTCAAGGGCTGAAGGCGAAACACAAGAGGAAGACTTCTGGCTGTGGTGGCAGGTGCTCTTCATTGATTTCTTAACCACTATGTCCCGGATGCATACGTTAGAGAATACTGGGGTGGGAGAGAGGGTGGGTTTAAAAACTGTGCACAGTTTAATCTCCAAGGATCTCACAGTACAGTGAAGGAGCACGATGAAGGACCAGGGATGTGGATCAGCAGTTGTGTTCTTGAATAGCATCACATGACCCTGTATTCAATCTCCAACACCGTATGATGATGATGATGACGACGACGAGGACGACAATAATAAAGAGTAAGCACATTTATTAAATAAAGTTGTCCCTCAGTATCCTTAAAGTATTAATTATAGGGCCTCTTGAAGATACAAAAATGTACAAATGATCACATTCCTTATGCAAAATATAATTACATTTGAATATAGCCTTGTATATCCTCTCACAAAAACACCTACTGATAAATTACTTATATGATGTAAAGGCTATAACTTTGTTATGCTTACTTGTTTAGGGAAGAATGACGGTAGTGCCGCCACCCAGATGAAGCGGGGACCAGCGTAACAGTGAATGAGTGAGGTAGCAGTCGTGCAGCAACTAGACAGATGTGTAGCCCAGACGTGCTGACCAGGAATCACTTCTCCTGAGAAGACGGCATAAACTGAGGCATGCAGACTAGCAGAAATTCTAGCTGAGCTATGCAAGACCCTGTATGCTGGAACAGAGACAGGTACCAGTACACCGTAGTCAGACTTTCAGTCAGATCTTGGGTAGCATCACTAGTTTGGGTTTCATATAGATTCTCTCTGAGCAAATACTAGGATCAGACATGTGATTTAACATAACAAGAGGTCTTTAAAGATGAGGAAAAGCAGGAGGACACTGCCAGATCATTTAAGAGGTACCTATAGCGTCCACCTGGAAGATAATGAAGGCCTTTAGCAGAACAGTTGATGTAAGTTAAATAGACAAGATATGGAGCAGAAACACTGGAGTTAGAATGAACAAGACTTGGCAGCAGCTTGGTGCAGAGAGAATGGAGACACAGTTGCTGATAAGTCAGATTCCACCCTCAGGATTCTGGGGTGTCATTGCCACTAACAGCAGAGACTACAGGAAGGAGAACTAACCGCTTTGAGATATGCTGCACGGCGGAGTCTACCTGTGTGCTTCTGAGATATGTTTAAATATTTGGATGCTGGCAAGACAGTTAATGTCCAGCAGGCAGTGGGGTATCTGGACCTTGCACTCAGCACAGACGTACCACATAAAGCTGTGTGTAGGGAGGGGTTTATACATTAAGGAAACATTCACTGGAAGAAAACCTCAGCAAGAAGGGGACAGAACCCAGGGCCACCTCACATTCTTCACCACAGCATCTTGGTTGCTATAGCTCTCTGTGTAGGGCTGAGGCCTTGGGAGAGTCCCTTCTACATCAGCATGCCTACTGGTGTCATCCGTGCTCAGTTCATGTTTAGGAAGCCATAATGGAAGACTTCATAGGTGTCTGATGACATTTCTATGCAACAACATCATACAAAACCACTTCTTCTTCCTTTGGCTTACACTCTGAGCTTTGCCTTCTCTTCTGCAATGAGGCCTAAGCATTAGATGCAGGAGTTGAGTTGTAGATCTATCGGTTGAGACTGGGCTCCACAACTCTGCATTAGGATAGGTTGTGGTTTTCTGTAATGGTCTCTGCCTGTTGAAGAGGAATAAATCTACACTTATCTGTGGTCTAAGGACAGATATTTAGAATGCAGTTAGGGACTGTGCTGGCTTAGTAAAGTGGTGGTTACAGGTTCTCCTCCGAGACCCATGCCTTCACTAGCCCTATAGTTGGCTAGGTTTCCAGTTCCAAGCATGACTTCCCTCTTGTTAAGCAGGTCTTAAGTCTACTTAGAGAGCTGCTGGTTACTGCCAAGGTATGCATGGCACTACCGAACCCTTAGAATTACCGTGCCATGCTGGTTGTTGTTTTGGCTCACAGAGCTGGACAGGAATGTCGGCCACTTCCTTCCTTGGGATTTTTTTTTTTTTTTTTGTGGTGCCTTCTGTAATGGTACAGGAAAGCTAGTCCTCAGGGAGGGGTTTTTGGGTCAGATCTAGCTCAGGCCCTCTGGGCCCTCTGTCTGAGGTGCACAGTGATGGTGATTTATCTTCCACCACTGGCTCTTTTTCCATCTTTTTTCTTTTCTTTTTTTTTTAAAATGAGGTAATCAAGGTCAGACAGTAATTTCCCAGTTCTCATTGATCCCAGAACTAATGTTTTCCCAGTGTACCTTGCTGTCTTTCTAGAAACAGGAACAAGTAACATATATAGTATCAAAAAGTATATTTTCTATCAACATAGACTACAGAGTCAAAAGAAACAGTAAACAGTCATGAGACCAGAGCCTAGTGCACAGCAGCTTGTATGTTCAGATAAGTTCAGAACTGAAAAGAGAATTTCTGAAGCCAAGTCTTATTGCCTGTAATGTGCAGGGAGGACCTTGGCCCCTAGTGCAAGGAGTCAGCACTGACTCAACGTCACTCTCCACATGGAACCCCTGAAACTGAGTCAGGGTCCACTGGGGACCTTTTGGTAGCTACTGAATGAGATGGAGTGATAAAAACTTCCTGTCTGTGGAGGAGAAGGGGAGGACTAATGTCCTGTGAAGCAAACGCTTTACACCTGATCTATTTGTCCACAGCAGTAGGCCTCAGAGCCTCAGAGTAAAGAGTAATGAAATGAAGGAAACCAAATGGCTTTCTGTTCCCCTCCCCATCAAAATGGAAAATCTCAAGGGCTCCTCCCTCTTCTGTGTCTGTCAGCACATTTCAGGAGGCCTGGCCACGTTGCTGCACGGCTGGCTGCGGAGCAGACTGACACAGCACACGGGTTCGTGGTAGGGCCCTGCCTGGGTGGTCTGCTGGTATCCCTTTGATTAAATTCCCAGGCTGGGAGAGCTGGAGCGGCTCCTAATGATAGCTGGGTCCTGAAATCTCAAACTTGCCGGCCGGCCGGAGAGGGCCAGTGCTCCTCTAATGCCCTGTCTCCCTCCCGCTTCTCACCACAGGCTGGGCTCCTTAGACACATTCTTCTGTACACTAGCAGCAATGACCACAAAGAGCCCTGTCTACACTGATCTGCCCTCCCTTGAGCCCTGACTGAGGCAGAGGTAGTGAGATCTCACACCCAGGCTGAAGCCCGGTGCCAACACCCCAGAAGCCCTCCCCTACAGGTACCCTGCATTCTGAAGCACACACAGCAATCACTAAAGATCCCATCCCAGAAGACGGCCAGCCTCTCACACATCAAGGAAAAGGTCTAATCCAACCTGTTTGTGTTCTAAGGTATACATTGAATCACCATGTGCTGAGAATGTATTATATACCTCTTATACTGAGAAGGCACATACTGTACAAACCTTGTTTAAGGGGCCACTGTTTATATGTGGAGAATGTGTGCTCTTCTTATGGGATCTAGGATGTAAATAAAGTTGACTCATAGCAAAAATGATAAAAGGGAATTCAAGAAATCAGCTTCTGTTTTTAACAATATAAATTCCTTTAAAATGCAGGCCCTAATATAAATTCTAAGTTCCCCAAAACCTTTTGACCAGTTGTAGGCTTAAGACCCTCCTCTGTCCAATTACCATCCCTTAGCTTGGTACTGCCTCACCCTCCAGCCCCCTCTCCTCAGCGACCTGAGCAAACTCGTGTAAGAGTGGTATGGCAGCACCAGCACACGCCCCGCCCTTCTGCAGGCCTCCTAAGGTTGAGTTTTCCCCTCCAGCTTCAGTCCAAGTACCCAGTGTGGACTCCCCAGGTCCCACTCATCACTCAACCTGCTGCCCTAGGACACGCATACCAGGGCTCCTGGGGGCTGATTCTGCCCTAACTGTGGTACAGTTGAACGAGTGCTCCCAAGAGACTGCTTTGGCCTTATTTCTATTCCCACTGACAAGCTGAGTTTCCCTCTGGCAGTTATGCTATTCTCCAAAGAGATAGCTTGGGGTGCTCCTGGCTATTAGGACCACGTGTGTGTGGCTATCCCTTTCATAAGACCATGAGTTTATTTCTCGATCAGTCAGCAAGACGTCACATCATGAGTGGTTACCACCAAAGTCAGGAATGGTCTTAAGAGCTTGGATAAAGTATTTTGTTTTGTAAATAAATAATCACAACATAATACAAAGTTTTCTAGAAAATGCCCCTGACTAATAGGCTAAGTAGCTGAAATTACAAATAAAGATAAAATGTTTTTTTTTTCAAAAATCTCTAAAATTTAATTTTGTACGAATCTTCAATATAGTATAAATAATTTAAAATCTGCTTTCCTTGTTCAATGAAAGTCTATTAACTCCTTGGCTACAAAACAAATAATAGTTTATAGGATATAACTAAAGCAATGCTCAGAGGAAAATTCATAGCCTTTAATATAGAATGGTTAAAAAGAAATTAGAAATTTAGTTCTAGAAATAGAGAACTAAAGATAAGAAAACCACAAAGAAGGAACTAGTAAAGATAATGCCATAAAATAATCCCAGAATAAAAAAAAGCAATAATATAAATAGAGAATTAATCTTTGGGGGTGGGTAAGCGCAATTCCAGACAGGCTTTCTCCATGTAGCCCTGGCTGTCCTCAAACTCAGAAATCTACCTGCTTCTGCCTCCTGACTGCTGGGATTAAAGGAGTGCACCACGACCACCCAGTTCAGGATTAATCATATGAAGGGGAGTTAACCCACTGGTCAACCAAAAAAAGTGAGAAAAAGAAAAGAAAGCAGAGATACCAACAGGAACTGAAGGTGAAGGCTGTATTAAGTCAGGGCAACGCTGGCACCCGAGGAGGTTTCTGTCTGGACACAAAGCTGCTGTGCTGACAGAGACAGTTAGCACCTAGGTGCCAGTTCAGAGAGACTCCTGGAGCTCCTGCCCACTTCCCTGCAGGAAGCCACAGGCATTTATCACTCAGCTCAGTTAAGAAATGGAAATAGCTTTCTTTTTAAGCAGAACAGAAAAGAAAAAGCAGCTAGAGAGCAAATGTGTCAGAGTGTATATTAACAGCCACTACAATGAGGCATTACTTATTAAGCAAAAGAAAAAAAAAACAAACCAGAAGTTTTCAAATTACAAATTAAATTCCTGTGTCCTCTGAGAGGAAATGGCTGCAAAACATGCAATGGAGCCTTTTCTGTGATAAAATGTACTTACCTAACAACTGGTTTCATCACATAAGAAACAATGTATTCCTAAAGCCTTATGGGCTGAAATAACACTATTTCCCAAGTACACAGCATTTAGACTTTTCAAAGAGGCTTTTCCACCCCATCCTTAGGACCCAGTTGTATTTCCCCCAGCAAAGAACACATTCAGAGGCTGAGAAATGAAGTGTTCCAGGTTGTACAGGCAGTCAGTGGAAGAAGGACACAAGCCTTGGGCTGGCTAATCCAGCCCTTCCTAGGTGCTCCACCCTGATTTTTGCACAACCCAACACCTCTCTAAGTAGTGCATCACACAAGCACCCTGCTGTGGAGACTCTGAAAGTTAAGACTGACATCTAATGGCAGATTCCGAGGCTTACAAAGCAGAGTTGAAGGACTTGGAGAGCACAGGTCCTGAGGTTGTATGAGAAAGACTGAAAGGTAGAGTGCTTCCCAGGAAGGCTACAAAACCTGGATGATATAGGATCGGGATCTTACAGTTTCCTGGGCTCTGCAACATATCAAATAATAGGAACTGGGAATATGTGAACACTAATATTAACTGTTTTTTATAGTAATCACAAAGAAAATAACTTAATGTCTTGAGGCTTCTACATGTTTAGTTACCTCGAAGCCAAAACACCAGCTTCACTTTTCTCATGGTGTCAGCTGACACTTCCAAATTTCTTCTCCATTTACAATGTCAGGTCTAGTCCCATGAGTCTGTGGCCAGTACCTAACTATTCAGTGCCCTTCAAGTCTGATTACTAGCTTGTTACACTTCTTTGCTTTCAGCTGCACGTTAGGCCTCTTCATCTATAGGTTCCAAACTACTAGGGATTAAAAACAACCCTGCAGAACCACAACCATGTCAGGATTCTCTCTCTGTGCTCAAAAAAGAAAAGAAAAGAAAAGAAAATAAATTTTTTTTTGAACAGAGAACTAGGGTACCACCAGAGAATGGTGAATTGTCTACTTTCATATGTATTTGAAGCAATTTCACCTCGATATTTCCATTTCCTCCCTAGATTTAATTATCATTACGGAGTTCCAACCAATTTTAAAAATTAGCACAACAGAAACAGAAAGACATAACCACATAGTGAGTATCATGGAGTTATTATCATTACCTCATTTAGAGAGTTCTGATTCCATTTAGCATTAAGGAAGAAGGTTTCTACTAATTAATATCATGGAGACTACCATAATAAAACAAAGAGAACCCAGAGATCAAGACAGTGCCACGTACCATATACACACACACACACACACACACACACACACACACACACACACACACACACACACGCTGCACCCTAGAGTCAGTGCCCTTGTGTCTGTGCCGTATCTGCATCAATAACAGACAAGAAACACTCTCAGATCATCAACTAAACGGAAAAATGGGGTGGGGTTGACAACAAAGCTACAACTCTGATAAAAAGATCTATAAATCCAGGACTCACTGGAAAATTTTAAGAATGAAAGCAGTTAATTTAAAAGACCCGGGGCTAGCAAGATGGCTTCAGTAAAGGCAAAAGTTTGCCAGACCTGGTGACTTGAGTTGAATCCCTGGGACCCACATGGGGTGAAAGAACAGGCTACTGCAATTGCCCTGTCACACTTCCACAAACAGTACGTGATGCATGCAAATGGACACATTGTGTGTGTGTGTGTTTTAATCCCTTTAAATTATATTTATAGTTGAAATTTAGATGTTACCTATGCAATACTATATACCATTAAGAGCCAGTAACAGATTGAACTTTGCAATGCCTGTAAGAGTTATTTTTTTTTTTGACAGTTAGGGAGAAACAATCCAGTTTTATAAATATAAACAGAACAGAGACTCAGTAGAGACCATGAGCACACAGGAACAGCCAAGTGATGGAAGGACCAGTACGGCCCACCCCGGCAACCCACTCCCAGAGCCACAGAGCTCAGTGGCAGCCTGGTCTGCCCCTACCTGCTGGGTGAGGAGACTGATGTGACTGGCTGGAGAATACTGCCTGGCTGCCTGCTTCTCCGCGAGCCGCTGCAGTTCAGCTGTAACCAGACTTTGGTTGTACCTTCTGCTGAATGAAACATCTTCACCCTCTTTTTGGGTTTTGGCTATTCCTGAATGATGCTTGTGTGGGTGGCATGACCCTGCTGAAAAAGGGAAAAAGAGTTCTCACCATTGAAGAATCAAGTCTTGAGTAAAATTAACAACAGTGGCAAACAAATAGCAAGCCAGCAGACACTGATGAATCCTAGGGAGCTCTAACAGCATAAAGGCCAAAGACGGCCTTTGAATGGTCATACAACTCTATATAAATCCTTGCCATACCCTAAGTCTCCCTATAGCCAAATGATCATGTGTTTATCAACGTGTGTCGGCTTATAACGGATTCTGATGGCAGGGATCTGGGAAGAGCCAAAGTTGGGATTCCTGGGGCTGCAGCTGGGCAGCAAGGTTAGTATCACTGGGAACAACGGAGAACCCAAACATTAAAATTCTTATTATTTTTGGCTTATTACATCAATACATATGTCTGTCTGTGGCATCAATGGTAACAGCACTTACAATACTAACAATGCTCCAAAAGAAAACAGGTAAAAAAAGAGAAACCAAGTATTCTTAAAAAACTAGCAATGATTTTGAATTCACAAGTGACTGTCCTCTCAGATTTAAATTTTCTTTTTCTTTTTTTTTCTTAGATATGTTCTTTATTTACATTTCAAATGATTTCCCTTTTCCTGGTTCCCCTCCTCCCTGAAAGTCCCATAAGTCCTACCCCTCCCCCCCCATTCCCCAATCAACCCCCTCCTGCTTCCCTGTCCTGGTATTCCCCTACATTGCTGCATCAAGCTTTTCCAGGACCAGGGGTCTCTCCTTCCTTCTTCTTGGGCATTATTTGATACATCGTGAATTGTGTCTTGGGTATTCCGAGCTTCAGGGCTAACATCCACTTATCAGTGAGTGCATACCATTTTCAACTCTTTGATCACAATAAAATCAAGTTTCAAGTTTTCTTCTGATTATAAAATCTCACTGAAAAGCTATTTTTAAAAACCACAGAAGTAGAAATGCCGTAATATATTTCAGGTCTATCTACTTATGCATCTTTGTGGTGCTGGGGACTGAGCCAGGACTCTCAAGCTCCCAGTCCCCTTCTGTCCTTTTACAATGCTAATGAAAGTATGCTCATTCTGTGTATGTAATGTGACGGCATGCCTTTAAAAGGCCTTTTCATGTTTACTGTGTTATCTGGAATATGCATATATTTTTACAAGGCATGTGTAGGTTACAAGTGCATTATGATGAGCACCTGTAACTGTCAACAAAGCCCAGGAGTTACATTAGCAATGCCATGGTTAGCCAGCGTGCTCCTCCCATGTCTCATCTCCCTTTCACTCAGTTTATTCCTTTTGTACAACATCGTTTTATCATATACACGAGTTTTCCTGTGGGTATATGTCTATATAGATGTGTGTGTGTGTGTGTGTGTGTGTGTGTAGACAGATAGACAGATGGATAGATAGACAGACAGACTAGATAATTTGCTTATTTTCAGGCTCCATTAAAATGGCATCTCACAACAGTAGGTCCCCAGTGTTAGCTTTCATCACTTAGCATGACATTACCAAGACGCACCCTCACTGGGTCAGTGTATATAAACTCATTTATCTTTTTTTGCTGCCTTGTTATCCTTCATTCCATCGGCAGTTCCTCTGAACCAGCTGCGGTTAGGTTATAAACAGCACAGTGCACACTCACGCAGACCCAGCGGAAGCGCTTTGCTCGTACCTATGCCCAGGAGTGGGACTGCTGGGTCACGAGGCACATGTATTTTCAAACTGATGTGACCAGATGTACCAGAGCGGTATGCTCTCCACGCCCACGCATGCGTTCTTGCTGACCCACACATCCTTTACTGTGTGGGGCTGTCAAGCATTTGAGCGCTCCTTTCTCTAACAGGCTAATAGTTGTGTAATTAAGAACGATGTTAGATGTTGCTGCTGTCCTTTGAAACCTTGTCATTTTTCTATTGTCTTTTTCTTGAGTTATTAGAGTTGTGCTTTTGTTTTTTTAATTCTGCTCCATATAATAATCCTACAAATAGTTATTTTAGGCATTATGTTCTATATCTGAAAAGCTATTTTTGTTTTTGAAACAGGATCTTACTATCTTGCCCAGGCTGGCCTCCTGAACTCATGATACTCCTGCCTACACAACTAAGTGTGGGTGTCACCATTGACAACTGAAATTTATTTTTATATGTGGGTGTGGCGGGGACCTGATCTCACTTGCCATGGCATCACTTCTGAGAGAGAAAGACCCTTTCCTTCTGATGAACAATGCCACCAACTGTGTTGACTTCTTAGCTTTGTTTCTTAACTTTCTCCTATGTTCCTTTGGCCATTCTGTGCTTTTGCAAATACCATGCTTTCTTACCTTTACATAAGTCTTAACAAGAGCTCGGGAAGTCCCCAGTCCTCCTTTCTCTTATCACTTAGAACAGGCTTATCAAATGAGACAGTAAACTTGCTGGGGTTTTCTGAGTGAGCTTTTGAACCCAGTGTGACGACTAAGATCTGAAGCTTCCTTCCTAAGCCCACACACTTATTTGTCCACTGACTTGGGTTTTCTCTGAAGGCTTTTGACAATTTATAAAAAGTCTTTTCTAAACTTTTCCCAGGGCAGCTCATAGTTTTATGCTACTGTCCAACATGCTTTTAAAAAACTGTTTAATGGGTGATAATGGATTTAAATGCTGTGTATAATTAATACCAAGGAATCTAAACTTTGGGGTATGGTTTCTGGCAGGCTGACCATTTTTGTCTGGATGCCCACATTCCCAAGAGTATATAGGCACCACAAACTGAACTGAGTGGGTTTCAACTGATAAAGTATATATAATAGAACCTACCATTTAAACTTTTATTTATACTCTGAAACTTTCATACATTTTCATTATGTTGATATAATATAACCAACTACTATATAATAATTAATTATAGATAATTAACTACTCTCTCCCAATACCCCTTCATCACTCACCAAACTTTGTATTCTCTCTTTTATTACATATATTTTCAATTGAAACAATTGTTCTCAGATAATATATAGCTCAAAAGTTTTTTCCAAAATGTACCTAGAGATCATTTTATGTTTTCTACACAGTCAGGATATTATCTGCAATTAAGTTTTATCGTTTCAGTTTTATTTATGCTTTTAATCTTTTATGCTGCTTCTGACTTCCAGTGAAATGCTGAACAGCACCTTTGCCTTGCCCATGAAGTAAACAACAGGACCATGGTCCCCATCTTCTCATTTAGAATGACCCATCTGTAGCTCTGGGGCTGACAACCTCTTTTCAGGTTAACAGGGACCTTCTCTTTCCAGTATTCAGAATCATTACGAGTGAGTTTGGAGTTTCCATTTTCTGAATTTGTAATGATGTCGTGAATGTCTTTTTTTTCTTCAGTCTGTCAATGTGGCAGGGGTACTGCAGGTCAGGCCCACACTCCTTAAATAGACTTTGCTTGTAGTACACACTACCTTTCAGATGTGGCTAGATTTGGCAGGCTTTTATTGTGATTAGAATTTTTGCATTTATGTTTATAAACAAAGCTGGCAATTTTCCTTTTTATCACTAACTAATTTGGTTTTCAAGACAAGTCTAGTCACACAAAATGGGTCAGAGTATTTTTCCATTCTCTAGTAATTTTTAATATTAGAATTATCTACTTCTAGAAAGAGCACTAGAAATGACCTACCAAATTATCTGGGTCTGATGATTTCTTTCAGAGAAGAATTTTAAGTACTATACCAATTATTAATACTCATAGGACTATTCTGGCTTTCTTCATGGTTCTGAGTCAATTTTACATGCTATACTTTTAATGAAGTTTGTCCATCTCAATTTAGGAAAAAATTAAGTTGTTGATCAAATCCTATTTTTTTCTCACCTATGCATCTTTCTTTGTCTGCTCCTCCTTTACTTGTAGAATGTTCCTGTCATCTTTCTCTTCATTTACTAAGTGCTTCTCTACTTTATTAGAGACAGTCCACAGTGCCTTTGTACCCTGTTCTACTTCTGACCCGTGTGGGTTTGCGTATCTCTCTCCTTAGATGGAGATCACTGTTGGTTTCATTCTTCCCCACACACCAAGATGTGCAGGCTGCTACTCAGAACCAGAATAGCAATTTTCTTTACAATAAGATTTCTTTTCCCATTACTGATTTTGAAATACACAGAGATTTTTTTTTTAATAGATCCCTTGGTTACTGGCTTTTAGCTTAATTGTGGTGTGGGCAAAGAATAATACTATATGATTCCAAGTCTTAAAATTTTCCTCCTTGCTTATGATATAGAACATAACTGATTTTTATAAATATGTGTTACTGAGTAGATATTTTCTCTATTTATTGAGTGCATAGACCTAAATATGATCAAGAGACAAACTTAGCATCCTGTTCAAATCATCTTTTCTAAAAAAATCACATTTATGCATAAGTAAACAAGGAACACAGTAAGTGTTCAAATCTGTAGAAAAGAACGATACCAGCCAGAGGCTAGGAAGAGAGAAGCAGATGACTGCTAAGAGATTTGAGATTTCTTTAAGGGGAAGAGACAGTGTTCTGAAGTTATGCAGTTGGTGTTTATTATACATATCTATAAACATAACTTAAAAACCACTGAATTTACATGAAATAACCAAGCTTCCAAGTAGGGCTTATTATCTAAATAAAGCTGCCATGAAAAAGTGGGCTGGAGATACAGCTTACTGCTAGGGCAGTTGCTTAACACATGTAAGGTCCTGGGTTCAATTCTCAGCATTATAAAATAAATAAGAAGAAAACTTGATTGACAATATGGGTCTACTTCATTTAAAATTAAATGTCCTATCTGACGCATTCTTTGGTCAGGTCATTTTTAAGTTGTCTGATGTCAGGAATAACTACTTAAATCAGAAAAAAATGCAGAGTAACTTCCTATGTCAATGGTGGTCTGCAGTAGGACTCTATATGCCCTGCCCTTTTCATCTCTTTTTGTAGAACCTAAAAGCAGCCCTGTTTCATTCTGCATCAGTGAAGGAATGCTAGTGGGCAAAACGCAGACCCTTCTTTAGTCACAGCAGAAGGTAGCAAAAGAGAAGGCAAAGGAAAAGAGGCACTCTGTTGTCATGGGCTGGGGAGTAGCTGTCACTACTCCCAGGCAGTCAGGCAGTCAGTCTTCATTTTCTCACTCACCTGCCTTTGCTGAAGAGGGACGAGACAGTTTCTGGCTATAGATGTGTGCAGCACTTTGGAAAGAGGAAAAGGGACCAATGGTGTAGCTGCCTGATCGACAGCGTGGCAGCCCAGTGGGGCTTACGTTCTGGGTCCCAGGGTGTATGGAGGGAGAGGCATTGTCAGGGATGGGGTTCAATAAAAGTGCTGACTGGTGAGGCATGCTGGGAATAGCTGGAGAAATTTGAGATAAAGAATTACGGTGGCCAGGGCCTGACGAGAGGGCAGAGGTTGTGATAATAGACGACAGATGGGTACTAGGGAGTCTCTGCAGAAGAACAGCAGCAGGACCAGAGAAAGAAGAGCAATTGGTATACACTAGCTTAGCCTCTCTTCCTGCTGAAGTGGTAAATCCTATTAAAGCAAAAACAAAACAAAAGAACAGGTCATTTTGGGAAAAATAAACATACAATCTCTATGACACATAAACATTTTATAACATCAAAATAATGTTAATATGAGACAAAAATCATACAGACGTTAATGAGTATTCATCTTGAACTTAATACATTTTGCTTACCAGAGACAGCCTGGTAACAAAATTTTTACTTTATTTCTATCCCTTTCTAAAAGCTTGAGTTGAGACTTCCCCAGAAAGCAGAGCAGGACAAAGTCTCTCTACAAGGAGCAGCTAATTCCTCACCCTCTGGAAAAAAAGCAAGTGCTCAAAACTTCTAAAGAAAATGGAAAATGCTTTTGAAGGAAAATAAGTTATATATAGTCAGGAGAACCTTCTAAGGGGAAGGAAAGAACAAGAGGAAACTTCCCTGGGTGACAATGCCCCATGCACTTACAATATTGCACACCTGAGGATTGATTTTCTTTTAGAGGTATATCAGAGAGCAATGTGTGTTTCAAGCACTCACGAGATAATTTATTGGAATGGATTTCTGTCGCCTGTTGCTGTTTGGGTTGCTTTATTTTCACTTCCTGTATCGTCTCGGGGTGATCTGAAATAAAAAATATTGCCTTAGGCACTTTTACTAATCAAAATCATTAACATGAAACATAAGTGTTAATCAATGCTGGGAAACACTGCACATTCCACTACGACTGGAGTGCACAGCTGACTGAGTGATTCCCCATGATTCCCAGCACCAGCTCCATCTCACTCAAACCCAAGGCAGGAATCTATTGACCGTGACCCAGTCAGGGCATGCATGGAAATTGAAATAAGAGAATTCGAGTGCTTCCACCAGGACTCCAGACTGTGGCAGGGGATGGGAGATAAGAGATCACAGTGGCTGGCAGGACCTGCTGGAGCCAAGTCAGCATACATGCACAAGAGTGGTACTGTGAGATGCAAGCACAGCCTCACTGACTGTTGGTGTACCATCTGACTATCCTACAACATGTGCCTCAGTTTACCTGAGGCAGGTTGATCATATTTAATGGTAAAACCAGTTTCCACTGTAGCTGTTTTTCTCTACTATAAAATTCTGAGACAGAACAGTCCAAAGTTATTCATATACTTAGAAAAATGTCCCTAAGTATGTGGCAAAGGCAAGATTTATCTAAAAATTCGGGGATGACTGACAGTGTGTGGATCCTGCTCTCTCCACTGCCATTCATAGGGTAATGCTGCTACTTGCCTGATCAGTTATAAAATGAGCCCAGACACCAGACTATCAAATACCTTTTTTTTTCTTGTTTGAAACCTTCATAACCATCTCTAGGTTTATACAATAGAAAAAGCAGGAACTGATCTTCTAATATAAAAATCACCATTGAAAAACAGATCTAAAGGGCCAGGTGGTGGTGGGGCATGCATGCTCTTAATTTCAGCACTCAGGAGACAGAAGCAGGTGGATCTCTGTGAGTTCAATGTTAGCCTTGTCTACAGAGTGAGTTCCAGGACTGCCAGGGCTACACTGAGAAACCCTGTCTCAAAACAACCAACCAACCAACCAAAGCAAAACAACAACAAAAACAAACAAATAAAAACAAAACCACAAAAACAAAACCAAACCAAGCAGATCTGATAATTTGAAATGGCCCATCTGTGTTTAACAGGAGCTGTTGGTACATGCTACTGGGTTTTCTCCATTACTGTCAAGGGATAAGCTGCCACACGAGTACCCATGAGGGCCCCAACTCACCAGGTGAGTTCTCTAACCTTACCACAAAAATTTCTCAGCCTCCCTTCCACAATAAACTCCATTCATCAGATAACACTTTATAAACACAAAGGCTTTGAGAGCCCAAGTGATTAAAGTGCTAGGAGCTATCAAAGGGGCTGACACTAAATATGAAAACTATGAGAAAGAAGAATGGACAGAGGAATATGAAGTTAGAAACAAGCTCTGAGAGGAAGCTGGGCTTGAGAGGACTATGAACAACACGATTCAGTAACCATTCCTAGTAAAGCTTCATGGAAAGCCAAAGTGAAGTTTACAATACGGGGCTGAGAGGCTGTAGCTGGGGGGGGTGGGGAGGAGAACCATGAGGCTCTGGGATCAATCCCCAGCCCTATACACACAAAACAAAATTAACTTTTCTTTGGGAAATTCATTTTACATTTGAAATGATCAATTTTCCTGAATATTTTCCACATTAGACTGGGATAGCCTTGAGAGCTTCGAGATTGAGTCTAGAACTTAAAATACTGACAAGGGGCTGGACACATGGTTTTGTGGTCTTAAGCACACTGGCTGTTCTTGTAGAAGACACCCACATGGCAGTTCATAACCCAGAGAATCTGATGCCCTTTTCATGGTCACCAGGCACACATGGTTCACAGACATACATGTAGCAAAACACATGTAGGTATTTTATTTTATGGATAAATTATCCATAAAATAAAATACCTACGTTAATATACTTGCATCCAGGTTTGAAATGAGTCTTACATTGAAAGCACAGAACTTGCTGATGCAGCTATGTCTGCTATGCTGTTGTTGTTGTTTATAATAATGTAGTCGACATTGGATTCCTCTGGTGTTCTTCAGCAGTGAGAACATTCAGAAACACAAAGAATGTCACAATGCCTGGAGGAAACCAACATCATCTAGGGCCTGGGACCAAGATTATCAGTCGCCCCATTAGGTATGGAACTGCCCCACATAACAAGAACAAGAACAACAACAACAACAACACTCTATCCAAGATGCCAGTGGTGCTGAGAGGCATGGACAGAGACAGGCCAAGGAATGGAAACTAAGAGCAAAGCTTTGACTTGAGCAGATGACCGCTGAAAGACTGGACCCTGTGTGCTGAGGAAGCTGGAGCAAGTGCTCAGCTCCTAGAGCTCATGTTCTCAGCTGTAATGAAGTTTGAAAATGGAACCTGTTGTGCATGCTATGTGGAAGCACACAGGAAGATGGATGTTCATTATTAAAGATCAGGTTCTCAAAATAAAAAGAAAAGAAAACCCCAAGCCCCGTTGTTGTCATGAAAGATGAAAATGTAGCTCTAAAGGATGCTCTTCTTTTGCTTTAAAGATAGAGTAGAGTCCCTCCTGCTCACTCGCCCACCAGCCTCGGCCCCACTGCAGAGTTCAGTTTTGCTGGAGACTGGTGTGCTGTCAACTTATTCCTGCTTCTTCTCTGCACAGCTCCATTTTCTGCTTGTTCGCATTTTTCACTCATTAGCTGGCATACTTACCACCTTTTGTTCCACTATCAGAGTAACTACTGCTGTTCTTAGAACTTTTAGAGTGAGTTCCCAGGAAGACACTGGCAGACTTGGTTTTTTGGGTATAAAAAGTCAACACCTCCTCCAGTTCAGCCTCACTAAAATGAAGAAAAGAACATGGTCAGCACAGGAAGCTGCTCTGGAAAATCTTTTGACATTTTATTATGGAAACAGTAAGCAGGGGAAAAGAAAGTGAGAGGCACAAGCCGAGTACTCCGCGTGAACAGACAGTTTTAAATGAAGCATAAATGAAATCAACTGGGAAAATGGAGACCAAGGTAAGGCTTTATTAACCTACACAGAGATTTTCTAGATCTGTACTATCTGATCCAGCAGCCACTAGTTACATGGAACTATTTAGACTTAGTTTAAATCAAATAAAATTAGAAGATTCTGTTCCAGAGTGGTACCATTCACATTTTCAAGTACTTCGTAGTCACCTTCAGAAAGTTTTATAGAATCACAACACTCTTGGTAAGGACCTGAAACCACAGATTGGGTAAAAAGCTTATCAGCAACGTATTTTTATAATACTCTCTCCCCAGCTTACACACAGCAGGGAGTGGAGGAGGGGTGCACCTTTAAAAAACTCAATAAGAAAATGATTATTCATAGCCACAGAGGGCAACCATCATCTGGCTGTAGTTTGCAATGCATCTCCATCATTTCTAGATAGCTGAAGTATCTTTCCTAGAAGGTCTACAAGTTATTTTAATTGGCTGTATCAGAAATAAGGAGACAGAGTGTGACCACAGAAAAGATCCTTAATTATCTGAACAGTACATGAGACAGCACTAGATGGGCACTTTGAATTAAGGAAATTACTTATGTTATAGATACCCACAAAGTTTAATTAAAGTGTGAGAAAACAGAGGAGGGTCTATAGGGGCCTCCCAGTAAACGTAACATGCAGATTTCACTTGATCTCAGCCAAAGGGCTCGAAGTTATGATTTGGCACGTACAGCCACTTTTTCATAGTCATTTTTCTATGCCTGGAGCTTGGTATTGTTCCACATAGGTAGCCTTCAAGGAGGTGAAGCAACCCGCCAGCCATCTTCAGAACATACAAATGAGAACCCAGGAAACCACCTCTATGGATCTCTAAACCCTCAGGTCTCCAAGGAGTAAAGCAGCACAAGCTACATCGCGTTAGAGACCAGCAACTATCTACAGCTGGGGTTGCAGTGGGCCCTGCTTCCCTCCGGCAGAGTTTTATTTGGCATTCTCAGAATACTGGAAGGCAAGGGATGGATAGCTGGCCCAACTACAAGCCACTCTGTACCTGTTTTATCCTCTGCCCACTTCCTCATTTAGGTCTCCCTGACTCCTTCCTGCAGGCATTTGAGTTTGTCAGCCCATTGAAGGAATCTGTGTACTCGCCCTAACTTACTAAAAACCCTACTCTGCCCACAGTTCCCAGCAACTGTCCCTTAAGTTATAATCAATAAATATGACCCAATGTATTTTCATCTCCAACACTTTTCTAGTTTAAAGTATATATGGTTTATATTTAGCAACCAGTTAAGTTTCCTTTATTCCTTCTTTGCTTTCTTCCTTTCTCTCTTTTCTGTTTTTTCTTTTTTTTTTTAAAGTTTGAGGTTTGTTTCCTTCTATTTTTCTATTTTAGTCCTTTATTTAAAAAAAAGATACTATTTTCTTGGTGTCATCCACTTTTTTGCCTTCTCTGCTTTTAATCTCTTTCATTTATTTCTTGACTTTGTGTGAGAACATCCATGCCATGGTACAGGTGTGAAGAACAACCTGCAGGAGTTGTATTTCTCTTACTAACACACAGGTTCTGGGAACAGAACTCAGGTCTCTGGCTTGAGAACAAGCGCCTTTACCCACCAAGCCATCTTGCCCTTTTTTGCTTTTGCTATTTTTATAAGGCTGATGTAGGAAGCTGTTTCTTGCTTCTTTTCTATACCTGCTTTCTCAAACATATTACTCATAACTTCAAAATATCCACAAAATAGTGTATACAATTACAGACCCTACAAAATGATGTTTGTGTTTGTTGCATACCTAAAACACAAGCCACTGAGGCCACGGTGAGGTCTGTAAAGGAGTTGACCAAGAACTTTACTGTTAGTAACTGATAAGCCATAACCTAACTTAACTTCACAAATAATGGAATGGATTTTCTAGTGATATGCACCCACTGTGACTTGGACAACTACACACTAATTAAAGGGGCTTAGAGTTGCTTTTTCCCTTTGGTTTAGTGGTTTCTGCACAACTCTCTAATTTGAAAAAATTAGATTTTTAGATTTTATTATTTTGTTTGTATTGCTGCTTTGTCTGTCTGTCTGTACATCATATGCATACATACATACACATTCCCTCAAAGGTTAGAAGAGAGTGTCAGATCCCTGTGAGTAGAGTTAGAGATGGTTGTGAGCCATCATGTAGGCGCAGAGAATAGAACCCAGGCCTTCTGCAAAATCAGACAATATTTTCATCCTCTGAATCAACTCTCCATCCTGACAACTCTCCAGTTTAAAAAAGCATCTTCATTCTGAGTCTTTACAAAAGTTAAAATTAAGTGGTTTGTTATCTCTTCCTTTGGAAATACAATGTCAATAAGCAAAATGATGTGGCTGGCTTACATCAAAATAGAGTTGAGCATAGAGATTTTCAATTTCTCAAGGTCAACCCTAAGTATGAAAAACTTGTTCTGTTTTATATCAATTGGGCGTGACCCTCACAGTGTTGAGAAACTGCCAATTCCTCACCCTACTCGATGTGGGTAAAATGTGGTCATCTCCACAGCATCAGTAGGTCAGGAACAAATGTGGACTCCATAAACACTACAAGTCTCTAGCTTTCCATTTCTAAGAGGCTCTTGGTACTATGAGGGCTGTGTACTTTGAAGGCTGTCTAGAGCTGCAGCCCAGACACCACGCAGCAGTGTTTTGATAACTGAAGCCATGACAACAGCAACACAACTGGCTGAGATACGGAGAGGCCAAGCCTGCAAGACGTTCCCTTGCTTGGAGACCGAGTTTGTTCACATCCATGTATCAGAAACAAGGGCTGCTGGGGATTGAGTGGCAGCTCAGGAGAGGGAAGGACATGGCTACTCATCAAAAGGGATCAGTACCTTGCTTGTTGGATAAACTTCTGAAAGCTTTCTGCGTTCACACCATCTTCTTCCTCTTCTTCAAGTTTCTTCTTTGATTTCTTTTCAGCCATTTGTTCTGTTTCCTACCCATTTCCAACCCCAGAGAAGAACAACAGAATCAAACTGACTCCTGGTGAATGCGCTTTATCTGCTTTCGTTCCCTTGGGTTACAGTCTTACAGTAAAGACTTTGTATAATTCTTCCTGTACTTTCACCACCTAAAAATCTGACATGCTACTTTTGGTCACCATTTCATGCAATGTTTTGAAATTCCCAAGTAACAGTGGCAGAATGTAATTTTTAAACATGTTTTTACTTTCTACTAACACATCTCATAGAGAGATGGACCTTTTTATCTGGGATGATAATTCTAGCTTCACAGTGTGGCTGGACAACAGACACCATATTTTGTTACAATTCATAGAGGAAGGACTAATCTTGAAAGAGTCTCTTGAGTCTGACTTGTGTAAGACAACAGAGAATTCTCAATAGATTACAGGGTAAACTGTGGCTACAGGTTAGTGTGCTGGCACTGCAACTAGCCGAGCCTTTCCATGTAATTTCAGAAAAGTTATGTCAACTTCTAGGACTCAGCTGTTCCTCTTACATAGTGGCCATACTTTTTCTCCTGAAAATATTTTTTAAAATGGATACTAGAACCTTAGAAATAAGACACTTTGGAAAAATTCTAATTAAATACTGTATCACCTAGGTGTGAAATCATATCCCTGTTTCAAACGTCTCAGAGAAGAAAATCTAACACTTCCAAAATCACAGTATAAGTTCACTCTCAAATGATCCACTTGCCATTGTCTGTAGTCACTATACTACAATACAGTTACACACAGCAAGACCTGTTTCGGGTATACGCGAGTACAAAAGGAATGTGCAGTTTCCTAAGAGCTGAATACAGGCACTGGTCCTAATGACAAGCAGGTTTGCAGTCAAGCTGGACAGCCTACAGAGCCACGAAGGGGATGGTGCTGACAAGAGCGCAGAGCAAGGCAGACTGGCCTGTCCCCAACAGTCTGAGAAGCCAGCACACAAGGCTATCCACTCACCTTGTTGTACACAACGATAAAGTCACCTAGCTGGTGGGCAAGGATCCTTCTGCGTTCCAGAAGTGCCAACCGCCGACTCGGTAATACCATCCTCAGTGAGTGCTGGAGGTTGCTTGATGCTCGCTTAAGAAAACGAACCACTAGTTCCTGCGTAAATTACAGAGAAAGAGAAGCAAGAAAGTAGGGATTGTGCCAACCATCAGAAGACAAGTCATAATGGAACTGAACACAGGTGTGAGAAGGCAACAAACTGAGATTGGAAACAACGGGAGACTCGAGGAGAGGCATGACACACAGTTCTATAAGCATGCGAGGTATAAGATGCTACAGAAAGGCAAAGCAAAAGGATCTTATTCTCTTTCTCAGTATGCGGGCAATCAAAAATTAAAAATCAAATGTGGATGCAAATAACTATGTAGTAAGGCAGTAGTCAAACACTACAACATATAAACAGAATTATCATAATTCAGAGTATAAATATTACTTCTAATAAGGTGCTCAAACACAGCCAGTTAGGAAATGTAGCATTCAAAGTCAGTGCAAACTAAAATCACAGAGGCAGGTGAACTCATCAAAGGTGAGAAGGCAGAAAAATCAGAATCAGGTATGATGGCGCATGCTCATAATCCTGGTGCTTGGGAGGATGAGGTAAGAGGATGGCAAATTAGAGGCCAGTCTGGGCTACAGAATAAGATCCTATAACAAAACAAATCAGTATAGAAAGAAACCTAATAGAAAATAATGCCGAGGACAGAGAGAAAAGGGTTAAATGACAGACTTCCAAAAAAGCTGGAGCAAAAGAGGATCACAAGACAAGGTTCTGGATCTGGACGCTAAGGTCACATTGAGAGACTTCATATAAAGACCAAGAGGAAAGCACGTGAAGTGAACGAGCAACACTGCAGAACTACTGCTTATAAAAGTGAGGAAGGAAAATAAAACTGCTTTGGTAGCTGCAAGGTGACACATCTTTTTTCCTACCAAAGGATAAAGGAACTGTGAGAGCTGGGTTGGGGAAAACAAAGAAGGGAGTGGAGGGGGCCCAGGGGCAAGGGAATAATGACAGGTGGGGATGACATGACCTTCAGTACAAGAATGGACAACAATACCTCTCTTAAGAGGAGAAAAGAATAGAATCTGAAATTGAGACGATCTCAATCTAGTCATTTATAACATCACAAACTCAGAGAGATTGTGTGGAGCCAGAGACCTCAAAAAGACAACATCCCATAAAATAATAAAACTGTTTTCAGGAGGGTGGGTCTTGAGGCTTTAGGTGAGGTGCTGCTGAGCTATCAGATACAGACTCTCTGAGCCTAGCCTGGATCAGAGGGGGGAAGCTGTCTCTGTACCGTGTTCCTCAAAAGCAGCTGGTGTAGCTCCAGGTATATTTTCAAGAATTTGCAGTGATGATCTTATATATTCATGTAGAAACCCCTAAATCTTGGGTAAATACTCAGCCAGAAACTGGAATAGTTAGTTTGGATGTTTTTGTTGATGTGCCTGCTTTGGGCTGTTTTAAGTGATTTTTTTAATTTGATTTTTGATCATTGCTCTCTCCTCCAATTTCCCCGAGTATAAAGGGTAGAGACTCTTAACTAGAGGCTTGGATTTCACAGTTCTCTGCTGTCTTTACTATAGGGTAGTTTAAGTTACTATTTTAAAACATTTTTTCAGTGGAGCAGATAAACCAATTCTCAAACAGGCATGCTCAATTTTCCACTTGTAAAGAGCAGAGCTAACATTTTCCACTGATGGCTGAAATATTATGCATGACACACAAAGTTTATCTCTGGTTCTTGTGGCTACTTTAAACTCATCATTTGTTTTCTGAGATAACCAACATGAATTTTTAAAATACACCTTGCATTATATAGAGAGAACTAAAACGTAAAGTCAGCACTGGCAAAGAACACAGCCTCCTCAAAGTTAAAGGCTGCTCCGTCTGTGGTGACGCCTGTAGTTTGAAAGGCCTTGGCAAGGCTGTGGGGCCCTGTACAAGCTCTGACCTTACCAAAGATCGATGCTCCCTGTCACTGGGAGCTGAACTATTAAATCATGGGTGTGTTCAAATAACTGATGTAAGATCAAAATTGTCATTAATTTTGATGCTAGTAATCTAAAAATTTACACAATTATAAGTAAAGAAGTTAGGCTGACTAGTGGTACTTTCTGAGATATTACAGAGGCACTGACTTTCAAAGAGCTAACTGAACTAACTCCTCAGGCCAGAAAATAATGGAAACAAGGCATGCCATATGGTGCCTGTGAGCGCATGTGCCACATATTCATCTAGAGGTCAGGGGACAACTTGTGGGACAGAGTCTCTTGTCTTTACATGGGTTCTGGGAATCAAACTCAGTTCTCTAGGCTTCCATGGTAAGTAAGACTTTAGCTGTTGAACCATTTGCTGAGTCCTGCAATAATTCTTTTCTCAGAATATATTGCTGAGCCGGGGATAGGAGGAGAGAAAGAACAGTCAAAGGTCCTCAAAAGCAGAGCCTCACCATCTGTTCATCCTCTTTGGCAGCCCAGCTGGGACTGAGTGTCTGACCACCACTGTCTTTTGTCAGACGGACTTGCACATGCTGAAGATAGGCAGAGAATGCTAACCGGGCCTGCACTTTGCTGTAGAAATCCAAAACAATACATTGTTATGAAACAGAATGGTAAATCTACCAACTACATACCTGTCTCTCTCCAAGTGATCTTTAAGGATTCTTCTGTCAGGATGGCTAAGAATATGAAAACTGTTATACAGACACTTCTGAATAAAGAACCCTTCTAAACACTCTATAAGCTTTTAGATTTTTTTCCCACACAAAAACTAAAAACCACTTCTCCTGCCCATCATGCTGCCTCTTTGAGCTTTGAAGAACGTTCTTGGGAGAAGGCAGTGTTCAGTGTTCACTGGGCCACTGGTAGTAAAAATGAAAGGGTGTGGTGTTGGAAGCCCTTCAGGACATACTTATCAGTTAGGATAGAGATTCAGGTTTTGTTATGAGAACTAATATTCCTAGCATGGAAAAGCCTCTGAAACAGGAACTAGATTAATCCTACAAAGAAACTTTTGAACCCAAATTTTAAGGTCTTGCATTTCTCAACTACATGACATGAGTGGCTGGAGCACAGAACAAGTGACTGGTCCAACAGAGCTTGGTGTGCGTGACTTGACAGACAGGGACAAGCCCAGATGTTCTGCAGGAAAAATATCCTTCAAGATGGTAAAGCACACCATGGGGACAGCTGTTCTCTGCCTGGTGGTCTTGGTAACAGGCAAGGACTGTCCTCAGGTTGCAGTGGGAAAGACAGAGAAACAACAACGACTTTCACTTCAGTAGCTAATTGTGGCAGATCCGTTTTCTTTCAGGCAAGATTTTGGTTACTTCAGCTGATTGGCCTCCTGACACTATAGCCAGAATTACATCAGCTAAGATTAGGGCCCAACACAAGTTCCGTTCACAATCCTTGCACATG
Organism: Tokudaia tokunoshimensis; assembly: GCA_036184795.1. Lineage (NCBI taxonomy): Eukaryota > Metazoa > Chordata > Mammalia > Rodentia > Muridae > Tokudaia > Tokudaia tokunoshimensis. The sequence goes on along the minus strand of BTHU01000012.1, from coordinate 102,039,196 downwards.
TAATCACTGAACACTGTCTGTTCATGTTCCCCAAAGTTAAGAAGAAGGATTCGTCCCAAGCAGACTGGAGATACTACAGGCGTTGAGGACTGAGTGCGTTTGGAGGACCAGAGTGCAGGGTAATCAGGCCAGGGAGCCTGCTTGCTCCTGGATTTTCATCTGTAAGAGGTTCCAGCAAGTGAGCTATAAATAAAGTTACAATCTATTTACTAGCGGGCAGTTATGGAAGTACAGTATGAATTTGAAATGATGAATTTAAATGTCTGAATTATTCCCAACAAAGACATTCCTATTCTCATCTAGAGAATAGCAGCATGTTCCAGATACTTTCAAATTTGGCCGACTCGCCAACTGTGCTGACTGGAGCTCTCTAACTGATAGTCAGTTGAAATTTCAATCCTTATTTTCTTTCAAATAAAATAAAGAATACTGAGTTTTTCATGTCTATAAACCATCCTCAGGTCCCCCGCCCCCCCGCCCCCCCCCCCCCCGTATCCTGAGACTGTCTCCAAGGCATTCCTTAGTCAGCCATTGGCATACCCTTACGTAGAAGCCTGGACAGAAGTATGAGACAGGCATGATTGGTTTTAGAAAACAAGATTGTTAAACAGATCCTCCACAGATACGTCATGAAGGAGGTGGTACATGTGGTCTCCACCCTAGCCTTGGCCTTCCCCAGACCCCGGGGACCAATGAAACAGCTTTCCTATATAGGACAGTGGGTAGCAGTGTGGAGTTTGCTGACTTATAGTAATACATCCTACAAGCTCAGATTCCTACGGCAGCTCAGGAGGATGTTATTGCTGGAATGGAGCTCAGAATACCCTTCTGTCTTCTATTTTCAATTCTCTTATCCCCTCCCCCCTTTCAGGAAATCGTTTTAGAAATCCTGGTCTGACCCTGTACCTTGGCTTGACAGAGGAGGCTGAAGCCTAGAAAGGGTCTCTAACTCTATGACTTGCCCTCAATCCACAGACCAGAGCCCAGGTAGTGGAAATGAGTTCATATAACCTGAACTCACCTATGAACTATTCTCATTCTCCTAGCACCCTCTCAAACCCAAGCCTACCCACATCTCTTAGCCAAAGATCTGACCTCTAAAAACACAGACCAGCACCCAGGCAACTCACCCTCTCCCTAGGTCTCTATTGACAACCTCTCTGCAGTTCATCCCTTATGACTTAGAAGAAGAGCTATCCCTGTACTGGCCTCTTTCCATCTGTCTTTTAGGACCTTTCTCTACCAATACATCCATTTCTATATCTTAATCTTCTGGCCATCAAATCCTTCCTCCTAAGTCTATAAATAAGCTCCAGAATCACTATCTTTAAAAATAAAACCAGCCGGGCAGTGGCGGTGCACGCCTTCAATCCTAGCGCTTGGGAGGCAGAGGCAGGCGGATTTCTGAGTTCGAGGCCAGCCTGGTCTACAGAGTGAGTTCCAGGACAGCCAGGGCTACACAGAGAAACCCCGTCTCAAAACAAACAAACAAATGTCTAAAAACAAAACCATCGTTTCTCCCTCCATGATGTGGAACAGCAGCATCACACTTGCTCTCTGATCTCCTCAGCTCACAACTGCTGCTCCACCCACAAATTCAGAAGTACCGCTTTATTCCTTCATACAACAGGCATGCTACGTACGCAGACTTGACAGTCCTCCTGTTTTGCTGGCAGGGTTATCCCTGTCACTCTGAAATGTTCCCCCTTGGTCTTGTACTGACCGACCCAGAGTGGTATTCCCCAAGACTGCGGAGCTCTGTTTTTTCCCCATCCATTTACAGGCATGAGTCGATCCGCGCTATCAGTAATGTCCACTGTGAGGCTTGAACTATGAACCTTGACCTCTAAGTTGTACTTTTGTAGGTCGGCACAGGGCACATCTTCCTGTTCTTTCTGCCCACTGCTGGCTTCACCACATTAGCCAGTGCAGAACTTTAGTCTGCCACTCTTCCCTCACATACAGCCTAAACCCGTCTCCTTCTCTCCACTCCTATAATGTTACTCTCTGGCCAACACCTCCATCTTTTGGATTGGACAATTCTAACTGTCTCCTTTCTACATTGAGTTTCTTCTCTTACCAACTGCTCATGATGCAAGTAAAATTTACTCTCTACAACAGCACAATGCAAGCAAAATTTACTCTCTATAACAGGGTCTGACTCATGTAGCTACTTAAAAGCTAATCAAAAACCTAACCCAGTTCCCCTAAAGCCTCTGCTCAATCTAACTGCATCCATTTTGGGGAAGTCTAATTCCTTATCACACCTTCCTGAACTTCTTTTAGCCAAGTCTGCCAGGTCCCAAATACAAAGGCTTGTGCCATTTTAGTGCCCTGAGTTTTGTTTCTCCTACAGTGGGAGCAGGGCCAAGTCACACAGCTCACTGCAAAGCTCACCTCTTCACGCACGCTCCAGTCTTAGTAACTTAACCCCTCTGCCCACCATGACACTACGGTAGCATCTTCACAGCACCCTCTGCTGCCTGGAATACCATGGTTCTTTGTTTACCGTCTGTCTTCCCAGCAGACTGCAGGCTCCCACGCCTGCCGTGCTCCCTGCAGCACTGCTTTAGGGCCCAGCATGTTCCTGGCACCGAACAGTGATGCTGGTGGACTGGGAGGGACGGCTGCACTACAGCAGTTCTGGGACACTTACTTCTACCTGCTCAGCACTCAACACCAACCACTTCCCAAACCTTGGAAAATCTGCATCAGTGAGGGCTAGGTCAAAGGTCATCTCTCACACGATACCTCTCAGCCCTTCTATTTCTGTGCCTTAAGATCACTGTGTGCTTGTGGGATCAGAGTCCCAGCTGCTGAAGGATCTCACACTGAGCTGTTAGTTTTCTACTCTTATTGAGACTAATGCCATCCAAGCATCTGCTGGGCATGTGAAACCTGGGTCCTTCTCCAAGCCTCTGTGTCTGTGACAACAGCAATGTTTAACCCATCATTACTTCTCAGGACTTCTGCCATTTCCAGAGGGAACTGTGAAGCCACTGACACAGAAGCTGGCATTCAGTACAGATAGCTATAACCACCTTCATGACCATCACTCTCAAAGGAACCTACCTTAGATTGCCATTGTCCTGGAGAATCTGCATCAGATTAAATTTAGACTCTGGCTCTTGAGTCTCGAGTGTGCAGCACGGTTCACCTTTATTAGTCCACTCAGCAACTTTCATGGCATTTTCTCTGGGCGAATTTTCTACTATAACAGTCAATGAAGGTGTGTACTTGGCTTGATTTTCTCCAAGAGACCCTGCAGACTCCTCCTGGGAAGCTTCCTGCTCTTCATCTTCATTGTCTAATCCAACTTCTTCCTCCTCTTCACTCTCTGTCTCAGTTTTAATATTCATTTCAGCTGGTTGGGTAATCACTAAATGCGAAGAATCACTAATGTTGCTGAAAAATGGATTAAAATGTCCTCTCTCCCAACACCTTCCTTTTATCTTTGAAGTAAAAGCCCATGTCTAAGTCAAACCACCAAGAGGACACAGAATTAACCGACAGCTCACAACTTTCTCATCTTAAACTCCTATAACTTATTAACGGTCACTGTTAGAGATGAGTCTTCTCATCGCACCACATGGTGCTCTCACGAATTAAGGCAATCCCTACCACAAACTGCCTTTGCCTGAGCACTCTCTCTGCTATGGCAGGGGGCACTAAACTCAAAACAACACAAAAACCTTCCAAGAGGGGCAAAGAACAGAGGAATATCCTCTGAATCTGTTTGCTGCTGTCTTAAAACAGGAATCACACACACAGACACACACACAGACACACACACACACACACACACACACACACACACAATTTATCTCCCATCTATGACACCCCAGACACTAATGAGCTGTCTGATATAGGTACTCTACAGAGAAAGGACATGGAGATGGTATCAATCTATCAGTCAGTTAAAAATACATCTGCTGTATTGTAGGAGATTATCTGGGAAAGAAACTCCTTCATCTAAACACTCATTCACGCCACCAGCAACTTTCAAACAATGAACTGAGCTACAGAACCATCAACCCCAGCAGCACTGCTCACAGCCCACTAATGTGGAAGCTCATTATTTCTAAAGTATCTAGTATCTGTTTCATGGTGGAATGAGAGCAGGAGCCAAAGCATGCACTTCATTTCAGATAGTCTTCACTGCAAGTACAAGGGGATTAGACATTTCAAAATTTATAATCCTTTTAAATTAAGTTTCAGGTGGGGAAAGATTACCTAGAGCAAAATTACCCTTGTGTGATCAGTTCTGACCCATCAGGTATTAAGGAAGAAACTGGCTAACTGGCTCTGCCAGGACCCAGACTGAACAGTTTGTTGAATGCTCACTGGCAGGTACCTGGGTATTTTGGCCTCATTGCCCTCAATCTGCCACTCCGTCGTCTACGTTTTCGCACCTCCAGAGACAGTAGCTTCCTCTCATAAAGAGCGGCATGCAGCTTGGCCTTGGAGTTCATGCTCTCCACCTTTAGCCCTGGTGCTCCATCCATATTCACTCTGCAGAAACAGCATAAGAGCACATCTTCAGGAAGGGCTCCTCCTAAGCTGTGCATGCGGGTGTATGCTTGCAATCCTAGCGCTCAGGGCAGGAAGCAGGTGAAATCTTAAGCTCAAAGGCATCTATAGCTACACAAGATAGTAAAGTTCTCTTTTTTACTCCAAGACCATCATGGGAACCCAGGAGTTCCCAGGAAAATGGGAATAGTGTAGTCAACATTAAGACTTCACTAATGTATCTCCTAAATTTATTAAATGTTCTGAACAAAAATATATGTGAAGACAACATTTCAATAGCATCTTGGCTATTACTTTACTACAGGGACTGTAAAATGTCACCCAAAACCCTATACCTTCAGAAGGACTAGGAGACAACAGTAATATCTTAATAATTGAGATATAAAATACATCTTGTTCACATTGAAGCTAGTCCCTATCTTTGCATTAGTATTTAAACATCCTTCTGAATGTCTACAATACTTAATACATACAAATTTGACAGAGGGGCAAGAGAGAACAAATGATGAACTGAGAATAGGGCAGTGAAACAGAGGGTGTGACTCATAGGGAAGTGTCACCAAAAAGATGCACAGACTGTGAGGGTCTTCCCAGTCTAAGGTTCCACAACTCGGGGATATGCCAAGGCTCCCGACCATCTTTGGAACCTAATTTGCTCAGCAAGGAGAAGGAGAAAGGCAGAATCCCTTCAGGTGTTGAATACAGTCAAGAATTAGAGTCAGAGGCACAGACATGAGCCAGCAGCAGACAGAAACCAAAGCCCAACGCCAGCAGGTTCTGAGTGAGGTGTGGGCTAGGGAAGGGGGCTGGAAATGCCTAGTCCAGGTCTGAGTAAGATAGTCAGACTAGGGATGGGAGTGAGGTGGGGTCCAGTCTAGACAAGGAGTGGACAAGGAGAGCACAGGACCTCTACCCTATGAGGCACCTCACCACTCTCTTTTGATGCAAGATGTCGTCACTATGATACTGAGCCTGACCTCCAACTCTTGGGCTCAAGAGTTCCTCCTGCCTTAGGCTCCCAAAGCAGTTACAACTAAGAAATGTTCAAACTTATCTATTATACTCTCAGAGACTAAACCCCGCAGAGCTCTGAAAGTAGATATCTAGTCAATTAAATAATAAATAACTTAGACTGAAAAGCACCATTCAAGCCATTTATTTACAAATAATTGGCTATGGTCAAATGTGGTAACTATGATGTCAAATGTGAAATCTCTGTCTTTCTAAGGGAACATCTTTAAAAACTTAACCTGGAGCCAGATGTGTTGGCACACACTTGGAGGCACACACCTTTAATCCCAGCACTTGAGAGGCAGAGCCAGGCGGATCTCTGTGAGTTCAAGGATAGCCTGGTCTACAGAGTGAGTTCTAAGACAGTTGGGGCTACACACAGAAACCATGTCTTGGAAAAAAAAACTATTTAATCTAATTAACCTGGTTTGAGATGGCTTAATATTTTAAGGTTACCTTAACTGAATGGGTTGGAGTTGATTATCTTAATAAAGCCCAGTGTTTATTTTTATGAGCTAATGTTTATTGCATAAAACTCATAAAACTTTTTTTGTTTATTGTTTCCTGTGTCATGTCTACCAACAGCTTTTATATTTAGACCCATAAATGGCCTCTCATGTTTCTGCAAGACAAGGATTCATGTTAATTTTTAAAGTATTATTTTCAACTATGCCAGCCAAACTTGTTTAAAATAACTGCCTTTCCACTTGAGTTACACAGACGTTTTTGTTCAAGATTAAATGACCACAGATATGAGTCTATTTCTGGGCTATCTCTCCCATTTCCACTATTTCTACTGGAGCATTAGAGGATTTAAGTCAAGTACTGTGAGTTTTATTCAAAATTACTTTGGATTTTCTAAGTCCTTTGCAATTCCATAAGTCTGCCCCACTCCATCCCCCACCCTCAAATAGGGTTTCTCTGTGTATACCTGGTTGTCCTGGAACTAGCTCTGTAGACCAAGTTGGCTACAAACTCATAGTAATCCACCTGCCTCTGCCTGCCGAGTGCTGGGATTAAAGTAGTGTGCTACCACGGCCTGGCCCCCTTTCTTCCTTTTTTTTTTTCTTCCACAAGTTTTAAAAGTTACTTAGTTTCTTAAAAATCTACTATATCAATGATTGAAACTATACTTGATCTTTATATCATCTAAGAAAGATGAGTATTTTTAACTAGTATTAAATCCACCAGTCCATGGGTAAGGCATCTCTCTCCATGAACTTGGATTTTGTTAGTCTCAATCTTGTGTTCCAGAATTTTACTAAGTGCATGGATATGTTGCAGTATTTTGTGGATGTCCTGGGATAATGGTCTTCCTTCTTTCTTCCTCCTCCCCCTCTCCCTTCTTCTTCTGTATGTGTAGTACATACAGTGTATATATGTATGTGTGTGTGTGTGTGGGTGCTCAGAAGAGCACACTCTGACTCTATGACCTGACTGTTTCCCTCAAGACAGGCTCTCCTACTGACTATTGAGACCAAGAAACTTGTAGCTTGCATTATATGAAGTCTTTTGTAACAAACCCAATATTCTGATAGATTCCAAGCCATGAAAAATTTCTATTTCAGCTTTGTTCAGTCTGCATCAATGCTAGTTGCAACAAGGAGTTTAGTCACTTTACCAAAGTTGTCAGAATAACAGAATAACTTTCATAGTAACATTTCCTTAACATCCGTCCATGGAAGCCATTTGCGTCTATCGATCTACACTCTTGTCACCCCGTCACCGTGTTGGCATGTGGTGTTCCCTCTTCACTGCTCACTTGCTTTACCTGCCTTGTACTTTTCTCACTTCCTCCCTGAGGCTTACTGTACTCTGCTTTGTGAATTTCTCAAGAGGACTCCAGCTCTACGACTTCAGTCCTCAGAGTCCTCTCTCCTTCCTCTCCTTCTTGCACATTTTCTTATTTTGAGACAAGGTCTTGCTATCTTCAAAACCCTGGGCTGGCTTTGAAGTCCTAAGGCTTCGCCTTAGCATCCAAAGCAGAACTACAGGCCCATCTGCCATGCCTGCTTCTGTGCTCGGTTTGCAATGTAAGCACACAGAACTACAGAGATCCCTCATGATACCCCTTAGCTGAGAACTCACACATTTTGTTTTATTACTAATGATTTCAAAATACTTTCTAATTTCCTTTGTAATGTCCTTCTTGATTCACACAGACTATTTAAAAATGTGTTGCTTCTAGTCCAAATATCTGAAGATTTTCCAAGGATGTGACTTTTCATTTCAATCCTTTTAAATCTATTAAGACTTGTTTCATACTCTAGCATATAATACTACAGCCCAGTTTTTATGTAATTATTCCTTTAGACCATCAAAATATCCATATGAATATTAATATTTAAAGACAGCTAAAAACTAAAGGTCAAAGCCCATTCATTTAAAACAATTCTTTTCTTTTTAGTTTTTAGAAACATAGTTTCTATACTAGCCTAGCCTAGTCTAAAAACATGTAGCCAAGGCTGGCGGTGAATTCACCTCAACGCTCCTATGTTAGTCTCTCATGTCCTAGGATTACATGTACCAGCCTTTACACTTGGCTTTTTTTTTTTTTAATCTTTTTTTTGTTTTTGTTTTTGTTTTGTTTTTTTCGAGACAGGGTTTCTCTGTATAGCCCTGACTGTCCTGGAACTCACTCTGTAGACCAGGCTGGCCTCGAACTCAGAAATCTGCCTGCCTGCCTCCGCCTCCCAAGTGCTGGGATTAAAGGCGTGTGCCACCACTGCCCGGCTATACTCGGCTTTTAAACAGTCTTTTTTCCTCTAAGTTTTTTTTTTTCTTTTTAAATTTCTTTTCTCCAACTTCCCAATTGATGGTAATACATCCAGGAAGTCTATTATTTACCAAATGTATAGAAAACTTGTGACTTTCATTTGAAAATAAGCTACATGAATTTATTTCAGTTTTCCCTTAAATGGCAATCAGAATGATTTCCTTAAAAGAAAAGTTAAATGTATGCTTCAGAAAGCTTGTTGTAGATGGGGTGGCCCCATGGGTAGAGGAACTTGCTGTAGATGGGGTGGCCCCGTGGGTAGAGGGACTTGCTGTAGATGGGGTGGCCCCGTGGGTAGAGGGGACTTGCTGTAGATGGGGTGGCCCCGTGGGTAGAGGGACTTGCTGTAGATGGGGTGGCCCCGTGGGTAGAGGAACTTGCTGTAGATGGGGTGGCCCCGTGGGTAGAGGGACTTGCTGTAGATGGGGTGGCCCTGTGGGTAGAGGGACTTGCTGTAGATGGGGTGGCCCCGTGGGTAGAGGAACTTGCTGTAGATGGGGTGGCCCTGTGGGTAGAGGGACTTGCTGTAGATGGGGTGGCCCTGTGGGTAGAGGGGACTTGCTGTAGATGGGGTGGCCCCGTGGGTAGAGGGACTTGCTGTAGATGGGGTGGCCCCGTGGGTAGAGGGACTTGCTGTAGATGGGGTGGCCCCGTGGGTAGAGGGACTTGCTGTAGATGGGGTGGCCCCGTGGGCAGAGGGACTTGCTGTAGATGGGGTGGCCCCGTGGGTAGAGGGACTTGCTGCACAAGCCTGGCGACCTGACTTTGATTCCCAGACCCCAGGTGGTAAAGGACGAAGAAGAGAATCCAGCTCCGTAAATACCGTCCTTGCCTACACACACGCGCCATGGCAGAAGTACCCACATGTGCCATGCACTCAGACACACAAACAGAAACTCAAGTTATTGGTTGGAAACTAAGTTTTAGCTAACTCATAAATGAAAAACAGTGAGATGCAAGGAGGTGAGCCGTCTTCCTTGCTGAACTGCTTTCTGAAGAGGACAGCACAGAACAGATACAAGTGAACTATTGAACCCTCAGAAGCCTGCAGATGTGTGTAGGCTCAGAGCTTCTGCGGCAGCTCAAGTCTTAGCTGAGGCAAAGCCATGTTGGCCTTTCCTCTGGTTATTTTCTGCTCTGCTGGATGAAAGCTCCCTGCTGACTTCCAGCAGTTCAAGTTTCAGCCTTCCGTTCCCAGAACCCCAACATAACCAAGGAGATAACGGGGACAGTTCAACTCTCATTATTACTCTAGTCTCTTTCACCCCACCAAGCAAAAAGCTATTATTATTGGTTAAAATGATGTACATATAGTTTAATAAGTTAAATCTTATACCTATTTTCTAATACGTGGCTCCAGAATACTTTTTCAATAGAAAGCATTTGCATATTGCTGCTATTAGTGATGAGCCAAACTGAAATAGCCATATAAAACATGATGTTCAGTTTGTGCACAGCTACACATCATGCAAATGTAAAGAATTTGTTAACTTTGAAAAATTAGTTACCGTGCTCTTCCTGTCAGCAAGCTCCTTCTGGGGTTTCCCCTGCAGATGTAGAAGGACAAAAGGGTTAGAGAATACCACTCACTCCTCACTCTAGAGTTCACACACACACAGGGAATGCACTCATAAGAGACTCAACAACTAATTAGGGCCAACTGGGCATCTCTGGGAGAAGCAGACACTCTCAGAGAAAAGTAACTACTGTGGGGTAGGAAGATACATTTTAAACTGGGGAACGGGCAAAGAAATTGCAGGAAAAAATGACAATGACTTAACATTTGTCCATCTACTTACAAAGCAAAGTATAATTATTCCTCATGACAACATGAAGAAGGCAGTGATTTCCCCACCTGTGTCTTGTATGTGTAAGCATGTGGGAAATGATATTTCTGTATTCTGCCCATGGTCAGGGCCTAAGAGGTCTGTACTGGATTCCAAGGCCTAGATCAGACTACAGAGCTTTCTACTTTCATTGAACTATTCCAGAATAGGAAACCAAGTTCCATTCTCATGGGGTTCATCAAAAACAGATTTAATACAATTATAGGGGGAGAAAAACCTGTTTAAAATACAAAAGTGTTCAAAAGCTAATGCCAAGTGTATCTGGTTTTTTTTTTTTTTTTGGTTTTTCAAGACAGGGTTTCTCTGTGTAGCCCTGGCTGTCCTGGAACTCACTTTGTAGACCAGGCTGGCCTCGAACTCAGAAATCCTCCTGCCTCTGCCTCCCAAGTGCTGGGATTAAAGGCGTGCGCCACCACCGCCCGGCTCCCAAGTGTATCTGTTAAACAGGCTTTTGCTTTTCCTTAAAAACATTTCCTCCTCATTCAGTTTCAGCATTGAACACTTTGGAGTGTGTGGTTGTTCCGCAGACTGACTGACACTCCTTCCTGTATTTAGTTCAGCACAATTTTATCACCATTGTGAGGCTCCTGTATCCACCACAAGACACGGGACATGACACTGCCCAGTATGAGGTCACCACTGTTGCTCCTTCATTACTATGCATCCTTACTAGGTAACCCTCACTTCATTAATTTCTTCATTCAAACATTTTGTCATTTCAAAACTGTCATATTGATGGAGACACGTGGTATGTAATCTGTGATATTTTTTTAAAGGCAAAAGCAGTATAGGTAACACTTATAGAAAAATCAAGTAAAAGAGTTAAATCTTTACCAGAATGTTTTGGTTTTCTTTTTCTATACCTTCCTGTCCCTGCTAGTGTCCTGAGGATGAGTAACTTTTAGCTCAGACAATGGTCATCTCCAGGACTCTGCAATCATGACGTCTAAGTACAATCACATGGGCAGCTTTTAATAAGTACCTCCACTTCCCTCTAGGATGGAGATGGGGTATAACTATCACTTACAAGATCCCCCTGGGTTACTAATGTGCAGCCAGAGTTAAAACTATTGCCAAACAATAGGACACTGGGTTTGCCAAAGCTGGATGAGGAGATGGGAAGAGGTGGAGAAGGGATGGAAGGTGGACAAACAAAACCTACCAAAAAATGAGTGGAGAATTAGTTTGAAATAATAATTTAATGTGTGTGGGAAACATCAATTCAGACTGGGAAGAAATTTAGTGGAAGAAGTTAAGATTTAGAATTAACACAATTTCCTTTTTTTTCAAAACATATTTTTCTTCCACATGCTAGGCTCTGAACACTGACGAAGATGAACACAGAAAGCTCCTCCTCAGAGGGCCGGCAGGTAGAGTGTGAGTCAGTAAACAGGAGCTGTTAACCCAGCCCGGGAATGCAAGGCTGACTGAAGGATGAGAACCTGAGCTAGAGCTGTTTAGGGATGAATGGAAGGCATCACAGCAGCGGAGAGTTTGTGAAGATAGTATGGTAGGAAACAAAAGGACGTTATTGCTCTTTCAGAGGTCCTGAGTTCAATTCCCAGCAACCACATGGTGGCTCACAACCATCTGTAATGAGATCTGATGTCCTCTTCTGGTGTGACTGACGAGAGCAATGGGGTACTCATATACATAAAATAAATAAAAAAAAAAAAAAAAAGAAATGTGTCCTGACTGGGCCATGGGCAATAGGGACACAAGGTTTTAAGAGGCTAGCAGGAGTAGATCATAAAGGCATTCCTTTGCTAAACGGGGAAATTTATGTTTTCTTAATAGAAAATTCTAGAAAAGTTATAAGCAAGAGTCATTAGCTGGAACCAGCAGAAATAATTCAGAAATATACTAACTTAGATTATACATTCTAACTAAATGAACCATTTTATCCATATAAATTTAGGCAAGTGCACAATAATGGATTTTGTTGTTTTCTATTTTAAAGACCGGCACAGGTAAAGAAACCTTGACAAAGTTCTCAGACTTTACTCTCCCTCTAGTGTTTATGCGAAAATCTGAGGCTGTCTTCTAAGCAAATTCAAGGATCATAAAAAGATTTGTGTGCGGTTATCCAACACTATTTACCACAATTGAACAGATGCAAAATACAAATCTAACTTCCTACAATAATAAGAAACTGCAAGAAATGTCTGAAATCTGGATATCTATTTTAAGACTCCCTCAGAAAACAAGCCGTATCCTTAAAGTAAAACAAATTTCTTCAAAAAACCAAAGAGCTTCATTAAAATAATCACTTATTCAACTGCTGTACAATGTGGCAATTCTACACAGGCTACAAGCATCCACAGGGCATGCCGCCCCTGGTGGCTGTGCCACCTGGGTTCCAGCTTCTGCTAACACTGTTTCCCAGCACTGAGCTCACCAGCTGCCATCTGTGTCTGAGTTTACTTTGCCATTTATGGACCCTCCACCTTTTCTGAAGTGGCAACCCTTTTGTTCTTGAAAGCAGCATTGCAGCATTTAAAGCTGTGCCTGGAGTACTCGCTGTTCTCTGCTTCCTGACTGTGGGTGCAGCATAACCAGCCCCACCATACTCCTGCCTCTGTGGCTCCCTGACAGGATGAAAAGGTTTCTCAAACTGTAAGCCAAAATAAACCCTGTCTGCCTCAAGGGAGAGAGGGAGGTCAAGGGGAATGGGAGGGAAGAAGGGAGGGAAGGAAGGAGTTTTGAAAACAACAACAGTATACAAAAAGGTGCTGAGTAAGGATCTTCTTTTAAAAAGAAGAATAAGAAAAATAAGAGGGAGAAGGAGAAGGAAGAGGAGAAGGAGGAGGAGGAGGAAAAGAGGAGGAAGAGGAGGAAGAGGAGAAGGAGGAGGAGGAGGAGGAAGCAGGAGCAGCACTGGGCGTCTGGTAAGACTATTCAAAAGACTTTTATGACTTAATTTTTGGCTTTTACAAATATTACAAAACGCTAAGAGCTGTTAGCATAAATGAGCTCGTATACTGGCATTTCTAGCCCGGGTCCTACATGAGACTTGGAGGAAGCCACTCCCCTTCTTTTACATATGTTTTCTCTTATGCTTTGTGATCTAGTTCTAAATATTTAAGCTGAGCACATTCCTACCTGTCCTGGAACAGGCGTGTCGCCAGCATGTAGTTCATGGAAGTTTTGTGTTCAAGGTAGGACCTGAAGGACAAAGAAAGAGACCAAATTATTTCTGAAGTTTTGCTCAAGAGGGAAAATGTAGAAATAAAACCACAAACCAAGCACAAAATAAAGTGCTTACGCACTGTTTCTAAAGTGCCAACCGAGGGAGGAGACGGAGGCTCAAATGAAAATGATAAGTGATTAGAGTGAGAGTAAGCTGCTCAAGTCCGCCCTGTTGCAATGAATTAACAAACAGAATTTCTCAATGAGAGGAGACATGCTACATTCAAAACGTCATAATTAAAGATGAAAAAGACAATAACCATCACCACCAAGAAATCTTACGCACAGATGAGATGACAACAGAAACTGGAGAGAAAAAGCTGCACAAAGGAGAGAAATGGGAGACTTTCAGTCCAACTGTCCCCAAAGTGGGAGCATTCAGTGCTTCCATGCTGTTTACACTGGAGGGTAAACTTTCAGAAAATGAATAATCTTGGTCACTAATTCTTTCATGTTTTCCACACAGCTGTTGAATGGTGATTGATTCTGCAAAACCAGTCAGAAACATTTCCTAAGAGCTTTTTCATCCCACGCCTCCCACAAATCCTTATCCTCTAAATGGAAACCTGCCCAGTACAATGGCTGCTCATGTCCACCCCACTGCACACAGCCTTCCTTAATAGGATCCCTGTGAGTCTACAGGTTTCCTTGTCTGACCTGCCTGCTCGTCCCCCAGAGACATGTCACATGCTGTCTCTGAGAACACCTCTTCCAGAAAAGCTGCATGATGCAATTCATTCCTAGATACACACACCCAGGAGACACATTCAAGAATGCCAACAGCATAGTAGTCCTTGACAGTTACAGACCAGAAACAAGTCACATGTCCATCAGCAAAAGAATGTGAAATTAACAGCAGTTCCAACACGGAGTTTAAAGGGAAAGGGGGTGTTAAAGGGATGAGTTGCAGCTACATGAATCCTGGTAAGGCCACACTTAATGAAAAGAACACATTACACGAAGCACACATTTTCTGTCTGGAAAATGTTCAAAACCAATGAAACAAACAATTCTGCTTTTATATACGAGAGAATAACTGCTAAGACTCTGTTCTCCTAGCACAAACACCCAGAAAAGTGTACAATATATAGAAACAACTGTTTTCAGACATTAAACAAAAGATGGTACAAGGAGTGATTCCTATTAGTGAGAAACAACAGAATTAAATCTTATAATTTCTCTGCCTTTCTTCCTACAGGCGATTTCCAGAGCATACATAAAGGGGGATTCAAGTAGAGACCAACAGTGTCGAAAATGAAAAACCTAGATCAGAGCTGTAAAAAGCATGTTGAATTTTCAGAGCAATGTACTGAAGAGGAGTAGAATATGCATGAGGGAGAAAAAAAATCCCAAAATAATGATGAGAGGTCCCTTGAGTTTGGGGGTACCTACCAATCTGCTCGGGCAGAGGGTGAGTCCTCTGGGCTAAGGAAAAAGCGACTGTCCGAATAAAGAATAAACACGGCTAGATGTAACTCAAACACTTCCACAGGTCAGAGGGCGCTGGCAATTGAGTGTCAGCTGCCAGAACACAGGATCTCCTTAAAAGTCGGGTCACTTCACAGATACCCCGAAAGTGTCTTTTGAGGTAAGACAAATGTTGGGCTTATACCAAAGGAACCCTAGCTTTGCCATAACAATATATAGAAGGAAGCCTGAAAATGCTGATGAACAAATAACTCAAGTGCCTGAACAGAAAACTTTTTAATAGGATTTAAAAAGGGCAAAGAAATGCAAACACTGATGATAAGCATGTGTCTAGTCAAAATTTACTGTACACATGAATAGAAACAGTGTATTCCACAGACCAGTGGTTCTCAACCGGTGTGTCATGACCTATCCTGCATATCAGATCTTTATATTACACTTTATAACACTAACAAAATTACAGTGGTGAACTAACAGTGAAAATAACTATAACATGAGGAACTGTATTTAAGAGTCCCAGCATTAGGAAGGTTGAGGACCTCTGCCATAAACCAAAGCAATGCCAGTCAATGGACTCAGAAATGGTAATATGAGTAAAACAAGAACGACAGATAGTTACCCAAATTATTACAATATATGCACAGGGATCTAAAAAATGAAAGAGGGAAACAAGACAGAAAAATAGAAATAAGAATTCTACATATGAAAAATGAGTCAATACTGGAAATAAAATGCTCACTAGAATTAACAGAAGTTAGGATGCTGCCAACAAAGTGAAAAATAACCTTAAGACAGAGATATCAACCAAGGCACAGCACAGTCAGACAGCTGCAGTCAGCCGGAAAAACAGTCTTGGGGCTGTGGAGCTGGCTCAGCTGGTACAATGACAGTTGTGTAATCATGAGGGCCCGAACGTGGATCCCAGCAAAAAAAAGCCTGGTGTGGTGGTGCACATCTGTACTGTCAGTGCTGCATGTGTGGAAACAGACTCCCAGAGTCCACTGTTCAGGCAGCCGGCCCAAGCCGACGAGCCCCATCAGAGAGGCCCTGTCTCAGATACCAACTGACCGGAGATCGCCCAGCAGGCAAAGACAGTTGCTGCCATGCTTGGTGGACCTGGCGTCTGCCTCTGGGAACCACACGGTAGAAGGACAGAGCCAGTTCCTACAAGCCATCCTTTACAGCCACACAAGCTGTGCCACACACAAACCCACAGTCTCTCTCATAATACACTGATAAAATAAGGTGGAGGGCCATCAAGAAAGATGCCTGGCATGGGCTGCTGGCCTCTGCATAGTGAGTGGGACACGTGTGGAAACACACCCACGTGCACATTCACACAAGCTAGACCCATATCCTCAGAAGTAAGCTGAAGGAGGGACAGCACTGTGCTCACAAAGAATAACACAAACTGGGTATGGTGGCACGCACCTTTAATCCCAGCACTCTGGAGGCAGAGGCAGAAGGATCTTTTTCTGTGAGTTTGAGGCCAGCCTGAACTATAGAATAAATTCCAGGACAGCCAAGCCTACGCAGAGAAACCCTGTCTTGAAAAACAAAAACAAAAAAAAGTAATAAATACACTCAGCGAAGAGGCAAAGATCTGATTAATTAAGTACTAGAGAAATTAGTGTTAATCTAGAGTTCTACAATGTGTCAAAAAAAAAATCTTTTAAATGTTGAAACAAAAACATCTGTAGAGAAAGAACCAGAAGTGGCCAAGTTGTTACCATCAGAGTTGCATGGGATTCACCAAATCCTGAAAGAAATTCTTCAGATGCAAACCTGATGAATGAATAGTGAAGAATATGGAAAATGACAATGTATGTATAAACAGAAGATTTAAATTTCCTTACACTATAACTGAGTCTTCCAGCAAAGGAAGAATGCAGTAATAAGGGATTATAGCAAAATACATACTAGCAATAACACAAGAAGGATGGTAAAGTACTGTGGTTGTAAAGACCCCACATTATACGTGAAATAGTATAGTGTTTGAAGATTACATTGCAATAAATGGAGAACAGCAGAGAGCTAGCTGAAAGATGACGTGATATAGACAAAGAAGAGTAGATAAACAAAGCAAAACACCTAGGAAGTGGGTAGCTGTCTTTAATTGCTCAATGTACTTTGTCGTTTTGCTTGAGTTTACTGTTTTTTCTTTATAGCAGCATCATGCATGTACACCAGGTACTGCGCTCAGACCTACCGTTTGCTACCCTCTTGTCCTCCCCTCCTCCTTCCCTCTGAAGACCATCCTCTTCCTAACTAGCAAGAATTTGTTTTTTTAATCTTTATGAACTTATTCTTTTTACTTTATGCGTGTTTTACCTATATGTATGTATGCCCACCACACATGTTTCGTGACCACGAAGGTCAAAAGAGGGCACTAGACCACCACCCCCACCCAACTCAAGCTACAGATAGCTGTGAACCACCATGTGGGGACTGGAAATTGAATGTGGGTCCTTTATAAGAGCAACAAGTGCTCTTAACTGCAGAGACATTTCTCCAGCCCCAAGAAGACTTTTTAGAAAGATAGTATCAATAAACCTTTAGCTAGAGTAAAAAAAAAACAAAGAAGATTCAAAAAAAAAAAAGAGAGGAAGAAGAAGAAGTCAATGACTGGCCACCACCATCGCCATCAGTATAAAAAGGTAGCCATTTCATTTTACTGGTTAACAGAGAGGCAAAGGATCTTGGCTGGGATGTAGCTGTGGTTGGAGTCCCTGCCTTGTAGAGCATGCACCCAGCTCTGGATTCCATCCCCAGCACTATATAAACTGGGTATAGCAGCTCAAACCTATAATTTCAGCAATGAGGAGGCAGTAGTGGAAGATTTAGAACTTCAAGGTCATCCTTGGCTATATAGCAACCTTGAGGCCTACTTGAGATACATGAGTCCATCTCAGGAGAAGGGGTGAGGGGAATGCTGGAGCTGAAGAAATGGACCAACAGATAAGAGCACTTTTACAGAGAACCCCAGCTTGGTTCCGAGCACCCACATCAGGCAAGTTAAAATCATCTGTAACTCAAGCTCTAGGATATCCAAAGCTGTCTTTTAGCCTCTATAGGTACCCACGTTCACATGTACATACCCACAGAGAGACATACAAACAAACACATATGTTTTTTAATCTTAAAGATCATACGATACTATTATAAACATTTGCATGCCAACAAACTGGATAATCTAGAAGAAATGAGTAAGGTCCTGTATACATACAATATATCAAGATTTAATTATGAACAAATAAAAATAGGAACAGAAGAATAAAAAGTGGACTCAATCAGTAAAAGAGACTTCAGTAAAAAAAAGAAAAAACAGAGGAGGAGGACCCTAGGACCTGGCTTCTTCACACTAGCGTCTTTACTAATACCAAATTTCAAGCAATTACAAAAAAAAAAAAAAAAGAGAGAGAGAAAAATCAGAAAAGAATACTTCTAAACTCCTTCTACAAGTCAGCATTATCCTAATATTAAAACCAAAGACACCACAAAAAAAGAAAAGAAAAAGAATAAAGAAAAAAAAGAGGGGGAGAGGGAGGGATGCAGACAGACAGACAGACAGACTTTTACTGTAAATGCTAAAATCCTTAACAAACTGAATTCAAGGACTAAAGAGACTATTCATCTTAATCAAGTAACACTCATCCCAAAGATACAGAGTGTTATGCCCCAAGTGCACCAAAGAAAAACAAAGATGAAAGATAAAACGAGCCAGCAAGGATGCAGAAAAAAAGAGAAGGAGCCTTCAGGTGCCATCGAGAGGAATGTAAACTACCATTATGGAAAGCGGCATGGCAATTCCTCACAAATTAACAATAAGGACTACCGTATGATCAAGCAAGAGATACCTGTACCCCCATGTTTATTGAAACACTGCTAACAGAATACAGAATCAATCTAAGTGTACCATCAAGAATGGAATGGATAAGAATATGTGGTTCATATACTATAGAATGTGGTTAAGCCATAGCAAGAACAAACTCTTGTCATCTTCCACAACATAGCTGAGCTCAGAGGTCAAAAATATGAATGAAGCGAGCCAGGCATAGACAAACAAACGCTGCACTGTCTCCCTTATATGTTCTATCCAAAGACAGTAGCCATCATACCAGTAGAAAGCAGACTGCTGAGAACAAGGTATGCAGTAATGAGGGAGGAGGAATAAGGTTATGATCTATTATTATACAGCACAGTGACCACAGGCAATAATATTCTTGTAAAGTGGGAGGAATTTTAGGTATTTGTATCACAAAAAGAAACCGTGAGCTTTAGCCATTCCAATCTCTAAATATCATCTGCACAAGAAAGATAAAATCAGTTTTTATTTCTTTAAATTGTAAGACAAAGCAACAGAGAAATACTACTCATAAGAAAGTTGGTGTGGAGTATATTAAGGCACCCTAAGTAAACTTCAGAATTAAAAGGAAGAATGAAAGAAAGCAAGCATTATGAGGAACACATTTCCTAACGAGGAGGAAGCCTGCTTCTCCTGAAGAGAGCCTCCTCAGCACTGACAACAGAGCTCCAGAGGGCAGGAGACTGAAGAGCCAAAGGAGAGAGTGAGGTCCTTAGAACAACCTCCACCCCCAGAGCAGCCTCTGCAACTCGACAGTGGCAGGGGTAGGGGGGACCTAAGCCAAGCTTGGACACCTTGACTCGAGTCTCCTTTGGGGAGCAGCTCACCAGCCACAGGGCAGGGACCTATCACGCGCTTTATATTTACCACAAGGAGCCGCATAAGAAATCTCAGTACTTTTTCAGATGCAAATTTTACAAATTATAGTCTCTGACCTCGACAGAAGTAAACTGAAAAATCAGTAGCTGAAAGATCTCTAGGAAAACCCCAAATGTTTGAAAACAAACACACATCTAGATAACCTGAAAAGAAAATGACCAGGGAAATGAGAAAACATTTTAAACAGATGGAAACAAAACATAATCATCAAATGTGTGGAATCACTAAAGAGAAGCCTAGCTAGAACTGTGTATACTCAATACTTAGCTCAGAACATACAACAGACCTCATACAGAGACTAAATCAACAAGCATCAAAGAAAAAGGCTTTTGCACCACAGAAAATGGCAAATAATTCTTTTTTTAAAAAAAACTTTTATTGGTTATTTTATTTACATTTCAAATGTTATCCCCCTTCCTAGTTTCCCTTCTGCAAATCCCCATCCCATCCTCCCTCCCCCCTGCTTCTATGAGGTTGCTCCCCTACCCACCCTCCCACTCCCACCTCCCCGCCCTGGCATTCCCCTACACTGGGGTGTCAAGACTTCAAGGGCCTCTACTCCCATTGACATCAGAGAAGACAATCCTCTGTTACATATGCATCTAGAGTCATGGGTCCCTCCATGTGTACTCTTTGGTTGGCGGTTTAGTCCCTGGGAGCTCTGGGGGGTCTAGTTGGTCTATATTGTTGTTCTTCCTATGGGGTTGTAAACCCCTTTAGCTCCTTCAGTCCTTCTCCTAACTCCTCCATTGGGGTCCTCGTGCTCAGTCCGATGGTTGGTTGAAAGCATCTGCATCTGTATTTGTCAGGCTCTGGCACAGCCTCTCAGGAGACAGCAACATCAGGCTCCTGTCAGCAAGCACTTCTTGGCATCAATAAGTGTCTGGGTTTGGTGGCTGCACATGGGATGCATACCCCTGTGGGGCAGTCTCTGGATGGCCTTTCCTTTAGTCTCTGCTCCACTCTTTGTCCCTTTAGACAGGAGCAATTCTGGGTTAATACTTTTGAGATGGGTGGGTGGTCCCATCCTTCAACCGGGGGCTGTGCCTAACCTCTGGATATGGTCTCTACAGGTTCTTCTACTCTTTGTTGGGTATTTCAGCTGTCATCCCAGTTGGAGCCTGGGAGCCTCTTGATTTCCTGGTATCAAGGACTTTCTGGTGGCTACTCCCAGTTTCCAATCCTCCATTGCTACATACTTCTGTTCAATTTCCCAACCTTCTATACATCTCCCTTATCTCCTCCCACACCTGATTCTGCCCCCTTTTTCCCACCCCCTCTTCTCTTCCTCCCAAGTCCTTCCCACCCTCTACCTCCCATGATTATTTTGTTCTCCCTTCTAAGTAGTACTGAAGAATCCACACTTTGGTCTTCCTTCTTCTTGAGCTTCATATGGTCTGTGAGTTATATCATGGATATTCCATCTTTCTTCCTAATAACCACTTATCAGTGAGTGCATATCATGTGTGTTCTTTTGTGACTTAGTTACCTCACTCAAGATATTTTCTAGTTCCATCCATTTGCCTGCAAATTTCATGAAGTCATTGTTTTTAATAGCTGACTAGTCCTCCACTGTATAAATGTACGACATTTTCTGATTCCGTTCCTCTGTTGAGGGACATCTAGGTTGTTTCCAACTTCTGGAAACTATAAATAATGCTGCTGTGAACACAGTGGAGCATGTGTCCTTTTTATATGTTGGAGCATCTTTTGGGTGTATGCCCAGGAGTGGTATAGCTGGGTCCTCGGGTAGTACTATGTCCAGTTTTCTGAGGAACCGCCAGACTGATTTCCAGAGTATTTGTACCAGCTTGCAATCCCACCAGCAGTGGAGGAGTGTTCCTCTTTCTCTGCATCCTCGCCAGCATCTGCTGTCTCCTGAGTTTTTGATCTTAGCCATTCTGACTGGTGTGAGGCGGAATCTCAGGGTCGTTTTGACTTTCATTTCCCTGATGACTAAACCCTTAGCCAGACTAAGGGCACAGAGACAGTATCCAAATTAACAAGATCAGAAATGAAAAGGGAGCCATAACAACTGAAACCGAAGAAATCCGAAAAACCATCAGATCCTACTACAAAAGCCTATACTCAACAAAACTGGAAAATCTGGATGAAATGGATAATTTTCTAGGCAGATACCAGATACCAAAGTTAAATCATGAACAGATAAACCATCTAAACAGTCCCATAACCCCTAATGAAATAGAAGCAGTCATTAAAATTCTCCCAAGCAAAAAAGCCCAAGACTGGATGGTTTTGTGCAGAATTCTATCAGACCTTGAAAGAAGACCTAATACCAATACTTTTCAAACTATTCCACAAAATAGAAACAGAAGGAACACTACCTAATTCGCTCAAGGAAGCCACAGTTACGCTGATACCAAAACCACACAAAGACCCAACAAAGAAAGAGAACTTCAGACCAATTTCCCTTATGAATATCGATGCAAAAATACTCAATAAAATTCTCATAAACCAAATCCAAGAACACATCAAAACCATCATTCACCATAATCAAGTAGGTTTTATCCCAGGGATGCAGGGATGGTTCAATATGCAGAAATCCATCAATGTAATCCACTATATAAACAAATTCAAAGAAAATAAACACATAATCATCTCATGAGATGCTGAAAGAGCATTTGACAAAATTCAACACTCCTTCATTTAAAAGTCTTGGAAAGATCAGGAATTCAAGGCCCATACCTAAATATAGAAAAAGCAATATACAGCAAACCAGTAGTCAACATCAAACTAAATGGAGAGAAACCTGAAGCAATCCCACTAAAATCAGGGACCAGACAAGGCTGCTCACTCTCTCCCTATGTATTCAATACAGTACTTGAAGTTCTAGCCAGAGCAATTAGACAACAAAAGGAGGTCAAAGGGATACAAATTGGCAAATATTTCTTAGAAAAAATTAAAAATATCTAAGCTTTATAAAAATCCACTCTTATAAAAATGAACATACGATTCAAAAGCTTAGGAGGAAATATTACCTAGACACATGTATATATGCATATATACATGAGCATACATATATGCATCCAAGAAAGGACTTGCAGCAAACATATCAGTCTTTTCTAGAACAGTGATTTAAAAAAAGCAGAAATAGCCACTGCAAATGCTCAGTATGGTTATCCCTCACAGAAAAGCATTCAAGCACAGAGATGCACTAGTCTGCCTAAGGTGAAATGGTGCATTGACAGTAGTGACAGGAAGAAGGCCAACTAGAGATGTCCAATACCTTGGATACAAATGTAAAATTATATCACCACTGGTCAATAACTTAGCAAACTCTGCTTTAGGTATTTACGCAGGACACATATCATTTTAAAGACACACAAGGACACTCCTGGAGTTTTCTTCACAGCAGCCAAACACTGGGCACACCCGGTCCACAGTTAGAAGAGTGGATAAAAACTGTGATATAGTCGTCCAGTCAAACAGTACACAGAAGTAAAGAGTAGACCATTGCTTCACATGATAACACACATGAACCCCCAAAATACTGTTTCAAAAAAAATAAGTCAGACATGTGTGGTGGCACAAGCCTTTAATTCCTGCACTCAGAAGGCAGAGTCAGGCTGATCTCTATGAGTTCAAGGCCAGCCTGGTCTACAGAGTGAGATTCAGGACATCCAAGGCTATAGAGATAAACCCTGTCTTGAAAAAAGAAATTAAAAAAAAAAAAAGCATCATCATCAGCCAAGTGTGGAGATTACATGGCACATGCATAAATGCTCTGGGGAAAGAGTGACCAATGCTACTCTGCTGATGCCTGAAGCCGGGCTGCAGTAGAAGATGACTGTCATGGGTCATAGAAGACTTATAGAAGTGTCCTTTGTGATGGCTGTGGAGTAGTTAAATTGGTGTTGAACTTGCCAAGACCACCATCAAAGTGCACATTAAAATGGAGACACTGTATCTACTGCCTGGAAACTAGATCTGGGTGCTTATCAGAAATGAACCATAAATTATATAGGCACATAGAGTGAAGACAGACATTTTCAAATCAAGATGATGAAAAACATAAAATTAAAAAGAATTTATTCAAAAGAATAAGCACAGGCTGGGCATGGAGGTGCACACCTTTAATCCCAGCACTTGGGAGGCAGAGTCAGATGGATCTCTGAGTTGGAGTCTAGCCTGGTTTTACAGAGCAAGTTCCTGAATGGCCAGGGGTACATATACAGAGAAACACTGTCTCTAAAACAACAAACAAAAGAAAGAAAAGAAAAATTAAGGAAAGGGAATGGTTAACATGGAGGCAAGGGACTAAAACTGGGGAGGGCGTCTCAACGCATGGGTGGGTTATTACCACTGATGGCCATGTTCTCAGATTTATTCATATCTGTGATTTGTCTCTTTTACCCTCTCTTTGAACTCTGAGTCTCAAGAAGCCCGGGAGCCCTTGAATTTACTGTGTACAGAGAAAGATCCTACTGCCTCCACCTCCTGCCTCTGGAAATTATAAGCATGCACTTTCATGCCTGGTCTCTGGATTAATTATAATTTTAAATAAAGTAAGAAAGGCACCACATTGGAAGCAATGACAATTGAGTCAAAATCAAGCCAGTCCTATAGACCTGAGGTATAACTTTAGGAAAACAAAAGGTAGTCACCTCACCCATATATGTCCCATGTCTCAGATGTAGGAAATATGCGAATAAACCCTCCTCTCCGATCGTTCTCCTCCTTTACCCTCCGGAGAACTTTGATCTAGGCAGAGGAAGAATACAATATGATAAAGAATACCTACTTTGAAACCTGAAATCCTCGTGGCTAAAAGGCAAAAAAGCAGGTTACACAGGAAGAAAACAACAAGAACATACATGGGAGAATTACTAACGTTTAGGATGTTTCTGAGGACAAATTTCTCCTATCTAAAATCTTTCACCTTTCAGGGCAAGACACAAGTTATTCATGAGTATTATAAACCACTCACTTATTTGCACCAAACCCCATGTTAACCCACAAAGGCCTGAAATAAAATAACTTTACCTCCTCCATTGACAGACCAAGCACAGAACCGCCTAACTTCCCCGGTACCTTCTCCCGGGCTGAGGCCACAAGGTTTTTCATTTCTGCGTCACTGGCAGAGAGCGGACGGGAACGCTAGGGGAAGAAGAGCAAAGCAAGGTTGAGGGGAGCAAGCTCCAACATCTTCCCCTCACTCATCCCTCAGCATCAGCACCGTTCAAAACTGGAGACACTCAAATCTACAGCTCAGTGTCTACAATTAATCACTTAACCCCAAACTCCGAAACAGAAAAGCTAGTGTATAAAAGTCAAGAGAAACAGTAGTGAACTGCTAACAACAGCTGGTCTTCAACTCAACAGGGATTCAAAATATCCCAGCTACTAGAACTATAAGAATTAAATATTTTGCTAAAGTAACCTAGTGACATATTATAGTACTATAGTTTTCCCTTTAAATAGAAGGAAACTAATTATACACTCATCTGCAAAACTAGCATAGAAGTTAGAAAAAGTAGATTTTTATAATGGGCAAAACTCTATGATAAGCTGCCTATATAATGAAAAATTCTTAAATCAACATTTATTTGTCTAGCATTGACTGTGGTGTCTTCAACATCTACAGAAGTAAATCAATATATCTTTATTAAACAGGTGAGTGGTTGTGCTGGCATATAGCCCATATATTCAGAATTTAAAACTGCAGAAGAATTTTCCTAGAGCTAAAGAATACACCTTCTTCTCAGCACCTCATGGTACCTTCTCCAAAGTTGACCATATAATTGGTCACAAATCAGACCTCAACAGATATAAGAAGATCAAACTAATCCCATGCCTCCTATCAGATCACTATGGAATAAGGGTGGTCTTCAATGGCAACAAAAACAACAGAAAGCACACATACACATGGAGGCTGAACAATGCTCTACTCAATGATAACTTGGTCAAGGTGGAAATAAAGAAAGAAATCAAAGACTTTTTGAAAGTTTATGAAAATGAAGGCACAACATACCCTAATTTATGGGACACAATGAAAGCAGTGCTAAGAGGAAAATTCATAGCCCTGAGTGCCGCCAAAAAGAAACGGGAGACAGCATACACTAACAGCTTAATGGCACACCTGAAAGCCCTGGAACAAAAAGAAGCAAATACACCAAAGAGGAGTAGAAGGCAGGAAATCATCAAACTCAGGGCTGAAATCAATCAAGTAGAAACAAATAAAACCATACAAAGAATCAACAAAACGAGGAGTTGGTTCTTTGACAAAATCAACAAGATAGATAAGCCCTTAGCCAGACTAACCAGAGGGCACAGAGATAGTATCCAAATTAATAAAATCAGAAACGAAAAGGGAGAGATAACAACAGAAACTGAGGAAATTCAAAAAATCATCAGATCCTACTACAAAAACCTGTATTCAACACAACTAGAAAATCTTGAGGAAATGGACAATTTCCTTGCCAGATACCAAATACCATAATTAAATCAGGATCAAATAGACCATCTAAACCGTCCTATAACCCCTGAAGAAATAGAAGTTGTCATTGGAAGTCTTCCAACCAAAAAAAGCACAGGTCCAGATGGTTTTAGTGCAGAATTCTATCAGACCTTCAAAGAAGACCTAACACCAATACTCTTCAAACTGTTCCACAAAATAGAAACAGAAGGAACAGTACCCAACTCGTTCTATGAAGCCACAATTACACTAATACCAAAAGCACACAAAGATCCGACAAAGAAAGAGAATCTCAGGCCAATCTCTCTTATGAATATCGATGCAAAAATACTCAATAAAATTCTTGCCAACCGAATCCAAGAACACATCAAAATGATCATTCACTACGATCAAGTAGGCTTCATCCCAGGATTGCAGGGATGGTTCAATATAAGGAAATCCATCAATGTAATCCACTATATAAACAATCTCAAAGAAAAAAACCACATGGTCATCTCATTAGATGCTGAGAAAGCATTTGACAAAATTCAGCATCCTTTCATGCTAAAGGTCTTGGAAAGATCAGGAATTCAAGGCCCATATCTAAACATAGGAAAAGCAATTTACAGCAAACCGGTAGCCAGCATCAATCTAAATGGAGAGAAACTTGAAGCAATCCCACTAAAATCAGGGACTAGACAAGGCTGCCCTCTCTCTCCATATCTTTTCAATATAGTACTTGAAGTTCTAGCTAGAGCAATTAGACAACAAAAAGAGGTCAAAGGGATACAAATTGGAAAGGAAGAAGTCAAACTATCACTATTTGCAGACGATATGATAGTATACTTAAGCGACCCAAAGAACTCCACCAGAGAACTCCTACAGCTGATAAACAACTTCAGCAAAGTGGCCAGATATAAAATCAACTCAAGCAAGTCAGTAGCCTTCCTATACTCAAAGGATAAGCAGGCTGAGAAAGAAGGAAGAGAAATGATACCCTTCACGATAGCCACAAACCATATAAAGTATCTTGGCGTGACTCTAACCAAACAAGTGAAAGATCTGTATGACAAGAACTTCAAGTCTCTGAAGAAAGAAATTGAAGAAGACCTCAGAAGATGGAAAAATCTGCCATGCTCATGGATTGGCAGGATTAATAAAGTAAAAATGACCATCTTGCCAAAAGTAATATACAGATTCAATGCAATCCCCATCAAAATCCCAACTCAATTCTTCATAGAGTTAGAAAGAGCAATTCAAAAATTCATCTGGAATAACAGAAAACCCAGAATAGCTAAAACTATTCTCAAGAGTAAAAGAACCTCTGGGGGAATCAGTATCCCGGACCTCAAGCTGTACTACAGAGCAATAGTGTTAAAAACCGCATGGTATTGGTACAGTGACAGGCATGTAGATCAATGGAACAGAATTGAAGACCCAGAAATGAATCCACACTCCTATGGTCACTTGATCTTTGACAAAGGAGCTAAAACCATCCAATGGAAAAAAGATAGCCTTTTCAACAAATGGTGCTGGCTCAACTGGAGGTCAACATGCAGAAGAATGCAAATTGACCCATTCTTATCTCCTTGCACTAAGCTCAATTCCAAGTCGATCAAGGACCTCCACATAAAACCAGACACACTGAAACTAATAGAAAGGAAACTAGGGAAGAATCTTGAACATATGGGCACAGGGGAGAATTTCCTGAACAGAACTCCAATAGCTTATGCTCTAAGATCAAGAATAGACAAATGGGACCTCATTAAATTACAAAGTTTTTGTAAGGCAAAAGACACTGTCAAAAAGACAAAGCGGCAACCAACTAACTGGGAAATGATCTTTACCAACCCTACATCCGACAGAGGGCTAATATCCAATATATACAAAGAACTCAAGAAGTTAAACTCCAGAGAGGCAAGTAACTCTATTAAAAAATGGGGTACAGAGCCAAACAAAGAGTTCTCACCTGAAGAATATCTAATGGCTGAGAAGCACCTAAAGAGATGTTCATCATCCTTAGTCATTAGGGAAATGCAAATCAAAACAACCCTGAGATTCCATCTCACACCAGTCAGAATGGCTAAGATTGAAAACACAGGAGACAGCAGTTATTGGCGAGGATGTGGAGAAAGAGGAACACTCCTCCACTGCTGGTGGAATTGCAAGCTGGTACAACCACTCTGGAAAGCAGTCTGGCGGTTCCTCAGAAAACTGGGCATGACACTCCCGGACGATCCGGCTATACCACTCCTGGGCATATACCCAGAGGCTTTACCTCCATGCAATAAGGACACATGCTCCGCTATGTTCATAGCAGCCTTATTTATAATAGCCAGAAGCTGGAAAGAACCCAGATGTCCCTCAACGGAGGAATGGATTCAGAAGATGTGGTATATCTACACAATGGAATACTACTCTGCAATTAAAAACAATGAATTCACGAAATTCCTAAGCAAATGATCAGAACTTGAAAATATCATCCTTAGTGAGGTAACCCAATCACAAAAGAACACACATGGTATGCAGTCACTGATAAGGGGATATTAACCCAGAATCTCGGAATACCCTAGACACAATTCGCATATCAATAGATTTCTAAGAAGATGGAAGGAGAGACTCCTGGTCCTGGAAAGACTGGATGTAGGGGAACGCCAGGACAGAGAAACGAGAGGGGGTTGAATGGAGAAAAGAAGGAGGGAAGGGGGCTTATGGGACTTTCGGGGAGGGAGGAAACGGGAAAGGGGAAATGATTTGGAATGTAAATTAAAAAAATAAAATAAAATAAAATATAAAAAAAAAATTACATATTCCAATAGGCTTACTGACTACTAGAAACAAGGCTCCACTGAACAGAGAGGCACTCGCCTCTGGGAGAGGAGGAGTTATTTATACCATCAAATGTATTGATTTTAAACTGTCAATTTATATCGGGGTAAGAATTGTGTCATATGACATGCACCATACTCTCAAATGAACATGAACACAACATTAGATTTAAAATCTACACAGAGAAGAAATGTTTGCGTATCTCAGCATTACTGTTTAAGGAGGAACCAACTGAGAATTTAAGAATGTAAAATGGCCAGGACAAAGGAACATATGCACTGGCTCAAACAATAAGAAGCGAGTAGTGATTCCAAAAATTCTTTCAGCCTAACAAAAGCTGGTAAAAACCTGACCAATTAGAGACTCAATAAAGGTGAATTGCCCTTAATGATACCATAATTGAGTCCCAGAAATCCCAGACAAAGAACAAATGTAAATCATAAGAATGCACAATTTTATATATACAAAGTTTGGAACTCAACAGTAAAAGCAAAGGAAGCAAAAACTCTTAACTCCTATGTACTGTGACTGGCTGTTGAGAAAATAAAGGTAAACACAGAAAACTAAAATGAATTAATGCTATCAAGTGAAAGAAATAAGAAAAAAATCACA
This sequence comes from Tokudaia tokunoshimensis, assembly GCA_036184795.1. Taxonomy (NCBI): domain Eukaryota; kingdom Metazoa; phylum Chordata; class Mammalia; order Rodentia; family Muridae; genus Tokudaia; species Tokudaia tokunoshimensis. The sequence continues at coordinate 102,009,815 of BTHU01000012.1, read as the reverse complement.
AATCATTAAATATTGGTAGACTGGATTAAAAGATGGCTTCTAAAAGATGGTTTCCATATAATGTTAATCACAAGCATACTTTGAAATGAAGACAAAGATACAGTAAGCTAAGCAGGCTTGTGTTACAAGGACATCAGACGAGCTCTCTAGAAATATGGAATGAATACAAATCAGCAGGTCTGAGAGGACTCATGTTGCTCTCAAGGGAACTGGCTGTAAAATAACAACAACAACAACAACACAAAACCAAGATAACAGCAACACAACAAAACCAAAACTACAACAACTTTGCTGAATCACTTGCAGACACGTCTGAAAAACCAGGAAGCACTGAGGTGGCAGAAGAGGACTAGAAAAAAAAAAAACAAACAAACAAGTGAGGTGCCGGTCTCCAAAAATGTGTGCTCTGGATAGCGAGTAGAGGAAAAAAACATTAAAGGAAAAGACTCGCAAGCACTTACTTCCTGGCTCACCAAGCATGACAGTATAGAGACTGCCTTACTTATTTTAAATAGGCTTTGAAAGCTTGACTTTTAGAACAAAATTATAAATCTTTTTTAAAAAGGATGACAAGGACTACAGCAGATATAGGATGGCCTTAATGTCTTGTACATTTGAGAAAACTTGATACCATATTTATTCTAAATTTTATTTCCAATCAGGGTCTTATTGCCATAATACAACAAATAGAATATATTGCAAAAACTTCAAAGTGTAAAAATATAACTAGAGCAACATAAAAATGGCAATAAATCAAGAAGTATCAATGGAGCATTATTTAGAATCTTCACTAATGTCTGAAAAGAGAATCAAATAAATCAAACCTCTATGGGTGGTGACATGTGCAGAGCGTAGCCATGGGCTAAGGAAGATTAAAGTGATACCAGGCCTCAGGTTCACCTGCTTTCCACAGCACCACAACCATAGAGCTCATTGTCCAGAAGGTGAAAATGTCAACTACAGACATTCAAGGGAGGAAACAATACACATGGACGTAGGAGAGTCAAAAAGAAAAGGCACACAAAAAATAGTACTAGAGAATTCATAATCTGACAGCCACAGAAAAGTCTGCACACTCAGAAACGTCCGCTCTTTCCACCCTCTCTGGACATCTCCTTAGCTCTGATATGAAATCTGGGAGACACTGAGGGCTTCATCTCTAGAAAAACAGTGGCAAAGAGAGATAAAGTCAGAGAATTCAACATTCAAACCCGGCTCAGTAAAGCCAGGAAGGCTTCAGATTATGTTGGCAAGTTTAAATTCATAACTAGAGAGGAACCTTGCTAATCCAGACTATAAAAACAAACACACACATTAAAAAAAAATCCCAAGTAACACAAGCAATGCAGCTACATGTAAAGCAACTGAAAATGATCCAGGGAACTAACATTGGAATTACACATAAAGATACTGAACCAAACCAGAAGGCCATGGGATGCCTCCCTGCTGTCATCACCAGATTTAGTTCAAGAGCTATTTAGAATATAGGCTCTTTGGTTGGTTGGTTGGTTGGTTGGTTGGTTAGTTGGTTGGTTGGTTTGGGGTTTTGCTACAAACAGCAAGTAACAGACAATTACTAAATATGAAATGTCACATTCTGCAGAGTTTTGGATTCTACCATCATGACACTAAAATACTAAACCATATGAGGCAGTTATCAAGCATGACACTAGGTACCCTGAGTGCTTTGCTCGCTGTACTGGTTGGTTTTGTGTCAACTTGACACAAACTGTAGTTATCACAGAGAAAGGAGCTCCAGTTGGGGTAGTGCCTCCATGAGATCCCACTGTGGGGCATTTTCTCAGTTGGTGATTGTCTTCGTCGGTTTTCTATTCCTGATCACTAATTGAGAAAATTCCTTACAGCTGGATCTCATGGAGGTATTTCCTCACCTGAAGTTCCTTTCTCTGTGATAACTCCAGCTAGTGTCAAGTTGCCACACAAAACCAGCCAGTACAGTGATCAAGAGGGGGAGGGCCCATTGTGGGCAGTGCTATCCCTGGGCTGGTAGTATTGGATCTATAAGAGAGCAGGCTGAGCAAGCCAGGTGTAGCAAGCCAGTAAGAAACATCCCTCCATGGCCTCTGCATCAGCTCCTGCTTCCTGACCTGCTTGAGTTCCAGTCCTGACTTCCTTTGGTGATGAACAGCAGTGTGGAAGTGTAAACTGAATAAACCCTTTCCTCCCCACCTTGCTTCTTGGTCATGATGTTTGTGCAGGAATAGAAACCTAAGACACTCGCCATATAAATCCCTGTACTGGTAGCGGGAGCTCAGGAAGCTACAGCCCAGGCTTCCAGTGTACCACTAACTGCACTAGCGAAGACAACTGTTAGGATAAATGCAGTACTGTCTCCTGCGGGGTATCAGCTGGAACAACGCCAATGAATTCCAGTTCTAACCCACCGCAGCAAAACGGTCCCAGAGCCCCAAACTGAGCAACACACAAGAAAATGGCAGTCAATTTCAAAAATTGCTTACAGGGACAGTAAATGAGCAAAGGTTGACTGTGTGAAAAAATATTTGTTTTTATTTTAAAAGTCACATCTAATTAGAGCAGGTTCCTGAATTCAGTCACACATAGACCAAATATCCCCTGTAAGAAAGCACAAACAAGCCCACCTCTCCATGTGAGGAGAGCACTAACACTGAGCTCTGAGGAGCAGGATGTCTCCTAGGACACCTAAACCAGACAAAATCTCCTTGTGAACTACAGTATTTTCTTTCCAGAAAATTTTGTGTAAAAGGATGGATAAGCTCTGTTCATCATTTCAATCCAACTGCCTTTAACACAGTGCAATTCCCCTCCGGAACTGAGAGTCCTCAGTTACTGTGGCCTCTGCTTTCATGATCTATAACTAAGAAAATATTGGTACTTTTCTTTCCATGCATTCTATTTTATGTTTTCAAATTATACAAAAAGCAGGTGCACAATATATGTACAATGGAAGTCCACAGCTGAAGGTTTTCTATTTGAGAAGTGGGAATAAAACTGAGTCACATCTCCCAACACTGAGAACTTACCTGTGTAGTTTTTGATGACTGAACTTAGGCAGAAACTGGAAGCTCTAAGAGACAAAAAAATGGAATAAAGCCTTACCTTCTCCTAACAGGCCTGTGGCTTTCCATCTCCTGCGTCTAAGATATTATAAAGCACAGACCACATGCAAGAGTCCTGCCCTTGGTTGAAAGGTGAGAGCATTTTCTCCAATATTTCTTTATTGCTATTCTTTGTGTTCTGACTTCAACTTCTCAGTACTGTTAGAGACAGAAGACCCTGAAGTGAGCCAGCCTGCCTAACCATCCTGTTTCATACAGTTACTCCTCATGCAGAGCTCCTCCACAGGCCTTTGTGGATGACAAGCTACTGCCCACCAGGAAACAAACAAACACTGGGTAAATTTTGGTTGACTTGCAAAGAGTTGCCAATAAAAGCTGACCAGCAAGGTAAGACAAGGGACCCATTCTTTCAAGACTGGAATGCTGCCACCCCTAGAAGAAAAGCCTAGAAGAAATGACATCAAAACTTTAAGAACCATTCCTAGCTCAAAGTCTGTGGCTCTTCCCAGGGATGTTCTGCAGAGAACAGTTAACACGGGAATGTGACTGCTGAAGTTCTCACTAGAGCCAGGTTAATAATTCTCTACCTTTCTTCTTAAAATTACAAAAATCCCTTTTATCCGTAATGATGCTCTGAGCAAGTATGATTCTGATGCCTGGTTGTAATTCTAATCTGAGACAATACCTCTTACAGTACACCTTGTTCCACAGCACACCACCATCCAGGGAATTATCTCAGAGCAGGGCTCACAGATAGGCAGCTGTGGACCCACCCTAGCTCAAAGGCATGTTAAGTTTGGCTTGCAGTGGTTTGGTTTTGAACGAGCTAGTTGCCAATACTTAAAGCAAAAACAAAAGCAAACAAGAAAACCCCCAATTTCTGATTTCTCTGGACAGCAAGAGGCTCTCAGTGTCACTGGCCCACACTGGAGCGTGGCAGTGATCACCTAGACCATGCCTATCAGCCTACCATCTGTTTTCTGGGCTCCAGTCACCTGTCACATGACCATGTTGCGCCTGCCCTTACTGTCCTGCATATTTCCTGCCTGCAGGTCTGAGAGGTATTTATCTGCCTGTGAAAACTCCCTTCAAATATGAAGGTATGTGAGACTGCAGAACTCTACATAAGAGCAGTAAGCAGATGGACAAGGAGAACGTATGGAGGAACAGAGGCTGGGAGGAGGAAGAATGGAGAGATGAAATGGAGGAAAGAGTGATGGGAAGGGAGAGAGAGAAGGGGATGCAGAGGAGCACAGGATAATTTAAAAGCCACAGTCGAGGAATGCAGAACACTGCAATGAGGTCAAGGCAGTCGTGGAGAGACGGCTGCAAAGCTCCTTGAAGACAGGCCGGCCTGTAGGAGAGAGCGCCCAAGCCTGAGTAGCTAGGGACTCAAACCCCATCGATGGGAGGAAGGAGGCAGATGGAGCTTCTTTAGCAACAATATTGCGTGACATTACTCAAACATGCAGACTGATGCAGCGAAGGAATAAGCAGACCCCAAACCAAAGGCGGTGATACTGACTCAGCAGCTTCTTCGGGTACTTATTTTTAGCTTTAATCAGAGCTCATGACCACTGAGGGTCCCGCCAGAGAGGACAGAGGACGCAGCATTTCAATGGATCATCTTTACAAAACTAGTCTGAAGATTAGAAAAAGCCTCATCGTGCTTAGGAATGAGCAGGCTCCCCTCGCCTTGTTTATGAGCATGTCAATCTGAGGGGCAAAATGGTGAGATGAAAGAAGAGAAGGAAAAGTAGTGGAAAGAGAAAAAGTGGAATAAGAACAAGGTGTAAGTTGTTGGGAAATCATAAGCTACCAGCCACTGCTGAACCAATCCCCATATTCTCCTGCCCTAAGCGACCTCTCAACTGTAGTCCTCAGCCCTCTTTCTCCACCAGCTGCCACTCCTCAGGAAGCCTTCTCTGGGCTTCATGCTCCACAATTTGCTTACCTGAGGTTTCTGAAAAGGGTTCCGCCTGGAAGACTCAAAACTGTGATAAATTGACCGGTTGGATGCCCGCTGGGCAGGATCTTGGCACACAAATCCTGAATGGGGAATGAGCAATATTAAGAGCCACCCTTTTCTAAGAAATCAGCCTGTCTGGTTTGGTTCAAGCATCTTTAGACTCATCCTAAAGGATGAGTGATGATGCTGACTGAGGAGCTAAATGTAATTCTGATTGACAGAGATGTAGCATTTTGATGACTCTCAAACAAATGAGCAAATCATCTTTTTGAAACACATAGCTGGTCACAAAGAAAAGTGTTTTGTTGATATGTTTCTAAAGTAGCTTTCTGGATGGTGACTCAGGGAAAAATGTTTTTACTAGGATACAATAGTAAGTGTGCTATGTCCTGCTACAACCCAATACAGAAGATGCCTACCGCTAATTTCTGCAAAGGGTTTTATGATTGATTATTTACATCTTAAGAAACTGAATTTCCACTGGTTTCACTTCCTTCCTATAAAGAACTAGATTCTCAACCAAAATGAAAAGAGTAGCTAGGTTTGACAATGTCTGCTGGTACAAGCACTAGTTCACACCAAATATTTCACTGGGTCATTTTCTGGGAAATTCTAAAACCCAATAATAAATCCGAATCATACCCACCTGACTGCCCATCTCCATTTCAAAGTTCTGGCTTATCTACTTAAAATGGGATTTCTTCCTTGGGCTGCTTGGCTGTAACACTGCAGAAGGGATCATGTTGAAACCAGCAGAGACTGTCAAGGAGAAATCCAGCCGGTCTCCTTTGTAACAGGGCCTCTTCACTGGGTTTCATTTTCCCAGCTCAGAGAAAAATATATTCTCTGCAGATCTTTGCTTAATTCTCTGCCTCAGCTCATAATTCCCATGCCCCAGGTCTCAGCCTCAGTTGTGGTTCAGCCCCAGGACAGGATGGAGCCAGGGGGAGTAGAAACATATAAACACTTCCCTGAAAATATAATTTTTTAGTACAAAACATTCAGCATGGCTTAGGAACTGCCAGTTGGCAACACCTACAGAGCCTGGCAAATGGAAGCTCTGGCTAATTTTTTGTGAGAGTCAGAATACACTGCTACTCACCTACAACAGTGAACATATCTGAGATCATACTGGCTTTAATCTTTAGGTCCAGAGGAGCATCACTAAGAGAACAGAAAAAGAAAAGAGCAATTGATCATTTTGTAGGTTAAGAGAAGAGCTGCCTCATTGTGGGTTCCAGTCCAGCAAAGTTCCAAATGGCAGAGAAGGAACATGTACAGGACATCAAATCCACAGGAAAGAGGAGAGAAATCTGGGTGGAAAATTAACAGAAATACAAGCCTTGTGCTAAACTCACCCTCTGTTACCCAGGCCTAGCACCAACACACTGATTTTCTGATATGGAATCTTTATTCCCCAGATCTTGTGCAATTCAAGTTTTGAGCAAGCCAGGGATCACTGTGGGATTCAGAGGCTCAGACTGTCAGTGTACTTGTAAGTGTATTAGCGTCTATCATTCAAATGATGTGTTAGCACTTCATCCTTCACTCACTCACATGCAAGTTGACATTTTGGGCACCTTGGTAACTTTTGGAAGTCTTCATTTTCTGTGCTAACTCAAACTCCTTAGGCTTGCAGGGTTATAAATAGAGCAAAAAGGTCCAAGCAAATCCTATCAAAATCTCGCCATACAAGAAAGCAGGAATCCACGAGGATATTGGAACATTGTGCACCAAAAACAAGAGGCCTTTGTGTGAACAGGCCTGCCCTAGAGCTTAGGTGCTTCTCCCCGAACCACACTACTCTTGCTGCTTGCCCTAGTGTGTCCCTCTGGGATGTTTAACATTGGCTCCTGTATTACACTGGGCAATTTGTAAAGGGCTGACTTGACAAAGTACAGTGCTAATAACTGAAGACACTGCCCACCGGCACACCTCACTCCTAAGGTGAGCCAAATCCCCACTCCACCAAGTACTCAGCATGTCTTTATTTGATGACTTGGCATACTGCCAGTCTCTCTCATCCTTAAAAGTCCAGCAGCTGGGTGGTCTCTAGCAGAAACCTCTAGGGTTTTCTGTTTAGAAAAATCACATAGCTAATAGAAATTCTGTCACTGCAGATGTAAGCACAGTTTTCTTTGGTGTTTAAAAAGTATATACCTATTCCTTTCTAAATAACAGATTTTATATTTTTTTAAATCTAAGATTGTTAAAGGTTTTAGACATTACCCTTAGGTGGACATCAGGCCACAGAACTGAGCAAAAGGACTGCTCTTTGGTACCTTAGCCCAGTTTTACACCTCTAGAGAACTATATCTTCCCCAAGAATAATTTATTTAGTACTGCAAAACTGAAGAACTTGGCTTGGATGGAGAAGTAGCTGTTTTTAATCTGGTCTGCTCTTGCTGTTCTAACTTCAAAGGTACAGGGATGAGTACCGATCGGTGAGCTGAAACTCTTGAGATGTGTCCGTACAACAGAGATAGTGGAGAAACCAAGTGCTTAGTATTCTTTTCATATCACTGTTCTCTAACAGTAGCACACCTTGTTCATCCTGTTCATAGTTTGGGATGTCTGGCAGAATATTTCCTCAAAACTATTGCTCTTTCCAATCAAGTAACTCGTCATTCATGATTGTGTGTGTGTGTGTGTGTGTGTGTGTCTCAAATGGTTTAGTAATGCAAGTAAGAAGACACAGTCTTATCTGAGCATTTCTGAAGAAATGTCAAATAAGAATTGTTCTTAAAAAGGCAAATAAATGACAAAAATGTATTACAAACTAGCTGGGAAGTTAGGGGTCCCTGTCCCCCGTAGGGGTTTTGGTAATATACCATAACCATCTTGTTTTTTAAAGTCTAGCCATTACCGTGTAAAAGTCTTTTACCAAGAGAAGTAATATCCCCCTCCAAAAAAAGACAAAACAAATTTTGGTGTCATGTTCAGGTTTGTCATTATTTGTTGACAGAACTGACTTACCAGGCCAAAGAAGGAGAGAGATTCACTTCCAACAACCATGGCTTCAGAGTATTATCTATGAGCACATCAAAGCCATACAGTTCTGGAAATATAACACAACATGCAAGATCATTTTCCATGCAAAGATCACATAGAGTCACTCAACTCCCATCTGAGGCCCAGAAACTCACTGAGCGTGAGGAGGCAAAGAACCTGCAGTTCCAGCAACGCTAGTGTCCTCCAAAGGAGAAAGAGAAACACTCCAACCCAGCATGCTACCACTAGTCCTGAGTTCTACACGCTGAGGCTTAACACACAAGACCCCAATGTGCTTGGTAGTAAACGGTGAGGGAGGAAGCAAGCAAAAACCCCTGTCACCAATGCCAGCCACACAGGGCTTGCCCTGCGCTGGCTTCCTCTATCCCCTCTCCACCATACTATGAAAACAGAAACATTCCCAGAAGGCACAACTCTAGGATCCTTCCTTCACAGTTTCTTAACTTTAAGATCTTGCTCTGCAACCCAGCTCAGAAGACATCCAATTATAAAGCATACTTATTCTTTCCCCTCTCCTATAGCTTCAGTTTCTTTTTGAAGAGAGAAAGTAAAACATTCAGCCAGATGCAGAAGGCATGGGCAAGTGGTGATGCAGGCTGGGACAAGCTGTCTTGTATCATTAGTATTATTCAAGGAAAGGAAGGGGTCAAAGATCAACTTTCCATGGATTCTACGATCTTTGTTGATTCTCTTCCTCTACCTCTCCAGCTATGGCAAGAAGCAAGCCAATACCCACTGGGCATCTCTTGTCCTAGAATCCCTAGTTTTACTGTAAAACTAGAGAGTGTGAGGTAGTGGGAGCCCTCGAATATGACTGCTGCGATCCTCATGACAGGAACAACAATGGCACACAGTCCTCAGTATTCATACTCTAAACACAGAGACACAGATTCCCACTCACTTCTAACATCAAGCCAAGTGTCACTCAAACAAACCCTCACTTGCATCTCCTCTACAAGAGAAAACCGACTACCTCAGAGTTCACATGCAAAGAAAACAAGCAGGGGTTTTCTGGAAATTTATTCCAACATAAATTTCCCTATTTCAAGATTTTTTTTTTTACTCTTTAATCTTAAAAAAAATAAACACAACTAGAAATATACAGTCTAGAACACAGAAACCTACAGCTCTAATTCAGACCAAGATACCTAGGACAGGATCTAAGGAGCTGACAGCCAGCCTGACCCCACAAAGTGGCTTGGGGGTGTCCCTTCAGTCTAAAGCATACCCTTCAGGTTCCCAAACTCTTTTCAAAGGTCAGTAACTGTCAATAAATTGATATTCAGACAGGCTATAGCCTGTTTCCACTGTATAAGTCAAATAGATAAGCACATTCTTGTTTATTTGTTTGCTTGAGACAGACCTTGATGTGTAACTCAGGCCAACCTCTAACTCATGATCCCCCTAACATAGCTTCCAGGTGCTGAGACTATAGGCATATACTGCCCCACTAATCTAGACCTGGATATTCTAGTATTTTCATGAATATGTCAGCTTACATAGTAACCATAAAAACCAATTAAAAACCAATAAAAGTTTGGGGCTTCATACACTTTCATGTAACTATATAAAGCTTACTTTAAGATGTAAAAAGAAGGAAGTGCCTTCGACTGTCTCCTTTTGGTAACAAATTCATGCTATTTTTCAAATGCCACATCTTTTCAATAGCTTTCCTAGTCTTCAGTAACAACAACACACTAATCCTCTCCTTAATCTAAGAAAAGATTTTGTCATATGGCTCTAAATAAGACATTTAAAAGGGAAAACCTCAATAGGTATGTTGGCATATATCTGCAATCACAGCATTTGGGAGGCTGAGACAAGAAGATCAGGAGTTGAACCTGAGTTTGGGCTATACATCAAGATGAGAGAAAGGACAGAAGGAGGAGGGAGGGAGGGACAGAGGGAGAGAGAAAAGAAAAGAAAAAGTGAATGAGAGAAGGAACAAGGGAAAGAAGGAAAAAAGGGGAGGGAGGGAGGGAGGGAAACAGAAAAACAATGTATAATCTACAAGTTCCGTAGCATTACACAAGCAAGATACAATATCTGATACAAGAAAACATTCCCTTCCATTTTTAAGAGCAGAAACATAGGATAATAATTATCTCATAGAATAATAATTAATAACAGCATGAAGAACACAATGACAATAGTGAATGATACACACGCAGTATGTAGAGAGAACCAGCCACAAAAGAAGACCAATGTAAGATGGATCAACAGTCACTGAGAGCCAGTTTCAACACTCCACACTGAGTTTTAAGCAGTCATACTTAACCATTTCACTGCATCAGAGGCAAATTCCAAGAACTCACATTCGGCTAAAAGTCTGAAAGACAATGTTCTGGGAAAAGAAAAACACATCTTAAAGTGAGAAAAATCACTTTCATAGCAGCAAACTAACTTTTCCTCCTGTGATAAGAGCTGCTGGGATAACCATGCCTATGAAGTGTACCATGCTTTAGAGTCAACCTAACTACACTTAGACCAGACTTGGACCTATAATCGTCTGAGAGATGGGGAAGCAATGCGTGTTGCTATGTGACAGCAGAGTGGCAGGTCCAACTCACCTTAGCAAGGTTGGCCTCAGTTGTTGAGAGTGGGGTGAAAGATAGCTTGTGTATCAGATCAAACTCTTGAAACAACCAGCTCAACAAAGACACTGAGGACCTTCTTGTTAATTCAACCAATCATTTCTACTCCCTTATGAGGTATAATTTAGGTATGATGAGATAGATGAGTCTTAAAGATACAGACTGGTTGGAATTGGTTACATCCATGTAATCCACACTCATATCAAGGGGACGCACAGAACACTTTCATCACCCCGGAAGTCCCTCAAGCCTCTTCCTGGTAGATAGCTCGTTCCTGCCTCATCCTTGACAACCATTACTTTTAATTCTTCCATCATCAATTCATTCTACTTATTCTAGAATTTCATATAAATGGAGATCATTCAGTGAATACTCATTTGTGTCTATCTTCTTGTATTATATTTACCATGTTTTTGAGGCACATCTGTCAGGAATTCCTTTTAAGGAAGATGTATAGAGGTACATAACTAATGTGTAAAAAAAATTCACCCCGTTAAAGTGACTCTTGAAAAGCGTCCAGCTGTGTAAGCCCAACCTCAATCACGATACAGAAAGATCTTATCACAGATGCACGCTTATCCTCACTTTCTGCATCTTCCAACAACCACCAATGGGATTTCTGTTTACTTGATTTCCTTTTCCAGAAAGTCAAATAAATAAAATATGTATAGTCTATAGTCTTTTTAGAGTAGTTTCTTTCACATAGTGTTGACTTTTGAAATTTACCTATGCTGTTACATGTATCAAAAGTGTAGTTCATTCCTTTAAATTCTAAAGTAGTTGGTATTCTATAATATGGATACACCACAATTTATCCATTTAACAGTTGGTGGGTATCTAGCTGGGTATTTAGGTGGTTATTTGGGTCACTACAATACAGTATCAGCCTTTGTGAGAGGGAATTGTGTGCACATCAAGCTTTGTTTCTCCTAATATCTACAAGTGCAATACTGGTCACACGTTAACAGTATAGAGCTCCATGGATCTCTTAGCTCCTGCGCCATTGCCCTAGGTGTCAAAGAGTGAGGTGGCAGATGAGGGTGGTGTGAGAAGGGTGAGCTTCTGTTTAGGAGCTGCTGTCTAGGAGGGAGAAAAATTCAGGCCCTGTACTAACAGTGTAGTCTGCATATCATACTCCTTCTGTTAGGGTGTATTTCCCTGGCTCCCCTAGGCATACAGGTGGCAACCCTTGCATGGTGTCCAAGAGCATTATAGTCATTCTACTGTGAGAACTGTCTTTTGTCCCTTCCTAACTGTGTCTCCTCTGGAGGGTAAGGGCAACATCTCATTTATCAGTTTAGATCAAGTGTGCTAGCTTGTTTGCCAGCATGTCAAAAGCTCAAGTCATTCTGAAAGTGGGAACCTCAATTTAGAAAACATTCCTACAAAAGACTGGTCTGCAGGCAAGCCAGTAGTGCATTTTCTTGACTGATGACTGATGTGGAGGTAGTGTCACTCCTGCGTAGGTGCTCTTGGGTTGTGTAAGAAAGTAGGCTGAGCAGGACAGGGGTGCAGGCCAGTAAACAATGCTCCTTCACAGCTTCTGTTTCAGTTCTGCCTGAGTTCCCACTCTGACTTCCCTCAGTGATGGACTGCGATGTGGAAGTAAACTAAATAAACCCTTTCCTCCCCAAGCTGCTTTTGCTCATGGTATTTATCACAGTAATAGAAACCTAAGGCAGAAATAATCTACTCCATAAGTAAAAACCTTTAGGGAATGTATCACAAAGGGAAAGGGAGATGGCTCAGCTAAAGTGCTTTCCAAGACCTTGAGTTCAGGCCCCCAGTACCCACATAAAAAGATGGGCATGAGAGCATGCACCTATGAACTGTGCTGAAAAGGCATAGATGGAAGGGTAGTTGGGGCTTGCTGGCTAGCTGAAGCAGTGAGCTCCAGTTTCAGTGAAAGGCGTTGTTCAAAAAATAATAATAATAAAAGGTAAAGTGGACAGTAGCTAAGGAAGACACCAGACACTGATGTCTGGCCTTCACACTCTTGTACACACGTGTATATACATAAACATACGCACATGCGCGCACGAGCACGCGCGCACACACACACAAATAATTAAGAACTGCTGAGGAAGAGGAAAGAGAAAATTATGTATAAGTAAAAGCCAATAAAGAGCTGTTCTCTCCTGGTCTACCTACTTAGTCATAACAAAGCTACCAGTCACAGTAAAAATAACAAGAATTCATTTTTTTAAGAAAGAAAATAAATTTATTTAGTTCATTGCAAAGAGAAGAGCTGGCATAGCAGTAAAGGAAGAACCACCTGCCAAAGATAAACAGAAATTCTCATTAAGAAAAATTTATTAAACATACATTAAGGAAAAAAAATCTGATAAAGGATGACTTTTGAAGAAAGTGGGGAGTAGAAAAACAGTCTCACTGAGACCTAAGAGATCATTATACACAGCACACCACTCATTTTGGAGACAATGTACTAAGCCTCCTCAGAAATAAGAGCCACTGAAGCCACAGTCCTAGGCAATGGAACGTGTTGGCACTAGGAAGTGCCCACTGTCACTGAGATCCTTTTCTGTAATAAAAATATTTTCACCTCAGTCTAGGCTTTTAGTTTAAAAGCAAAATGAAAGTCTTTATAATGAGTCCAAAAGAGAATTCTGGAAATAGTAGAGCAAGATCCCACAGGAGAATGAACTGAGTAAGAGGGGGAACCCTAGTGCTGACCTTTCACCTCATCCCCAGAATCACTATGGCATCGATCTAGCTAACCCCTATAATGCTAGGTCTGAAAGGAGTGTCTAGGACCGGGCCCTGTGGACTCGGCAGAAATAGTGCTCTTTTTCAAGCCTGATCTGCTAGAGAAGATGATGTCATTGTTTCTGAGATCTAGTTACAGGACAGCACAGGAGAATCCAGGATGTGAGGCATGCCAGAAGGAGTGGACACATCAGAGTCATCTTTATGTGGGTGGAGAAAGAGCCAGATATCTGGCCTCAAATTCGGCCTGGCCATTTATTAGCCACATGACCCAAGACAACTTCCTTAAGCTTGCTGACTCTTTCCCCTTCTCATAAACCAAGGCTTTTATGGTATATGGTTGGTAGTAAGTACCAACAATGTTGTTAAAGACAAACAGTAGCCTCTTAGCACCTCTGCCCCTTCTACAGCAAATTCCTCTCCCCATCTAAACTGGAGCAAGGGATAAACTGAAGAGGGGCTTACCTTGAACACTGCCCCTGCCTTCCATTCTTTTACTGTTGGTGGAGAGGTTTGCATAATGGAGAAAGCATGCTACCTTCTTCCATTCCTCTGACAATCATTTATGGACACCTTCCTTTTAAAGAACATGGCCTTACCCTGAAAAATGGTCAAGAGCAGAGGTAACAGAAAACTAAACCAGACTTCACTCGAGAGAGGTATCCTGAACATACTTGGTTCTCAGCAGGCATTGCATTGGTCTCTGATCAAAGCAAGACTTTAGCTAGTCAGTTCAGTGTCTAGTCCACATGATCCCACACTAGAGAGGATCAGGATCAGAGCCCATCACTTCAACCAGTTTTACCACTGTCAACAGCAACATCTTTGAAAGACAGCTAACATCCTGTTATTTTTGGCTGTTTTTCTTCAAATGGTCAAAAAAGTTGTTCTCATAGTCGGTAATTTCACAGTGCCAATTTCCTTAGCATATTTAGAGATTTGCCATTGAAGCCTATTAGTTCACATTGTACCACATTTTCACAATCTTGGAAGTCAGTAAAATTTGACTGTTAGAAACATGTTTTATTGGGGGAGGCATTCAAAATTGTATAACTGAAGTCCTATGATCAAGATGGGAAATTGCCAAGACTCATCCTCTGAGGCCCCTGGCTTCAGGCTGAGTTTCTTCCATTCAAGTTCTTTTCACTCACTAGTTCTAGGACCCAAGACAAAGGCTTACCACTCAGGGTCTCCACTTCTATATCATGACAAATCACTCACAAAAGTCCTTCTAGATGTACAAGTTATAAAACAGCATTAAATAACTAAGTTTCAGACTGCCTATTATGGTTGATATATAAGTAGTAATAAAAGTGCACACACATGAATATAGCAGCATCCCAGGGCAAACTGATTTTGAGAAGACAAAACTGTTGCCAGTAATGCACTGCTGCAACATTAATCTTTGCTCAGTACACAGCCAGAGAGGAGAAGACTTACATGTGTAGAAAAAAGTGCTGACTAGGAATACTGAAGGTACTCGGAGACAGTACAGGTGGTAAGGAGGGAGAAAAATCACAGGGCAGAAATCCCAGTGACCTGTAATCTCCTGACTGTAATCTGCAAGAAGGCGGCCAGAAACCACCCCCCCCCCCGAAGCATATAGGGAACCCCCATCTTATGTTGTTTCCTCTAAAAGTATGAAAACTTCCAGGAAGCTTTCAATTCCTGTTTACTCTGACACAGATTCAAAGCTTATTCCTTATAACACAAACCCCAGGGGAGGCTAAGAGTCAGAAGGAGACAAAGAGATTCACACAAAGATATATAAATATACAAAATCATATCTCACGGGGGAGGTTAATGAAGCACACGGAATCCCAGGGCTGACAGGAATTAGAACCACAAAAGCCCAGGAGACCGTCAACAACTTAAAAACCTCCAGATGCCCTGAGTTTACTAGAGCTGGTCCAGGCAGGGAAGAGGAGAGGAGACCCTGGCTGATGGGCCTTGGGATATTTCTCTGAGTCTGAGAGAGTTGTTGCCCTTCTTTCACACTAAGTTCTGAGAACCCATTACTAAGTTTCCAACAAGCAATTAGGTTACAGAGTAAGATACAAAAAAGAAATATCCAGAAATAAAGCCTTCAAGATTAGCTACTTAGAACAAAGGATTTTTTTTTTTTGATACCAAGGGCCATGAGAAATTTACCAACACAGGCAAGCAGAGGTACAAAGATTTCAGCAGTTAGAGTCAATTCTGTTAGCCTCCACATCCATCTTCAAAGAGACTACAACAATTCTAAGATCGCAGGCCTTACCAAATCAGACCTACTGGAAAACTTACTGCCAGGACAAGAAGCAATGAAAACAAGCACCCAGCATTCATTTAGCAAACATTTTCCAACATTCTCTGTGAGCGAAAGATGTTGCTCTGTATGAGGAACAAAGCCAGAGGTGACACCATGACAGCCACCATCAAGGAGCTTCCACTCCACTAGGAGAGACACACATGAATAAATAATAGCAGGGAGCATGCAAGAGACACTACAGAGACAGGGACAGAGTACTGGAGCCTCCGGGTGAGAGCTGACCCTCACTAGGGTTAGACAATAAGACCACCAAAGAAGAGATGCTTGGCTTTGCCTGGAAGGAAGCTGGTGGCCCACTAGGTAAAGTAACATGAGAGAGAGGTGGTTCATCCACAAGATAAATCAAAGACACCAAAGGCAAGGAGTTAGGAAAAGCGCCCGGAGCTCTGATTTCACAGAAACAGATGAGAAGGGAAGGCAGTCCCAATGACCACTGAGAACTCAAGAAGATAAACTCAGAGACTTTGGGGGAAAGCATCTACGCTCAAGATAGGAAATGTGTGTCACAAAGCTGCATAGAACAGCATATGGTGGTAACATAACAGGGCCCTAGGCTCAGCAAAGCTTCAGAGAACAAGTAAAGAGGAGTGAATCTTGAAGGAATGAGAGAATGCAAGGCAGCCGGAAGGGTGTTCTAGACAGACAGAACCTGTGCACGCTGGGGCACTTCCCTTCCATAGATCAGGTTTGAAAGGCACTGCAGCCTTTCCTTTTACTCCACAATTCTAGACGCTGACTTACCTCCATCGTCTATTCAGTCTCAACAGTTCTCCTACTTGAGCACCAGACAAATACATGCAACCATAATCCATCAAAGACCAGGAATCAGAATGTGAATTATAAAATTAATAAAGGTAATTTTTATCAAGTACAACATCAAGGCCAGACATGGTGCTAGGTGCTTTCTTGGCTTGCACTATCTCACTGGATCTTCACAGGCCTCTCGGGAGGGAGATACCTCATGGCTGTCATTTATAATCTAGAAAATGGAAATTACAGCAACTTCCTGAAAAACACCCAATCAAAATCGAGTGCAACAGGAGTTTCAAATTCAGGCTACTCAAGCGCAAACAGCACACTCTTGATTCCCCATCTCCAGCCCCTAAGGAAGGCCTCTTCCATGCTCACTGTACATCACTCCCTCGGGTGTTTTAACGAGCACTGCTGTATCAGTTACCCTGTGTGCTTTTCTTAAGGTCCAACGTGTACCCAGAGCCGACCTGGCCTTATGGACTTTCATACTGGCAGTTAGTGCCACATTCCTACCCACGGAGAAAGCAGGCATGCACACAGGCAACCTTGGTGTGACAGACAGATTCAGCTAGTGGGTCAGGAGGTCACGGGTTTTCTGATCCGGGTTGTGAACTGCTTGTTGTACTTTCTCTGTACTATCAAAAAGATAGAGTGAAACAGGAGGAGAGGAGGGAGGAAAACAAGCAGGAGACAGAGGAGGGGGAGGGGAAGAGCCACTAGGAAGAAGAATGACACAAATAGGAGGAGTCATCGGAAAATGGGAGAAAGCGCACACTGGCACCAGCCAGAGCCTTGGATCTGTTCCCAGTCTGGCAGCCAGAGAGCTCTGGAACATATTTGTTAGAGCTGGATGCCTGTACAGCCTATTGCAAACTTTTTCTGAGTGTACTCTGACAGAGACCCACACTTCAGTTTCAATCCCTGTTCCCTGCACAGAAAGGAGTTATTCCTTCAGAGATTCCAATGAAAATTCACCACCTTTACCACCAGCTTCCTGATAGAATTTGCATCTACTCTGTGAGCTTAAGAAAGCAAACCCAGGATGTGCCCCTGACTCATGCCCCACTAGCTGAGGATCCCAAGACCCTCCTCACAAAACACAAGCATCTGGCAGCTCCTTACCAAAACAACTGCTGCGGTGTGGAACAAAGGTTTTACAGGCAGTGGCGATAGCTAGCTCAGCAGAGATTATTGTCTTAATGATCAGGTCTTCCACATGAGCCATCAATGCTGCAAAAACAATCTTTTGTAATGAAAACAGAAACACTACAATGCATACATTAGTAGAAGCAGATTCCAGATCACAGTGCAATTATAAAAGCATGCGTGCAGATTCAAAAAGGATCAAAATGGTGGTCTTCAGCATGGGTGCTACAGGGCCGGCACACATGCAGAGATGACACAGTGCAGATGGCCTGTGCAGAAGGTACAGACTGCAGACTGAGCCTTCTCTCCCTTCTTTCTTTCTCCCTCCCTCCCTCCCTCCCTCCCTTCCTCCCTCCCTCCTTCCCTCGCGGGCTGGCTCGCTCTTCTCTTCTCTCCCTCTCCTCCTCCTCTCCTCTCCTCTCCTCTCCTCCCCTCCCCTCCCCTCCCCTCCCCTCCCTCCCTCCCTCCCTCCCTCTCTCTCTCTCTCTCTCTCCTAGCACCCTTTCCCTATGCATAAAGTTTATTTACACACTGCTTCCCAAGCTGCTCAAGGCTCAGCAAGTATTCTTTTTGACTCCAAGCCCCACACTCAAATTTTCCTCTACATCCTCCTACTCAGCAACAAGAATGAGAGAGTTCAACTTGGAAAAATTTGAACTCAGAGCCAATAGAGAGAGGCAATGCGGTATACAAAACACCACAATAGCTTAGCAGCACAGCACTCAAGAAAGATAAATTCATTGAGGACTAAGAGAAAAGTAATACTTTCCAAATTACAAACAAGAACTGGGAATTGTGGGGTGGTAGGAAGTCTGTTCTCTACTGTAAACCAGAGGAAAGGGAACAAAAGCAGGCCGCATGGGGCATCTCCGCAGCATCACCAGGAGGCCCTGGTGAGAAACAGTAGTGCAAGGAGTGAAGTCAGGGGCCGGAGAGAGATCGGCAGGTAAGAGCACTTGCTGCTCTTGCAGAGGACCTGCATTCGGTTCCCAGCACCCATGTAGGGCAGCTCACAACCTCTTGTACTTCCAGCTCCAGAGGATCTGTACTCAGGCATGAGCACACACACACACACACACACACACACAGACACTGCACATAAATAATAAAAATATTTTTTAAAGTAGAGACTAGAAGAAAAAGGTCTGATACTCACCAGTTGTATCCTTGCCCTCTTGTTTCAGGTACCTAAGCATGGCACTCATGCTCCACTTGTTCCCATAATCCTCCACTTCTGGATCATCACAACTAAAAAGAAAGGAATCAAGGCTACATATGCCAAGAGGCCTGCCTTTCTCTGTGCTTTGAGTATTTTGGATAAACATTCAGTTTGCTGATTTCAACCTGGTATTCCTTCTTCTGTAAGACACCCTATCTATCAATTTCTTAAGAGGAAAGGCAAATGCAGAAAGTTTGCTTTTATGAAGAGGGAAAAGAGGAGCGCTAATTCTTCCACATCAAGAGTAAGTGAAGAAAGGTAGGAAAAATGTGAATGAGTTTAAGAATGGTTATAATAAATTAGCAATGGGATATAGCACATCTGGTCTTTGAAGTGAATGTCACCTAAGGCCAGCAAACAACCTCGATGCCATTTAGAACAGAACTGAGTCGGGATAGGTTAGTAAGCTAATGTACAATCATTGTCTTATAAGGAGCTAGCCACAGACTTGCTATGACACACTACCAAGCCTCCTGTCTGGGTAGTGACAGCTACCTTCCCAAACCTCTCACATCCCACTGATGACACAAGGCACTGGGGTGACTGGAAGAGTTCTAGGCATCCCATTGCCACAGACTGGTGAATGGGGGAGCTCCCATGAATGTCATCCCGAAACCAGAGACTTGTGCTTTGCCATCGACTTCTCAACCCTTAGCACACTCTCCAGTCATACCCCTGCTCATCTAACCTGAGGGACGTGGCAGCTTTAAGCAATTCAATGCTGGCCATAGGAGACTCAATGAAACCTCCTTCACTTGAGCAACTACCCAACACTTCCAGATTCTTTCCTTCCTTCCTTGGACCTGGTGGGAACTTATTTTTAGTATGAATAGAAAATGACTGTTTGGGTTTCTTTTCTATTTTTCCACTTTCCTGGCAAAATTATCAGGATGAAAGAAAACAGAGCAAAAATAACATTTGCACACAGCTGGGTTGGTGCTGCTTTCCACTAGCCCTTCTCTGAGAGGGCCTCATTCCTTTCTTTAGTTTTTCTTCTCTTTTTCTCTGATCATTGTAGTGTATTTTAGAAAATTTCATAAGATACATAAAAGCAAATGAGAAAAACCTAAAAATTGACTACACTAATCTTATACTTTGTAGCTAAAGAGAGTTAACATTTCAGGACATATCCTTTTCTCATTTCTCAGCAAAAATAAGAAGCTTTAGCTAACAGACTGATTCGACCAAGCATTTGCTATATGTACTGTTTCAATATGCGTTTCCATCAATTGATACACAGTAAAGATGTGTATTGATAAACCTATTCTGTACATACATTCTTAAGGTTAAATTCATAGAAATGAAACTACAGGGTCAAAAGATACAAATAATTTTAAGCTGTAGATATGACTTACAAGCTGAAATTCTTACCCCAAAGTCAAGTAGGGATAGACAAATGGCACAGGCATATTTTAATAGAACAAGGTGCCCCCAGGGTATACCATGGAGAAGCAGCAGCAACAGCAGCAATGTCTCAAAACTGATACTTAAGGGGCTAGAGATGGTTCAGTTGTTAAGAGCGCTCACTGCTCTTCCAGAGAACCTGTATTCAATTCCCAGCACACACGCGATGGCTAACAACCATATATAACTCCAGTTCCAGGGATCTGCTCCCCTCTTCCGGCTTCTGATGGCACCAGGCACATGCATGGTGTGCACAGAGCCAGAACATCTATTCACAAAAAACTAATTGTTTTTTAAAGGTGACCTCTCAGTGTCACGTCCGTGTTTCTTTCTTAGTAGTGCACCCTGTGAACAGCCATGTCTCCACCCTCACAGCTGAGGCTGACTTCTCCACCCTGACCCAGTCAGTACCTCACATAGTCTCCACTCTTCTTATTCACGCTGTAGTTTGTCAGGTGCATGAACTGGTTCCGAATGTTCTTGGAGCCTTGATCATAACGCACAGTTGCAAACCTGACAGGAAGAAGAAGGAAGGTTCAGTGGAAATGCAGACTGCAGAGACCACAATAGCATGGAGGATGTTATCATTATCTTACAAGAAGGAGGTGTCAATGTTATCTAATAAATAGTGAGCTCTGCTAAGTGGCAGCTGCTATGAGAAGTGTCTTCTATACACTGTCACATATCAATTCAGTCCTAAAAGTAGCTCTATAAAATAGATCTTATGTTACACCTAAAGTTTAAATAAATATCAAAGTAAATATGACCCATAAAGACTAAATAACTTGGACAGGCATGGTGAAACACACCTTTAATCCCAGCACTCAGGAGGCAGAGATCTGCCTGGTGTACATAGAGAGTTCCATGTTAGCCAGAGCTGCAATAAGACCCTGTCTTAAAAACAACCACCACGAAACAAAAAACAAACAAATAAGCAAACAAAAAAACCTGAATAACTTATCCAAGATTGCAAACTCCAAAATTCTGTGGCTTAAACACTCTTAGATACTACTTCTCGTTTATCTTCTATCAATGGGAAGAATGAAAATCCAAACTACAGCAATTCACAACCTGGGAAACTCTACGTAGAATACTACCTACAGCTATGAAGCTTCAAGGAGGAACACCTACTCAAGGTCTACACAGTGACTGGAATAACATTTTCCAGGAGAAAAGATAAAGGAAACACGGTTCAGTGCAGTGACTGCAGACTGAAGCACACACGCAGAGGGAGAGGCTGATCCTCCTGACTCGGAAGCACCATGGAGCTAACGAGAGCAAGCAGAGCGACATAAACATGGACAGCACAGGAGGAGGCCTTCGGAACTCGGAAAGAAGGCAGAGGACAGAAGGACTGCAACATGGAGCCCAGAGCAAACAGGGCATCCACCTGTTGTTCTGGAGCACTCGTGCCTCTGCAGGAAGCAAGCCAGGAGGGAAAGCTGTCCTGTGATGCTTGTCATCAACACTGCCTCTCAAGACAATGCTTATGGTGAACACGAGGCCATGAGTACTCACTCACTGTTAGTGCCATATCACCCTGCCCTAAAGTGCTTTCCCCAGACACATATCCAAGTGTGTGAAAAACCTAGAAGGCCACAAGTTTATTTTCATATGATTTACAAATGGTTTATATATGCTTACCCAGACTATGAAGTCAACATGATTTTTACCGCATTAAAGGTCAGCATTTAAAAGTTTTCCTCTTCTCTATTTCTTCTCAGCCACCCCACCAACCCCACTCCCTAATTCCCTGTACCAGAAATATACTAGAGCCAGAGTGAGGGAAAAGAAAAGAAAAAAACAAACTCAAGAAACTAAAACAAACAAACATGAGGCCAGGAAAAGGGATGTGGATGCTGAGAAAATTTTGACTAAGCATGTATGGCTAAAGAGAGTTTGGCAAGCATTGTGTCTATGCTTGAGAAAGACCTCAAAACTCCCACAAACTTCTAGCAGTTACCATTTAACTCTCTGTCATCACATGGTGGCAAATGAACTCTGCCTTTACATCCCGATCTTCACGTAGAGAGTGATGCTGAGAGCAGGTGGGAGAATCACTCTCTGAAGTCTCTCTGAATGTAATGGAGAGGGACCAGGCAAGATCCAAGACTCCTACCTCCAACAGACATTAGCTCATGGTGGTGTATCACTTGCCATCATCTCCCTCAACAGGCATTAAGTATGAGGGAGAGACGTTTTGGTCAGGGAAGGAGGTATCTCCTCTTGTCTAACTCTGCATGCTTGACTCCACCTGGTCAACGTGAAAAACCCAGGGAAGCACAGAGTGAGCTGGATCTGGGGTTCCATGCATTTGCACCCCACATGCTTTTCAAGAAGGCTGGACTTCTACAAATCATTTTTCTTCCTCTTCATCTTCCTGTCACTGGAGCATTTGATTCTAAAACCCAGCAAGGACAGTATTACGAATGTCATGGAGTAGGCGTCTACTGGGTCTAGGAAACAAGATGAAAGAATCGAGGGTGAAGAGAAATGGAAGAGCAAATGTCCCTGACTCTTTTGTCCCTCAGCCCAAAGAACAATACATGAGGACCATACAGAAGAAAGGCTGAGCTTAGCCAGTTAGATCTCACAGCCCTCATGAATCTGTGTTAAACAGCCACATTCATGTCTGATGACTACTGCCTTCTTTTTCCTGACTAGATGAGAAGTGACACAACTCTCAGATCTGGTCTACTAGTCCAGTTCTGATGATCTGGTTAACCTGCAACGGTTTGGCTTGGGATGGTTTTTCTTTGTTTTTGCTTTTAACATGAGTGACTTGGCTAGCTAACTTCTTGCAGCCCTATGAGAAAGACAGGGTATAGGCTAAAAAGCAATCCCTGGGAAATATATGGTTATCTAGGCACAACAATAGTCCCAAGGGCTCTAAATCCATAGACTAGAGAACATCTGAGTGGGGAGCCAAGAGATTGGTTACAACCAAGAAAACAGAGTAAATAAATAAATGTGTTAAAGCCTGGTGGTGGTGGCATATGCCTTTAATCCCAGCACTTGGGAGGCAGAGGCAGGTGGATCTGTGAATTGGAGGCTAGCCTGGTCTACATAGTGAGTTCCAGGGTTACACAAAGAAACCCTCTAGAAAAACAAAATAAAATAAAAATGTTAAAGATAATGGGAGACAGCTTTTTCCTTGTTGGAACAGAGAAAGAAATAACAAATATGTAAAAGATAAAAGCAAGTTTATACTCTGAACTTTGAAGAAATATAAGTGCTAATACAAGCCTATATCTGGATAAACAGATGTAGAAATGATGGTAGATGCACATTATGATGCATGACATTTGAACATAAGACATATACATGTTTCCTAGGTCTCTCTCATGCAAGCCCCAAAGCAATGAGATCATCACATTCCCAAACCTTCAACTCTAAATGCAATTCTCCATGACCAAGTAACCAGTGCTCCTTGGAGATATGACTGATCCCAGAGCTGGGTCAGAACAAGAAGAGCCTACCTAAGACGTCGCATACTCAAAGCATGATGGAGACGCGTCAAAAAGGACACAAACATCAGTGTGAAATGCTCCACGGGCTGGCGCTGGGACAAACGGCATGAAAACAAAACAGAATAATACAGGGGCCCATCAAATAAAATAGAAGTACTTCAGTCTGCACTAATAAACAAATGAATATATAATAGCAAGAAAAACTTTTCCTTGAAGTAAAATGCAAAATAACACAAATAAAAGGATAATGGAATTTGAAAATCATCATCTAGTAGTCATTGCTGTAACAATTCATTTAAGAACCATCAATAGATACGAAAGATATTGGTAAAAAATGAGACAAGGAGTGAGGTTTTACATGGTTTTCAACTACCTCCTCATAATTCTTGGTAATCACAGAGAGAAGATAAAGTCACTTTACAATGGAGGACAACCTTTAATCAAGTACTAAATAATCAGCATGTGCCATCAAATATCCTGAAATGAGAATTTACCATCACTTCTGTGGTATTCTGACCCCAAATGAATAGCCAAAGTTTAATCATGAGAAAATACAGACAAATCCAAATTGAAGGACAATTTGGAAAATGACTAGCCTGTCATTTTCCAAAACACTGAGGTCATGAAGTCACAGAGATGTTGTGGAGCTGCTCCAGACTGGAATCTGGAAGGGACTCGACAACTGAACCAAACCACCATCCTTGATGGGGTCCTCTGGTTAAAACGAATTTAGTACGACAGTTTGGTGTAGATGAATGAGGTCTCAGTAAAAAGTGGCTCTTCATACTACTCGGATAGCTATTTCACAGGTCTGGATGGCTTCAAAATTCAAAGTGTTAGTTAGAGGAAAGTAGTAAGTTCCTTGTGAAGTTTAGAACAACAAAAGACCTGGTCATTCCCCTGATGGTGACAGGCAAACACTGTATAGCACAAGTGCCTTCAGAAAGGAAAAGCTGCTTTCCCACTCTCAGTGCCCACCGGGGAGCATTTAGGTTTGTGACCTTTGTATTAGAGCCGTGGTTCTCAACCTTCCTAATGCTGTGATCCTTCAATACAGTTCGCCATGTTGTGGTGAACACCAACCATACAATTATTTTCATTGCCACTTCATTTATTTTATTGGATATCTTCTTTATTTACATTTCAAGTATTATCCCCTTTCCCAGTTCTCCCCCACCCCACCCCACCCCACCCCCATCCAGAAACCCCTTCTTCCTCCCTCCCCCTGCTTCTATGAAGGTGTTCCTCCACCCACCCACCCACTCCCACCTCCCCGCCCTTGATTCCCCTACACTGGGGCATCTATTGAACCTTCATAGGACCAAGGGCCTCTCCTCCCACTGATGCCTGACAAGGCAATCCTCTGCTACATATGCAGCTGGAGTCGTGTGTACCCCTTGGTTGATGGCTTGGTCCCTGGGAGCTCTGGGGAGGTCTGGTTGGTTGACACTGTTGTTCTTCCAATGGTTGGCTGCAAGCATCCGCCTCTGTATTTTTAAGGCTCTGGCAGGGCCTCTTAGAAGACAGCCACATCAGGCTCCTTTCTCATTACTATTTCATAACTGCAATTCTGCTACTGTTATCAATTGTAATGCAAATATTTGATACACAATCCCTGTAAAAGGGTCAGTCAGCCTCCGAAGAGGTCCCAACCCACAGGTTGAGAACCAGTGGGTTAAACCTGTCATTACACTTCAACCTACTCAGACCTGAAAGTTTCAACACAATTTCTCTATTAACAAGCCAGAGGAATCAATAATTTCCTAGGTAATTCAGGATCAAATTTGCAAATGTTCATCCTAACTCAGCTAAAAGTCATACAGTAAGCTAAATCCTTAACCTCCCTCTTAAAGGAGATCAAGATTTAAAATACTTGATCCCTCCGATGGAGTTTCACAGAGTATACTTCACTGTCAGGAGGGCAACAACCAAAATACACTACTAGTAAACCATATTGCTAAACTAACATTTCTGGCATGTTAGGTGTGTTAAATGCATTTTCAGGGGCTGAAGAGATTAAGAGCACAGCAATAAACAGCACTGGCTGCTCTTCCAGGGAGCCTGAGTTCAATTCTCAGCACCCATGTGGCAGCTCACAAC
The DNA here is from genome assembly GCA_036184795.1 of Tokudaia tokunoshimensis. NCBI lineage: Eukaryota > Metazoa > Chordata > Mammalia > Rodentia > Muridae > Tokudaia > Tokudaia tokunoshimensis. The sequence continues at coordinate 101,984,051 of BTHU01000012.1, read as the reverse complement.
CACCTATAATCCAGGAATCTTTCTTCTAGCCTCTTCCAGCAATATATGTATGCAGTACACTTATACATACCCAAGTAGAACACTTAATGCGTATGAAATAAAAATAATATAATCTTTTTAAAATGAACTTTCAACTGATGCTATTTTCAACTGAATAACTAGGTCAGCCAGATCTTGAGAGGCAGACAAGCAGGAAGAGGGGCCATGACTAGGAAACAAAGATAGCAAGCATCCAGCTTCTTCCTATTTCTGACCACACACAAAGGCCTACAGGCTTTCTTCCAGACACTAGAGCCACACAGTCTGTGGACCAGTTTGACAAGGTCCTACAAGTTCAAGGCCAGATCAGGACATGTTTACTCCCAAATTGTAGATCTATCAGCCTCAGTTCGTTCAAACTGACCGATCCTAAAGTCAGGGAGGAAGACCCTTCGAAGACCCGAGCAAAGGCCAGGCTTTGGCTCCCCAAGTCTCTGTTCTGCTCTGTAGGATCTTCCCCTTAATGTGCCTTGCTCTGTGTTTCCTCACCCTAGGAAAAGCCTTTCTTCTAACCAGCTCCTTCTGTGTTGTCTTGACATCTTTCCCTGTTGTTATTGTTGCACTTGATACTTGAAGTGGTGTCTGTTTGTTTTTCCTGACTTTTAATTCTTTAACTGACACAGGCAAAGGGAAAAAAACCCTACCAAGACCCCCTAGCTGGTAAGAAAGTGATGATGGCTATATTGAAACATGACTCAATGGTAGTCAAGACGCATCTGTGGTGGGCTTTATAAATAGTTCTGCACAGCGCTCCTAAGCTGCTTGTTTCAAGACCTTTCTCAATATAGACGCAAAAGGGGGAAGCAAGCACAAAATCAGTGAGATCTCACTAACTCTTCTCCCATGTACAACCTGGGACATGGCATCACGGAGCCGACTAGATGTAGAAGAGTTAAGTACTCAATTTGGAAGATATATCTTCTACATTCAGAACAAATGCACAAAGAAAGGAGATCGCAGTAGTAGCACCTGAGTTATCTTCAGCTGTAGAGCTTCCTGAGGAGAGGGTCATGGGCAAGGAGACTTCATCTCAGGCACCCTTGCCAGAAGCCACGGGTTTCATCCTGGCCTGACCTAGAAAAATCTGATGGAAGACAACAGGAGGCCTGAGGCCCAGGGGCTTTGATCTGCTGTCAACCAGCTGCAGCGACTGGGCAGTGCCCTGCAGAGTCTGGGAGGGGATTACCAGCCTGATCCTCTGTCCTCAGAGCCAGAAATGACTCAGACTTCACTAACAGCAAAGGCCTGCCAGGCAGAGGGACAGTCAGGCTAGGAAGGACTTCTCCCTGTCGCTGGTATCTCTTCCCCCTCCTTGCTGCTGTGGCAGATTCTGGACAGTGTACAGCCTGTGAGGTAATCTGAATTCCTTGGCAATCAGCAAGTACCTGAATTCTTTCAAAACCACAGGAATCTAGCACAGAAAAGGTAAATATCCCCACGGAGCCAGTGTTAATTAGCAAGCAAAGCTACTGAAGAAGGGCCCAGAGTTGGGGGAGGGAAGAAAGGCATTACAGAATGATCGGAGTCTTTTCTGCCTTTCTACTGGGTGATATGGCTGGGGAAGGGAGGGCTGTACTAGAAGAGGCCTTTTCAGAGTCATTTCTCACTTCTCTGAACGGGGTACAACCCTCAGAACTCCCCTGGGACACTTCCATGAGCTGGGGCTACCTTTCGTTGAGTCACTGACAACACACATGGTTCCCAACTCAATATCTTTTTAATTTAAAATAAATTCTTGTTTCAGTGCAAATTTGGCTATTAACTTTGTCTCAAAAGGAACTTTCTCAGATCATTTATATCCCAGATTGGATCCTCCGACAATTGGAGAATCCGGAACAAAGTCTCTTTGGATTCTATTTTTGACACAAAAAAAATGGATCACCACCATTTTGGTGAGAACAATACTCCATCTCTGGAAACTCAATGTTTCCTTCCTACTAGCAAAACAGCAACCTGCACGGGGACTCTATAGCAGGAACCTGCACAAGAAAACCACAGCGGTGTACAGAGCAGAAGCACCACTGCCCAGACCGTGAGACGGTTGACTCAAGTGCCGAAAGGCAATTTCATTTTAGTATCTCTTCAATAACTTACACACATATAAGAAACAGTGAGGAGGAGCTGGAAAGATGGGCCAGGAGTTAACAGCACTTGTTAAGGATCTGGGGTTCGTTCCTAGCACCCACATGACAGTTCAGACCATTTCTAAGTTCAAGAGGACCTGATGCCCTCCTCTGGCCTCTGCATGTACTGCACACATTTAGTGCTTACATGCTTACATGTATGCAGGCAAACACTTCTACACATAAAATAAACAGTGAGTGCTCTGCTTTTTGAGTGAATAAAACAAAGACAAATGAAAGCATTAACTTATAATGAAACTAAGGTCTTTTTCTGGAAAAGGTTTAAAGGGGAAAGGAATTTACAAAAATAACCTATTTAGTGCTGTGAACTTTCAATCTCCTAGCATTAATTTGAAGCTCCCAACAGAAATGACAGGGTATAAAAGTCTAAAGAAGGAAACTAATTATTTTTGCCTCTAGGTCTGTCTCTTTAGTAAAGATTATGGTTTTCCTTCTAGTCTCAAAGTAAAGCAACCTGGTGATCTCATCCCAAACTGGTTGCCTTCAGTTATGTCTACAAGAAACACACGTGACTCAAGATTAGCAGAAGCTGCAGGTGCGGAGGAGTCGCAGACGGACGCTGGCTGTGAGGACACAGCTGAGTGCACGGAGGGCTGAAGGCAAGTGGACGCCAAGATAAACAGTGACTATTTGGGCATACTGAAGAAACCACACAGAACAGTGCGCCTTTTATATCTGGGGCAAACAGCTCAAGGTAATGCCATGTATATGCCTTCAAGAAGGATTTCGCATCCACCTAGGTTTCAGGTAAACCCATCAAAGACTTGATAATGTTTCTTTTCCTTTTTTGGACGAGTGTGTTTTCCTAACAGTGAGGAAGAGCGTTCACTGACCATATAAATGTGTGTATGTATGCCCACAGACATGCTACTTCCTGCTGGAAGCAACACAACTGTCACTAAATCAATAGCTTCTGATATCTAATGCAACATGCAGCCAGAGTATTTGTTTATCTGTAGCAAACTGTAATGAATGCTAGTATTGCTCTCATTCTGTGAGCAAGTGAATCATAAAGATAAAAAACTATGTAAAATTTTACTCAGAGTGGGGGCTACTAATATTGCAGGTCAAACATCTTTAGAATATGATATAAGTTATATTTGGCATGACATACTTGAGAAACAGTGTCATAGATAACCTTCTCTCTTCCAGAAAACCAAGCAGGACCAAGGCCACAAGTTGGGGCACCAATGAGTGGAGGAGAGATAAGGAGGAGGCTCTGCACACGAGGGAAGCTCAGAAGCCTCCAAGTATAAAACCACAGTCCACAGCACCCTATGCTCCAGAAGAAGTACAAGTAGTTTACCTTCTCTTTATTCCAGATAATATGAAAAGTAGGCTTTTTAAAAAAATTTTTAAAAATTGGTCTTCTTTCTATATATACTTCAAGTACAGGAGCTCATATGCATGTATGCTTTAGAAAATGTCTTCCCTGTGACAATCCAATGAGAGCAAACAGTCCATGTGAGATGCAGGGCCAGGCCTTCATTCAACAACTGGGAAATGTTTTATTTTTCTCCTTCTTGAGTTTTCAAGGGACAAGAGGCCAGGACTATGAAGTTTCAGTAGCCCCCAGTGTTCTCAGGGCTCCAACTCATAAATCTTAGTTAAGAAAATGACAGAAGTTATAAAAGCTGTCATTGCCACCTAGAGGTGAAGGGAAGACATGGCTAAGCCAGCTTTAGTCCTGTCACTTGACTCCAAAACAAATTAGAAGTAGAAAACTCAACTGTCACAGTACAGTATGGCCTGTCAAAGCCGCTATCCATAAACAGGGATTGGAGAGACTCTGGGAGGACAGGGGGTCATCTGCTTTCTTCGTCACATAAATACAAATGGCCAGCCTTATTTTATTCATGTCGTCTCAATTTTCAAAATGAATTTTCTAAGATCAGAAACATGCACAGACTGTGACTTTCAGCTTATTATGTCTGTGCACAGATGCAAAGAACCCTCTCAGACTGCTATAAACTATCCCATCAAAGTCATGACACGGGAGAACTGCAAAGCAAACTAGCTGATTTGAAAAAAAAAAAAAGTAAGCGAAAGCAACGTAAGAAAGTTACATACTTTTTAAAATAGCTTAATGGATTTATGGAACCTGAACCAGTAAGTCTTTGTAGGTATGGAAGACAAAATTTCAAGTTATTATAATTTAATTCTGTTGACAGGCAGTACCTTAAAACCTACTAAGCATCACAAAAAACAAAACAAAAAAAAAACCTATTCATAACCACAGCAAAGATATGACTTGCATATTAAGGGATGAAAGACATGAATATTCCATGAATATGAGAAAACATGACCATTCAATTGAGCTCCAATCCCTACCCACTACCCCATTAGGAGAGCTCAGAAACCACTACCCCTTTGATATGCAAATCTCTCTCTTCTGTTACAGAAGAGACAGCAGGGATTGCATTTGCAAGGATTAGCATGAGGACCTGGTGTGTGACAAGTAACTAAATATGACATACTTCCCTTCCAGACCTACTCTGAAAAACATGATAACTTTTTTAATATCCTAGGGCCCTCATAACAACCCTCGGAAGCCTGTGTCTCCACCTCATGCAGACCTGCAGGGGAAGCTGTAGAGTAGTACCAAGACTGCTTTCTGTCATTTGAAGCCCACCTAGGTACACTCTATTTCCCTGAATTGAACCTAACAGAAAGAAGCAGCCTGGTCTTAGAAACCTTTTTAACAGATTCACTCTATCATATGTAGTCAATCCCTCCACCCGAGAAAGCCTCTTACCTAGCCAGTCCTTCCTCATAGAGATAGATGACAAGGGGATCATAGGAAGTCACGAGCACATAGAGGCGCACGTCAAACTTGAAATCTAGGAAGAAAGTTGGGCATCACAAGAAAAACTTATTTCATCTGTTTTCTATTTCAAAGAACAGGACAACACAACCAGGAGCTATGAGAGAATGAACAATCCTTACCACATAAAACACACACTGCACACATCTTGTATTTTGATCATACAATGGTATGCAGTATAGCCACTAAATACATACAGTATAATGTTATAACATGGTCCAAACATGATTCCAAAAATGGAGTCATGTGAAGATCTCTGAGTGCTTGTGAGAAAGTACCAAGAAACCAAGAGTCTTGTGACTTTATTTTCTTCAAAATCATGGAAATGCTCTTATATCACGCTTTGTGCCCCTTCCAGGTGTAGCAGATTGGAGTGAATTTACTTCAAATTATTCATTACAACTGCTTTTTATTAGTTGTTTATATGCCTCAAAGGAAAAACACATTTTTGCCACATGCAGTTTGCCTTTGTGCCTCTAACACTTTACTGATCTGATTCCTCTTAACCCTTGAGAGTATAAATTGTCTGATGCTCTGAATAAAGTTGGCTCCTGCATGAGACTTTAGTAATCCTTATTTATTGGTTCCATTCTCCCAAATCCCACCACCAAATAGAGAAATAAACAGTATAGTTTTCAGATAATTTGGTTACTTGTTTCAGATAATACTGTAACAGAGTATGTACATGCATGCATGTGTGCATTTGCTTGTGTGCCTGTATGAGTAGTATCTCTCTCTTGTTATCAACTAATTTCAGTTTCAAAAGGTAAAGAACTCTCCTCATGTCTGGAACAATGGGTACCAAACGTGTCAGACCAGCTTTAAAGGATTGACTAGAGAAGACTATGAAAAGGTTACAAAGTTCAGCAAGATCCAGTTCAGTCTAGTGAAAAGTCAATCACAACTCACCATCTATGAGTAGGGGGTTGTTGATGTAACGGGAGACCAAGATGTTCTCTTCCAGAGAGATCTGGTTTGGCTGTTGAGTAAACAGAAAGGAATGAAAAGGGAGAAATCTTAAAATGTATAGTTGGGGGAGTGGGGGAGGTTCTTTACCTTTAAAAAATGATACTATGGAAAAATCTGTAATATTCAACTGGCCAGAGGACATACCACTGTGGGTACCCAATTACAATAGGGAAAAATAAATTTACATAGCACCTCTTAAAATAAATGCAGTTAAATAGCTTTAAAGAGTTATGCACATGGTATAAAATAGCTATCTGCCAAGAAAATAAGAGCTACTTAAAAATACAAAGTTGCTTCTTTTAAAATATAAAGACCAATGGAAGTTTTAAAACACTACACTATTCCCAATGCGCCTCTCATTAAGTTGTTCGGGAAAGTCACAGATGCACAATGCAGTCTAGCATTCCCAGTGAGATGGAGAGGATGCTTGATTCACATAAGGCACTTGCTAAACAACCGTGTGTAAAGACTGAATTAGATCATTTAAAGATCTCACCAATGGGGAGAAGTTGTCTGTCTAAGAAGTAGTGGGTACTGCCGCCCATGTGTAAAGCACTGAGCACACAGTGTGGAGGAAAACAGATACCTCTGTGCCCTCACGGAACTTCAGAGTCAGCAGCTCCTTTTCCCCAAAGGGTTTACTGTTTCGGGTTAGAACAGCAACATGGACTCTAAAGGGACACAAAGCAGCAGTTCTACCAACATAAGATGTCAAGCTGCCAAAAGGGCCGATCTGCAGGGCCATGAAGGAAAGGCCAGCTCTGGCCAGCAGAGGAGCAGACACAGAAGCAGGCAGTGAGAGAGCCTCAGGCATGTATGTGCTGGGGAAAAAGGAGGCCACTGCCACAGGCCAAGTCCAGCAGAAAGGAGGGAGGCAGACTCACAGGCCTGAGGCTAAGAGCTGTAACTAGGAACTAGCTCAAAGGGGTGGGGGAGAACTGGAAGGGAGGGAGCCCTCTGGCAGAGGATTTGCATTGGCAAGGGAATCAAGACTGAATATGGTGGGAAGCAGGCAATTACTGCAGACTCCACACAGAGAAAGCAGTAAGATAAAGAAACCTCAAACAGAACAACTGCATGTGTGATTAGACAGAAAGATCAACTTCCAGTCAACCCAGAAGGGCAAGGGGCTCCTAACTGTAAATGGTAACAACAGCAATTATGAGACTAACTATAGTTGGAAATGACTGCTTGGAAATGACTAGCAACATTTGCAGAAATAATTACAATTTAATAGAGGTACTGAGCATTGACCATGTGCCAGGAGCTGTTCTAAGCATGTCCCAAGCATTATTTTATCCCCACCCAACCTCAGGGGCAGATATACCGCCATCCACATTCTACAGATGACCTGCTCTGCCACAGAGCTGGATGCACTATAGTGTACGCAGCAGTGCAGCACTGGAGCCTGGGCAGGGTCTCAGAGGCTTCACTTTCAAGCACTGTTCAAAGAGCTCTCCAAATTCTGGCACGAAATAACTGTCCCCCAAATCCAAAAGTCTGAAAGACATTTTCTAGCTCAAATACCACTGCTGTCATCTCAAAGTCAGACTGCAGCTTTTACAGCATCTCTATGTAGCCTATGAACACAATGGCATCAATACTCACTCGTCCCTAACAAATTCAATCACCCATCCCACTTCCGGATGCCCTTACACTACTTCATAAGTCTATGACTAGTACTATCTGTACTCCAAGTCACCCAGTAGTAGGTAGGAATGCGTGTCATCTCTAGAAAAGCAGTGAAGCTGCAAACTGTGTTCCAGACCTGAAGTCAGTCGCTGCCACGCAGCACCAATGGCTACAGCTGAGCAACAGCTGTGGGTTCCAGCTGAGAGACACCTATGGACTACAACAGGACATGACTGGTACCTGGCTGTCCTGTGGTGCTGTCACTCCAGGACATAGCTAGTGCCTATCCCTATTTCTTCTCTTCTACTCCCTAAAAATCTAGTCACTGAATTATGCAAAACATAAACTTCTGTTCAAAGACTTCAGTACTTGCTCAGTTGACTTTACCTCTCATTCCTATCTGCATAAAAAAACTAACTGCTCACAAACTAAAGGAATATTTGAAAATGGTTTCTTTGCCTAGTATTATATAATAAAGCCCAATTAGTAAAAGCTTTTGATATCCTTGAGAGTATTTCCTATTCACTAATCCTTAACCAATTTAAAAGCATTTCCATTTCAAGGTAGAATTTCCTCTCAAAGTAAAAGAAGGCTGATGCAGGAATCAGAATTGCTATGGAAACTGGACATACACTTATTTTCCTAACTAGATCTTAAGATTCAAGCTTAGAATACTTGCTAAGTTATTGGAGGGTAGAAAAGTATTGTTGTGGTTAAGAGTGGCTGCCCTGGAACCAGCCTCAGCTACAATCATGGCTCTAGTACTTATTAAGAAGACAGTACCGGTCATACAGGATTCCTATGAAGAGTATTCTCATTAGCTGGTTCTATCTGGATTCAAATGGAAGGTGCAGGTTAAATGATCAAGAAGTATCAGTTGGTGATGGGAGTAGGCATGCACACTTTAGTCCCAGCACTCAAAAGGCGGAGGCAGGTGAATTTCTTCTAGTTCTGGCTCTATATGGTGAGTTCCAGGTCAGGCAGGGCTACATAGTGAAATCCTCTCAAAAATGTCTCAAAAAGAAATATCAGTTGTTATTGCTGCTGCTGCTGCTGTTGCTGCTGCTGCACAACAGGATCTATGTGGTTCTGACTTCTGCATTCCACAACTCAACATCATTCACTGCCACATGCCACATGCCACATGCCAGAGCAATGCACTCAACTACAGTGAAGACAGAAGAATTAGGAGATATAAAACATAAGAATTTCTCGAGGTTTTCAGTGCACACAGCCAGCACTTCTTAAATAACTGTCAAACAGTCAGAAACACAGAGAACATGAGATAAAAACACACGGAGAAATAAAGGCAAGAGAATGTGGGTTATGGTCACAACGAGAGGGACAAGTGGGACCTAACAGTCTCTTGAACTTCATGATCTCAGGATGTATATTAACAGAACCACAGATAATGGACGACACCAGGTGATGGAATTAGACCTCAACAGTAAAACCCATACCTTAATCAGAAAACACCAGGTCTTCCCCCACCTCAATTTGAATATCGTTAAGTTGGGAAAGTGTGGCATTTAGTCAGGTTACTGAAGAAGCTGGAGTTAAGAGCTCTGTTCCTTTAGCTGCATCTCTAAATAAGAGCACATCATTAGGAGCCCTGTCAGCCAGCCCACTAAGAAACTTCCCTCTGCAGGGTTCACAATGCTCTCCTCAGGACTGCACAAAAGTCACACTTTTCTTGCCTTTTTTCTGTTCACTTTATGGTTTAAAAAAAAAAAAGTTGCTTTTGTGGATATTTTCCAGTAGGTTCTGACTACTACAGAGCAGTTTTACTAATAGGTCTCCTCATGCTTGTGAAAAGATAGGGAATTAAGTTTTCATCTGAACTTTACATCTATGTCCAGCACCCTGCCACAGCTCCTCCCCAACTCCTACAAGTTCTGCACAGACCCTCTGTCTTAGTGTGCTCTCTCTCCCTCCCCCTCCACCCTGAAAGAAAAGCAGGCAGCAGCTTTGGAAAGAGTTACTTCATCCAGTTGGCTAATGGGTCACAGATTCCAGGGAAAGGATCCAGGTATGGAAAAGAAGGGATGGTTAAAGAGAGAAAAGAGGATTAACTGCAGTTTGTAGGTCTGGGTAAAAGGCGATAAAATTCCAGTTTCTGGGTGAAATGGGAATACGGTCCCATTAGAGTCACTTAGAGTCACGTGCTGCCAGTTCCCCTTGTGCCCTTGTGCCTGCTGGCATCTTCCCAGGCTTCTGTCTGGCACCGCCACTAAATACCTAAAAGAATCAGATTCATTCCAAAGCTTCACCAGTGTGGAGGGGAACTGGCAAAGGTGTAGTCAAGTGCTTTGATCTGTGCAGGGGGTCTCAAGGGACTGAGCCCATGGAGATGTGGGAGGGAGAAAGAGACTCTTGCATAGGCTGCCAAATGTACATTCCCTAAAGACTAGTCATTCCCTTTAATGAGCCTCAGCCTCGGCGAAGAGTTGGAGCAAGGGGTTCCCAGCTCCATTAAGGAAAGTTTAACTTTTCTATTCTTTATGATGTTAGCTTTAAAAGAACAAACCACTAGGGTAAAAGATCATTCCAAAAGGAAAAAAACAAAAAAGCCCCACATGAGCTGGGAATAGATCCTATTCTCTTTGACTCATGTCTAAGAAAATAAAAAGCAAACTTGAACCGTAGCTGACTCTCAATAGCAATTCCATTTGGCAGCTAAAACCCAAACCCAAACTAGTGCCGTCCATGCAATTCAAACAACACTGTGATCCTGGCAAAGAGCTAAAAGCAAGACTGTCAGATGGGAACCTTCCGCCAAGGTCACAGAGACGGGACAGAGACAAGCATACCACCATGTTTTTATGCCACATGGACCCAGGGTTAAGGGGCTCCAGGTAACAGGACTTGTGACTAGAGCCTGATGCTATAATAGTTGCTCTGCCAGATTCGGAGTCTATCCTTTTCCAGTAAGAAAGGTCTGGCCATAATTTGTTTACTGTACAGTTTTGAATCCAGACTGAATCTAAGAACTTTCCAAAGTAAAAGACTTTAGACAGTTCATTTCTGCACAATGTGAAAAAAATAACTTGGGAATTTAAGATGGAGTACTGACCACACACACACACACACACACACACACACACACACACACACACACACAGGATGTATCTATCCCAGCATTCCCTTCCAGAGCTCACTGAAAAGACAAAAAAGATATTTTCAAAAGAATGAAATAATAACAAAGGAGCCAGAATAGATCAAAAGTCTAAGTAAATCTTCAAAGACTGGGAGCAGATAAGATGAGGATTTACAAAACAAAGACAAACAGAGCAGAGAGAGCCCCCGTCCCGCCCCGCCCCAAATACCAGGTAAGGAAGATCCCCAAGGAGGCCACTGCAAAGGTCCAGGCTGGTAGCCAGACTGAAAGTAGTCCATCCTTAGAAAGTGGAAACGGGGACTCCTCAGAGCAATGAGTACTGGCAAGCTGTGAGTGTGACTAAGAGACCCTGCCTCTGGGAATACGGTAGAAGAGCAAGCAAAGATGTCAGATATCAATCTTGGGCCTCAAATAGGTGTGCATACACACCCCATACCTCCCCCACTCATGCACCCACACAAATATATGCACATACAAATCTATGCATACACCACACACAAATACAGATGGAAAAAAAAGGAAATATAAACAGACATAAAAAGAGGATATTTTTCCCAAGAGTAAAGGAAAAATAGATAAACACTGCCCACAAAATGTCTAGAAAGAAGAAAACCAAGTCTGGACTTATGTGGTGCACGCCTTTAATCCCAGCACTTGGGAGGCAGAGGCAGGTGGATTTCTGAGTTTGAGGCCAGCCTGGTCTACAGAGTGAGTCCAAGGACAGCCAGGGCTACACAGAGAAACCCTGTCTCAGGAAAAAAAAAATAGAATTTGAGAAAACAAGAAATACAAAATAACCATGTTATGGGAAATCCAAAGGAGTAGAGCTGACATTTTATTTTATTTACTTTGTATCTGTATTATCATTATTATTATTATTATTACTATTATTACTATTATTACTGTAGCTCTGAGGCCTGAACCCTGAGTCTTGTTCATGGTTTCCTAGCACTCAGCCATGCCCCTATCTGTATTAATTTTTAAAACAACATTTAACAGGGATTTTGTCAAGAATCAAGGCATCAGCAGCTTCTAGGAGAAAGAAGGATGAGGGAGAGGAGCAGGAGGAAGGAAGACAGGAGAGAAGGAAGAAACAGTGGCAAAAACGTCTTCTGCTTAAGCCTGATGGGTGACGGCTCAGAGCTGGGGGCTGAACACAGAAAGGACACCTCTTTTGAGCGGGTACAAAACCTTCCCCTAAGACCCATCTAGTGAGTGCCGCTTTGGCCACAGAGTAAGTGTGTCCCAGGGAGGGAGGAGGCTGCTGCCAACAGAGTGACCAACCAATGGACAGCACACAACTGGCCCCCCATCACAGAAGGACACAGAGCAGAAGGAAATACCTGCTCAAATCAGTGCCAGGCCCGCAGTCCTCATACTTACATTGTTGATCAAGTAGACACCCCGCCCCCTAGAAGAGGCCACTGGTTTTACTATCCAAGGTCCTCGGTCCTTCGAATATGAATCTGCTCAAAATATTGGGAGATAAAGTGGGAAGAGAAAAAAACAAAGAAAAGAAGGAGCATGAGTTTGATATCTTAAACTGCAACGATCTCTTAGGTGATTAAAGAACCCCACATCTCCAGCTGGGGAGCAACAGTTAAAATCACCTGTCTTGAGACTGGCCTTAAAAAGGGAAATGAGGGAGGAAGAGGAGGAGGATAGCCCATCACTCGCACAATTACCTTCCACTGTTACCTCTTTCTTACATAAGGAAGGAAACAATACGAGGTAAAATCTGAATGTTAGTCTGTTACCAAAAACAACCTTTGGGAACCTGAAAGTCATCTTTGTTAATGGAAGGATGACTGCCAGTAGACAGACAATTGAGGATTTTACTACATCTCCAAATAGAGTTATTTCCTTTGAATAATTCTTCAGAGCCTACAAACCAGGCAGGGCTTCAAGGCAGGGAAGCATTATGATTTATGAGTAGAAGGGGGTCTGTGCACTCACTAGCTTCAGCTCTGTTTTTAAGTATTTTAAGGTCATGAGAAAAAAAAAGCAGAAAACTGACATTGAGACTCCCTGGGGCTCGTGAATGATCTGGGTTGACATGGGGGTCTTGGATTTGCTGAGTGCAACCCCAGTAGCAAGAGAGCTGTGGCGGTAATCACTCTAGTCAGCCCTCCTCTTCTGATGAACCTGAAACACTGTTTTGAAAGGTAAGGGGAAGGTAAGCCCTAAAAGCTAAGGTTTCTTGCTACTTTTCTTCTCTGAAAGGAGAGGAAGTATGAAGATAGCCCAGTGAGTGAAGAAAGTGTCCTGGGCCTCTCAAACTGCCTGGCTCTTCCACACCAGAATAACATCATCTCACGCAGAACACAAAAGCATAAACTCTAACAAAGTTCCCTCAAGGTTATGGTCTCTGGCTTGAGTTATTAAAAGGCCAAGTACTGCCACCTGTGTGTGCTACTCCTACCTTCACTCTGCTCACAGGAGAACACACACTTCCCTAACCCTCAGTAGGGTCCCACCCAGGCCAACCTCAGGACCTGAGCAGCCAAGCAGCCCAGCACTAGCAACAACCCCCCAGGACGCTGCATCTTCCCAGACCATGTGCCCGCCTTTTCATCCCTCTCCTATAAACCCTTCAGGTTTACCTTTAGGGGAGACCAGGGGAGGGAACCAAGGTACCTTTGTCCCCCTTTCCCCGTCTACCCTTGCCTTCTGGATACAACTGAACAAAATCAGCAGTAGAAGAAGAAAAAACTTCTAGACATTGAATATGTTTAGAACTGTATCCACAGCTGGGGGTAAGGAGGGTGGCGCATGCCTTTAATCCAGCACTCAGGAGACAGAGGCAGGTAGAACTCTGAGCTTGAGGCCAGCCTGGTCTACAAGTTTCAAGACAGCCAGGGCTACACAGAGAAACCCTGTCTTGGGGGCAAAAAAAAAAAAAAAAAAAAAGAAGGAAGAGGAGGAAAGGAGGAAGAAAAGAAGAGGAGGAGAAGGAGGAGGAAGAATTGTTTCATCTACCAGTGTTCACAAGAGTTTGGAACATGTACAGGGGCTGTAAACATGGTTCAGCAGCTAACCTAGAACACTATCAAAGCACAGAAGATCCAGCTGCTTCCCAGTATCCATGGTGGGCAGCTCACAACCCCATGAAACTCCTACTCCAGGGAATCATCTTCTGTCCAATTCAGACACCTACGCACACTTGGCCTTCACACACATATTCATACTCATTCTCTCTCTCTCTCTCTCTCTCTCTCTCTGTGTGTGTGTGTGTGTGTGTGTGTGTGTGTCCTCTCTCTTCTCAACACACAAACACACACAATTTAAAAATACATATTTAAAAATTCCACATTGTACATATATATGAAGTTATCCCATACTGTACTAAAAAAGGGAGAAATTAATTAAATCTATTCTATCATATCTATATGAGGAGTTGCAGTTTGCAATTAAATTATGAAAAGCTGGGCCATGATCAATATTGGTTTTGTAAGAAGTGCAAGCCCTGTTGTAAGAGCCCAACTGCTGCTGGAGCTTGAAAACAGACAATACACAAACACAGGGCAGCAGCCGTGTTCCCATTTACGCTCTGAACTTCATGTCATTTCCACTCGCCACAAATTTACTGTCATCTTGACTTCAACCATTGGAAAATGTAAAAAGCAGGTGGGAGAGGTAGCTCAGCAGATAAGAGCACTGGCTACTCTTCCAGAGGTCCCGAGTTCAATTCCCAGCAACCACATGGTGATTCACAACCATCTGTAATATGATCTGAGGCCTTCTTCTGGCATGCAGGTGTACATGCAGATAGAGGACTCATATACCAAAAATAAATAAATAAATCTAAAAAACAAAAAAAAGAAAAATGTAAAAAGCATCCTTAGCTCACAAGGATGTCAGCAAACAGGCAGAGGACTGAACAAATCAAAGGCCATATTTGCAGGTACCTGATTAACATAAGAACCTTCAACAAACACAGTCAATGATAACACTGTTAATTAACTGATGTAGAAGGATCTATGGAAAAGAAGAAAGCATGAAGCAATAGCTAGTGTGTGAGTCTCTGTCCCACACCCATCCAAGCTGTCTGCCAAGAACTGCCAAGAATATCTTCAGAAAGACATGAGGAAAAAAAAAAAACTAGTAGCAAGTACTGGTTAATCTTGAGGAGAAAACTAAGTGAGCAAAGGGTCTTCTTCCCTGATTACTGTCTTATTTAACTTTACATCATGGAAATACATTACTCTTTCGAAGAATGCAATTTAGATCACATTAAAATAGTGCCATAAAAGAAAGGTGTATAGTTCCACATGAGAAAAAATTTAAATCTAAGAGAAATGAGGCCACTGAACACAAAATATGTCATTCCTTTATGATCTCCAGCAGATCTCTGAGGAAGCAATGAAAGTGGGTGTGGTGTGCTTTGATCGAGACATGTTCCACACAGGCTCAGTGAGAACACCTGGTCCCCCAGCTGGTGGCACTGATAGGGAAAGTCCTAGAAACCTTAAATGAGGTGAAGCCTCCTGAAGGAAGTGAATCACTGGGGGTGGGCCTTGAGGCTTTATACCCTGGCCCCACTTCCTGTTCACTTTTTACTTCCTGCGTATAGATACAATGTGATCAGTCTCCTACTCCTACCACAATGCCTTCCTTCCCTACCAGTTTCCCCAACATGATGGCCTGTATCCCTCTGCAAGTATAAGACAGAATAACCCTTTCTCCTTTAAGTTGCTTTTGCAGAGAATTTGATCGCAGCAATAGAAGAGAAGCTAATACAAGAAGCTATTAATATAAAAGAAAATAATAAGTTTTCTAGGCTCCATGCATTCATTCATTCATTCAAAGCTGCTATGTATCTAATCTGCCCAGTAGTCTCTAGAGGTGGATATACACCAGTAAGAGAGTCTTCTCCCTCACAGAGGAGGCTAGCAGACAGACAGACATTAAACAAGATCTTAGAGACACTGAGTTATGAAGTAGGGGAGTGTATAAAATGTCTTAAGACAACCAGAGCTGTCTGGAGACAGCACCCTCCACAGATGCTGCTCAAAACTCTCACTTTCAGAGGAAGGCATGTGGACCTAGATTAGCGTCCGCCACTAGCATGCTGGTCAGTCAGCCCTGCTTTGTGAGCTCCTATTTTGGGCTCAGGAGGTAGCTTAGTGGCCACACACTTCCTTAATATGCATGGGATCCTGCATTTAATCCCCAACACTGAAAGGAGTACCTTTTTTTTTAACTAAAAAAAAAAAAAAACCTTGAATTCTACTTCTGGTGCTTAATTCCTGGCGTGTCCTGTGAGTCCAATGTCAGGATTCATCTTCTATGCTGGCCTTTTTACACTGACTTGTGCTATTTCAAAACAAAGATCCATTTCTTTTGTGAGTATTTTTTAAAAAATGAGCAAGAAGCAAGAAAAATCAGAGGCAAAGGCAGGGCATGGGTCAGAGTGGTGTGCTTGGATGAAGACATTATAGACAGTTCTGACAATCCTTCCCACCACCATCCAGTTCCTGCAGCAGTGTGTCTGGTGCACCGGAAAGAAGACTGAATAGGAGCAGGAGCACTGGCTACTTCTCAAGTGTGGAGAGCCCATTAGATAGTGTTTTTCAAAATGAGGAATTCTGTCTCATTTCTAAAGAGATCTTATAAAATTATGGTCTTAGAATGCACTATCTGCACTGATCTGAGTTCCTCCAAAAAACTACATGAAACTCCAATTTTGCTCGCACCTCAGAACTATTTCTCAGCCTCCATCATATGTAGCAATGCCACAGAACACAGTTCCAGGAAGATGCTCTGCTTGTCTCTACTGCGGCCGCCCTACTCCTCCTTGTCATTCCTTCTTCCTGCCTAAAGTCATCTGCTTGAAGAAAATGGCTGGAGTGAGCAAAAGGTCCTTAGGCAGGGTTCTCTAGGGTCACAGACCTACTAAGCATTAACTGGAAATAGGGCACTAAGACCCTGGGAGAGTGTGCTGTGTACCCCAAGTCCTACTCACTTATGACTCAGAGCAGTTCAGGGGACCCCCAGGCTTTCACATCTCTGGCTATAGTGACTGGTTTCTGGGCTCAATCTCTTCACATACAAACTTAAGACTTTTTCTCATTATGACAAAAGCTCATCTTCTTAGTGCCTCTGAAAAGCTTCACATCTTGCTCAATCCTGTCAAAGGTGCTGCTGGGGCCTTTCTGCCCCTTTAAGAAACACAAACACACACTTTGCCCTCACTCTTGCCATAAGACCACACGACCCTCTTTACTGGGCAGGCTGGGAATTCATCACATGAGCCTAGCAAACTACTTTCTTCCCATGGGAAGGCTCACGTGGCCAGCCATGATGAGCCTTCTTCGCTCCCTCCTTTTTGAGCCATCCCACCTCCTTTCTAAGGCTCCTTCTTGCGCATGAGTCACTGCCTCTCTGGAGCCCTCTGTCCTGTGCTCTTCCATCCCTCTCCTCCCCGCTATGTCTGTGCGGGCTGCTTCTCTTGTCTTCTCGTAGCTCCTTGTCATCAATTCCATCTGGAACCTCCGGAATCTGTATCTTTGACCAAACTCAGCGTTGTTCTTACAACTGTCTGCAAAACATCACTGTATATTTTCCCCAGCACCTCAAATGTCCAAAAGTCCAAACTGAATACTCCTCTTTCCTGTAACAGCTCCTTTTGTATTTTACTGGTTGTATTCTTGCTTAGACTCACAAGTCCTGCTGGGACAGTGGTGGTTCACACCTGTAATCCTGACTCCCAAGGATAATGAGACAAGAATACTAGGGCCCGGGACTTTGAGGTCAGCCTGGGCCACCCCCACTATTACAATGATCCTCACAGCCTCTCTAACTCAAAGCTTTGGAGGCTTGTTTGGACCTTTTGGCTGACGTTCCTCACATCTCGCTCATACATCCTGTGTATCCTTCCACCCTACCTACTCACACATGTCCATTCTCATGATCATGGTTGCCATTCACACTTGGCCACATGCCCTGGACTCTTGACTCTTCCTATATCACACCTACTGAGTCAGGGTCTGGCCTGAGGGGATGGGCTGGAAACAGCCCAGTTGCTCACCCAGGCCTGGGAAGTTAAGTTCAATGAGGTCAAAGAAGTAAGAACCCTTTTTAGAATGAGATGTCGGCACATGTTCCTGTTACTTATAACTTTAAATTTTTTCAAAATTAAATCCTGTTTTTAATGAGGGCTCTTAAACACTTTAACCTCCCTTCTAGCCCTCCACCCGCCAGAGGTAGTAGAAAAGAAAGGATACGGGTAAGTAAACCTGTTTAGAAATAGTTCTTTGGAATGACTGTATTGTCTGGAAATCGGCAGTACAGTTTACAGGTCAGCAGGGGCAGCTCAATCTATGGATAAGTTCAGTAGAGTGAGGATAGCAAACACGAATCAGCAGCAGTAGCAGTGGTGGCACTACCTAGCAGAGACAGCCAGGCCTGACTTGAGTCAATAGGAGGGACCAGGAGGGGAGCTGGGAGAAGTTCTCGGCTGTGCCTGTCTCAACAAGCATCGCACAGCTAGCTCTATAAGCAAGCCTAGCTTAGCCTCCGTCACTGAGTCTTTTTATACGCCCTCGAAACTTCACATGTCCTCCACGGGCCCTGCCTCGGCACCTGTCTGGCCTCAGCTGACATCACTCTGCCAATCAGCCCGAGTCAGGGGAAGCGACAAGAAACAACAGCACATCACCAGAAGTTGTTTGGTGTGTTTCTCTCTATGGACTCCCACAGATGCAGCTCAACTACACAATGTAAGTCAGACCCATACATGCGTGTCGTTAGCAATGAATCCATCACGTGCCCTCTCACGAGCTTGCTGTAGCAGAACATCCTCTCTCCTCTGTCTGGTTCATCGAAATATTTCTTCCCAAGTCTGCCTTAGCCTTTCACCTGTGTCCGCTTCAATGAAACATTCCCTCATGGGTTTGCCCCAGCAAAATACCATCCAACACAACTGACTTTCCAAAGACCCCTTAAATTTCCACTTCAGTTACTTACCAGTAGTTCAGCTAACATTCAGACTCCAATGGATGCCCATGTGTATTTTTTATTAGACACCTCTGTATATTTTTATTAGTATGAACTCAAAAGGAAAAACGAGTGACTAATATCACCAAACTCTTAACATCAAAAGACACAGGATGCTCGCCATGGTAGCATCCTTAAGTCACAGCACTTGGGAGGCAGAGGCCAGCCTGATCTACAAAGTCAGCTCTATCTAGGCCAATTGGAAATACACAGTGAAACCCTGTCTCAAAAGGTAAATAAGCAAGGACAAGTTTTAAAAAGACTCATGTTCTCCATGATTTAAAATGATTCATGTTCTCCAAAGAACACAAGTCCAAAAGTCAAGGCAGCAAGAAGGTAAAAGTGTGAAGTGGGGGGAAAAAAAAAGACGCCAAAAGGAAACATGCGGTTCACAGACACTGGGACAAAATGCTCTCAACACATACTGACTCTCAACAACAGAGAGATAACTGGGCAAAAATGCCCAAGACACCATGTGCCTGGATGACACCACTGTGTTCTTACACAAATTATTACTGTCATCCTATCAAAAGTAAACACAGAAGAGCACCATCCAAATACAGATAATTTAAATTTTATGTCTGTAACTGTTCTTAGTAGTAGAGCACAATTTTTCAAAAATATGGCAAGCCCCAGTTAACTGTAAGCTCAGCAGTCTCTAAGCAACTATGCCTCAAGTCCAGAGGCTGGAGCCTTCTCAGTGAAGCACTTACTACAGAATTCGGCATACTCAGCTGGCAGGAGAAAGGTCTGAGGGAGGATGTGGAACGCCTTGAATCCATGAGTATGCTGCATCCGAATGATGTTTTTGTACAGTCGGTCCTTGCGGGTTAGTTCATAAGACCTGAAAAGCAAGAAAGTTGTTCTATTTCAGTGAGCTACACCTTCATAGTTCTGTTACCACACTGTGAGGCCTCCATAGCCAGAGTTCTGAAGCAGTTACTGAAGACAGCAGATTACCCCAAATCTGTCACACTGCTACTCTAATACTCCTTACTAGACACATATTATAGACTCCTCATTAAACATCTTCATCAAATGGACATTTTTTGGTCAGATTTGCTCAAAAAGATACCACTTATATAAAGTTAAAACCTCCCTTTTTCATGTGTAATTCTGATGTATTAATTAGATAATGACCACCACAATCAAGATACAGGACGATACTAACATCCTAAAGTAGCCTCAACCCCCTTTCGGTCAGTTCTTTCAGTCACTGCCAGACACCAACACCTGCTACTTTTCCTTCCAAAAGTCAGATGAGCAGGATCACGCAGTGGGCATCCTTTCCACTGAGTATGAAACAGCTCAGCTTTATCTCTATTGGCTGTATCTACCCGTGTTTTATTCTTATGTGCTCAGTTATAGGTTTGTTATACCACAGTTTGTTTATTTATTCACCAGTTGAAGATCATCTGGATTATTTCCAGTTTAGGGGAGACTATGAATAAAGCTGCTCGAAAGCACTTACATATAGATTTGTATATAAACATTGAGTTTTATGCAAACATTTCCATTTTCCAAGTTGTGGGCCTGCTATGTAGTTTACCTAGTTGCATTAGTTATCTAGATAATCAACAACCCCAAAAACGGCAGCTTAAAATAGTAGTTTGCATCTATGATGTCACATGGTTGCTGTGGCCAGCGGTGTGGGATGACAGACTGGGTAGTTCTGCCTCAGCCAGCTGATGAGGTTAAAGTCCAGATGTGTGCCTACACTGCCATCATCAGGCCTGACCAGGATGGAGCATGCACTTGGAGCATGCACTTGACAGGATGCTCACAGGTATGGAGCCTGCCAATGAGGCTTCAGTTCCTCAGATGAACCCTTCCACAAGGCTGCAGGCTTTCATGTTGTGCTGCTGGCTTCTACCCACTGATCCAAAAAAGAGGTTGTAACGACTGTAATGACCGAGTCTCCAAAATGACACACCGTCACTTGTGTCACATCCCATTTGTTAGAAGCAAATTACTAAGTCTGGTTGACAATCAAGAACAGATTTAGCTCAACTTTTGAAGGCACTGTCAAAGAATTTACAGACACATTTCACAACCACCACAGACGTATATGCATAACTTTACAAGAACTGCCAGCAGTTATTCTGAGAATACTGGAAAAACAGGCTCAGTTTCTGCCACCATATTCTGAGATGTAGAGGAAATACCAAAGCCTTTTCCTAGTCTCCACTCAGCTCCACATAACTACTCAACATTTTTGATACCAGCTGGGGGTCAGGGATTGCTTTCCCACCACCAGCAAACAATGCCAGTACAGATACTCCTGGGTGTCCTCTAAGTCAACTCAGACACTGTCTATCTGCATGTGATATTAGATCCTTCAGGATGAAGGCTCAGTCCCCAAGGCTAACCCCAGATCCAACTAGCAGACTGTTGCCGCTGGGCTTCTGGGCAGCTAACCCAGGGTTTCTCTGGGTTTGATGCTTTGCTTGAGTGGGTCACAGAACACACTTACTGGGTGACTGTAAAGGATATTACAAAGAACACAGAAAAAGATATGCTCAGGATGCCATGTGGAGGGAGGGATGCAGAGCTGCCTGCCCTCTCTCTGTCACTGTACCTGCCAGGACCTCCACATGTTCAGCTATCTAGCTCTCCTAACCTAGTCAGTCTTTTGGGGCTATAATGAAAGCATCACTAAGAAGGTATAACTGATTAAGTCGCTGGTCACTGGTGATCATGTTAAAACTTCAACCTTGTCCTGCTTCCTGAAGGTTGAGTGGCAGACTGAAACACCAACCCTCTTACTAGGACTTAAGATTTTGCTAGGGCTTGTGACCATCCTGAAACCACTAGGCTCTGCCAGTCACCAAGCAATCCATTAGCATATGAAAGACACACTGATGATGCCACAGATTCTAGAAATGAAAATCAAGAGGCTGGGACCAAGACCAATAGATACTTGACAGTTTCCAGGTATCCAAGGTGACTGAACCATTTGCCCTTCTACTAATAATGTACTGCCATGTACTGTACATTATTACTAGTAATATAGTCACCATGCATCTTGCTTTCAGAAGCACTTGGTGTTATCTAACTTTTAAAGTCATTTAATAGGTATATTCAGTATCATATGGTTTTAATTTGTATTCCGCTAATGCCTAATGATGTTAACTATCTTTAACTGACCACACATAAATTTCCCTTGACACTCTATTTAAAGTTTTCCTTATGTTGCTAAATTTGATTTGCTAATACATATATACATACATATATTTATGTATATACTCACACTCACACACACACACACACACACAATCTTTTTTTCCATTTTTAAAACTACTGAGTTATCAGAGATTGTGATATACTACTTTGGATACAAACTCTTAATCAGATACATGGTTTTTTTTTTAAGAGCTATTTATTTATTTAGTATATGTAAGTACACTGTAGCTGTCTTCAGACATCCCAGAAGAGGGTATTAGACACCATTACAGATGGTTGTGAGCCACCATGTAGTTGCTGGGATTTGAAATCAGGACCTTTGGAAGAGCAGTCAGTGCTCTTAACCACTGAGCCATTTCTCCAGGCCTACATGTTTATAAATACTTCTCCAGTCTATGATTTGTTAAATTTCTTAAAAGTTTCCATTATGGTGAAGTTCCTTGTGTTTTTATACTTTTATGCACCAAACTTTGTTCCATCTAAGAAACTTCTGTCCAAGCAAAGACCATCAAAATCTCCTTTGTACAGGTTTCTGTTTAGAATTTACATCTATGATCTTCATTCCAAATGGTTTTTAAAGATTTATTTATTTATTTATACGAGTACACTATAGCTGTCTTCAGCCACACCAGAAGATCCCATTACAGATGGTTGTGAGCCACCATGTGGTTTCTGGGAATTGAACTCAGGACCTCTGGAAAAGCAGCCAGTACTCTTAACCACTGAGCCATCTCTCCAGCGCCACCCCCCCCCCCAGCCTCCCAAATAGTTTTTAAAAACCTGACTTAAAAGTATAAAATCTATTCTAAAACAGCTTCAAATATAAATAAAGATGTTTTAAGCCTGACTTTTGATAAATATGCTCAAATTTTCAGACTGAAAGAATTAAAGTTGTAAGGTTCTACCTCACAGAGCTACAGCATGAGACCCTGTCCCCAAATAAACAGACACTAAATGATCTGTCATTAAAATTAATGGCCTATGAGTTGACAGCCAGACTATGTTATCTTTCAAGTTTGTTTAAAACAAATAGAAGCCATCATCATGTAAGAAGGAAGTGTTAAGCTAGAATCTGATCTTGATTTGTTTGTTGTTATCTTTGGAATCCTAATTTACTTATTTATTTTATTTGTTTGGGACAGGGTTTCATACAGTCTAAGCTGGCATTGACATGTTCGGTAGCCAAGGCTGGCATAAACTTCTCATCCTCCTGCTGTGTGCCCCACGTCTGAGGACTGTAAGTATGCACCATCACACTCCGATTGGAACCCTGAAACACTATGCCCAAGGAAAATGTACCATATTAAGGCATGAATTGAATCATTCTTTAATAGAAATGAAAACGTAAGAATGAGAGGAAAGGCGAGAGGGAGATCACATCCACACAGGATGCTGTGAACAGTCTCAATTTTAGGAAAGAGAATTAGAAAATATCTCTTTAAAAACTTTCACATCTCTATATCCCTTGAAGAGTCTATACCTTGCAGGGATATGAACACTGAAGTCTCAAGAAGTTTCTTCTTTTTCTATTTTCCTCATAAGAACACTAAATCTCTCCCCTGGCTACACATTCCAATGACAACTACCTTTAAACCCTACAAAAGGACCCAGAGGAACATTACCTGGGGAAGTGATTAACCTTTTGTGCTTCAGAGAGGGTTCGAAGTAAGAAGGGCTTTAGGTGGGATCCTGTCCACATCAAGTTATAGTCAGTGCTGCTCGGGTGAACCTAGACACAAAAGACACATGGAAAACAAACAAACAAAATCAGCAGCAGCCTGTCTCCAGAGGGGCACGGCAGAGAGTCAGTGGTTTCTCATCTACAGAGGCCTCTCACATGGCCCAGTTATATACAAGCAGAGTACTACTACAGCAAACCAGATAATGAGGGTTAAAGAAGGGAAAGCGAGGGAGAGCGCAAACCCAAACAAGAAAACAAATTAATTAGCTCTGTACAAGTCAATGATCTCTAATACACTTACATATCAAAGTATGCTCAAAACTGAACCCCAAACTCCATTTCCTCAGATCTTCCTTATGTCCGTGTAGATCATAACTAAAGCCAAATCTACAGAGATGGCCCAGTAGTTAGGAGTATGTACTGTTCTTGCAAAGAACAATTCCTAGCACCTCCACTGGGTGGCTCAATAACCACCT
Organism: Tokudaia tokunoshimensis; assembly: GCA_036184795.1. Taxonomy (NCBI): domain Eukaryota; kingdom Metazoa; phylum Chordata; class Mammalia; order Rodentia; family Muridae; genus Tokudaia; species Tokudaia tokunoshimensis. The sequence continues at coordinate 101,959,987 of BTHU01000012.1, read as the reverse complement.
GTAACTCCAGCTACAGGAGATGCAGATACCTCTGGCCAGTCCCATGCACGAACCCATACACAGACATGTAGCTAAAAATTAGAACAGTAAATATAAAAAAAAAAAATTAAGCCTTAGATTTTCTTTATTCATTCATTGGAATCCATTTGTCCACTCATTATTAATTATGTACTCTGTCCATACAATACACTAGGACAATATCATATGCTGGAGATAGAAAAGTACCAAGACAGGACATAAACATTATGAGGTCCCCAAGTGTCCCCTATTGATACCAACCTAGAGTAAGCAGTTAGCAAGCAGGCTTTCTGCAGTAGGATCAGTAGTAGTGGACTACAGAGCATCTGTGCCTGTCCTTATCAATGACAACATTTCAGTTCACAGGGGAATAAATTGGTTTGGGATATTAAAGTACTTGTCAGTCACCCACCCTTCCTCTTCTCTATGAAATGTATGACCTAAGCTGGCCCAACAATTCTATCACTAAAAAAGGCCCAAGGATAATGAATGGAGTCCAATAACTTCCACAGTGGTGTCTTGAGATAACCCTAGAGATTCCTGACCTTTGGTCCCCAAGGCTGCTGTCACCTCTCTCCTTCTAGAGCAGCCTCTGCTTCTATGAGCATCCGTTTCCACAGCATTCTACAACTCTGCCTTGGTTTCAGTTAGAGTCTGGTTCTGTTTTATCAGAAAACTCGTCACGGGAAACTCTGCCCAAATCTAAGAACATTACAGGAAAAGGGGGAGGGGATATCCTGTGGAAATGCTTCCCATGCACCACGAGGAAACTGCTGGTAGTACCAAGTTCTGCAGAGCCTCTAATCACTGGTCTCTTGTGCTTCCTAGCGCTGCCTCTGCAATGGATAAAGTCAGTTAGGTAGCTAGGATTTCAGCTTTTGAAGTGATCAGGCGAGGTGAGGTCGTAAAAATGAGCTTACTTCATGAAATCCATGGGCTGTCAGAATGCTTCGCACCAGGCGACTGTCCGTTCTCACAATCTTATAAGACAAATGATAACGTTCTAAAGAAAAACACAGAATCAAGTTTAATAGCCACAAAATTTAATAAGTACAAAGACAAAAATAAAAAACACCATGGACATGTGCTTAACATACTCAACAGAGTTATATGCTGACCTTAAAGCTACTATAAATCAGTTGAGGATGCTTGGAGCCAAGCCTTCCTTTAAATATAAGTAGTGTGTTGTGATGGACACAGGACATCTCTTTGCAGCCATTTCCCTTCCTCCTCCCTTCCAGGGGCTCCAGGCACTGAACTCTGGTCCTCAGACTTGCAGGACAAGCCTTCTGTTCTGAGTCACCAGAGACCAGAGACCAAGCAAGCTAAGAGGCCGCAGAGTTCACTCAATACCAAAAGGGGAGGGAAACCTACATCTTTGTTTCACTAGCTTCCAGCTGAAATGTAACAATGCTTTCAAGGAGGAATGTCCACAACAGGAGCAGGTAGTCTAGCAGTGCTACTACACATGAAGAGACCTAGGCATTACCGCTCACTTCACAGTTGCTGCAGTGTTCACAGGACTTACAAGTTTAACAAACTAACACATTAACAAAAATTACGTTAGGTCTTGATCTGGGGGTTAAGGTACATTTTTATTCTTAACTTCTTGATACAAGGCTATACTAGTAACCTAGGCTGGCCTAGAACTTGTCTATAGCCCAGCCTAGCCTCAAATGTACACTCCTGCACCAAGGATCACAGGCATGCACCACCATATTTAGCTATTTGTCTTTTTAATTACTGTATTTTAATACAACTCATTTCATTTCTAACCATTTGCCTATTTTTCCACCTTAAAATCATTACTCTGGGAAAAAGTCCTCACACTTTTCCAGACTGAGAATTGTCGGTATTTAAAAGGCTATAAGAGCCCCTGTTCCAGACAGCCCTCTATGAATATTAGCACATCTTAGACAAGAGCTCTCTCCAATAGGAAGAGGCCAACAGGGCCCTGCAGGTGCCCCTTTTAAAGAGGCCTGTGTGTGCTTCCAGTCCAGCTTGTCACCAGCCTCCTGACCTGTTCACACTTCCTGCTGGCCCCTGGAGATAGAACCTGTCTGTGCCTTGACTATATTTGAGAGGAAAATCTGTAATCATGTCAACATTTACTCTGAGCTACGGCATTAATTCTTTTTAAATGCCCCTACAGACTGGGAATCTTAGCTAAAAATTCTATGGAAATTCTTTTGGCAATTTTGTTTGTTTGGGGGACAAAGTTGACTACAGCCCAGGTTAGAGTGAACTGATGATCCTGCCTCAGTCTTCCAAGTGCTGAAATTACAGGCACAAGCCTGGATGCCTGGCTCCAGATCCTTGTTTTTGAAGGCCTGTGTCCTGAACAACTGTGAGTGAGTATACAATGCAAACATTTGCAAGTAGCTCAATGCTCAGCCCCATCATCAGGGACAACTATGTTTTGAAGGATTTATAGGGAAAGCTTCACAAACCCCTGCTGCGCCCACAGACACATTTAGGCCACCGGAAGTCTTATATGCACTCTCTGCAAAGCTGAATCACAAAGATGGGCATGGACAAGCCAGACTTTTTCTAAAGCCCAGCCACAAGCTTTTCCCACAGCCCCCTACTTTTACATTTTCTTTATAGTATCATTGAAGTTAAACACAGGGCAGAGTCCTATGTGTTTGTTCCAGTGCAGAACAGAATGTCAAGTACAGTGTTCAGACTGTAAGCAGGGAGGCTGGAAGCATCCCGCTAGACCGTAAGACAGAAATGTTCAAATTTAACTGCAAACATGTCACAAAGAGCTTGAGTGGGCCCCAAAGGACAAGTGTGAGACACTCTAGCACAAAAGTGATAAAGCAATGGGGACGATTATAATTACAAAAGAACAGAAATCCGCATGCGCGAGAGAGACAGGCGGTATGCCGGTTTGCTTTTGCTACTGTTAACAAAACATGCTCAGCAACTTAAACCCAAATTTGCAGCCTCCTTGGTAACACAGACCCCCTAGTCTAAAGCAAGGCCGTGATCACCAGGCTCTGCTCCCTTCCATGGACTCCAGGCAGGATTTGGGTCCTTCACCTGTCCAGCCTCCAGTGGCCACCTCCACTCAGTGCTCTGTGGCTTCTGCTCCCTTTTCTGTCTTTCAAGGGCAACAATGGCAGGTCTAGTCTTTGTATCACTCTGGCCAGGCTGGCTTCTGCTCCCATGTTAAGGAACCCTTTGGTTGCATTAGACTTGACACTCTGGAATAATCCTGGGTAATCTTCTTACTTGAAGGTCGACCAATTAACAACTTTAATTCCCCTTTACCATAAAGGGGAATTATATTTATATTACAGGTTGCACAGATTAAGACCCAGACACATTGGGCCTACCGTAGCCACCCTCTGCTCCCTAGACATTAACACTCCTCTTTATTGCAAAATAAATTCAACCCTTCCCAACATCTCTGTCAACTCAACCCAAAGTCTAAAAATCTCATTCAAATTTATCAGCTCAATATTCCCTAATCTCATCATCTAAATCAGTATGATTCACCTTGGGGCAAAACTGCTCTCCATCAGTGAACCTGCAACAAATGATTTGCTCCCCAAATACAATGAACAGAACTCCAGCTACATGGAGATTGGTTCACACTGGGAGAGAATTTAAGGAGGAAAAAGGAGTCACAGCATGGATTTATAGATTCGAAACCTGGCAAATTAAAGTCCCACTTGTCCCCAGGTCTTTGAGCCAGGCTCTGTGACTCACAGGTCTGCCCTAGGCCTGAGGCTCCCTCCACCTTGGGAGTAATCCTCACTCTTTCACAAAGGTGAGCACTTGTTTGCAGCTAAGTAGTGTTGTCATCTGCTTCCCTGCCTGGGGGGTGTGGTGGTCTCACAGATTTCCTTTCCTGCTTAGGCTGTCCCACTCAGTCCAAACTGGCAGTGGATTTGCTAGTAAAACATTCTAAAGCATCCTGCAGGTCCCTTATACGTGGCCTCACTCACTCAAGTAAGTCTTCTACAGAACCATCCTCATCAAAGCGCTCCACACCACTGGCTTGTAATCCTCCTTTCCCACCCTGAGCCCACAGCAGGCTAGTCCTTCCCACAGCCTGTATTTCTCACTCCTCCCCCGCCCTCCAAGGACCTCTCTTGGGTTGATTAGGAACCTGAATTCCACCTATACCCTCATTCCCCTTTGAGTCCATCACAGTCACAGATTATGATTATAGGTTTGGGGGACTATTTATCTGTCCACTACAAACATGCTGTCTAGCTAATGGCTGTAGAAAGTGCGGCAGTGTAGCTCTCGGTTGGTAGAGTGCTGGCAAGTATGAAGCCCTGGGTTAGATTCCCAGCACTACATAGATGGGTATGGTGGTGCACACCCATAGGCCTGGTGCCTGGGAGGCAGAGGCAGGAGGATCAGAAACTCAAGGTCATCAGCTCTATATCAGGTTCAAGGTCAGTCTGGAGTAAGCTTGCCTCAAAATAAATAAATAAATAAATAAATAAATAAATAAAATGGCTCATGAATAAGGAATCAGGGCAGAGAGCATCCCACTACTCCTCCCACAGCTCAGAGACAGAGAGACACTAAGGAGGGCAAACGCTCACACCACACAGACAAGGACTAACTGTATACCCATCTGCTGTACTACTCCTTCATCTCGCCCACAGATGTTTATGACAGATTTAGGAAAATGAAAGAAAATTTAGATTCTTTAATTATCACAACTGCTGTCACTAACAGATCCACTTCTGCACGTGCAAAAGTCAAACAAGTCTGCCAGGTGTCTTGGGCCTGTAATCCCATCACTCAAAAAATGAGGGCAGGAAGACCCTTGAGTTCAAAGTCAGTCTGAGGAACAAAGTGAGACCTTATTCAATAAAAGCTAAAATAAAATTTCAAATTTAAAAGCAGTAAAAGCCAAAGCGTCATCAAGGACACAGTTCCCTCTGGAGACAATATCGGTGCCCACCTCAGTGCCATGCCACCGGAAGGACCAGAAGGGCAAGGGAGAACAGGAGCCTGCTTACTTGAGGGTGACAGAAGGAGGAGTAAGAGAGGATGGCACCACAGCACAACTGCCAGGACTGTACCACTTCCTGCCTACAATCTGCCATGAATTATGTAGTTTCTCTAGCCTCTACTTTCCCCCTGTAAAACAGAGTTGACGATAACATTAATTACCTTACATTACAGTTGCAAATGCTACCTGCAGCCGTAAAACAGCTGCTGCATAGTAACAGTTATTTTTATATAGTTAAAAAAGCAAGTATATGGCAAAATAAAGACTATATAATTGAATACTTGTTATACATAGTAAACCATATATCTGATATAGCAAACAAATTGAGAGGAGGGGGGGGATTCGTAGTTGCATGTGCATGTGTGAGCAGGTGTGAGTGCCCAGAGGCCAGAGGTTAATGTCAGGTATCCTGCTCTGTTACCCAACGCCGTGGTCCCTTGAGACAGGGTCTCTCACAAGACCTGGAGCTGGGCTCACAGTCAACAAGCCCTAATAATCCTGGTTATGCCCCACATAGTGCCAGGGTTTAAAGAGCACATAGCCATGCCTGAGTTTTATGTGGCTGCTGGGGATTCAAACTCACGCTTGCAAACATTTTTAACCACTAAGCCATCTCCCCACAGTCCACTTAGGGGCACCTAAGGACCAGATTCAGCCTAAAGACATACTCTTTGACCTGTGGTTTTAAATAAAAGTGAATTAGAAATTAACTTAGAGAATTTAAAACAACACATACAAATCTAGTCTTTCAAAATCTTTATATGTTGATGTGATGGGAAAATCACAGTTGGATGCTCTTCCTGAGTGGGCCCCGCATTTAAGTTTATGGGTTGAGTAAAGCAAACCACCATCTCCCATGGGCGTGGGCATCATTCATTCCATGAAGGCTTAATGAATGGAGTGGAAGCATTATTCTCCTCCCTCCCCCTCATGCTCTCCCCTTCCTCCCTCAGATACACTTAAGCTAGAGTTGGAACTGCAAACCGAACCTACCCAACTACACAAGAAAGAACCATATATTCCTCCATGTGAGAACAAGAGGGAGGACCTGATCCTTAGCTGCCAGCAAACTGCCAAATAGCCTTCGATTCTCAACCTTTGCAGAAACTTCACATCAACGCTACAGAGACTGAATTTTCTTCTTCCCGTAAATGCTCACATGTACCCCAGCAAGCAACCTGAAATGGTAGGACCCCCAAACTTCCAAGACTGGCTCCAACAGAGCAGAGAAAACCAAGGAACCAACTGACAGCACGGAGGTACCCCAGACCACAGGGACACCCCTAAGGGGTTGGAAAGAGCAGCGTGAGGCAGACCTAGAGAGACTGCTCTGCTCGGTGGCTAAGAACACTGGCTGCTCCTGGAGAGGATTCAGGACTGGTTCCCACCCCTCACATGGTAGCTAAAGACAGCTTGTAACTCAGACTCCAGGGGTTCTGGTGCCCTCTTCTGGCCTACAGCAGCACTTCTGGTACACTATGGTACACTCACATACTGCCGAAAGCACTCAAACATAAAATTAAAAAATAAAAAATAGCATGGGGCTGTGAATGGTGTTACACACCTAAAATCCCAGCACATGGGAGGCTGAGTCAGGAGGATCTAGAATTTGAGAAAAGCCGAGGCTATACCTTAATTTGCTCTCTCAAGAAATAAAGTATGCAAACAAAACAATAGCATGGGAACCCAGAAGGAAGATATGAATGATATATTTGCTTTTCAAAATGTATTGAGTAGAGCCAGCGAGAGAGCTTACCCATCTGAACTCAATCACCGGGACCAATGCCTAAAAGCTGTCTTCTGATCATGCATGTGTGCACACACATTCTCTCTCTATAGGCACAAATAAACACTTGGAGATACCAGTATAAACTCTTCCACAGTTCATGGTATAGTAATGTTCTATCAGAAAATTTGTTCCATACCCAAAATCTGGAGGACAGTATTCACCAACCACATCTGACTAATGAGTACTTGACACGGGACCAGAATGACACAAGGCCAGAAGTTTTATTTTACTTAACTTTGACTACATTTAACATTTTAAGATGGAATACATAATAAACTAGTGTGCTGGCCCAAGTCTGAACATCCAACACCAAGGAAGTGGAGCTAGGAGGCACAAGTTCAAAAGCATCTGTTAGCAAGGTCCAGGTCAGCACAGGCTGTGTAAAACTAAGTCTCAAACCTAAACAAACAGACAAGCTTAAATAAATAAAAGGAATGCTTGATTAACTTTAGACGGCAGGGGCTGGCTGGGGTGCAGTCCCATGGTGCAGAACAAGATCCATATGTACAAGGCCTGGGGCTCAGTCCCCAGCAACTAAATACAAGAACAGAACAGACAAGAAGATGCAAAATTCCAGAGTAGCCTACGTGGCATAGTGAGACCCTGTCTCAACAAATGTTAGAAAACACCTTTGAGGGACTCAGAGGTTAAGAGCACTGGCTGCTCCTCCAGAGTCCTAGCAACCACATGGCAGCTCACAACTATCTGTAACTATCTGACACCCTCACACAGACACACAGGCAGAATACCAATGCACATAAAAATAGAACCTTAAAAACAAATCTTTGAAACAACTCCATGAATTTACTTTTTCAACAACAATATTCATGAAGTCTAAACCGAGATACATAGTAAATGTAAAAGGCATACTCAATATAAAAATATTATGAGTTTCTTTATATTGAGTAAATGTAATAAAAATTATATTGGGATTATTGGGTTAAATAAAACACATTATTAAAGCTAACTTCATCTTTCCAATTTAAAACTACACACGTATCTTGCATCACTTCCAATGCTAGTCTATGAAAATATAAATTTACTGAACGGACACATTAGACAGATTATAACATGATGCTCATTCTATGATATAGTTACTGTCATTTGGAAATACCTGTACTACCACTAAAAACCCAATCCTATTTACATGTGAAAGTACATACAACCAGGAAGGAGCTTGAATATGAAAAGAATAGCCATGTTCCTAGAGTATAGAAATCATACTAAACCAAATCATTAAAAGCCAATTCAAGAAACAGTCAACAGATAAACAGAACTATGAAGCCAGCACATGACACTTCAGGATTCGCAGGACATAGCTAATGCCCCAGATAACTTCTCAGAGGGATTTAACTACTTAGGATCTGAGCAGACACACCACATGACCTACTATTTTAGAGAAGGAAAAATATTACAGATCGATTGTGTTTAATAATTCAGAATACCAAGTCTGGTGGCAGTGGTGCACACCTCTACTCCCAGCACTTGGGAGACAGAGGCAGGCAGATCTCTGTGAGTTCAAGGACAGTCTGGTCTACAGAATGAGTTCCAGGACAGCCAGGGATACAAAGAAACTCTGTTTCAAAAACCCAAACAAACACTAATAATAATAATAATTATTATTATTATTCTTCAGGAATCCAAAGCATACTTTAGCGAAAGTCATTAAAACTATCACACATTAAAAGTTAAAAAAAAATTAAACCTAAAGAAACTTAGGGAAATAAAGAACAAACTTTATAATATATAGTTGAAACAAATTTAATAGCTTTTTCCTTTTATTTTTTTTTTTCAGACAGGTCTTGCTATGAAGCCCAGACTATTCTCTAACTAAAAATCCTCCTGCCTTAGCCTCTGTCCTCTAGTTACAGATATGAACCACCAGTACTTTAATCTATGAAAATGAGTAATGAAAGACACTGTGTGTTCCAGAAAACTCTAATAGCTTGAATAGTAGATTGCAAAACTGATGAATATTATTTTCCACTAAATGGAAGTTACTCCAAGAAAAAGAAAAGGGAAAAGACAAAGACGAGGTCTGTTTACTGCCGTGGAATGCACAGATTGTTTTAACAGGACAGTCTCACCAAAAGCACCACATTATAAGGACACTATACTTATCCACTTCTGTTGTTTTTATCCGTATTTGTCATTTTGGGTCAAATCATATTTAAGGGAATTTCTCAGCAGTCTTCAATCATTAAAGCTTCAGAAAAAATGAGTAAGTCCTGTCCCTTTAAAAGGTAGCCTAGCAACTCACTGAGTGGATTAGAGCACAAGGACTCTTGGGAAGAGAGAAACATTCAAATCCCAAAATTAAGTCTACAGTTCTCTCTGAAATTGCTTATTATGGTTAGGGTCATTTAAAAATAGATCTGTTCCTGTTCAGCAAGTAGGATAAGCAGCCTAAGTTCTGACTGCCTGTTATGTGCCAGACATTAAGCAATCTCATATGATCCTTCATGATGCGATGCCTTTCAAGACAGAGACTGTCCCCATTTAACTAACAGTGAAACTGGCAAAAGTGAAGTGATCTGTCCAAGACACACTACTTCATGCAGAAGCTGAAATGAGAACTAATGACCAAGAACACAAGAACACGCTCTGCCACACAGTCAGACATAAGCTTTGATCATAGATATAGCTTCACCTTGGGACTCAGAGATCAATCTATCCACACCTCAAAGGCTAATATTTCAAAGATGGCAAAGTTAATCCTGAACAACCGAAACAATCCTGAAGAACGAAGTTCAACTATTCAGTTCCCCATTGTGAAACTTAATAGGCACTGAGTGTGTCTGCACATGCCTGCAAGTCCAACACTCAGGAGGCGGAGCAGCGCTGGGAGACAGCTCAGCAATTAAAAGCACGTGCTGATCTACAGAGCACCCACCGCAGTTCCCAGCACCTCCATGGCTCACAGCCATTTGTATACTCAGTCCTAGGGGATCCATGACTCTCTTCTGACTTCTAGGGCCTTACACACACATGGAGTGCATGCACACATGCAGGCAAAATGCCCATACATATAAATTAATCTTTTAAAAAAAAGTTTTTTAAGAGATAGAGTCAGGAGGATTGGAGCTCAAAGTTCAGCCTTGGCTACAAAACAACCCTGAAACCAGCCAGAACTGTGTAAGCCCTGCCTTTTTTGTTTTGTTTTGTTTGTTTTGTTTGTCAAGACAGGGCTTCTCTGTTTAACTCTGACCATCCTGGAACTGGCTTTGTAGACCAGGCTGGCCTCTAACTCACATAGATCCATCTGTCTCTGCCTCCCAAGTGCTGGGACTATAGGTATGCAACACCATGACTGGCAAGAGACCCTGTCTTAAAAGAAAACAAATGAACACAGTGGTAATCAGAACTCCATGATACTGGCCTAAGAGTAACTGTACCAGGACTAGAGAGATGCTCAGCATCTAGAGCTCATGCTGCTCTTGCAGAGGACCTGGGTTCGGTTCCCAGCAGCCACATGGCAGCTTATGACCATCTGCAACCCCAGTTCCAGAAGAAATGGCAAGCTCTTCTGGTCTCTAGGGACACCAAACACACACATATTGCACTTACATGCATGCAGGCAAAACATACATACATACAAAATAAAAACAAATTTTAAAAAATGCCTAGACTAATGGCCTGTTAAGAGTACAGAAACTGGTTGGAGAGATGGTTCACTGGGTTAAGAGCACTGAAAATTCTTCCAGAAGACCTGGGTTCAATTCCCAGTACCAATATGGCAACTCACAACTATCTGTAATAGACATACATGCAGGCAAAACACCAATGCACATAAAATGAAAAAGAATTGTTTAAAAAAAGTACAGAAACAAATTCATAAATGGATGGTCAAGTGATTTTGACAATAGTGCCATTCAATAGGAAAAGACTACTCTCTTGGACCAATTATGCCGGGACAACCGCTAATGCAGGAAAGAAGGATGGCAGACCCTGGTGAGCATTGTAAGAAGCAAACTCAAGATGGACCAAAGACTATTCAGCTCTAAATACAAAATACATAGAAAAAATCAACTTAGGTTAGGCAATGCCTGCTCAAACACAATCATTAAAGGCATAGAAAACAAAAAATAAGTAAGTCAGATCCCGTCAACACTAAACAGTACTGCTGAGGAAAAAGTATCTCACAGAAAGCAAAGCCTGCAAAAATAACCTACACAGTAGGGAAAGCAAAGCACACATCTGATAAAGATCGGACCCTTCACAACTCAATGACCTTGAATCTCAGTTCATAAAATGCATAAAGCCTCGAACAGATATTTTGTCAAAGACATACAAATAGCAAAATGCACATGGAAAGATGTCCCAGGTTGTTAAGCATTAAGCAAAGGAAAATCAAAACCTCAATGAGCTACTACTTCCCAGTCTCCAAACAAATTGTCTATCAGCAGATGATGGATAAATCAAAGGATTATAATCCAGCAAGGAAACAAGGGACAATATAAATGGACTGTAAAAAAACATATAAGAGAAGCCAGACACCAAGGCCTCATACAATGTGAATCCATTAGCAGCTCTCAACCTTCCTAGTGCTGCGACTCTTTAATACGGTCCCTCATGTTGTGGTGACCCACACCATAAAATTATCTTTGTTGCTATTTCACAACTGTAATTCTACTGTTATGAATTGTAATGTAAATATTTCTGGACACAGAGTTTGTCAAAAGGGCCACAACTCATAGATTGAGAACCACTGATTTTTATGCTATGCAGAATGGGAAAATCTATAGAAACAGAAAGATTAGCAGTCACAAGGCACTGGCAGTATAGAGAAGAAGGAGTAGCTGCCCAAGTGGTAGAAATGCCCTCAAGCTAGACACCCGTGATAAATGTGAATGAACCAAACACCAACTGATTGTACACTCTAAAGTGGTCAAAATGGTAAACTCTGGCACGTTAAGTAACTGTAATCTGAAAAATAAACACATACACATCATTTTGAGAAACCTGGGAAACAAGAAACTATGAATAATATTTCAAGTAACAACCCAATGCATGTTCTCATGGCCAAGGCCTCTCTGTGTCACAGTAACTTTTTCTAAAGTAGTCAGGGTCACGCCCAGATCTTCTTTCTATAGGAGAGGTTACACCTACCTCCAATTACTCGAATATTGTTGTCCTTTGTCAAAATAGCCTCAGCATGGAAAACCAAAACTGGAATTCTCCTGCAGCCTCCAGTCCACATAATACATGGGTGATCCCTACAGGCATAACAAAATGCTTCATTAATTCACAGCTCAAGCAGATGACTATGGTTTATCCCTACCTCAGACTTGGCACTAAACAGTGCTGTCCCTTACTTCACTTAACCCTCTTGCCCACACTATCAGCAAGAGGCAGAAGTGTCTTAGTTACTTGTCTAAGGCCATACAACTATAGAGTATAAGAGGAGAGAACCCAAGGACTGCTTTCTCCCAGTGCTTGCTTCAATAAGTGAACACGGAGAATTTACGCTATCCATTCCTGAAATGGAATAGGATCCACATCAAAAGACTTGCTCCCTAAAAACTCGCATGATCACAAAAGCCAAACCACAGACTGCAGAGCTAGGAGCTATCCTCCCAATCCAAACTTACAACTGCACTGTGGCCAGGACACCAGTTTTAGAAGCTTGGCAGCCTTGGGACTCGCCTTTAGCCACCAAAGCTTGAGGGTAAAGAAAGCAACTACTATGTCTAGTTTGTCCTCTAGAAAATGAATGCAGGTGCTTGCTGTTCTTGATGTTGGAAGTAGACAAGAGTGTCTAAGTTAGCTTTCTACTGCTATGATATAACACAACTACTGAAAACAACTTGGGGAAGAAAGGTTTTCTTTCAGTTTACATGTCCTGTTAACAGTCCATCATTGAGGGAAGCCGAGGCAGGAACTCAAGCAGGGCAGGAACCCGGAGGCAGGAACAAAGTCCAGCCATGCAGGAGTGTGCATACTAGTTTACCCTTTTAGGCTGCTCAGCCTGCTTTCTTATATAACCTTGGACCACCTCAGGCTGAACCCTTCTACATCAATCATTAATTGAGAAAATGCCCTACAGACCAATCTGATGGAGACATTTTCTCAATTGGAACTCCCTCTCCCTAGATGACCTTAGCTTGTGTCAGTAAACACAGGAAAAATAGAGTCTGGAAAGTAGCCAGAGGCCCTTGTCAATCTGGCACTAGCTACCGACTGGTACCACAGTGCCTTCACATTTACAAACAATAGATTACACTCCAGTTAAGAATGCCTGACAAGACTCAACACCACAATAAACAGATCCACAGCTGCAAAGAGCCGTGGTCCTGGCTGTGGAAGACAAATCCCTGATAGAGAACTCTTTCCACTCACAGACAATAAAAAGATAAAAGAAGAAATAAACTAGAGTAATTATTAGTAAAATAACCTAAAAAGCACTTCAGGTAGATGCTAAAATGTCATTAAAAGTTCTCTGACAGAGGTTGATTTCAATAAAAAATAACATTTTCTCTTTAAGAAAACAAAACAAAAAAGAATATCGCAACACTTGCAGGTAGTGCTGAAGGGAAAAATTGCAAAATGATTAAGAAACTAAAAGTTGGAAGCTTACATCTTCATTTATACCTGAAACTAGCATAAAGTAAGAAAGGTTGTTTTGTTAGGTGTGAAAAACAAAGTATTTGGAGATTCATCTGTTTTCATCTTATGTGTATGGATGTTTGCCTGCACATGTGCATGTGCACCACATGTGTGGCCTAGTCTCTTCAAAAGCCAGAAGGTGGCATCAGACCACCTAGAACCAGAGTTACAGCAAGTTGTAAGCCACTGCCTGGGTGCTGAGAACTGAACCCAAGTCCCCTGAAAGAGCAGCCAGAGCCCTTAATCACAGAGGCATCTTCTCCAGCTCCATAAAAAAAGTATGTGAATGATTCAGACTGAAACAGACCAACCGTGGAGCTGACTTAATAAAATCCTGGGAGTCAGCAGATGCAACTCAAAGACAGGCGTGAAGCAGCTCCGGCCTCCTGCTGCCATGCCCTCTGCACACTAGCACCCCATTCCTTCCCTGCCTTTCTATGAGCTCCTGCTGCAGTAACTGCTGCTGCCCTTTTAAACTGACATAATGCCACCTTGTGGAACAGAAATTAAGACTACTAATTTTTTTTCAGAGACTAAAAATGCCATATGCCAAGTTCTTAGATGGAAGTTTCCACGGTTACATATAAATTTGTATTTGGGGTGCCCAAGTAAGATTCAGAATAGTTCTGGTATACTTGTTATCTGAAATAATGTCATGTGAAACAAGGACAATAGCACAGTCAGCTTCAATTGTCAACAGAACACACCAGGAAGGAGATATCTCACTTTTGGAATTGAAGCCAACAATGGCAGGCTATGTGGTGTTCCAGAACTATAAGGATTAATGCTTTAGTAAGGCCTGGGGATCTGATCAGATCTAACAAAGGTCATGGCCACGAAACAACTCAACTTCTCCAGATGGTAAAAGCCCTTCTAATTCCTATAACTCCTAAAATATAAGCCTACTCCCCTCCATGTGAAAAAACTGATTTTAAGCTTCTGTACTGGTTGTTGTTTTTTGTTTTTGTCAACTTGACACAAACCTAGACTTAACTAGAAAGACAGAAGTACTACTAAGACAATGACTCCATCAGACTGGCCTGCAGACATTAGTGAATTAGTGATTGTTATTGGAGGCCCAGCCACTGCAGACCCTGCCATGCCAGGCAAGTAGCCCTGGGCTATAGAGCAAGGAAACCAGGCTGAACCAGCCATGAGCAAGCACACGGATGCGGCTTCAGCTCCTGCCTCCAGGCTCCTACTCTGAGATCTTGTTCTGACTGCCCTTCATGATGGACTGGGCTCTGAACATGTAAGTGAAAATGAACTCTTTCTTCCTCATGTTGCTTTGGGCCTTGACGGTTCATCACAGCATCAGAAACCCTCAGTCAGCTTCCCAGGTAGAAAGTCAATATCCAAGAGACCAGCCCATGAGCAGACGAAACAAGAGTGAAGAATCCACAGGAGTAGTCTGCAAAAACTCCATGAATTCAGATGAGGACTGGGAAATCTACTAGAGATTTAGCATTTCTCAATTATGAATATAAGCAACAGTCAGTTAGATTGGATTATCTGTGCTCACCATCTAAGTCACTACTCAGAGATTAAAAAAAGAAAAAAAAAAGAAGGAAAAACAAGAGTAAAAGAACAATCTTGGTTGGCATTAAATACTTTCTAAAGTGAGTAAAAGGCAGTAGACTGGAAGTAAGATGTCGCATGAAGCAGAGGAACCAGAGGGAATTACCCACCTAATTATCTGAAAAATGGTGACCCGAATACTCTGTCAAGTCATTATGTGCTGTGAACTAATAATGAAATTCTTTCCTCCAGACTCAATGCTTTAACTATTTCCCAACCACCGTCAACACAATCTTCTACCTTACAGTCTACCATGATCACATTAGCTAACAAGAACTATGCCTCACATTTTATACCGTGCTTCGTAACTTCATCGAGGAATTTCATGTGTATTACAGATTTTGAACCTAATCACATCCTTTCAAAATAGGCTGGGAGTTACTCAGGTTCTAGAGTATATATTCTAAAGGACTGAGAAACAGCTAAGCTAAGAACAGTGACTTATTCATGCCTATAACCCCAAGCACTCAGGAAGCTAAGGCAGGAGGACTGCTACACATTTGAGGCCAGCCTGGGTTACCTGGTGAGCTTCAGGTCACCCTGGCCTCCAGATTATATTTATTTGTTTACGTGTGTGTGTGTGTGTGTCTGTGTCTGTGTATATACATTTATGTAGAGATAATTTAAGAAAAAGAAGCCATGAATTTAAGGAGGGAGAGTGGGGGGAGAGGGTAAAAGTAAAGTATACATATATGAAAGCTTAAATTTACATATAAATAAATTAGATAAACCTATCTAAACATTAAATCAGCTTTTCTCTTCTATGTCAAGTAAAATTATGAGAAGTAAAACTCTCCAAAACTGGGACACTAAGTTCGAATCTCAATCCATCTCTGATTCTTCAATATATGTGAGTCTAATAAAGTGGAAATAACATTTTTAAATGAAACTCTCTCAGTCTGCATATTAAATGAGCCACTCTACCATCTCTAGGTCCTGTTAATCATTTTCACTGTGAGGACCCCAAAGTCAATGAATGACCTTGACTCTTAGCCTAAGAGAACTTAGAGAGCCCTGTGGTCCAACGAACATGGCATAGGCTGCAGAGCTCAAGTATTCATTCTCACCAGAGTATCCTCACAGAGGTGCTGCCGTGTGTGGCCTGCCCTTCATGTTATCACCGTTCTGCAGCTGTAAAAGCTTTGGAGAAAGCTCGTACAGTCAAGGTCAGAGCTTAAGAACTTAACATTTCACTTATCTCTAAAAGTTCCAAAATCTCCAATTTTTAAATGATTAGAAGCTCTCTATGGTCTCAGAGTTAACCTGACACAAGGCTGACAAGATGACTTAGGGGATAAGGTGCTTGTCACCAAACCTGACCTGAGTTCAATTCCCAGGACCCACATGGTGGAAGGAGAGAACAGACTCCATAAAGTTGTCCTCTGACCTCCACATCCGCACTGCCCCATGTGAGAGCTGGGAGATGGTGCAACAGGCAAATGCACTTGCTTGTAAGCCTGATGCCCCAAGTTCAATCCCCTAAAACCCACAAAAAAGCCAACTGCAGGGACTAGAGGGATGGCTCGACGGTTAAGAGAGCTTCCCACTCTCCCTGCCAGGTCCATTTCCAGTACTCCATCAAGCTGCCACAAACTCTGTAACTGAAGCGCCAAGGGATCCCACACACCCTGGCCTCCTCAGGAACCTGCACGCCCATAGTGCACATAAACTCAAGCAGGCACATGTACATTTTTTAAAATATGTATGTGTATACACACACACACACACACACACACACACACAAAGCCAGATGTAGTGGGAGCATGGCAACAGAAACGAGAGACCCCCACCTCAAGAACAAAGCAGAAGGAAAAAAATAAATAAGCAAGTTCACCTGAGCTCCTGCCTGCACTTTACAACATCTAAAGTTGAAATCCACTCACAGGCCTAGAAGCACACAGCCCACCCTTCGAATTTCTGAAAAGGGATGGGAAATGAATAATATGCCCTTGACTTCAAGCACAGGTGGAAGCTAGAGTCAGGCAATAGCAAGGAAGGGACCCTGGAGGTGAGTAAAAGAAACTATTTCCCACCCTTAAGGGCTTGCTGTCTATCACTTACTCTTGGTTTACCAGGTCCTCATCCTCTGAGGATGATGCTGTCTCCTCCAGGTCCTGGGCCATCACAACTGGCATTTCCTTTGGGGTCTGTCATACAGTCAGCAGACAGAGGCCTCAGAGACCTTTCTTCCTTGCAGTCTCACTGGTTCAAACGATTTGAATGGCAAAGACTCCTGTAAGAAAGTTGAAGGACTTCAAAGAAAATGCAGTTGCACACTTCAGGATTTTGTACATGATCTTTAAGATGAAAAGAAATATATTCCTGAGTATTATCCAACCTCTAGAAACTTACCTTCTGTCACAGTGCACCTCACATACTACAAAAATCAAGAATTATTTTCTTTTTTGTTTTTTGGCTTTTTTAAAGATTTATTTATTATTATATGTAAGTAGCCATCTTCAGACACACCAGATAGGGGCACTGGATCTCATTATGGATGATTGTGAGCCACCATGTGGTTGCTGGGATTTGAACTCAGGACCTTTGGAAGAGCAGTCAGTGCTCTTAACCACTGAGCCATCTCACCAGTCCCCAAGGCAAGGTTTCTTTATGTAGCCCTGGCTGTCCTAGAGCTCACTCTGTAGACCAGGCTGGCCTGCAACTCAGAGATCCACTTGCCTCTGCTGAGATTAAAAGAGTGTGACACAATGCCCAGCTTAAGAGTTTTTTTTTTTTTTCAAACAGATACTGTCTCTGCTGTATCTAAAAAGCTGTTACTGAATTTGAGTAAAAGTAGCAAGCACCAAAAGGATAGGCTTTAGGGCACTCTGATGTGGATAGTTGATTGCCTACATTTAGAAAATTCTTTGCTAGACAAATCTAACCAGGATCAAAATAAAAATCCAAGGTTCAAAACACTTGTCAATATTTATACAGACTCTACCACAAGCATACAGAGTAAGCTGTTATGTTTCTAGGAAAAACCAATTCACCCGAACTATTAATAAAAGGGTAGTGAAAATATTTCTCCTCGGCAGGGATCACATAAATAGCTGGGGAAAGGGGAATTCAAATACTCTATAATTACTGTTACTTTTTTTAAAAAGATCACACATTTTAATCCGAATCTTAAGTAGACAAATAAAATTAGAAAATTTCGAACTCCCCGTTTCTAACTTCAAACACTTCCCCTGTAGGAAAAGTTTCATGTTCGTTGTAGAGAAAATAGAAACGTATAGAAAAAACCGCTTAACCATAACATCACTACTCAAAGATAATCAACTCAGGGCAAGTTTCCAAGCTTTTGTTTGTCTGTGCATTTACATATACGATAAGACTCTAAAAAACAAAGCAATTGCAGCAAGCAGCAACAGCAACTAACCCCGACCCTACTACACATCTTCAGCAGAAATGAGTAAAACCAACCAACCTCAATGATTCTTTTCCGGTGATTCCTAAAGGAACTTCTCGATCTTGCCCAAAATACTTGAGCGTCTTTTAAGTTAAAATAAAACCTTCAGGCAGAAAAGGATGCCCACCTTTCCTTGGCTCCCTGAAGAGCAGAAGGAGACCGATGCTTAGAAGGTCACAGACACTAGTCCAAAGGAAGTCCTTGCCCCCTACAGGGATCTTGCCGCCAGCTCCACCCCAGCACACCCCAACCCCAGGCAGCTCGGCAGGCAAGGACGCGGAGACTCTGCCGCAGCACAGCGGTCTAGCACGCCCGGAAGCCTACAGCTGCTCCGGAGCTCGGAGGGAAGCGCGGCGGGGCGCCCGCCTAGCCCGGGAGCGCACCTCTCCGGAGCGCGCCGGCGCAGGCGTTTACCTGTCTCATCTTTTCACGGCTCGGGTAGGCAGGCGGGGACCACACTCTGCTTCACCTCCCTCCTCCTTCCCCAGCCCGAATCAACGCAGCCGCTGAAGGTTGCTTCCCCCGTTACTACAACAACCAACAAGCAACCGCCCGCTCGGAGTCACTGCGCAGGCGCCCGCAAGCGGCGCGAACAACGCTCGACTGCGGGCGCTGACGGATGGCGTCACCACGGCGCGCTCAGGCGCCAGAGCCAAGCCGGACTGTCACCAGAAGGTTTCTTGGCTCCTTTTCTCTCTGCGTTTTCCCCACCCCTAAAAGACTGACTCCAAACTCAAGAGTTCCGCCACGCTCGACAGACGGGTTTATCGCGTGAGCGGCGCCGCAGAAGAGGCTCAGGCGGCGGCAACTGCTGATTGGCAGCAAAGGGGTTCACTCCCTATCGCCTGCTCGAACTGAACTAGCGTAGCCAATCAGAGCGAGCACTGACAAAAACGACCCAATCCTGGAGCTGGGCTGAGGGAGGGGGCGGGAACAAGTGGCCCAGGTGGACTTGGGACGGGAGCTGTCCTGGGGGAGCAGGTTTGCGGATGCTGATGGTACTGCTGCAGTAGTGCTGGGTCGTCAGGTAGGAGAATTTGGAGTGGGATGTAGGTATTCGTGTTGTATCCGAGTAAAACTATCTGCAAAATTTAGGAAAATGGGGGTTTCCTGGAAAGCTACCAGGGGTGGTGGTGGAGGAGTCTAGAAACGATGTCCAAGGGGGTGCTAGGAAAATGGAGAAGATTGGGTAAATTCTGGGGATGGATGAGTGAACGAGCAGTCGTTATGAACCTAGCTCTACAACGACCTTTTACTGTTTCTCATGTAGTTATCGGGTAACCCTCGAGATAGATGTTTATATCCCCATTTTACGGATGAGAAATCCTAGTCTCTAAAGTCTCACTGACTTGTCTGGAAACCCCCCACCCCCCCAGGGCTGAGTGGTGGAGCTAGGATAGGAATCTGCCTTTATTGGTTGTTAATTAGTATCGCATCCATGCTGAACTGGGCAAGGACAAAATTGGGAATAAATGTTGTAAACCCCACCCCTCCCATCTCCTCAAAACTCCAGGGAAATGGGTTGAAGGAATTGGTAGAGCAATACAGAAGTGCTCTGGTGTGTCTTCATCAGCTCTGAGATTGCTAAACTCTATGAAATGGAAGGTGTAAGTTATATGTTCTACTGAAAGGGAGTGTGTGTGTGTGTGTGTTGTGCACACGAGTGCCACGCAGCTTTTTAAATAACCCAAGCTGGTATTGAGAGGAGAAAGTAAAGAGAAGTAGATCTTGGCATATGCTGGGAGTGCCTGTGAAGATCAGCACACCCCATCATCTCTAGACTGGGACAGTCAGTATAAGACCTCTTTCCTCTGCCACCCTTTCTCTCCTGGAGCCCTTTTTAGTTGGTTTTTCTTCACTTCACTTGATATCTATATGCACTGGGCTGGGTAGTATGGAATCATACTGAAACATTACCACAATAATAAAGGAAGCCTGATAGTTTCATACAGCTTTCGGGCCAAAGCAGTTAGCCTGACAACAGATAAATGAAGGGCCAAAATTATGATGGTCATGACAAATTGTCTCTGTGGAATCCCTTTAGATCTGATGGGAATCAGCAAGGCTTGAGCTAAACAAAAAGTACAGAACCTCACTCTTCCACTGGCTGAAGATAGAAGTATTGCTGGTGTTTTTAGCTTCCTCAAAAAAACGGGACCTTTGCTGCATATGGTGGCACCCACCTTTAATCCCAGCACTCAGGAGGAAGAGGCAGATCTCTGTGAGTTCGAGGCCAACCTGGTCTATATAGAGTTCCAGATTAGCCACATAGTAAGACCCTGTCTCGAAATAAGTAAATAAGTAAATATTTTTTTAAAGATGACATTCTGTGAGGGAGTATTGCAACAGAGTCCACAGACCCTGGCACCCAGCCACATATTAGCTATGTCGCCTAAGCAAATCACTTAGCTCTTGATTCTGACCCCCATCTGTAAAGTGGAAATAGTAATAGTGCCTGCCTATCCTGATGTAGGGAGTGAATGAAATAAATGTTGTATACTTGGGACACCTGTAAATGTTGGATACAAGTGTTTCATAGCTGTAGCTAGTATGCTTTTCTTGAAACCCAACACCAAGCTATGACAGTTTTTTTCCAAGTCTTTTAGACTTTTAGTGTATGAAACATGATGTGTCTGGGAGCCAAGCAGAGGAAAACTAAGAATACAAGTCAGACAGTTACACCATAGCTTCCATTCAAATGTATGATGCAGCTTCTATAAGTTTGGAAGGATGTGTCCAGGTATCTTAGTAGATTTTGAAACACACTTGAGTTTTTTGTATTGCAAAGGAATGGCGTGAAGAGATGAAGACATAGTACTGATTCCAAGCAGGTGGAGGGAATTCTGACTTACAGCAGTATTGTGCATCGGGGGATTACTTGAACAAAGGTAAATGCAGTGTCACTTGTTGCAAGGTGTACTGGTCACACACCCTCATTAGAGTGACCGAGCATTGATAGGAGCACAAGCTTGACCAGGAAGTCCATTCAATTATAGAAACGTCAGTACCTCCATTTCTTCTGTTCTCCTTCTCGCCATGTCTTTTGTGCTAGACTTGACATTTCCACCCATGGCATTTTTTTTTAAACCTCCACGACAAAGATCAGCATACCTCTGTTTAGGGTAAATACTCCTAGGCATCTTGTGAAATAAAAGTGGTGTGGCAAGAACTAGGGTGGGGCCAAAGGACTAGCAGAAGAATTTGTGAAGTGCTCTATCGGTGTCACTCAGGGCAGCCCTCATGAGTGGGACACAGGTTAGGTGAGAGAGCTTGTGATTGATGTGGAAGTAACTTTCAGTATGCCTTCTTTATTCCCAAGGCAAAGTGGACTCTCTTTGAGGGGAGTCATGAGCCGCTTCCTGAATGTGTTACGGAGCTGGCTGGTTATGGTGTCCATCATAGCCATGGGGAACACGCTCCAGAGCTTCCGAGACCACACTTTTCTCTACGAAAAGCTCTACACTGGCAAGCCAAACCTTGGTAAGAAGTCAAAACCGTCTGGGCATCATGGCACATGCCTATAATCTCAGCACACAGGAGGATAGGGCAAGAAGGTTGAGAGTTCAAAGTCAGACTAGGCAACTTGGTGAGCTCCTATGTCCAAAAATAAACTAATTAAAATAATTAAATGAAAAGAATGTAAAGAAGTATATTTTCTGTAGCACTGACCTAGCTGCCAGTTCCATAGTTGGCCATATATCTGACCAACCCAGGCTCCTTATTAAGTCCGGCTCAGAATCCAGTTCCAGAAATATCCGGGTGGTTCTGATGCCTAATCTAGTCTTGGTAGCCTCTTGAACAGCAGTTCTCAACCTGTGGGTCATAATCCTTTGGGAGTCAAAACCCTTTCACAGGGGTCGGATATCAGATATCCTGCATATTAAGAGATTTACATTATGGTTTTTAGTTGTAGAAGTAACAATGAAATAATTTTATGGTTGAGGGTCAGCACAGCATGAGGAACTGTATTAAAGGGCCAAAGCTTTAGGAAGGTTGAGCACCATTGCAGTAGAATAATAGAACATGCAGGAAGCACTTGGCTCTTTTTCCCAAGCTTCTCTCATTCATTTGCCACTGCTCTGGACAATTTGTGTGTTCAGAAGCACTCGCATGAGGGCACGCAAGGAAATAGGATGCCATGTTGATTCTGGAACGCTGCTAGAAAGCCATAAAGAAAAAGGTTAGAAGCCTTTTACCGTAGCTCAGTGCCCTCGTTGGAAATCAGAGCACAGAACACATGGTTCTAGTCCATGTAACAGGTGGACAGTTACTGGTCCAAGATCTTCCCAAACTGAGGTGTAGTCCCTGAGTGGATCCCCAGATCCCTCCAGGTTCCTCTGTCAAAGCCCTGCCTTCAGCTCACAGTGCCCTCTCCTGACTCCTCAGGCTCTTACTGCACGTCCGTCCACTGCAGCACTTGCACCCGCTAACACGGGGGGCTTGGAGCTACATCACTGATTGACAATTCTTGTCACATTTATAGCTAACCCAGATCCAGGCTCTGACCTACTCTTTTCTCTGCAACATCTAGGTAGAAAGAAAATTAAGTAGGCTGAGCCTTATTTTGAACAAAGTTCAGATATAATGGGAGTCAAGAACCTGGAGGAGTGAGCAGGAAAATTATTCTGATTTTTTTTTTACTCTCAGTTGCTGCTCACAGGCCATCATAAACTATGTAGATACATGGAGCAGAGCTCTAGAGAACCTAACATGTAAACTTTCCCTTGATTTTAGTCTGGTTTTGAGTATCTCACACTAGAGGGATTTCTTCAGTCTGTTCATTAGAAAAGCCGTCAACTTGGTTTCTAAAGAGTATATCCCCAAATGGCTGACATTAGAATATTTTCTCATTGCCACCTAAAAGGTCTTTGGTGTGAATTTAGTAGAGCTGTCTGTGTTTCCAAAGACTAAAGAATTTTTTTAAAGTCCAAGAGAACGTTAAGTCTCTTCATTGTTAGTCTTGTCCATTGATTATACACACACACACACACACAATCACACACACTCCATTGATCACACACACACACACACACACTGGGTGCTAAGGATCAAACCCAGGATATCTTATCTTGTATGCTAAGTAGGTGCTTTACAACTGAACTATTTCTAGACTTTTTATTCTGCAAGAGACAGATCAACAAAAGAACTAGCTGTGAACGTTTGGAATCCATGGTGTGTTTCAGCTCATTGGCTATATACTTAAGTCACCCACACAGGGTGCTTCTAGAAAATATTCATGTCAGCACTCACCTTTAAGTCACCCACACAGGGTGCTTCTAGAAAATACTCATGTCAGCAATCAGCTCTGGAGAGTATCATGTAACTGGTCAGGTGTCCCGACCCTGGTCATTGCATAAAGCTCCCTCGGGTGATACAAAAAGCAGTCAGGGTCAAGAGCCACATTACAGTGAAATGACTCGAATTTTCAGGGCAAGATATTTAACACAACAGTATCACAATGAAGCCACCAAGAACAGGTGGCCCCAGCAAACCCCAGAGAAATAGTACCTGTTTCCACTTCCATGTTCACAAGAAGCCATCCTGACTTGAACTCTGTCCCAATAGAACAGAAATTAGACCTCTTAAAACTATGACTTGAAGATATCTCCATTGGTGCTGGTATCTGGTCTCTCCTAGCAGTCTTCAAAGTCTATTGGTTCAGCTAGGTATCTTGTACATTCTTATCCAGCTCTGCTGCATTCCCTTCCAACTATAGACATCTGAAGAGAGTTGAGCACACTCAGAATTCCTTCCATTCCCCGGGGGCCCACACGGAGAGGTCAGGCTCAGCTGCCTTCCACACACACCAGGGAAGCAGACCAGCATAGGACAAGGCTCACCTCAGCCCTCCTTTCTCACCGCTCTTGCTTCTTTTTAACTGCCCAGTGAATGGCCTCCAAGCCCGGACCTTTGGGATATGGACGCTGCTCTCATCAGTGATTCGCTGCCTCTGTGCCATTGACATCCACAACAAAACGTACGTTGGGGAAAGAAGGCCTTTGACTTCTATTTGTTGGCAGTCAGGCTCTGCCCATGGGCCCTGTCCTGCTCTTGGTACCTGTTGAATCACTTTACTGCATTAGCATAGTGCATAGAAAATGAGAGTTCTGTTGAACTATTCCTTCTAGGACTGAAATTCATACAGGCCTAACAGGCCATAGCAAATGGCCTGGCACTGTCCAGTGGTTGGCCTCCTAACCCTTGATTAGAGCACACCTTTCTCCTACTAAAGAACTAGAGTGCCATGCTCAGATTAGCCTCAGGGTTTGCCTTGGAATCACTTCACAGTGCTGGGGGCTCAAATGAAGGGCCTTGAGCCGTGCTGACAAATGCTCTAGCACTGGGCTACATTCCTAGTCCTTCTGCAGATTCCTCCTTAATCAGAAATCCATGAAAGAAAACTAACACTCTCTCCACCCCACCCCCCTCTGTGTGTGTGTGTGTGTGTGTGTGTGTGTGTGTGCGCGCGCGCGCATTTTTTCTCTACCTTCTCCCTTCCCATAGCAACTCCCCCTGGCCTCAGTCCTTGGGAGCCAGCAAACTTGCCCAAGAGCAGCTTAGCAGCTTCACAATAAACCTGCATTTAAAAATACACGCATGCACGCGCTCACGCACAAACACACACACTCACTCACTCACTCTGAAAGAGGCAACCACATGCTGCCTCCCTAAAGAGTGAGACATCTTGTCTAGATGATGCCATCCCCAGTTCTGGCCACTAGAGGGGGCCCAAGGTTTCTTGCCTGCAGTAATCACCACTGGCTTAGTAGAAACAGCCATTGCTCAATTCACTGGGTGAAGCTGTCAAAAGATGACCTCACACTAAAATCTTTTATCTTGTCTCTCCCTTCAGCATCTGGGGAAGAGAGGAAGCAATATTTATGAGTCCTCTGCTTTTTCTGGGAGCTTTCACCTATGTGACCTTGTCTGAGTTTCTTACCAACCCCTTGGGGTAAAGGGGTAGTGATTTTCATTAATGATTTTGCAATCTAAATATTTAAAAAATCCAATTAATTTAAGTAGAGGAATCCTGACTCAAGTGGGATTTGAAACAAGACTGTTAGCCCTTTGATCTTTCCATCTTTATTTTTAATTTTTTTTTTTTACCTTAAAACTAAATTCCATGTCCTAGATTGGACACATATTTTTAGAAGCAGGATGATTTAGTGAGAACTGCCTGGGGTCAAGAAGGAAAACACACTCTGGTAATCGGGTTTATTGCCTTGCTATTCATCTGTAAAGTGATGATAGCTGTTCTACCTCTCAGGGTGAGTGAAAAGTCTGGAAGCCTGGATAATCATTTTGAGGACCTTTTACCACCATGAAGAACGGCTGATAAGTCTTTGGGATGTGGCCTCTGTTTGATAGGGAGAAGTCATCCCTCACCTCTTCCCCATTCGGTGTTCCACCTTCTGACCCAGAGCATCTGCAGATGCTGACTTGCTGTTTCTAGTCCTCTCTGGCTTAGGACTTTGACCCATAGACCTCTGACATGCATCCCAAGCTTATCAGCTCTTAGTCGGAAATTCAGAATCACCTCGTGTTTACACACACCAACGTCTCTCTCACACACACTCGAGCACGCACGCACACACACACACACCAACCTGTACCAGCATGATAAAAACCAAATTTAAGATACTGCTTCTTTTAGAAAGGATGGGGGGCAGAAGACAAGTCATGGTGGGTTATGGACACGAATGTTTTCAATATTTAGTTCTTTAATATAAAAGCATCCATCTGGGGAATCTATCTCAGAGGCAAAATGCTTTCCTGGCATTCATGAGGCCCTGAGTTTGATTCCAAAAACCAGAAAAAAGGAATCTAAACCAAGTGTCCAAGTATTAAAACTGATAGGGTTGAATCCTTGTCACACCGTGCTTCCTTACCTGTAAGTCACTGTCTTCTTGGAGTGTTTCCTAATTTTTTCCATAGTTTACAAAAAAAGGAGAAAAAAAACCAGACATCTAAAATTCAAATGGTCAGCCACCACCTCGTTATCAAAACGGATGAACAAGTTCTCCTCTGGACTCTTATGTCCTCCACAGACCAGGCTTTAGGCCAAGACATAAAGTAGCCAACTGTACTGCAAACGCATCCGAAAGCCCATTCAGTATTCATTTATGGCTCCGTCATATACCGTGGGCTAGCATGGCCTGGCACATGGCCAGGCACCTGCTAGGGTAGCCCTAGGCTGCGGATCTGTCAGTGTGCACTGAGCACGTAATGAGCCTAGTCCAGAATTATTGCACTGCCCCAAACTTCGATCGAGACTCTCCCATATCGGAGTTCTCTACCTCACTAAGTCCTAGACGCCTACTGTGGCTGCTTTTTGAGGCCCATGCCTCAAAAAACTTGAGCTTTGTCCTAAAAGAGAAGAGCTTGATGTGATTAAGTAGCCGGGTGTATCTGAGGAACACCCTTCCAACCACAGTCACAGCAGCTGACACCCTCTGCACCAAACGTTCAGTAACGTTGGTTCCCATCTCTGTCTGTTCCCTTGCAGACTCTATCACATCACACTGTGGACATTCCTCCTCGCCCTGGGACACTTCCTTTCAGAGTTGTTTGTATTTGGAACAGCCGCTCCCACAGTTGGTGTGCTGGCACCCCTGATGGTAGCAAGTAAGCCCCAGGCCACCCTAGAACCCTCGCAGTGGTGGGGCTGGTGCAGAGGACAGTGCTGGGCCGGGAAGGTGCTGTTTCTGTCCACTAGTAATCTTTTCTGCGTTTAAGGTTTCTCCATCCTGGGTATGCTAGTTGGGCTCCGGTACCTAGAGGCAGAACCAGTATCCAGACAGAAGAAAAGAAATTGAGGCCAACCCTGCCAGCTCTGAAGCATCGTCCTCTACCTTCGCCGTCTTCTTTATTCACCCTCTGTCCTTAAACTGTTTCTTTTTGACTGCACCCTTAGCTCCTTCATCAAGTCTCAGCATTTTAAGCTTTTGAGAGGGTTTTTTGATTTTGGGGTTTTTGTTTTGTCTTTTTATGTTTTTAAATTTTTTAAGATATTCATAAGAAAAATTACTTAACATGTATGTATAATTTAGAGTCATTTAAAAAAATACTCTGTTAGTCCTTCAAAGCCAAGGAATTCTGAGAAGCTCCCTAATGTGTCCTCCCCTCGCCGTAAGCCCTCCAGGCTCCCTTTTTCAGTCTTTTGCTTTTCTGTGTTTCTCCGCATTCCTTGATCTGATTTGTGTGGTGGGAGCAGAGCTGTGAAACGGCAGCTGCTTCCTGCCCAGAGCAGCTGTGGGCAAGGGCTGCTTCAAGGGGCTGAGCACACATACCGGGCTCCTTTCTACTGCTGGAGCCAGCCAAGGCACAGGCAGTTCTTCCGAGAAGGGCTGCCCTCGTGAGCAGGGCCAGGCTCCTCTTACCTACAGGTGCATGAGGGCTGGAAGAGTCTGGGCTGTCTTTAGACCTTTTGGTCAGTTGTATTTGTGTAATGCATTTTATAATAAATAGGGAAACCGTCTATTCTGATCCGATTTGTACTTTGACCTTTCCTGAGAACCTTCTTACCCTCCAAACCCTCCTTACCCAACACAGGAACATCATAACCTGCTTCACCTTTCCACTCACCGCTGTCAGTAGGACAGCTCAAGACCGGGAAGCAAGGCTGCCTCCAGCTCCTCGTTGTCAACTTGCTAACTTGTGTTCTTGATGCCAAATCATCTCCTCCTCCTCCTCCTCTTCTTCCTCTTCCTCTTCTTCTTCTTCCTCCTCTTCTCCTCCATTTCTCCTCCTTCTCCTTCTTCTCCCCCCCTCCACTCACCCATCAAGACTCGTCAGCAGCTCGATAGTTATGGCCCTTTCCCATTTTCTTCCCAAAGAAGCAGACTCTTGAGAATAGCTATAGAAAGTAGACCAAAGCAGCCTAGACCAAGCAGCTGCATGCGTGCGTAAAGAAGCAAAGTCAGGCCAGGCGTGTGGTGCATATCTCTAATCCCAGCACTTGGGAGGCAGAGGCAGGTGGTTCTCTGTGAGTTTGAGGCCAGTCTCGAAACACCAGAGTTGGGTTGGGGGGTGGGGGGCCAAGGCTAATACCTCCACATGAACTTAAAACAGAATTCTGTAAGAAAGCTAGGTGTTTGAGTCAAGAGGTTGAGCTATGTAGATGATGATTAAATAGATCAGAAAGATCTTCCTGAGTCGGGGGGCAGGGGGGTCTCCACTGAGACTCAAATGCCCAGAAGGTCATTTGAAGCATTAAGTGGTCCTTAAATGCCATTGAGATATTTAAAGCAAAAAGAGCCGCAGCTGTTGAAGGGATGAGCACTGTGAAACTACAGGAGGGGGAGGCCACAGCTGTGAAAGGCAGGAGGTCAGAGGAAGAAGCAGCTCCCAAAGGTGAGGAGGATGCCTGATGTTTTTAGCTAAGTGCATAGAAAGCATCAGTGCTTTACAGGGAAATTTTACCTTAAATGACTTTAAGCAGTAAGCCCCGTGGCTGTTGTAGCCAAAAAAAAAAAAAAAAGTCTTCCCAGGGTTTGGTGGTGCTTCGGTTGGGCCTCCAACTCTCATTCAGTGCAGTTCTTCCAGCTTTGCACAGCTCTGGCCTGTGATTCAGGCTGACCTCATTCGTAATGCCGAAAGAGAGTGCAGTTCCCGACCTCAGATCCCCATGGCTCTGGAAAGTCAGCTCAACGGGAAGAATTGCCTTCATCCTTTCACTGTTTTAAGAAGTGGGTCCCTCTGGAGAGCATCTAAGAAGGAGCTGAGCGAGGAAATGATGATGTGGCTCCCTGAGCAAACATCATACGAATGTCTTGACATGCGAGTCCAGGGAAGAGGTACATGTATGCACTTAGCACATACTATGAATATCAGACTCCTCAGGAACTGGGCTCAGTCCCTCCCCTCTTGACTAGTAGAGTCCTGGTCTCTCCAGATAAGAATTGCTAAGAACTAGAATGCCAAAATATCACGGGCATGGGGCACATCTCAAGGCAAGAAAGATGCAGAAAAGGTGACAGCCGTGAGCCTGGGTTACAGATGTTAAGTAGATCAGAATGGGGAAGCCGAGGAGGGAGTGCCATTTGAGAGAAAGTCACCAAGCTGCCACTGCCAGAACCAGGCTGTGGACACCAGGCATGGCAAGCTGGTGTGGGTCTGGGGTGGTCAAACAAAGCACTTCAGTTCCCTTTGAGGCAGAGCCAAAGACAACACTGGGCCTTCCCTTAGGGAGGAGCGCATTCCAGCATGTACACTGGACGGGAAAAGTCAGGGTCACAGGTTGGCCACTTAGTTACAGCTTCTATGTAGTCAGTCAGGAACCTTTAAAGTCTCTTTAAAAATCCAACAGGATGTTACACCCTTGTCAACAAAGGACACAAATGCTCTGCTAGCCCCAAGTCCTGCCTTTACCCCCCACCCCCAGCCATCTCCCAGACAGTCTCAGGAAAGTGTGATAACCTGGTGGGAACCTCCCAAAGCTACCACTACCTCACTAAATAATAAGGCAGACCACTTTGAAAATCTTTATTGCCTTAAAATATCTGGTATTACAAACAGGAAATCAAATTATGTTTTTTTTAAATAAAAAAATGGATTGAGTAAACATGTCCACTTTGAACAATTGAAGAAAGAACACCTTTCTCTTGACAGAAGGTAAGGTATCTCTCTCTTCCATCCCTAACACTCCCTCCACCAGGCTGCTGCTTCCCTCCCATCCACTGCTCAGGTCTGTACACCCACAAACACGCATGTGTGTACACGCAAGCGGATCCCCTCCGGCCTGATACCCCAGTACTGCAGGCAAACTGGGTAATCTGGTATGCTAAGGCCAGACAACCCAACAATCCATGACCAGAGTTGCTCAAGGCACAGGAGCAATTAGCTGCCAGTTTCTCTTTGGGGAAGACACTACGAAAGCCCATGAGTATAACCAGCAGACTGGGTGGGTAAGAAGGTCAACTGGGATTGGTTTAAAAAGAATCCTTTTAAATGTAAAATATCTGACAAAGATTCTTGCTAGCAGGGGCAGGGAGAGGGTTTGGTTGTTCAAATACAGTCCTCAATATGCATGGGATCATGTTTAACTGAAACAGACATGTCTATTTGAAGAGACACCTTCTACTTTTCTCCTCAGGGATAGCCTTATGTGTCAGAGTAGAGTGAGTGAAACTAACTTTTAATAAAGGCTAGAGCCACGAACCCCTGATAACTGCATTTCCCAGTGATATCCAATGAAGCTATTCTGAGTAGCCTGGGACACAGAAGGCCCTGGGTGAGCACCACCTTTATAGGAAAACACCTTCCCATCCCAACTCAGCTCCACACACACTCATGATAGCCCCCTGTACTGTTGCACCTAGGCAGAGAACCCTCTCTAATCGGTTTCTCCTCTGGGGCCACAAAGGTTTTGTCTGGTTTATTGGTGTTTAGTCTCCTTGACTCTCAGGAAAGACAGTCTGAAGAAACACTGCAGTTTGTGGGGAAAAGGCCAAGAGTTTGGATAGAGCTGCCTTGGAATGATGGAGGCCTGTTGTCGTGCTTCCTCTCATGACCCTTGGGCAGAGCAGTTCGCCCATTCTCAATAAGAAGTACTCTTAAGACATTAGAAAAAGTTAATATCCTGAATAAGCTTTCTTAGGATAATTTTGCAAGCATTCTCCACGAGAGAAGAAAGGGATAAGAGAAGGCAAGAGACCAAGCAAGGACGGACTCCAACACCCTCCACAGCCTCTCCCAACACAAGACCTAGCAGGGAGTGGGGACCAGAATCCAGTCTGCATCTGGAGAGAGGTGAGGTTTTCCCCGAGTAAACCATCCAGGTTCTCAGGTAGGGTCCAGTAGGCTTAGGCACTGCCGTGTAAGGCACACATCTTCCAGCTGCTTCTAAAAGTTTCCCCGTGAAAATCTAAGTGCTGGCAGTAACAACTAACTGGAACCAAGAGGTGAGGGTCTGTGTTCGAGTCTCTGCCACCTCTCTCAGAGATGAGCCTCCGACACGACAGTGGGTACCTTGTTGGTGTTGCTCTCCTCCCCCTGGTCCTCTTCCTGGACTTTCTAGAAGGCAAAGAAAACAGCCATGTAATTGAAGCATGCAGACCTCTTCCAACCTGGCTGAAGCAGCTACCTATCCATAACCAGTCAGTGCAAGTATAAGCTCAGGAGGCCACTCAGTGTCCCCATGGGCATGAAGAAACAAGCAAGCAGCCCAGTCTGAGTGTGTCCCCCAGACACCACCCCCCCCCCATCATCAGAGGGACCCAAGCCAGCCTCCTGTTCCCTAGCCTCAACCTCACCTCCACATGTCAGCAACTAAACTAACTGTCCCTGGTTCCAGATCGGCACTTCCCTCACAATCTCCAGCCAGCCCGTTGCGAGGCAGTCCCCAGAATGGAGATTCAGCACGATGTCCATGGAATGGATGCCATTCAAGGAGTTTTAAGACATCCTACCTACCTGTTTATCTGAACTCTGGGGCTATGCCATTATCCATATTCAGAAAATCACTGCAGAAGCTTTTGGAGGGGACCAGTTTGGACATGGCTTCTTTGGGGAAGGATGCCATGGAGTTCATTTAGAGGAGGTCTCCTGGCTCTGATTCACACTTGGTTAAGTGGGTTTGGGATTAAGTATGGCCTGCAAATGCCCCTGTGGGAACCCTGGTGCATATCGCCAGCTTGGGCACTTGTCTGTCTTCTAATTGCCAAAAGTGCCTTGAACACAGACATTACTACAGAACCAGTGCTGTTCGAGGCCCAGAGGAGAGTGCGCAGGGCCAAGCCAGGGGCAATGCCAGCTGGACAAACAGTGCTTTTGTCTCTAGGAATGCTTGGGTCCCACCCGTGGCAAAGGCCACAACTAGTAAGCCAGCCTTCTCATTCTTAACCTCTCAGGCCTCTTGGCACCAGATCTGCCTCAGCCGTTACTGACCCCCCCATTCCGACAACTCAGAGCTGACTTGGTCACTCTGCATTTGACACACACAATGTACACATGCCTTGCTTCTCCAAAGCCATCACCTCCAAATCACCATCAGAAATAGCTTAGGAAAGATGCAGCCCTACTGTCTAGGTGCTGGAAACCCAAGGTCTCGTAGTCAGGTCAAGTCACTGTCCTCGCTGGGCTCTGACAACGTGTTTATCTCCAAGTCCCTGAGTTACACTGAGCGCCAAAAGGCAGATAATGATCAGGGCTCCGGAGAAAGGATGTCCTGACCACTGTAGCCTCCTTCCTGTCAGCCCCAGCATGACTCTGACCTGCCCTTAATTCTAAGTACCTACAGATGCCAATGAGGGCCAAAAGAAAAAGAGTACAAATGGGTGAGTCCTCTGACAGGGACTTAAGGTACCTAGTCCGATTCAGTGCTGCTTCTAATATTCTATACTCAATGAGATTGAGCCAACAACTCCACTTGACCAACAAACGGAATCGATGTACAAGAATCTGGCTCCAACAAGACTGAAGATTTATAACTGAAAAAAGTAAACAAGATGGAAATATGCATATCTATAGATGTAAAGTGTAGAGTATAATTGATTACAAAGTGTGTGTGTGTGTGTGTGTCTGTGTCTGTGTTTATGAAAATATGTTCAAGTGAGTGCAGGGCCTGAAGAGGGCCTCAGTTCCCCTGAAGCTGAAGTAGTTACAGGACCTGGTGAGTTGCTGGGAATTAAACTATTAAACTCAGGCAATATAGTAATAGTATATAATACGTATTCATGTGATATAGAAATATTTACATTTCTTGTTTGCCTTTATCTTCCAACTTAAATACAGCAAAAATCACATGTCACATGACACTAAAGTCACAGTCCCAATTAAAAAGATTTTCACCAAGAATATTTTATTACAGACACCTTTTCCTAGCATTATTGGGGAAAGTAATCTAAATCATTGTATCTCTATACACAACACAGTAAAAGCCCATGTCTCTGGTGGCCTTTGCTCTTCACACTGGGCTAGATAACAGCATTCCTACCTTGGGCTTTCCCTGTCTCCCAGTACCACTCTATTATGGGCTCCTCCCCCTTGTTATCTACTGCCTGCCAACTCTAGAATGTGATTTCAGAATACAAACAGTAAAGAACTAAAGCTTCTCAGGTATAAGCCAGCACATCACCTTGAATGCTCAAAGCACTTCCTACAGAAAAGCTTTGCCTTAGAAAATTGGTAAAGGTTTTTCAAAATGATAAATGTCCAGCCTTGGCACTCATGTACATTACTGAGGGAACACTGGTAGAATTGGCTGCATTTTTCCAAAGAAGTTAGCAACCCATAAAATTTTTAAAACTGCATGACAGCTGATCCAATTTCCCAGGAAACATGTACACTTAGCATAGCAATCCAGTTTCCATCATATTAATCCCTAGCATATTCATTATAATGTAGAAGGCACAGAGGTCTATGTGTTTACCAATGAGCACTAGGGGAACCAAGAATGTTAAATACACAAGGTTGCCCCTTCCACACAGGGTTATCCCTTCCAAGGGAGAGATGCTTAACCCTATCTTCCCAGAAAGCTGGAAGTAGGTGTGGTTAATAGCCTGGTAACCTTTGTGACCTCAATGGATCCTCCCAGACCCTTATCTAAGCTTTTTTTTTTCTCAGTTAGTCAATAGAACCATTCTTTATGGAAGGTGTCACATATACTTTACCAAGAGTTTCAATGTAGTCACCTCTAATCTTTAGCTTACTTTGTTCCTCAAGGAGATTTACGTGTTTTGTTATATACACAGGATTGAGTTAATTACCACTAGGAAATTTTACACCAAATTGTTCTGTGCTTAAAAATGCCTAAAATAAACTACTCAGAGTTTGACTCCCCAAGTTTGAACCAACACCTGCTTCTTAGTTGTATCAAACCAAACTGCCTTCTTGCCTCCCACAGATCTTATTAGTCTGCAGAGCGTGGTGGTCACAAAGACAACAACTCCCCCATTATAATATTAACACCACACTCAAACCAAGTGAATTAACCAGCCATGAATTATAGTAGTGTTTATAACAATCATGAATACTTTTAATGTCCAAACAGAAAATTGTTAAATAAATTATGTCTTCCTCATATTAAAGAACACTGTGAAGTCATTAAAAGTGCATTGTGGAAAACTGGTAGCCTTAGAGTGTTGTAGTAATTAGAATAGAGACTATTTAAAGAAGAAGAGCATTAGTAACATTTTTGCTAAATGATTAACAAAAGCTGTCTTTAACTTCTTGTGTCAAAGCAATTGCAGAGGCAGTGGTGCTAGCTATTAATGTAATTAAAACTGCTACACCAGCCATAATCAAGCCCACTACCCTCCTGCTTCTGCTTAAAGCCTAAATTACTTCTTCCAGTATTTGGAAATTTTTATTTTTATTTTTCAGAATACCAAGGTCCTGTAATACTCACAAGCATTAAAACAAAAGCTAGTTGATAGACCACCATAACAGACATGCCAAATTTCAATACAGTAACACAATTAGAAAGTGTACAATCAATACAACTCAAACTAAATACTGTAGAAAAACAAAAGTAATTTTAACATGGCCAGTTAATAAAAGATTAGGAGCCTTAACACATACATTAACATTTGTTTGAAATCCAGATCCTGTCATTGTTCTAAACCCAGATCCTGTCCCAATTTTCTCCACTGCAAATATAACTTCAAACAAGGCAGTTGTGAATTTTTAAATATCTCTGAAGATGTCCAGAACTGGTCTTCCAAATGAAGACTGTTATTTCCAATATTGGATTGATTTCTAGACAAGTCCATGATTGAGTCAGAATAGCTGGTCACATTAAAGGAAATAGAAGAGTCATTATAACAACTTCTCTACTTCCATTTTTCTAAGTCAGTTTTCACAGTCTCCATGCAGTATTCAAGAGGATTTAGATAGATGTTTGGAACAATGAATTGATACTTTTTATGATACTATTCAAATTACTAGAGAGGAGGTTCAGAGTTTAAGAGTAAGAAGCCATCTCGAGTGTCATGCTAAATACCAATGGATTTGTGTTACTTCTAAAATTTACAATGATAGTCACTATAATTGGGGAAAAGTTCAAAGACACTTTATTTGGCATAATTCTAACACCTCTATATGTTTTAACTTTGCATAGAGAGATTATGAATTTAAAGAATGCTCTTCTGCTGAGCTTTGATGCTGCAGATATCTCTGATAAAATTATTTGTGGCCTGAGGTCAGTAATTCTATCTTGGTAATTCCATCTTCAAGGATGGCATATATAGCTTGATCATGCTAGCCCTCCTTGTCCTGGAAATACTCTTGTTCCACCCATTGTGATAAAACTTGCCTTTAACAACATCAATATATTGGCGGTCAAAATACATGGCTTGAAACTAAAAATGGATCACCATACAGAGTTATTAATTTAACAGGCTGGCAAGCCAAGGATGGGTAAGATTCTGCACAGAGCCTTACCAACCTAAGACAGAATAGCATTGCTTTTGATAATGTGTATTCCATGACCGGTAAGGAAGGCATTCTTGTCAGAATGACCTAAGACAGGCTCAGTCTTGTTGTTGAAATAACAAGGGGAAATGTGGAGAGCCTTTTGGGGCTTCTTGCTTCTAGACACTTGGCAGGAATTTAACATTGGGCTAGGACAAAAGAAGTAAGCTCAAGGCAGGAATGTGACTTTGGGCCTGGACTCAGGAAATAGGCCCAGATTAAGAACATTTACATTTGAGTTAATGCAAAGCTCAGAGCAGGCTCAGCTGAGGCATGTGTGGCATTCTTTTTGTCTTGGTCATCCTGATTAGCCCCTAGAAAAATGTTTACAGGATTTTGTTTATTATCTTGCTTGTTCCTAGACCCAGACTGATCTTATTATTTTGCATGTACTTAAAGTGGTATAAAAGCAGACTGGAAAAAGTAATCAACCTGCTTCAGCCTCAGAACTGGCTGGGGTAATGCTAAAATAAAAAAGGAGGAGGGGGAGGAGGAGGGGGAGGAGGAGGGGGAGGAGTAGGGGGAGGAAGAAGGAAGTCAGGGAAGAGGAAGGAAAAAGAAAGAGGGAGAAGAGTAAGAGACCAATCAAACAACCAAACCAAAAACAAAAACCAAAAACAGGTAATTATCCTGCTTTAGCTTAACGAGTCCTGTACTCCAGCACTCATTAGGCTAAAGCAGGATAATCACAATGAGTTTGAAGCCAGCCTGGGCTACATAATAAGTTCTAAACTAGCCACAGATAAATAAAATCAAGGCTGAAGAGATGGCTGGTTAAATGGTTAAAGTTTCTACAGATTAGCACGAGGACATGAAATGAGAACCCTAGAACCCAGTCAAATGTTGGGTGGCCATGGGGACCCACCTGTAATTCTAGGAACAAAAAGTGGAACCAGGATCCCCAGAACAACCTGGCTAACCAAACTAGCTATATTCGCGAGCCGAGTTCATCTAGACAGTCTACTTCAGTGAAGAGGGTAGAAAATGAACAAGGAAAACTCCTGCCGCCAACCATGGGCCTCATACACAGGCACATACCCTACATGTATGCACATACACTACAGGCATGGCAAGTAACATATTTCTAGATGATAGAATTATGACATGATTTAAAGACATTTGTATATTTGCTATGTTCATTTTTTCTATGAAGGATAGGAGTACATCTGCAATGAATTTGATGGTGTGTGTAAAACAAAACAAATATCCTACTTTGGTTCCTCACACTCCCAATTCCTTTCCTCCTCACTTGAACCTGCCTTCTTCTCCATGTTAGGACTGAAGGTAAGCTCTGGGAATGGTAAGTAAGCATTCTGCCACTGAACAACCCACTCAGTCTTAATCCTATTATTTTGGATAAAGTGGTTTCCAGCTGACATGGGCAGATGGGAAACACTTCTGTTCTAGAACATACCCCTGGTCCCACCCCACCTCCCTTTGCCACCAGCTCCTGCTTCTTGACTTGCCCTTTTAGAGATCTTCTGACAACCTGTGGGCTCCATCCCAATAACTCTGCCTACAAGGAGGCTATCACCAATACCATCACAGAGTGCTCAATCCAGGTGCCTATGTTCCCTCGATAGTCATAGATGCCAAGCTTTTAGCAGTGAAGCCAAGGACCCAAAACTTATTTCGGGGCCACGAGAGGAGATAGATGATGCTGTTTAGCAGTTTGTGACAGCAATGCTAATGCTCTGAGGATCACAACAGTAGACTGGAGGCTGGTTGAAAGTCAAAGATGGGGACAGAGAAGCAGCTCAGTGGTTAAGAGAACTGGCTGCTCTTACAGAGGACCCAAGTCTGGTTCCCAGTACCTACATAATTGCTCAAAAACACCTGCAGTTCCAGTTCCAAGGGATATGATACCTTTCTTCTGACCTCTGTAGTCACTAGGCATACACATGGTACACATATATAGAAGCAGGCAAACACTCATAACACATAAAATAAAAATAAATCTTTTGAAGAATTTAGAAAAGAAAATTGAAGAAGATTCTAAGAAATAAGAGCAATACTGGACACCCACTGAGGAAATTCTTTGAATGCCATGTTTATGAGAGGTGAGCTTGTCTCACGGTTGCCACAAAAACCAGTTCCTCTGGGAGCTCCTGGAAACCCCACCTGTGTTACTACATTCTTACCAACAGCTTAAGACCCAGATCCTACCCTCACCAAGCTCCCACACACTCACAGTCTCAGGAGTATCCTTGTTCGCTCTCTGTCTCCGCAGATCTGACTTAATGAAAGCTGAGATCAAAAAAAAAAGAAGAGTGTTAAAGCAGAGTCATCAAGCA
This sequence comes from Tokudaia tokunoshimensis, assembly GCA_036184795.1. Classification (NCBI taxonomy): domain Eukaryota; kingdom Metazoa; phylum Chordata; class Mammalia; order Rodentia; family Muridae; genus Tokudaia; species Tokudaia tokunoshimensis. Next base: position 101,921,894 of record BTHU01000012.1, on the reverse strand, counting down.
AATCCACTGGTCAAGGTCATATAAGAGACTGAATCCTCGTTTCCCTAAGGGTCACCGCTATCCCAATCATATGTCAGAATATCAGGATAGAAATGGCACCATCACCCCAAGGAACTGCTGTGCTAGAGACACAGAAGCCAATCATGAGACTGACATTCACCTAAGGATCTCTTAAAAAGGAACTTTATACATCTAACCACCACCCACAAATCCTCACTATACAAATTAGGAAACTGAGGCCCCCAGAGCCTGGTCCTTGTATAAGTTGTAGAAGTCAACATCAAACATGGGCTTTCTAATGCCAAAAAGAACTAACCCATCCCAAAGAGATCCACCAAGCCCTCTCTCTCATCTGCCCCCACATGTGTGCTACCCATTATAATCATCAGTCAATACACAGGTGCCAATGAATACCCTGAGCCTCATCTGGCTCTCAGTCCTCCACTCACCTGTCAGAGCTGACCCAAGGGCAAGGAACACACACAGGAAGATGTTCCCCCACAGTGATCCATAGTTGTCAATAATCTGGCCTTGAGAAATGGTGAAGATGATCCCAAATACCTGGAAAAACATCAGGAAGGCTGGGAACAAGGTGGAATCAAGTAGGCCATGGGGAAGATTAAGATGCTGTACTGTTACAGGATCACAGCAAGGCAAGGAGCAAAGAAAAAGCAGGACCCTACCTGTGCCGACACGTTGAGGAGGCCAGATGACACGCCTTCAGATTCTGGGTATGTGAGCTCCACAGCAAACTCAAACCCCAGGGGCAGATAGCCAGTCATGAAGAAGCTGAAGTCCAAACCCAGAGACCAAGGCAATGGAGCGCCTCCAGAACAAAACTGGGAGCCCTCTTTCCCTGCTTAGACTCCCTCCCTCCCTCCCTCCCTCCCTCTCTTCCTCACTCCCCTGCTTTTCTCTTCCTAGCAGGTTATCTGTCCATCCTCTACAGTGGTCTATGTAAACAGGGAGCTCTCTGTGGACGTCTAGGCCTTGTGCTCAGTGGGTCTCTAATGTTCCATGTTCTTCCCTCCAGCAAGCAATGACACATTAGCATTTATGGAAGGAACAAGAGTGTCTGGTGTGTTTCAGCTTCAGTTGAGAGTCCACAGGTCCTGGGTTAGAAGGGGAAGTCCCTGGACATTGGGACATCGTACATCACCATGGATCTCTGAAACCTAGGAGGGGGAGTTTGGAGTACTCGCTATCTCCTCCCCAACAGGAGGCCAAGAAGCACTGAGGGCCAGGTATTTACCTCTCACACTTTCATAGAAGGGCTCATACTGCCTGAGGGAAAAGAGCTGGGAGGTGGAGCCCAGCAAAGTTCCTACAAAATGACTGGCTCTGTGCATTTTGTCACCTGACACATCTGAAGATGCCAGTTCCTCCCACCGGCACCATGCTCCCTTGTGCTCTCTCATTCCTTCCAACCAACCTACAGAGTTGGCCACTCTTGTTTTCATCTTTAGATGAGGAGACAGAAGCTCAGAGCATGCATGTGCTCTAATGCCCTAGACCCAGAGCCAACTATATAGTCCCTAGAATCTCAGATGTCATGAAGGCATAGGCCATGCTTCATTCCATCCCAACAGAACAGCCCAACTACCTGATGTGACTCAGTTGTTTTGTTTTGTCTTGTTTATGTTTTTTTGAGACAAAGTCTCTCTACATAGCCCCAGCTGTGTCAGAAACTGTAACTTACCATGTAAACCAGGCTGGTCTTAAACTCACAGAGATCTGCCTACCTCTGCCTCCTGGGTGATGGCATTGAAGGCATGTGTCAAGTATTAATAAGACCCTTCAACACCATTTCCACATCACCTGAGGCCAGTGAGGAAGCAGCAAAGGAGACAGACATGCATTGCATCCCAGGCCACTCTAGGAGCCAGGGGATGTGCTTCCCAATTAAATAGGTCAGACATGGAACTTACCCCAGTGTGCCAGCAGTGATGAATACTACCCACAAATAGTTCAGGTTCAAGGTGAATGTGTATACCACCATGCCCACCAGAGTCATGATATACACTACCAGGGTGGTCTCCCTATGGATAAATGCAAAAGAGTTGAGTTACCTATTCTAATAACAGTACCTAACAGGCTCAGGTACTGTTATTATCTGCTCATTCCACAAGGACCTGCTGAATGAATATCTGTTCTATTTCCAACTCTCTGCAGTATGCTAGCTCATCTGCCTTCCTAGAAATGTCTCCATATAGGTGAGGAACACCAATCCAACAAGTATTTATTTACAATAAATAATTACACCATGACCAATGTTACAAAGAGTAAGACTAATAAATATGAAGTCATTCTACTAGCTGTGTGCTCTGTTTCTGTATAGACCTCTCCATATAAACATGGGCTATAGTCAAGGTGCTAATGGTTAAGACTACTTAAAGCTTTCTTCCTCTTCTTCTTCTTCTTCTTCTTCTTCTTCTTCTTCTTCTTCCTCTTCCTCCTCTTCCTCCTTCTCCTCCTCCTCTTCCTCCTCTCCTTCTTTTCTTTTTTCTTTTTCTTTTCCTTTTTTTTTTTTTTTTGAGATAGGGTTTCTCTGTGTAGCCCTGACTGTCCTGGAACTCACTCTATAAACCAGGCTGGACTCAAACTCAGAAATCCACCTGCCTCTGGCTCCCAAGTGCTGGGATTAAAGGCCTGAGCCACTACTGTCTGGCTCCCTTAAAGTTTTCAATACTGTATTTGGAGTATCAAACCCCCATAGCAACTCCTCCTGAGCTATATGTGCTCTACACCGAAGGCGTAGGGAGAACCTGCAGCCTACTCTCTGCTGCCTTTTTCTTTGTGCTGGATCTGATGTCAGACTCACCCTTCCCATGCTCTTCCACACACTCCCTTCACAGTGCTGGCCACCCAGGAGTGTCTTGTGGCCCTGATTCCTGCAAATAGACTTGCATTCTGTTCCCCATACCACTCTGCATAGAATGCTGGCGCAGCACACCCTTCTGCCTGCCGTGAACACCGGGACTCAGACATGAGTGGTCAAAACCTTTACATGTCTCCTCAGAGGCTAGGGACACAGTGGGACACAGCAAGCACACTATGGTATATGAAACTAATACTTTTATTTGAGTTTGTTGTGATCTGACCCCTCCAGTATAGCTTTACAGAGAACCCATGAAATCAAAGGTCAGTGTGAACTGTTATGTCTAAAATGGCTTGAGTCGGAGCTGACCCCTGGGAAGCACTTCCTGCACCTGCATATGTACTCATGTTTTTTGTGCCTTTTTCTTTATAAGTTGACACAAAAAGATGTCTGTGGTTGTAGTTTCAGACCCAATTCTGAACTACATCCCTGGTCTGACCAGTATCAAGGTGTGTATTCCTGTCTGACTGAGATTGGCATTCATGTAGTTTGGGGAGCAACTCTTAGACCACAACAGTGTTCAGATTCTGTTAAATACTTTACATATGTTTATGACTGCAATCTCTGGCCACTCTTAATTTTTTTTTTTTGTTTTTTGTTTTTTCGAGACAGGGTTTCTCTGTATCACCTTGGCTATCCTGGAATTCACTCTGTAGACCAGGCTGGCCTCGAACTCAGAAATTCACCTGCCTTGCCTCCCAAGTGCTGGGATTAAAGGCGTGCTCCACCACCGCCCACTCTTAATTTTACCAATGAAGAAAGAAAGGTTCATGAAGAAACAGAGGTCCATTATGTGTTCAAAGTCACTAGCAGAAGCTGAATGCTAGTGACCACACGCCTTTAATCCCAGCACTCAGGAGGCAGAGGCAAGTGGATTTCTGAGTTTGAGTACAGCCTAATCTACAGAGCAAGTTCTGGGAAAGCCAGGGCTACACAGAGAAACCTTCTCTCAAACAAACAGTCAGTAACTGAGTCAATCCAGAAGTTAGGATCTGAACCCAAGCTTGGTTTGAAACATCAGTAATGTCTCAAGCTACACATTAGGAGAGTAATTTACTATGCAGTTGCATTTTGCAAAGAGGTCAAAAGCCATAGCCTCCAGAAGATGCAACTCTATCCTGGTTTTGAGAATAAGGGGTCTCCACCCTTCACCCCATCCACTCCCTCTATTTCCACCACCCTATAAAAAGCATACTCAGGAACATGAGTCATTCTCAGTAATTCTACAAACTCACCAGAGGGAAATAAACAAACCAACCAAACAAAAATTTCATTTTGCTGTGTTTGTTAAACCACAACTCTACCTTCATACACTGGCAACTTAAAACAAACAAAAAAACCTATTCCTAGTATCAGCCTGAGATAGACCTCAATTCCCAGGTTCCAGCCTCCAAACCAGAGTAGACAAATCCAGGAATTTAGAGAGGAAGAGGCTCATTGACAGCTGGGCACATACTAAGCACAGAGCAAAAGTCTTCCCAGGTCTCTACTATATTTTCTAATTCATCTAAATAAATCATCTGGCTGCCCATGACCTAGCCAGGCCAACATTCCAGTCCCTCCCTTCTCCTGCTGCAGTGCAGGCCCTGGAAGAAGGGACACTTCTGTCCTCTTGTTGGGGGTGGCCAGCCTTCAGTGCTTTTGTATCTGGTCGAAACAAGCAACTAACAGATGTGGAGACAAGAAGGCAGCCAAGCCTCACCAGCAGTAATTAAGCTTTAGGATGCCTGGCAGCCACATCCCTGGGAGTGGCCTCAGCTGGCCTTTGACTAGGCCAACCAAAGTGAGACTTGACCTGCCCAGAGGCTTACACAACTGGGTTTGTGTGGCAGAGAACAGGTTGACCACTGTCTTTTGCCTCCAGACACTGGGAACTTTGGAGGCTTCGACAAAGCAGCCTGGAAATAGCTAGGCCAGTACAGCACCATCCTGGCAGCTGACCCACGACTGGCATTCACTGAGCACCCTCTGCATGAGGGGCAACACAGTCACAACCAGAAGGGAAGGGCAGGACTGGCAATGTGGCCCATTTTTGCCTAGCATACACAAATCCTGAGTTGCATTCTCACCATATGGGTGTGAGTTAGAAATAAGTTGGGAGACTGTCCTCTGGTTATCTGTCTTCTGGAGAATTCCTTCAAGGCAGGTTGATGAACGGATGCCCAGCAAATGCCAAAGTCTTCCCATTTACATCCCCAAGCTGAGATTACAAGCACATGCCACCAAGCGTGTCTTTTTAAGTATATCCTGGGGACCAAACTTAGGTTCTCATGCTTACAGAGCAAGTGCTTCTCATTTGAGCCATCTCTCCAACCACATTGCAGACCCTTCTACTTCATTGGCATCTGGAGAGTGGGATGTCAGGATTTTGTATTTATAGGCCAGGATTAGGTTGGCATATACTAAAATCTTTTATGATCACTCTGGGCTCTTAGGAGTATACTGGATAATCAGGCCCTAGGCACATTTGCAGACAAGATAAAAAAACAATTGCAAGATTAAATGCACTGCAAACTGGACTAAAACACAGAGAGCTCAGTTAGCCCAGAGCAGCTAAGGGCATGGGTCAGTAAAATCACCTGCTCATTGCTCTTTGGGAGTTCCCGAAAACTTTCCAACTGCTAAGATCCCCACCCCACCCACCCCCGCCATCCCCACCCCCGATGCCACACATTCTGTTTTCACTTCCCCATCCTTTTTTCTTCCCATGAGGCTTTTGGATAAGGAGAAAGACTAGTCAGCCTTCGTGTCCACTACTCCAAGTCCTCCCAGGACCCCATAGAGTGAGTAGAGTTCCCTTTGTACATGAGGAATCCGCAGCTTGGAGAAAGTAAGTCAGAACTGCCTGTTTGACAGCTTAGACCTCCAGCTGATACCCCGCCCCAAAGCTAATTAGCTGTGTTCCTAATACGAATGTCATTTCAAAATTAAGGAGCCCCAGTTCTTGATCAAAAGAGAGTCACTCACTTGTAGGTTTTGGATTTATCCAGCCAGATGCCTGAGATCATAGCTCCAAACATCCCTGCAATGACGATGGTCAGACCAATTCTTCCAGCATTCACTTCTTCCCCCTGGGGAGACCACAGAACCACCCCAAGGTGGCCAGTATTTAGCAAATACCAGGACAAGATGGCCCCTAAGATAAAAACCTCAAGGAAATTCTAGAATAGTTGTTCTTGCCAATAATAACACCCCAGCTGTGCATCTATGACCCTATAGCTGGGATAACATGATCAGTCGAATTTTGTCCTTAAAACCACTTACAGTGTAGATGTGTATGTGTATGTATACATGTATATAATTTTCTAATTTAATTTCTTTTTGAAACAGGGTTTTACTATATAGCCCCATCTAACTTGGAACTTGCTAAGTAGACCAGGTTGGCCTTGAAATCACAAAGAACTACCTGCCTCTGCCTCCCAACTGCTGGCATTAATGAAGTATACTACCATGCTCACTCAGATATATTTAAATTAATCCTTACAGCAAGTCTATCTTATGTATCATTGTTTCCATTTTTATAGAGGGAAAAATCTACTGGAACACATATACTTATTTCATCCTGTTTTTCAGATGGGTCTAACCTGTGGCCATGTATCTCAGGATAGCTATGAATGTACAGCATATATGCACAACATATTTGTAGGTAACGTCATTTTACCATGTCAAAGCATGTTTGACAGTCCTTATAACAATAATATATAATATTATTTAATATTATATATAATATGTAATATTAATATAATATGTAATAACAATGTTGATATTATTGTTTAATTCTCATAATCCCTACCATACAATTAGGAGCCAGTCTGTACCTGTTTGATGATATGAAATAGAGGCACAGTGAGATTCACCTGCTAGCCTAAGGTCACAGGCACAGGTTTTTTAAAGACAGAGCTGGGATATGATCTTAGATCTAACGATGGCAGGATTCCACCCCTGCAAGCCATGGTCTTGGTGCACCTGACTATGTAACACTCGGTTTCACTTGCCTACATTCAGCCTCACTGGTTCTGGAAACATTTTTCCTAAATGCTTTAATTGGTTCCAGGACAGCCAGGTCTACGTAGAAAGACCTTGCCTCAAACATTAATTAATTAATTAATTAATTAGAAATAACATTCTGGGGCTGGAGAGATGACTTAGCAGTTAAGAGCTGGGCAGGGCTGGCTGCCCTTCTCAGAGGCCTGGGTTCAATTCCCAGGACCTACATGGCAGCTCATATCTCTCTGTAACTCCAGTCTTAAGGGATGTAGTGCCCTCTTCTAGTCTATATAGACATTACACACACATATGGTGTATAGACATTCATACAGGCAAAATACCATAAAAAGAAATAAAAATAGAAAAAAACACTTTAATTGAACATATAGGAGTTCAAAATTAAACATTTCCCATATAATAAATATTATATGACTATACATATATCCATGTGTTGGTATTTATTCTCTAGCATTTTTTATATAATCTTTTTTTATTTTATTTTATATGTTTGGGTATTTTGCCTACATGTATGCATATATTCCACATCCATGCCTGGTGGTTTCAAGAGGCCAGTAGAAGGTTTCTAATCTCCTGGAACTGAAGTTATAAGTAGTTGTGAGCCATCATGCAGGTTCTGAGTTCTGAATCCAGGTTCCCTGGAAGAGTAGCTAGTGTTCTTACATCTCTCTAGTTCTTATACTCTGCTCTTTAAAAAAATAACATTACAACAGGTAATTGTAGCTGGGCAAAGTGGTACATACCTTTAGTCCCAGCACTCAGGAGGCAGAGGCAGACAGGTCTCTGTAAGTTTCAAGTTACCTAAGGCTGTATAATGGAACTCTGCCTCAGAGAGAGAGAGAGAGAGAGACAGAGACAGAGAGACAGAGACACACAGAGATACGAGACAGAAACAGAGAAACAGACAGAAATAGAGAGACAAAGGAAGAAGAGAAAAGTAGTTCTATGTCTTTTGCAGAAAAGAGAAGTCTAAGATGATAACAAACTTGTCATATTATGATATAGTTTACTGTGACACAGTTTAAAACCACCAAAATTTAAATTGAGACCCAGGGCCATCTACCTCCAAATCCCGTAGGCACACCTCCATTGGAGGCTACCTAGAACTAGCTAGACCCAAGAGTAGGCCGCTCCCCAGCCTCTGCAGAGACAGGCAGTATCTCTCTGCCCATCAGGCTTGTGAATCTGCCTTACCTACCGGGAAGTGCATTATCACCATGCGATTCAGCAGAGTGGATAAGGCATAGAAAGCACCAGCATTCAGACCTGAAGGAGGAAGGGTGAAACACATGAGGATCTTCCCAGGCCACGGGCTAACATCTCCCTCCTCCCTGCAGCCATCATGGAAATCCTCTGGTGAGGGAAGAACTCTTCACCCCCACTACCACTCTGTGTGATGTCCTCAGAGGAGAAAACTTCAGGGATCTATGAGGCAACCTTCTGGCTCTTCTGAAAAGAATGCCTGAAAACAATTCAGAGGAACCATCACAACCCTTTCTTAGCCACAGAGCCATTGCACCGCGGTCCCTTTAGCCTGACCTGGGGATGACTCTGTGCGGGACCACTATGGTCAGAACCATTCACGGTCCTCCTTTCAGCTATGGTCAGAACCATTCACGGTCCTCCTTTCAGCTATGGTCAGAACCATTCACGGTCCTCCTTTCAGCTTTGTCTAAACCTGCGGGGTTCAAACAGCGGTGGGCGTTCTCCACCTTCTCCTGATGAACCTGCTTCCTCTATGAGCATCTAGACCTTGGAGCCTTGGCACCCTTCCACCTGCTGGCTGTTTCTCTCCCCTCTCCACTCCTATAGGTCCGTTGTGTGAAATTAAGTCACATCCAAATGAGCATTTAGTTGATGTCCTACTCCATCAGATTATTCGACAAATAAGGAAGTACCTAGAAATTATTAGAAACAGAGGATAAGGGACTGGGGGGGGGGGGCGTTCAGTTAGTAAAGTTTCTGCAGTTAAAGCATGAAGACCTGAGTTAGGATCCCTAGATTACATGCACAGAGCCAAGAGTCTGTAACCACTGAGCTTTGGGGAAGGGCAGAGACAAGCAGGTCCTGGTGCTCACCGGCAAATCCAGCAAAACTGATGAGCTCCAGTTTCAGTCAGAGCCTGTGCTTCAAAAGAATAAGGTAAATTGGGAGGGAGAATGGTGGACACTATGATGAAGTGGAGGGAGGGGTCAGATAGGTATAATCAAAATGGATTACATAAATATGTTAAATTTTCCAAGTACAAAGCATACTCTTTAAAAAGACAGTGTCTTAGGAAGACACCTAATGGCCTCTATACAGGTGCATATATGCACACACTCACATGAACACATATGTACATGTAAACATACATATATAGAGAAACATACAGCATATGCACATGTTATATAGACATACATATGTATGTATAAGCATATATGTATATATAAACACATACACAAAGGAAGGAAGAAAACAAAGAAAGAAAGTAGATAATAAGGTGATTTACCCAAAGCCACATAATGAATTAGTAACTATACTGAGATAGGAACTGACCTAAAGAAGAAAGGGCCTCCTGGCCTTTCCTCAGGGATAACAGCGATGATAATGAGGATGGTTTAAGATAATGCTGGTGATGACAGCATCACATACATAGGTACTGACCCTGTTCTAAGGACCTTACAAACTTTATAATTTCCCTAGAAGTTAACAGTGTCAGCATTCCCATTCCATAGATGAAGACAATGCACACAGGTAAAGAGCGAATACAAAGCCTAGTGAAGTGAAACATACTGGTAGTTGTATCCCACATGATCCTAGCATTTTACAGACCAAGACAGGAGGATCATGAATAAGAAGGCTAGGCCTGATAAGATCCTATCCAAACAAAACTAACAAACAAACAAACAAAAAACAAGCATAAACAGGTCTTCCATATAGCATACTAGGGGACTAGGGGTTTTTTGTTATTGGTAGTTGATTGGTTAGTTGGTTTTGTTTGTTTGTTGATTATGTTCTTGTTTTGAGGCTCACAAGACTACCACAAGCACACTTCACATTCAATTTGTGTAGAAGGGTCTAGGATAGGACACAGCTCACAGCAGAACTGCCTTGGAAGTTGATCTTCAGTGGAACCAGTCCACAGATTCTCAGATCACAGAGGCATCAAGATGCTGTTTCTCTTTGGGCCTCAAGGTTTTGGCTAAGGAACAATGTAAGTTGAGTACAATAATCTCTCTGGTGGAACACCTCCCTAGAGCACAACTCTCTAGCCTTACTCTCCAAGGTCCCCATAAAGGGTGGACCAGTGAAAAGAGTCACTGTACTCAAGGGCACACTGAGTGGCCTGGGGCTAGATATGACTAGGTCTGTCTGTTCAGTTTTAATCACAGGTCATTTTTTATCATAAGCGACGCTGCTGAAATATAGTTGAGAGGCTCTCTATATCAGGTTCCCAAGGGAACAAGATACAAAATGAAAGCCAGATTCTCACACAAAATAGATAAGGACTTTCATCCCTGCTCCTGCAAGCACGCAAGCATTAAAGAGTAAATCTGGGTCTGAAGTTACCCCTGTTGTCTCCAGAGCCCTTGACATTCGTTAATCATTAGGTTTCATGATTTAAAACAAGGTGTCTCCAAGCCAGGCCTGTTTCTTCCCATCCCAGCCTCTCTCAGCAGGTCACCCCACAGATGCAAAAGGTTGGGCTCATTGTGGCTTCCTCAAGACAGGCCTAAGTGGTCCAACAAATACGGAATGTTACCTAAATACAACTGCCAGGCTAGTAATTGTCACATAAGAAAATATTCTACAAGAGGACCAGAGAAATGGCACAGTAGGTAAAAGTACCTGCTATCATGTCTGAGGACCCAAGTTCTACCCCCTCAGAACCCACATGGTAGAAGGAGAAGATCTACTCCTGCAAGTTGTCCTCTGACCTCCACAAGTGTACGGTGACACACGTGGGCACACATGCACATATCCCCACAAATAATAAATATATAAAGAGTGTTTAGTTGGCGTTCAATCAGCATCTTACTAAAAAGCAAACCCAACTAACTTCAACCACACACCCAGACACTTAGAATTCCATTTCTGAGTCAAGAGAGTCATCAAGAAGAGAAAAGGTCCTGAAAAGTGGGGTGAGTTGGAACGTGGGAGGAAACAGGGAGAAGAAAAACAAAACAGCTTCCTGCTTCTTCTCTTCTCACCCTATCATCTTCCCATCCTTCCTGCTCATCCATCTGACTCCTGGCCAAGGATGACCCTGCCAAAGCCTAGTGAACTTTGGCTGTAGGTGGAACAGCTGCTCTCAGCTTGGATCTTCAGCTGGGAAGAACAAGAGGGGCAGAATCCAAGGAAACAGATAGATTCCAACTGAAGGGGGAAAAGAACAGTTCAATATTAGCATTTCTGTGAGGAAAGAGTCCTGAGGACCCTGGCCCAGGATGCTAAAGCTGAGCTCAGGATCAGCGAGTTAGCAGCCATGACTACTGATGTACGTCCAACCCCACCCCAGACCCACCCACTTCATCCAGGGCTCTGGGAATGAGCTCCCATAATCTGTGTTTGAGTAAACAAACATCCCAGGTGATTTTAACACTACTGATGATGGAAATACTGACTTAGTGTGGTTTATTGATAGCTTCCCCCTGTGCCTAGCTCCACAACCATGGAAAAGGCGAAAGGCAGGGAGCAGAGGCACACTCTGGAAGTCTATTTGTCTTTCCCATACTCTACACACTTCCCCCAGAGGAGTTAGCAATGATTCTTGAACCAGTCTTTAGACGTCCTTCCCCATGTCTTCCAACGTTGCCAGACAAGTCAGACAACATGAGTCCACTCCTCTGTACAGTCCAAAAGGTGGAGCACTTCACACCCATGAGCGGGAAGGGGGGGGGATGAAATGCAGGCTCTGCCCTGAGGGTGTGGCACCTCCTCCACAAATCCAGGGATGGTCTGATATTCAGTTCTGATCACTACTGCAAGGGAAGCCCCTATCAGCTCAGTGCAGAGGCAACGTGTGCACCCAGGGAGCCTGCCACACTGCCAGGCACATTTGGAATGGGCAGGTCCTAAGGAGAAGAGCAGATGTGACAGCCACCACTGGGAGTCCCTTTCCTTTTTTTGAGGCCAGTTCCCTCTACCCCCCCCCCAAAAAATTTTTTTAAGGACCACTCAAAAGTTCAAAATGAGTTCTTTTAAATCAGAATCTTCTAGAATGGGACTTGAGAACCTGAATTTTAATGAGGGGGGAAGGTTGAAAGAAAGGGAGAGGAGAGGAAAGGAGAGGGGAGGGGAGGGGAGGGGAGGGGAGAGAGACAGGTAAAAGAGAAAGGAAAACATATTAGATATTTCTTGAAACTAGTGTTTGGCTTCAGGAATACAGAGGATGAAAAGACCAGACCAAGATTCCCAGGTGGTGGGGTTCACATGGAAGATAAGGAGCCCCAAGACCATGAGACTGCCCCTTACCCACAGCTACTTCAGAACTTCCCAAATCTGAGGCAAGTCAGAATTGCCTGAAATGTTCACAAAAGGCAGGCCTCCCTCCATCTCTGCTGCCTGCATCTGGATCCCAGAAGAGAAGCACAGAAAACCAAACTTTTCATCAAGTATGCCACTGGATTCTCTCTTCGAGGTGGCTTGCTGTGTTGGCTGGCTTTGTGTCCTCCTGGGAGAGTGAGCTTCTAGGGGAGAAAGGTTTCTTTTGGGTTCAGGATTTCAGAGTTGGCCCCACGGTTTTGGGCCTGTGACAGGAAGTGACCAGCACTGTGGGGAATCTGCAGTGGAGCAAAGATCCTCACCTCATGACAGCCAGGAAGCCAAAACAGACAGGAAGGGGCCAGAGCCCCAATATTCCTTTCAGAAGCATATCCACAATCATCCTTAACCCCAGTTCCAGGTGATTCAACAGGCAAAGCATTCATATGCATAAGATTAAAACAAATAAATCTTTAAAAAGTATGTTTTTTAAAGGGTGCTGGAATTAGAGTCATGTACTACCACACTCAGCCCCCTTCTCCTTCTCCTCCTCCCATAAGATTTATTTTTAGCTGGGCATAATGGCACATGCCCTTAATTCTGGCACTTAGAAGGCAGAGGCAGGTGGATCTCTGAGTTCAAGGCCAGCTTGGTCTACAAAGCAAGTTCTAGGACATCCAGGGCTATACAGAGAAACCCTGTCTCAAAAAGCCAAACAACAAAAAACTTTTTTATATCTGTGTGGTTTTTGCCTGAATATGTGTGTGTGTGTGTGTGTGTGTGTGTGTGTGTGTGTGTGTGCGTGTGTGTACTATATGCTTGGCTGGTGCCCTCCTGGAGTTATAAACAGCTGTGAGCCACTATGTGGGAGCTGGGAACCAAACCCAGATCCTCTGCAAGAACAATGAATGCTCCTAACCACCGAGCCATCTCTTCAGTCCCATCAATTCCTTTTTTTTTTAATTAAAAAAATTAATCATACTGGTTGGAGGAGGTGCACATCTTTAATCCCAGCTCTCTGGAGACAGAGCCAGGCAGATCTGAGTCTAAGGTCAGCCTGGTCTACAGAGTGAGTTCTAGGACAGCCAGGCCTGCACAGAAAGACCCTGTCTCAAAAAAGCACACACACACACACACACACACACACACACACACACACACACACACACATCATTGTACTCTGTTAAATTCCTTGAAAGCTAGGATCTTATAGGTGTTCAGAGATCCCTGTCTTGGTCCCTCCCACAAGGACAAAGAATAAGGGTAAGACAGGAGAACTCCAAGAGAAAGGGAGTCTCAAGTAGAGGCTCCCAGGCCAGATGTCAGACCCCTGGGACATCGATTTAGCACACCCCTGCCGGCAGGCGTGGGAATAGCATGGAGAGTTTAAAGCCTTTCAACATGACTGATAGGCTATACAGAGACCACAAGAGAGCAGATTCCGACAAGTTCCTACATTGTTTTGGTGACACAAAGGCCACTGTTCTTACTGCTACTCAGCCATTTTTCTTGACTAAGCACCGCCTACAATGTGACAAGAGCCATTAGCAGTCCTGGGGGAGGAGAATGACTGGCAACCCCACCCCCACTCCAGCAACCCTACTACTGCTATAGATTTTCCAAGATCCTTATCACCACATAGGAGCACTTCCCTTGGGCTGTGGAATGTAACTGGGTTGTCAGAGTGCTTGCCTACAATGAACTAAGTCCTAGAATTGATCCCCATCACCACATAAAGCAGATATGGTGGCACATGTCTGTAATCCCAACACTTGGGTCGTAGTGGCAGGAGGATCACAAGCTCCAGACAGTCCCCAGCCCATTCTAGGCCATCCTAGGAGTCACAAGACCTTACCTTAAAAAAGTGAACTAATACATTACATTTAAAAAGCTTTCCTAGGGGCTGGAGAGATGGCCCAGTGATCAGGAGCACCAACTGTTCTTCCGAAGGTCCTGAGTTCAAATCCTGGCACCCACATGGTAGCTCACAACTATCTGTCATGGGATCTGAAGCCTCTTCTGGTGTCTGAAGACAGCTACAGTGTAACTCATATATCATAAATAAATAAATTTTTAAAAAATAAAAGGCTTGTCTATCTATTTCCTGAATTATCATTTCACCAGATAGATCAGGAGGCATGCCCAGTGTCTAGTAGACTTATAATTCCAACTAAAGTACAGGAACACAGCTACCAATCACATAAGAACCAGGAGAAGTTGCTTGTACCCCACAGTGTGACCCAGAGCTACCCACCCTGCTCTCCCCAATTACCAAGAACAGCACCCTCCATGCATTTAGTTTATTTCATGCTTTCATAGCTCAGTGACGTGGCCCTGCCACCCACAGCCTCCAGCACTGAGGACCACAGCTCTACAAGGCACCATTGTCCCACAGGTGCCACTAGCATCAGCTACAGTCACAGAAAACACATAAGGACTTATGTCCCCCAGAGCCACAAGGTAGGCCTCAAACACCCTGGCATCAGATGGATGCAATCAAGACAGGGAGTGAAGTAAGAGTCCTCAGAGTCATGGAAGCCTGGGCCTGGAAGGAGAGACACAGGCACCCAGTCTCATAGTCTGACTATAGCAGTGGTTCTCATCTTACGGGTCACGGCCCCTTTGGGGACCGAATGACCTTTTCACAGGAGTCTCCTAAGACAGTCAGAAAACAGATATTTACGTTATGATTCTTAACACTAGTAAAATTACAATTATGAGGTACCAGCAAAATAATTTTATGGATGGGAGTCCCCACAACATGAGGAGCTGTATTAAAGGGTCATGGCACTGTGAAGTTATGCTCCCTGTACATCTCCTCGCCAAGTGCTTGGTCCCACCTGTGCTTCTATACTGCACAATAACAGGCAGCTCATAACTGCTTTAGTGGGACATGTCCAGAGGTTGGAGACTTTACTGGGGATGAATTCAGAGGGATACTTAGAACGGAGAAAACTATACTGCTTCTCTATAAGGGTGACAGTCTCTCACCTAGTACCTCAACACACGAAGGTTTTGAGATAAAGGGCATTGATAAACCTAGTATGCTGTTGCTGTTTAGTTTCTAATTATTTACTGTTTTATGTATATGGGTATTTTATCTGAGAGTATGTCTGCAACACGTGCAGGCCTGGATCTGGTGAAGAGGGTGCCAGATCCCTTAGGACTGGAGTTACAGATGGTTATGAGCCCACTGTGTGGGTGCTGGGAATTGAACCCAGGTCCTCGGAAAAAGTGTCTCCTAACTGCTGAGCCATCTATCCACCCACCTTGGCATGAAGTTTTAAGCACAGCTCTGGAAGGAGATATATGGGCAACTATGGAATACGCAAGAAGATGCTGGCTTTGGAGTTGGGCATGAGGGCACACGCCTGAAGTCCCAGCTACTGAGGAGGCTGACACAGGAAATTCACGTGAGTGAGGCTTTGTCCAAAACTTGCGTTATGTCACAAGAGAGAAAAATGCAGGCTTTCAAGTTTAACAAATGTGTTTGGATTCTGGCTCTGCCACTTCCAGCATATGACCTTAGTCTAAGTACCTAATCTCCCTGAGTTTCAGATTCCTCCTCTGTTAAATGGGGATAATTAGAGTATTGCTCTCACACAGATACAGTAGGAATTAACTCACACCAGATGACAGTATGAAGAAATGACTTTTGCACCCACAGAAAACATGGAGTCATGGCCAAAAAGAGTCTCACATTAGTTTGTCTTGTCAAACCAACTTCATGTCTTTGTTTCACAGGTTACTGAGTGTGTTATACACTTGATCTAATTTTAACTTTATCCAGTGGCTAAATGGCCAAGAGTAGGCTGTAAGGCAGTGCACTTGGGTAGATCTACAACTTCTTGAACTAACAGTGACCATTTATTAGACTGGAATTCATCTAAAAAACAGGTATTTTGAATGTTATAGCTTTGTTCTTTTGTTTTGTTTTGTTTTTCAAGACAGGGTTTCTCTGTGTAGCTCTGCCTGTCCTGGAACTCACTCTGTAGACCAGGCTAGCCTCAAACTCAAGAGATTCGCCTGCCTCTGCCTTACAAGTGATGGGACTAAAGGCATTCCACCACTGGCCTGTCTATGACCTTGTTCTTAATGCTCTTTGATCTTAGTTCTGATTAAAGATTGAAAAAAAGACACCTAAGTGTCTTAGTGTTAGTGTTGGGAGGCAAGGCCACACGCCAGTCTGAAGGTTAAAAGTTATCATATCAAAGGCTATGAAAATGAAAGGAAGAGGAAATGTTCGTTGCATTCACACACATAAAATAAAAAAGGCATTGATGTTACAAGATGAGGGAGCATTGGTTGGGGGATAAGTTGTGTGGCAAGATTGATTTACAGATTCATTCATTCGCTCACTCATTCATTCATCCATTACTCCTGGAGTACCCACTGTTTATCATGAAGGAACTACACAGAGGCAGTAATTCCTGTGAGCCCTGAAGTGGATAGGAACTCCACAGGAAGACCAGCAGAGTCAACTAACCCGGACCCTTGGGGCTCTCAGAGTCTGAACCACCAGCCAAAGAACATATACAGGCTGGACCCAGGCCTCCCTGCTCATATGCTGTAGATGTGTAGCTTGACCATCCTGTGGGTCCTGAACAACTGGAACGGGGGCTGTCCCAAAAACTGTTGACATGGGATATGTTCTACTAGCTGGGCTGCCTTGTCTGGACTCAGTGGGAGAGGAAGTACATAGCTTTGCAGAGACTTGAAGTGCAAGGGTTGGAGGGTATACCCAGGGGGTCCCCACCTGATCAGAGGAGAAGAGATGGGGGAATGGGGAAGGATTGTGGGAGAGGGTGAGCACTGGGGGGGGGGGACAGTGAGCATGATGTAAAGTAAATAATTAAAAAAAATTTAAATTAAATATGTTAAAAAAGGCAGCAATCCCAATCCACTCGCTGAACTCAGTGTAGCAGGGAGCTGGACTGAGAGGTTTTATTTTAAATCCTATGCATTAAGATGTTATCGAGAGAGGGAAGATCTTCCACAATTGCTCTATAGATGTGATACAAAGATCAACAAGCATTGGTCAGAACCTGCAAGGAAAGGAACAGCTTTTCTAGAGTGGACCTTTCAACATATGCTGAGGCCCCAGGGTCAACCTAAACAGCTCATGGGGGCACATTTGGGACTAGAGTATGGAGCACAGACACATTAGGCTAGTTCTGGGCACTTCTGGACCCTTATATGCCTTACCATAGGTGATGACCAGCAAGACGAAGTTGAGGTTTTTGAAAAGCCGGACGATGGAACTTAAGTATGAAGCATCAGTGGTCGCCAAGGCATAGCTCAAAGACTGGGCCCTGCTGGGAGGGTACTTGGGCTTCTCCTTGAATACTGAAAGGAAAGTAACAGAGACGATGGGAAGTCCCTTTGGTCCCATCCCAGGGGTATTAGCTGCACAGACACAAGCTGCCTCCACCATCCAGGGAGGGACTGAGACTGTAAAGGAAATAACATTGTTTCCAGAGAAACCTTCCAACTCTTCTCCTAAAAGTATTTCTCATTGTCTGAGGCTATGCCCAAAGTCCTTTTTTTCCCCCCTTTCTTTTCTTTTTTTCTTTTCTTTGGCAGTAGAGGGGATGGAAGCCAGGGCCTCCAGCAGGCAAGGTAAGCACTCAATCTCTGAGTTACTCCCTCTAACACTGTTCATATTTATTTTATTGCCTTTAATAACCCCTAGAGGGCTGGAAACATTGAACCTCCGAGGCAGTGTTCAAAGATCAAGGCAGTCCATAATACCTAGCAAATAACTTATCACAAAACAGAAGTGGGCACACACATGGGGGTTGGGGGGGAGTGAAAGCTGGACTTTGGAAGGTTGTGAACCCCATGAGTGACTGTGGTCCAGAGCACCTTCCGTAGGGGAATGAGACATGGTGACTACTGAGTTACAGAATTGGCGCCACAGCAACCAAGCTGTTCCCCGAGTCAGTGAAAATTACAGGAGCAGAAGTTGAGAGCGTACTCCTTTCACCAGTGCTGGATGAGACTCATCTGAGGAGAGAGACAAGCTCCAGGAGAGAGCAACCACTCCTGTGTCAAAGGCTGAAGAGAGACTATGGGAAATTGTGTTACTAAGAGTCTAGTTCCACACAGTTGGTGCAATGTGACTCCACCAAGTGCCATTTGCCTCTCTGCAGGGCCGATGTGCTTAGCTAGCTATTGGATGAAATTGGTTCTCCCACACCATCTGAGCAAGGCCACTGACTACACGGCCTCTGGCAAATCCCAGGAGACCTCTCCTGGAAGGTGAGCAGTCCGCCTCCAGAGGAAGTTCTGGAAATGAGTTTGGCTCTCCGAGCAGATCAAAGCACCCCCCACCCCCAACCATTCCAGCTTTGACTTCAGAGTCCTACCTCTTCCTTCTCCAATAATAGTTCTGGATAAATTCTCCCTCTGGAATGCGCCATCCATTGTCTTGATTGCTCAACTCCCCTTCCATGCAAGAAGGTGATTTAGCACCATCGGGTGTTGTCTCAAGGACTTGACAGCCATGAACCAGGACTCAGATAATCTTTTGTTTCCAGCCTTCACTCAGTCAACTACCATCTAATAAAATACCCAAACATAGCAATGTCCTACCACCTAGGTTTGCAGTTGCAAAGAGCCAGGACCTCACTGGCCAGGAACACAAGCATTTGGAGGGAGACATGGTAGAATTTAAAGCTTCAGTGGAACCAAGACGCCCTGGGCTAGTTCATTCTTCCTTGCTCCCTCTCACAGCCCCCTGCTGCTAGCCCTAGGGAACACAGTCCTGACTAAGCTACCTGGAATGAAATACTGTAGAGAGTAGTGGTCTGAGATACACATTTAACGTGACTCTGCAGGTGAGCCAGCACACAGGAGATTAGACTTTAGAGCAGAGGGTAACCTTTAGATGGGTGACTAACAGGCTAACAGGGAAGAAGACTACTTGGGCATCTCTGAATCCACCGCAATCCTCTCACTTAACATGGAAACAATACGCGCTTCTTTTTTAATTCTTTTGTTCACTTTTGTTGTGGGTTTGTTGATGTTTTGTTTGTTTGTTTTCTTTGAGACAGGGTCTTCCCTGTGTAACCTAGTTTGTCCTTGGATTAGTCATCCTCCTGCCTCAGCCTCCAGAATGCAAGGATCACAAGGGGCCAGCGGAGAGACATAAATAAGCAAATACTTGGATGAGTAACTGGACGTCTGTTAAACGTTAATAGCAGTTACCTGAGCTTGCTTGTTGGAATTAAGATTTCTAGGACAAATTAATGGTCATTCCTTTCTTTGCACTTATTTCTAGATTGTCCACAGTGCATATATTACTCATAATTAGTAATAAGGATGAAGAAACTTGGTCCCCAAGTATTCTCAGGCTAAGCTCAGATTATTAGCATTTGTGGAGCAATTTCTGTTTATAATCTGAATTGTGGCATTAAACAAGCTTGGATTTCAATCCACTCCTAGCCACTTGCTAGTGGTCTAATCTGGAATGACTTCCTGAATTGCCCTCAAATCCTAGTTTCCTTACTGAAAAGGTTCTACAAGGCACCTCATTCATTGGGTTGTTGGGGACTAAACGAAATAAGACATTCTTGGGTGTTTTGTTGTTGTTGTTGGGGGGCGGGGGTGAGACAGGGTAGTAGTCTGGCTGCTACCTGTGTAGCCTTGGCTGTACTAGAACTTGTTCTGAAGATCAGGCTGGCCTTGAACTCAAAGAGATCCTCCTGCCTTTGCTTCCTAAATGCTGGAATTAAAGGCATGCACCACCATGCCTGACTTGTAATCACTTATCAACACAATGCCTATGACACAGGAGGTTGTCCCTGGGGCCTCATTAAGGTGACAACAATCTACCTAATTCTTCAGGTGAGATGGGAATGGCAAACTGGTCAAGCACAATTAAACCTTTCCTGGGCTGATAATGAAGTACACAGCATCACTTAGAGCTGTATTAGGGACAATTTACTCCGTTAAAAACATCTGAAGACAGTAAAAGCCTGACCTCCAGTGTCTCTAAGTATCTGTGGTATTTAGGATCATGTTCAAAGGATGCTACCAGGGTTGACATAACTTCCCCACCTTCTACCCACCAGCAGCCTACTAATGATCTTACCGATGATGACAAGGATGAAGAGGAGAGTGGCCACACCTCCTACTATGTAGAACATGATGCTGATGTGGTAGGCAAGCTTTTCCGAGTCTTTGATGTTGGGTACCAGAACAGGAGGGACCAAAAACCCAATTGCAATTCCAAGCTATGTAGAAGACAGACACAACCAATCAGTTATCAAATGGCCAAGAGCCAAGAGACAAATTTAGAGACTCCTATTCGGAAACATCATTTCTCAGGCTGGGGAGATGGTTCAGTTGGTAAAGTGCCTGGCATCCAAGCCTGGGGACTTGAGCTCATTATCTAGTACCTACATAAAAACCGGGTGTGATCTCATGTGACTGTCAGCCCAACATTGGAAGGACAGGGACAGATAGATCCCTGGAGCTCATTGACTGGCCAGCCTAGCAGAATCAATGAACTCCTGTCTCAAAAAAACGAAGGTAGAACAGAACGGAAGGCACCCAATGTCAATGTCTAGCCTCATGTCAGCATGAACACATATACATGCTCACACCCACATGAGCATGTGCCCATGCTACACACACGTGCACACATAACAATTTTAATTCCAAACTTCCAGTACTTCCTCACTCACAAATCAGAATTATTTTCCCCACCAAGAGTCTTTTCCTTTACAACTTGACTACCCAACTGATCCAAAAACTATGGAGGAGGCTGGCTCTCCTTTAGTGCAAACTAATGAGTAATGGTTTCCATATCCCAGTCTCTGGGATACAGCAATACAATGTTGACTTTTTTCTTCTTGTGCTCTTGAAATGATCAGTTTCTATGACTCTGTTAACCCAGTGCTAAGAGTTCAGCTGAGAAGCTTCTAGAAGCTTTAGCTACAGAGAGTGCCTTCAGCAAGAGCTAGAAATTGTCAGTCCATTTAAGAATAATGCTTCAGTTCATTGTGTAATAACTTAGCAACAGCCAAAGTTTTTGTAGTGTGAGGTCACACATGACTGTAAAATGGTTTTACACACACACACACACACACACACACGTCAATGTTGGAGTGTAAAAAACTCAGGACCTAGCAGATAACTTAACCTGAGGTGTCCCTGAGATCAGAAGCGCTGATTCAGCAGTAGCTAACTAGTACACAACTCCCAAAAGTCAGGCCACTCTCAGTTGTTTGGAGTCAGGCCAGTCCAGGGCTTTCTCTTGGACCTGGATGTATGGAGAGGAACATAAGTTTCTTGTATAAAAACCAGGAACTTGCTCGGAAAAGTCAATAGTAGCTTGGAGCCATTGCCTTGGGGGGTAGGGGGAGGCACGGGGGGGGGGGGGTCGGCGGGGAGGGTTTCCCTTTTGGATCCTGGGAAACTACTTTGCCCCAATTTGAAGGCCAGTGGTTATCTGTCCCAAGGTCTCCTGAGTGCTCTGTCTGTGGTCTGTGGCACACTCAAGATAGCCTATGTTCTCTTTGTGCAACATTGCTTGGTTAGCTAGCTACTGAGTCTACCCATTGTATGATAGCTTGACAGAATCTGATACTCCTGTCCTGTTTTCCCCTGCAAACAGTATACAAGCTAAGATACTGTCTTCTTAATAAACTTGCTTGGCTTGAGCCATCAACTCATGAAAGACCTTCAGACCCTAACTTTCCTATCGTCTTCATTTTTCTCATTTCTGGCCCTCCCCATCAGGAATCTTGTCAGTGAAGACCAGCCTGTTAATCCAGGTGACGAAGGCAGAAACAGGAGAGAGTTCATCAACTCAGGCAGGCTTGCTATTCCACAAGCACAGGATGGACAGACAGACAAAAGCTCTTGCCCCTCACTGTCACACCCTTCCACTGCCAACCTACTCACTTCCTGCACAGGTGTTTCCTCTGCCAATTGCTGTCAATCAAATAGCCCTAGAGGTTCCTAGCTTTGGAGTAGTCACAGACATCAGCAAAAGGCTTTGTGTAGGAACTGGAGAGATGGCCCAGTTGTTCAGAGCACTTGCTGTTCTTCCAGAGGACCTAAGTTCTGTTACCAGCACACACACAGGGGGACTCACAATCACTCGTAGCTAGTGGCTGAATCTGATGCCCCCTCTTCTGGCATCAGATGCAGGTATGAGCACCTGTATATACATGCTAGACATGCATACACACACACACACACACACACACACACACAGAGAGAGATAAAAGTCATTTTTAAAGGTTAACTGTTCATATTCTGGTACAGTATATAACCAATAAATATATATATTTTAAAATAGAAATATAATACATAAAATATAATCAATAAACCAGGCCCATCTTTTTAAGTACCTACTATGTGAAAAGCACATTTTAAGTAGTACCAAGATGTGAAAAGCAGGGTTCTCTCTTTGGAAGCTTTAGACTCTAGCTAGAACAGTGGTTCTCAACCTATAGGTTATAACCCCTTTGGGTTTCAAATGACCCTTTCACAGGGGTCACATATCAGATATTTACAACACAATTCATAAAAATAGCAAAGTTACAGGTATGAAGTAGCAACAAAAATAATTTTATGTTTGGGGGTCACCACCACATGAGGGTCTGTATTAAAGGGTGGCAGTGTTAGGAAGGTTGAGAACCACTGCTGTAGAAGGTAATTAACAGAAAAATACAGCAAATAACACAAATAGCAGGTGATGGGATGCAATGATAGAATGTTATAGTCGGAAAGTGTTTTGAAAGCCTCTATTAGAGATTGAGAAGTTAAGGTGCATCTTAGAGGGCTCCATTTACAAGAGTCAGGGAGGACTTAGTCAGGGAAGATTTGGGACAATCTCCCTATACTCTTTCATTTCTAAAATGGAGATGACAATGCTGGGGGACGTGGGTAAGGTCAACATGATCCTTAGCCATCTTGGCTGGTATGACACACCATGTCTGATACCTCAGACTGGGCTCTGGCTACTCCACCCACATTTTGAGCCGGAGCTAGTGGTATTCAACCTGCACTAGGGCTCCTCTAGCCACTAGGATGTAGACCCTCAGTCAGGGTGACAGAGAATGATGCGATCTTGGGCCAACCCTTCTGCAGGAGCAAGTAGCTGTCTTTAAGAAGAACTTTGAACACTAGTTTCTCTGTCCAGACTAGAGTGTTTTGATGCAAACATTCTCTAGGTCTGTATTAACATCTTCAGTCCTCGAGGAAGTAGTCTCTTATAGCAGGGTCAGATCCTTGCAGGAGTCATTTTTTGTTTGTATAATTACTTCAAATGTGCCTCTCTATCGAAACTAAGATCCCTGAGAGGGCAGGTCTCAAGTGTGGCACATACTGGATACTAAGCATAGCAAAATGTACGAAGCTCTCCACGGAATGCCTTAGCCCTCACAGCAGCCCCACAAAAAGGGGATCAATCACTGTCCACCTTATTGTTTGTTTTGGTTCTTCGGGGCAGGGTTTCTCTGTGTAGCTCTAGCTGTCCTGAACTCTGCAAAGCAGGGTGGCCTTGATCTCAGAGGTCCACCTCCTGAGTGATGGGATTAAAGGTGACCTTCGACCACCCAACATTATCCACGTTTCACAGCTGATGATCCTGAGAGGCAAAAAAGGTCACAGAAGCTGCCTCAGGCCATGTGACTAAAGGTTATAGAACTAGACGGGGTTTCAACACACAGAATTCAGGGCTCATGAGCACATTGCCTATACTTTCTTCCACTCCCAAAAGGAAATGTTTTTAAAACACATGTGACAAACCAAAGGCTGGAGAGGCAGCCTGGAAGACTCAACTTTCATTTCCCATTTTCTGCCTGTCCTTTTCTGGAACTTCAATGCTTTAGTAATGACAATTGTCTGGGACGTTTGGTAATATTGACTTTAGTAATGCCAATAGTCAGGGTTATTTCCAGGGCATAGTTCAATATACAGTCTGTGCAGCCTAAAGTCTTTGGGTAGTTGGAAAAGGACCTACTTTGTGTGTCTCTTTCACATTGTGTGTCCCTGTCACTTGTCCATTTGGTTCATGCATTGAATGAGTAAAAATAAAGCCAGAAAGCCATCAGGCTGCATGTGGAGCAAGACTGGCACTTCAGTGCTGGAACTCAGAGGTAGAGGGCTTGCCTAATGTAAGCAGGGCCTACTCCCATCCAGTAGGCCTGAGCATGGCAAACACAGGCCGGAGCATGGCAAGCAGCACCAACGAGCTTTGCTATTTACCCTTCTTCCCGTTGCTGACAACCATTGGATTCCATTCCTAAAGCCAGCACCCAAGGTCTATTCTCTTATTTGGCCACTTCCTCCTCCTGAGACTGACCACCAAGGTCCAGCTATCAAAATACTGAAGTCCAGCAATCAAAAACCCCCTTTGGCTCACCTAATTAACATGCCCAGTCAAAACAAGCCAAGTCATCCTAACCCAGGGGTTTCCCCTTGTACCTTTATAAACTGCCATTCACCTATGGGCCATATCTGTTTCCTCTCTATCCAGAGGCAGTCCTTTGTCCCTCTGGGGCAAATAGCCCTTCCCCCACTCTCCCTTTCCCCTTTTTTTCTTCTCCCTTGTCCTCTTTCTCCTGTCTTTGTCTCTAATTCCCTGCCCATTGTCCCTCTGAAGCAAATAATCTCCTTTGTGCTAAGAACTTGGTCTAGGGGTGTCCTGTGCTCACTTTGGTTCTTTCACTTCCCATCAAATCCACACATCTTATTATAAAATGCATCATATGCTGTGTATCTCTGAGGTCCACAGAACCACTGTCCTATCATCATCAAAATAATCTGTTCCCATCTGCCATCAGTGAATCACTGTGTGAGTCACAATTTAATCAGAACCCTAGCACAATGCTACCCTCCTTGGTCTTAACTGGTCATGGGGTCAGAATATTGACCAGACTGTAAGGAGACTCCAGGTTTTTCACACACACACACACACACACACACACACACACACACACACACACACTCACTCACACACACACTCACACACACACACACTCACACACACACTCACTCACTCACACACACACACACACACACACACACTCACACACACACACACACACACTATCAGGGAACTTTATATCCACACAGTAAGAAGGGTTTGGGTCCACATGGAACAGGGAAGGAATCACTGGTCCCCATCTGAGCATTTAATTAAGGTCCGGGGCATTTCATCTTCCTGACACATGATGTTGGCAAGGTAGACTCGGCTCTTCTCCATCAAGAAACAAGAACCTCACTGGGTGACATAGGCCTTTAATCACAGCACTCAGGAGGCAAAGGCAGGCAGATCTCTGTGAGTGCCAGGCCAGCCTGATCTACAGAGTGAGTTCTAGGACAGCCTGGGCTACACAGAAAAGAAACAAGAACCTCAACACAGTCTTAAAGACCCAAACTGATATCTCCTTTGATCACTCACCTCCCAGGCATCCCAGACTATTCTGAGAAAGATAATCTCACTGTAAGCTCCAGGTCTGGGATCCCGAGGGCTCATTCTTTTCCTATATCCAGTCTCTAGGTTAAGCCAAATGCATACCTCTGAACTTCAGAGTTCCCAGGAATTAGCTCTCTGTTGCTGAGTCAAAGGTGTCTGGTCTCCTATGATCTGATCTGGGTTTGCTCTGCTCCATGAACAGATATATTTTATATATCATGCCTTGCTATGCTATATTTTCATCAAAACCTTCACCTCTCTTGCTTTCTGTCTTAGCACAAACTGCATACAGTTGCAGGATTTTCCATGTCCAATCACATTAGGACAGTGGAAGGCCTGTGATTGGACAGGAAAAGGGAGGCGGAGCTAGGAGTAGTGGGGACAGAGAGGTTGCAGGAGGAGAATGAGGAGAATCAAGATGGCTTTGGACATGCACCTGGTTGGCATTTACTAGCCACAAATAGCTATGTTTTTATAAGGTTAGAAATATTGGGATAAAGATTTTATCACTATCAATTGGCCCTAAAATTATTGTATTGACATATTGTAAATTGTGATATTATTTATACATAAATCTGATTGGTTAATTAAGCATTAAGAGTCTTGATTGTACTGGGTAATTAGGTGGTGAGGAAGCAGATCGTGGCGTGTGTGGGGCATTGTGTGGTAGCAAGAGAGACTCGGGATCCCCAGTGGGACAGAGGGTGGGCAGAGGGACCACTGAGTGATATGTCCCAGCAGAGGCCCTGTGGCCCCACAGACCTCCTTGAGAACAGCAGCTCCAGAGAGTTGGCAGAGGCAGGAGCATGGGAGTGTGCATGGTCAGAATCCTTGGAGAGTTGGCAGATTGACTTTTAAAATATTTTCTGCAACAACATACCTTATCACACTATACAGTATGCATGATGCCACTTACGTGCATGAGTACACACATACACACAGAGAGAGAGGTGGGGGGAGAAGCATGCATGCAAAACAAATGTAAAAAGCATGATTAAAGGTCTTTTTTGTTTTTTCAAAAATCAGAGCTCCACAAAAAAAAAGAGACTCAAGATGTCCAAACATCAGATTGTTTAGAGTCCATATGATCGATCTTTATTTTAGACTTTATTTTTTAGGTGTGTGTGAGCATGTGTAATTTATGTGTCTCACGTGTGTGCAGAAGCCTATACAGGTCAAAAGAAGTCATTAGACATCATAGAACTGGAGTTCTAGGAAGTTGTGAGGTACCATGAGGGTGCTGGAAACTGAACCCAGGTTCTCTGGAAGACCAGCAAGTGCTCATAACCACTGAGCATCTCTCTAGCCTTCATATAAGCAATCTTAAACATGCAGTATAATGTTTCCTGTAATGAGATGACCTTGTAAATGTGTGTAATGAATTCTATGTACATTAGCAATGGTTTTACAATCTAAAGATTAATCTGAAACTAAGCTCACAGACTGGACAGTTCTTCAGGGAAACTTGAACTGCATAGATAAGTATAAGAGAAATGACTGCATGTATGAACTTTTAAATGGACTCAAATACAGTATGTTTGATACCCATTCCATACAAAACCATACCAAGAACTCCTGGGACCAAGAGGCTAGGCCCTGGTCTCTCAGGCAAGCAGAGTGACCACCACTGAAGTGACAGCAAAGAACAAGATGATTTCCACATTCTGCTTCTTATCTTCTCATAGTGATGTGCATGCTAGAACACCACAAAGATGGTAATATGAAAGTCTAAACTAATATAGAATCCTAGAGCTATTAACATGAGGGCTGGCGAGACAGTTCTGCAGGTAAAGGCACTTACTGCTAAGCTTAGTGACCTGAATTTAACCCCTCAGCCCTATGGTAAAAGATAGGAAAGTTGTCTTCTAACTATTACACACACTTATGTGCACCACTACCACCCTACCCTACTTGCACAAACACATGGAAATAAAGATAAACTAAAATTAAAACCTTTGCATACTCCTTGGCTAGTAATGTGTAAACACTTAAACCTGCTGTTGAGCAACTGACCTGGGCAAGTGGAGCATAATGGTGTCTCCAGGAGTCCAAATAACACAACAGAAGTCATTCTTGGACCTCTAGGAAGGATATAGCATTTTGTCTGAGCTCTGCCCCACAGTTACCTGGCAATAGCCAGGTAGGCCTGACCCATAAAAGGGGCTGCTTGCCCCCCTTCTCTCTCTCCTCTCTCTCTCTCTCTCTCTCTCTCTCTCTCTCTCTCTCTCTCTCTCTCTCTCTCTCTCTCTTCCTCTCTCTCTCCCTCCCTCCCTCCATCCCTCCCTCCCTTTCTCTGCCTCTACTACCCTCTTAACTTCCCTCCCCATGCACTGAATAAACTCTATTCTATTCTATTCTATTCTATTCTATACTATACCAGTATGTGGCTGGTCCCTCAGGGGAAAGGGATGCCTCGACATGGGCCCACGGAGTCACCCCCTACCCCCACACCTCACCACACCTCCAGAGAACATATCCCCCCTCTCTTTATCTTTTTATTAACACATCAGACTGGGGTGGCTGCTGGGACACTGAAGAACTGAGCACAGGGCTGGAGCTTAATCCTGAGAATGTGCTCCCAGTCACCCAAGAACGCCAGGCAGCTCTGAGGGATAAGCCATGGTGTACTATAATGATCACATATGAAAAGCCTAGTCAGATGACTACATCTGAAATCCCAAAATCCAGTTCCTTGGCTTCTTCTGAAAAGGCCATTTGGGATTAAGGAAGTAGCAGGCTTTTGTGAACAAAAATGACCCCATTGATTTATGGGAAATCACTTATGAAAGGAGTTTGTGGATCTGAAGGTGGAGCTTTATTGTGGGAGAACAGAGGAAACAAGGCCCCAGCCAGACTTCCTTAGAGCTCCACCAAGTCATCAGGTTTGTCCTCCGATACTGGATTATGCTCAGGATTATCTAGGTGGTTCGCACTGCTGTGCCATTCTTGGGTTTCCTGGGTCCTTGAGAAGGAGGCCAAGATGTTAGGGAAGTGGTTTTCAACCTGTGGGGTCACAACCCGCTTCACAGGAGTCACATATCAGATATCCTCCATATTGGATATTTGTAAAAGTACCTTTTATTTGCTAGATATAACTGTCATCTCAGAGGCTTAGTGCTGAATAAACTCACCCTTTCTAGTTCTTTCTGAACTCTGGTCGGCTAGTTCAAAACTCCTGTCTGAGTTGACTGATTCACACTGGCTTCTCTCAGCTTCCCACTGAATTGTTCTGCTTGGAAAAACTGCCTCTGCATTCCATGAACTGAACTGATCGACTGCCCTGACCTCAGGAACTGAATGGAAGTGCATGAACTCCACTGAACGCCACTGCATTGACTGAACTCAACTGAACCACCCTCCATCCTGGCTAGCTCATAGCTGCCTTTAGCTTCTTTCCAGTGCTGTTCTCATGAGAGTTGGTCATATCCCGTCTCTGACTCATTCTGTCAAATCTTTCTCTGATTTACCACTTTGTCTGTCCCTCAATTAGACATCACTTTCAAATATGGTTGCTTCCTTCTACAAATTACTTTCATTGTTTGGGATTAAAAGTATATCATTCCAGCTAGATCACATGACCTAGAAGTTCTTTGGATGTGATCCCTTTCCAGAGCAGCTATGTTTCTGGATTAAAATGCCTCTACAGATATTTATATTCCAATTCATAACAGTAGAAAAATTATACTTACGAAGTAGCAGCAAAATAATTTACGGATGGGGGGCTCACCACAACATGAGGAACTGTATTAAAGGGTCACAGCATTAGGAAGGTTGAGAACCACTAGGTTTGGGAAATGTTGGGGGAAAGCAGCTGTGGAAATGAGAATAGCCCATGGTCATTGAGTCCTCCGGAAGACAATGATGATAGTGAGTCATGGCAAGTGTGTGGCAGGTGCCGAATTAGTCCCCACTCCAAACCTGGTTGAGAAAACTAGCCTTTGCTGATGGAGCTCGCTCAGGGTCTTCTAACAATAAGTACTGAGGGTGGACTTCCAGCCCAGGTCTTCTTATTCATCAGGCTAAGGGCAGGGGCTGACTGTCATTCAAACAAGGGGGAAGTGCTGGCTCTGGCGGCATGTGCCTGTGTCTTAGCATTGGAGAACTGAGGCAGGATGGTGAGTCAGAGGCTGACTGGAACTACATGGTGAATTCCAGGCTAGTCTGGGCTATGTCTCAGTAAAGACTGAGAAGATCCAAAACACCCATCACGAGAAAAGAAACCTAATATGTGCTAAGCACCCACACTGTGTGCTGAACTGCATGCTGAAGAATTTTCCACAGGCTGTCTTATTTAAGGCTACCATAACCACCCCCTGAATTCAGTAACATCATTGCTAGATTTTTACAAACGAGAAAACCTTTGGAACTTGCTGCTCAGCCTCTAATGGCTCAGATTCAAACCCATGACCATTTATCTCCAAAGCCCTTGATGGGAGAGGCAAATGCCACAGAACAATGATGCCTGGAGACCTGACCTTGCTTTGGCTGACAGACTCTAGTCTGTAGTTAGTGCTGTTGAAGGAATGGCAAGAAACATTTCCAGCCATAGTCGGCTTTGTTTACCACATAGTGACACACTGTGGTATTCTGTGTGTGTGTGTGTGTGTGTGTGTGTGTGTGTGTGTGTGTCTGTCTGTCTGTCTGTCTGTCTGTCTGTCTCTGTGTATCTATCACAGTACACATGAGTTTCAGAAGTTAACATGTGAGAGTTAATTCTATCTTTCCATGATTTTGGTCCAGGGGATCAAATTCAGACAAGTGTCTTTACTCACTCTCACTGAACCATCCTACCAGACTGCCTTTTATTTATTTATTTATTTATTTATTTATTTATTTATTTATTTTGGTTTGTTGTTGAAATAAGGCCTCACCATGTAACTCTGGCTAACCTGGAACTCACTAGCTGGCCTCTAACTCACAGATTTGCCTAAAGGTGTGTGCCACCATGCCCAGCTGGTTGCTGTTTTAAGACAGGGTCTGTCATTAACCTTGAGCTCCTTGAGAAGGTTAGACTGTCAGGCCAGTGAGTCTCAGGGATGCACCCACCTGTCTCTGCCTCCCCAGTACTAGGATGACACATGCATGTCACAGTCCCCAGATTTTTCACGAGTTCTGGGTACTCATGTTAGGTCCCTGTACTGAGAAACCTCCCAGTCCTTTAAATATGTAGCCTAGGCTTGCTTCAAACTCATGATCCCCCTGCCTCATCTTTTCTGGCATTATTTACCAGTGTGCACCACCACAAACAGCAGGATCTTTTTCTTATGAAATATTTAGTTTCATTTAGCTTCTTTGTCAGCATCATGAAGACAAGGACATTGACTATAATTTCCTTGTGTGGCCCCTCCTTGCTAAACATACATTAAATAAATGAAAAATTAAAGAAGTTGTCAACTTTATACAACCTAGGGCCACCTGGGGTGGGGAAAGAGTCTCAGTGAAGGATTGTGTAGATCAGGTTGAGCTGCGGTCATGTCTGTGAGGGACTGTCTTGACCCAGCCCACATAGCTACTATCCTTACCAAGTGCTGGGCCTTGGACTGCATAAAGCAGAGAAAGCAAGCTGAACACTAGTCATGCATGCATTTGTTTTCTCTCTGCTCTTGGATGTGATGTGACTAGCTGCCTCAAGGTCCTGTAATGATGTGCTACAACCTGGAATTGTGAGCCAAATAAACCCTTTCTCCTCGGGTTTTTATTTTGTTCAGGGCATTTTATCACAGCCACAGACATGAAATGAGGATGGATGGGACACTGACCAAGAACTTTTTATTTCATTTTCTGACCCAAGCCTTGTACTTATGCCTGCTTTGGATCGCCCCCAACTCTGAAGCCGCCTGTTAGTCGCGTCCTTGCTTTTAGTAGCTGGGTGTTCCCCGACATTGTTCTTGTGGCGAATTCTGCAGAGGGTGAGGTGGGTCCAGGTCTCCGGAGAGCTGAAGTAAGGTCTCCTCTTTCACAAGAGCATAAATCACTACCTGCTGCATGCTCACAGGTCACTCTGTCAACTCTGCTGATCACCAGGTGACCTAGGCTCACGCCACTTCCCTTTCCGTCAGGAAAGAGGAGACAAGAGTGGGGGCAAATCACCCGGCCAGGAAGGGTTGCAGCATGTAAACCCCATCCTGGGCTTTTCACATTTGAAAAAACAAGAGGGCAAAGTTCTAGTTGGTGCCTCTGGAGTTTTCATCCTGTGTTTCAAATTTACCACTTCCTGCTCTTTGGCAGATAAATTGGCCCAAAGGAGGAAAGGAACTGTTGTTACCTTTGCCTGAGACACAACTCACTGTCAGTCCAAAACAGTGTCAATGTACGTCTTAACATTGTCTCTGTCTCTGTCTCTCTCTCTCTGTCTGTGTGTGTGTGTGTGTATGTGTGTGTGTGTGTTATGGACAGACATGTAGTATGCCACAGTACATGTGTGGTCAGAAGACAACTTTTGGGAATCCATTCTCTCCCTCCATTATGTAAGTCCCGGGCACCAGGGATTGAACTCAGAACATTAGGCTTGCTGCCAAGTGCTTTTACCCACTGACTGTCTTGCCCTGCATGGCGATGACTTTGTGTCAATTTCCAGGGGTTAACCTCAGCCCTGCTGCTTTGCTGTTTACCATGAGCAAGACTCAGGTTCTGTTCCTCAAGTGGACACCCCCAGAAATAATTGGGGTGGACCCATAGAGCTTTTTTTCTAGGAAGCTGACTTATCCTGCCTCATGACCCCAGAGATAAATCTAAAAAGAGAGACCTAAGCCTTACACCAGGAAAAATACTAGCCACACATATCCACCATCACCATGAGAGCAGTGTGAGCAAGACGGCCTTGTTATTTGATGGTTAGCCACCGTACCCCAAAACATCTCCCTATGCTCAGGACTGAAATCATCTTCCCATCTTACTTGACCCAACATTTTTATCACTGGCCTCTCGGATTGGCTTATGGACTAAATCTAGGCCTGTCTGACCTGTGCAGGCCAATGGGCCACAATGTACCAAAATAGCTATGGATGAGGTCTAACATGAAATCACACACTTACTTAAAACATTGAGGTCCCCCCCTTTGGTAACTCTATTGCATAGCATCGTCACACATTATGACATTCTTCCTCCCCTTGAGTGTAAACCCAACAGGTGCAGAGGCCTGTCCTTCCTGTTCACATTGCATCTCAAGTGCTCAGCTGGTGTGAGTGCAGTAGACACTCAACTGTGGTTCAGTAAATAAAATAACGGCTATGTCGCCCTATCTCCTAAAGTCACGTGGTAAGCCAAGGGGTCAATGGCCTGCATCCACTGGCTTTCATTTGTCACTTGGCCTGCTGTCAAATATGAAGATACAGGAACAGCAGGTAGAGTGTAGAGATAAAAGAAGGTACAAAGACTGACCAGCACGCTAGGGATCATTTGCATAGAGTAGAGGTCTGGCCTATGATGACAGGTAGTGTATGGAATTCTGGGTAGGCTAAGAATGCATGGCAAGCCACACCCAGGGCAGATAGTAGAGGAAAGAGGGCCATGGTAACAGGGCCTCAGCACAACTGACTCCATGATGGAAGTACCATTCAGGCTGTAAAACTCAGCACTTTGATAGCACCACCCAACAAAATGAAAACAAAGACCTAATCCATCAAAGTTCATAGTTCTGAGAAATTCTCCAAATATATTGACCTTGCTTTTGGCTTCTATAGCTCTCCTTCTGACTGTTCTTGTTAACTGAAGTATGATAACTCAGAATATGATTTTTGTGTTTAAAAGGTCACTCTGAGAAAGGTTCAGGGCTACACTGGGATCCTGAACACACAGTATACTTGTCAGCCAGCTAATAAAAACTATCTATTGGCTTAAACCTGTGTCCAAGCAGTCTTCTCTGGTGGATACCCTACAACATATGAAAGGGTCAACCCCTTCAAAGAGCTATGGCTTCACTGGGATTCTCCACCCTTACCCAACCCCATTCTTTTCTGGGAGAAACTTGTCCCTGCCAAGGTCTACCTTCTGAGGGTGGGACCCAAATCAGTCCTGGGCTGAGCCTTGGATCACTAACAGAAGATGAAAGAAACATCCCAGAAACATACTCCTCTTACTACTCTCTTGCAGACAACCCTCTGCAGTCGTCTGGGTCCTTCCACAGGAACCCAGAAGGTTCTGAAGGATTTCAAGAACTATAGAATGCCCAGCCAGCAAGGATCAAGGACAGCAGTCTCTCTGTACTCATGAAAGGAATTCATGGACCCAGAAACTCCAAGAGGTCCTATGGTGGTTTGAGTAAAAGTGGCGGACAGGTCCAGAGGGAGTGGCACTATTAAGAGGTATAGCCTTGTTGGGAGTGGGTGTGGCCTTGTTGAAGAAGTGTGTTGAGTGGGGGGTAGGGGGTGGGCTTTGACATCTCAGATCCTCAAGCCACGCCCAGTATAGCATTCTCTTCTAGCTGCCTGCCAGAGCAGAATGTAGAACTCTCAGCTACAGAATGTATCTCTCCAGAATGTATCTGTCTGCATGCCACCATGACTGCCACGATGAAAATGAACTAAATCTCTAAACTGTAAGCCAGCCCCAATTAATGCTTTTCTTTATAAGAGTAGCGGCTAATTGTGTCTCTTCACAGTAATAGAAACACTAAGACAGATTCCTACAACCAGAATGATCAGAATTTACTTGGAAGCTGAGTGAAAAAGACCAGGGTGCTGATCTTGCCAAATGGAGAATGTAGCCCCTGGTCCAAGGTTGTTCTTCTCAAGACAGACAAGTTATGAAGTATGTACAAGAAAATTTTTCTTTCCTATCAAAGGACAAGCCCAGAGTCTTTCACGTTTTTTTTTTGTTTGTTTAAATTCAAGAAAGGGAACCAAAGGTCAACAGCTGCAGAATATTTCATTACTTTTAAGACAGCTGCACATCCTGAATATTATCCGGGTCTCAGTCCAGAGAAACCCGCTGCAGGTGGTCCAATATCCAGATGGGGCAGCAGAACCTCCGCAAGACCCCTCTTCCATTCCATAATGAAATTTAAAACAGTGCGCTGAAATCACAGGGTCTGACATCTAGATCTCTGAGATCCCTTCCCACGGAACCTGCTTAACTTCAGCGAAGGCACCAGTGGTAGCACAGCCCACAAAGGCCAGGGAGAGATTCCTGATAATTCCAAGCGCAGAGCGAACACGCTGTGCTGATCTGCAGGCCTTCTGGGTTATCAGGCACAGGTAACATAGATGGGCCTCTTTCCAACATTCTCTCCATATCAATTAAAGGAGACAATGTTAGAGTCTCCAGATGTTCCCCAGGGTCTTCTAGACCCTCAGAACATAATATGACACACACACACACACACACCTTCAAAGAAGCAAACATTGGTAAGCAGGAAAGATCTCCTTATGCCACAGGAAAAAAGTAAGGTGTTAAGAGGCTGGTCCCGATGCAACAGAGCCGGCAGTCAGGATGTCTCCTGGGGCTGGGGAAGAATAGAGCAGACACACAAAGGACCGCATCTGTGGGGGCTGGCTGGAAGAGAGGAAGTGTTCTGGAGAACCATGGAGCCAAGAGCCTTCCCAGGCCCCGCCCCAATTCAGCTCTACCTACCCGGAAGCCAAGGGGGCTTCCGGGACCCATTTTAAAGGCTTTAGAAACTGAGGAAATGATGTGAGGGATTTTCTCAAGGGAGGATAGGAAGCTTCTGCTACACATAAAAGGTGAAGAAGAAACCAGGTGGTGGTGGCGCACGCCTTTAATCCCAGCACTAGGGAGGTAGAGGCAGGCAGATGTCTGTGAGGCCAGCCTGCTCTACAGAGCGAGCTCCAGGACAGACAGGGTTACACAGAGAAACCCTGTCTCCAAACACAAAACAAACACACAGAAAGGTGAGGAATATAATAAGAGGGCTGGATCAAACTCCGGTAGAGGAGACCGTGCAGCAAGGGCTGTCACCTTTCTGCCCTCACCGGTGTCCTCAGCCCCTCCAGCATCAGCCAGGCATTGCTTCTTCAGATGAGAGTCCCAGAGCTCCAGCTGTTAGGAGGCAGAGCCCTGTGTGGAAGTGCAAGTGTGACACACTGACCCCATGGCCTCTCACCGCCCCACCCCACAGAGACAGTGGGTGAGCCAGCTTCCCTTGCTAACTTCTATTCTCAGCTTCCCAACTTCTGGCACCAGAGAGAAGGAACTGTCCACAAAGATTTCTGGGCAAGTAGCTGAGATGTTCTGAGCAATTGGAGCCAGACAGTAGAGAGAGTCCGTGGGATGGAGGGTAGGGCCAGAGGGGTAAGACAGATGGAGAGAAGGGCAATGTTTACTAACATTTGTATTTGTATTTGGTTCCAGGAGTTTCCACAGATGTTCCTCGCTCAGCCTTCATGACATCTCTGCTGCAGACAATGGAACTGATGCCTAAA
This sequence comes from Tokudaia tokunoshimensis, assembly GCA_036184795.1. NCBI lineage: Eukaryota > Metazoa > Chordata > Mammalia > Rodentia > Muridae > Tokudaia > Tokudaia tokunoshimensis. Next base: position 101,885,728 of record BTHU01000012.1, on the reverse strand, counting down.
GAGAACAGGGGTCCTGCTAGAGGCCTCACCCCAGCTGCTGACAGAGCTGGACCCAGCTTCCCTGGCTTATAAACCAAGTTCATGTTGTCTTTCTCTCCCAGGGAGGACCAAAACCACAAATTCCCGGCTTCCACCCCAGAGTGGCCAAATCCTTGCATATGGGAATCCACTTCCAACAAACCCTAGGGTGGTTTCCATCCTAGAGGCTCATGGGCCACTCTTTAGAGACAACTGCTCTTTCCCCAGATGTCGCAGGCCAGGAAGAGAGAAGGTCAGTGCTCCTCCACACCTCCTCAGAACAGACATTTCCCCAGTGTGCTCAATCTGGCTCTGTAAACACGCCCAGGACAAAGGCCTGAGGGGCTTTGGATTGCTCAATGGGCAGCCACGATCCTCAAACAAATGTCTCCACAGAGACGGACCTGCTAAGCTTGGCTGTCTCAGAGCTGCTGGTCCCTCCCTACAATCTGCAGACAAGACAGGCACAGCAATAGTTTCGTGTACAGTGAGCTGGCTACTAATTGAGCTAAAGACACAGCCACGCCAGCCCAAACATTAGGCACAGAAAGCAGGAATTTCCTGGATGGACTCAAGACAGGGACAAAAAACCAGCCCCGTTCCACAACTGCCACCTTGTTGTGATCTCTCTCTTCCTTACCACGGAGTCCCCCGCCCTGCTATGAATCAAATGCAGCTCCTGAAACTGAAGGGGGCTTATTCTCACTAAGATAGGTTAGAAGATAGACTAGGAGGAGGAACACACACACACACACACACACACACACACCACTCAGATCTAGTCTGCATTCCTACTGGCTGAAAAATCAAACTTCCAACACAATAGATAAAACTAGACTGGCTCATCTACTGGACTGGTGCTGAGTTATATAAAGACGTCTCATACAAGGGCATTCAAAACAACAATGGGCCTCAATAAACCACCTTACAACTTTATCCACAAAAGGGAGTTCTTTAAGGTGTGTGTGGGGGGGGGGGAGGTGTGGCACATGCCTTTAATTCCAGCACTTGGGAGGCAGAAGCAGGTGAATCTCTGTGAGTTCGAGGCTAGCCTACTCTACAGAGTGAGTTCTAGGACAGCAAGAGCTACACAGAGACATTCTGTCTCAAAACACGCACACGCAACACACACAGATCTCAGGAAATCCATATATCCAGCTGACTAATGCACATAGACAGAAGCACTTAAGTCAAGGAAAGCACTTCTGGAGATAGATCAAGAATCAGCAGGCCGTGGAAAACAGCTGTGTGTACCCAATAACGTTGGACACTTCCCTTCAGCATTCCTGGGTTTGTGAAGCTCTAACTTCCATGTCATATGGGTGCATATAAAAGTGCACACATATATGTATAGATATGTTTATATGTATGCATATCTGCAACCACTGCAAACACTTAAAAATGCCTCTCTTTCTTAAGACACCCACACCCACACCTTGCTTTGTCCTGTCCTCTCCCTATGTGCCTCCATTTCCTTTTTATTTTAGACAGGGCCTTATTGACCTGGAACTCACTATGTAGTCTAGGCTCACCTCAAACATGCAGCTATCCTCCTGTCTCAGCTTCTCTGCAGCCAGGATTACAGACATGAACCACAACACCTGGTTCTTCTGTCTAAATACCTAATAAGCTTGCTAACTTTGCTCTCCTCTGACTCATCCTGAAATTCTCTGTGGTGGTCAGGGATCGGGCTTTGTTGAGCAGATGTCCCTGAGCAGAGCGCTCCCCGGGCTCCTGACAGCAGTGCTGGGCTGTCTCTCCCAGCTCAGCTGACATTTGCCTTCCCTCTCGAGATGAAATCTGGTGGAAGCCAACAGAAACAGTCCACCATCATAATGCCCTGACATTACTGGGTAGTCTTCACAAGTTGGTAAGGAAGTGAAATCCAACCCACCCCTACCCATCCCCCTCTGCAAACAGTTGACCTGCTGTTGTCTCTGACTGCTTGGCCAGGCTGCACCTCGAACTGTGTGGAGAGAGAAGCTGAGGTCAGAAAGCTTGGCTGCCGGGATCTGTAGAATCATGTAATGATTCACCAAAGAAAAGGAGGGAGGGGCTTGCTCCACAGGACCAAGGAAAGAAAGATACTCACCTAAGTTTTAGAAATGGTACTAAGTGAGAAGATGGGAGACTGGGGTTAAAGAGAAGGAACTGGGAGTTTCCATCTTGACCTCTTGGTTCCTATCCATCCTGAAGGGTTGTTCTCTTTATTCTACATTCTACCTTGTGCTGACTGATGAGGGTAGGAACAGGCAGTTAAGTCTAGGGAAAAGACATCTGCTGGAAGCCCTTCTGGAAACAGATCAGGAATCAGGCCACAGAAAGTGGATGTGTGCACCTGAGAAGTCAGGAAGCCTCCCTTCAGAAGAATCTTGGGTTTGTGAAGGAAGCTGCAGTCTGTCATGTAACATGGGGGTGGCCCAGGATCTGTGCCATCTCAGAGATTCCCAAATTACATCACAAAGAGTTCTTGTCACCACAGTCAGGGGAAATGACACTTCGTCCTTGGACCTCACTCAGCTCTGGAGGACATCGGGACACTGCTAAGGAGTTTTCTAGGATGACCCCTTCTTATCTAGTTCTTGGCCTCTCTGCTCATTTAAGAATCAACTCTAAGCCAGGTAGTGGTAGTGGACACTGTTAATCCCAGGATTAATGCAGAGGGCAAATGGATCTCTAAAAGTTCAAGACCAGCCTGGTCTACAGAGTGAGTTCCAGGACAACCAAGGCAACATAGAGAGATCCTGTTTGGGAAAAAGAAAAATCAAACTCTAGAAACCAAAGTTAAGAGCATTTGCCATTCTTGCATATGACCTGAGTTCCTGAGTTGGCTTCCCTGTATCCATATCAGGAAACTCACAACCATGTGACTCAAACTCCAAGGGATCCAATCCCTCTTCTGGACCCTTCACACACACACACACACACACACACACACACACACACACACACACACAATTTTAAAACAATTTTTCCCTTAAGAATCAACTCAAATGTCAGCTTCCCAGAAGAGCTGTCTGCTTGCATCTTTCTGTGCCTCCCCCATCCCCAGGTTCAGCTACATTAGGACAATAGAGGCAATAAGCTGAATGTAGATCCTCATCCTTTAGCATTTCAGTGGTGGGGATTGAACCTAAGACCCCATGCATGCTAAGTAAGTATTGCTGAGCTATACCTGAGTCTCTCTGAGTACACAATAATGACGAAATGGCTCCTTCCAGCGAAAGAGGTCTGAGTCACATGGTGATGGAGAAGAAACAAGAATAGAATTTACTAAAAAACCTGCTTAGGAGACATTAAGTTACACAAAGTAGAATTTAACTAAGGGCATTCTGCATCCAATGCCTCAAAGATAGGTAGTATACTAACCAGGCCTCTTAGAGATAAGTGAAGTTTAGGGTTGCTAGGATAAGGCTTCTCTCCCATAACAAAAAGAGACAACCCTGACCTACAATCTGCCATTAGTAATAGTGTAATCATCTACCCTATACTAAGTGTCTGGCCTCGAACCCAGAGCTCCTCCTGCCTTTGCCTCCTGAGTGCTGGGATTAAAGTTCTGAGCCACCACTGCCATGAGCCCATTGTCTCTTAGAGGAAGCTCAAGAAGGCAGCACAGGTGACATCATCATTAAAACCTGGTCTGCCATTAAGCCCCAGGTTCTCTTCTTAAGAAATGCACAATCAGCCAGGAGAACAAAATCACCCAGGGTCACAACTATTGGAAAAGACCAATGCTGGTATTGTTAGAAATAAGTCATACTATCTCTGCTGTGTAATTCTCCCACCTGCCTTAGTGGCCAGACTTGCAGTCTCCTGTCTGTTTAAACCGTTCAAAGTGTAACCTGAGGCCAGGACCTAAAAGAGGCTTAAGGATGACGAATATATATATATATATATACATATATACATATACATATATACATATATATATACATATATATATGTATATATATATATATATATACATAAGCCTGCAGTCTACATAAGTTAGTAAAACTTTCCGTTCAAGGCTGGTCCCCTTTTGTACATTAGGTAAAACCAGCCACATGCCCTTATTGGAGAGTTTTCCTCCTTATCAATCTCTGAGTGGCAGAGTGGTCTCTCATTGGGAAAGCACATTAATTCTATAACAGGAGAGAAAACAGCTCATGCTAATTTCCCCCTCTATAAACTAAGTTCCCTTAAGAGCTAAAACTATCCTGGTTTATCTAAAGACAGTCCCCTTAACGGGCATTTGTCACCACCCTGTGTATCAAACATTCTTTTGACTAATAGGAACTTTTGGAATGCATTGGCTTAGCATAACATTACCTTTTATTAACCCCAAAACTAAGAATATGGACAGATTACATCTAAAGTGTCCTGATTTTACTGTCAACAGCTTTTCTGATGTCCCCATCAGTGAATTTGGTAAGTACATTGATTTATGACAGTCTTGTTCTATGAAAGCGCATATAAACTCTTCACAAGGGAACATATTGTTCGGGGCAACCTGGATCTGTGTCCTCAGGCCATGGTCATTCCTAGTTGGGTCAGAATAAACTCTTTCTGGTTCCCTTTGGTGTGCATGGACACCTCCAGGGACTTGAACCTCCAAGGCACACTAATTCCTCATCTTGGTTTCTTTCAGGAAATCAATGAAGTCAGTCATGTGCCCAAAGGCAAACACTGTTATGCCCAAAGCCCTGCTCCTCCTGCCAGTCAGGTCTGGCCCTTTGGCGATAAGTGCGGGAGGAGAGACAGAGCACAGTAGGCCAGGAAACAAAGGTCATTAGTGCAGAAGACCAGAAGATCGGGACTACGGCTCTCAGGGCAGGAGCGTTACAGTAGTCCAGGGCGAGGAGGCCTTGGTTCCTACCTCCACTTTTCTGGGTAAGACTCTTTCGAAATTTAATTTAAGTGTGGAAAAAAAATGGAAGTAAATGAGCTTCATGTAGGCCCACAAAGGCAAGGGTAAAAAGGGGTCAAAAGCCTGGAATCTGAATGCAACCTCTATTGAGTAAAGACCTGATATTCTAAATTACATACTACTATATCCTTTTAAGAGTGAGTCAGCTGGCTTGTCCAATCCTGTGGCCAGGAATTACACCACCCCCATTCATCTGAAAACATACTAAAGTGAGATGAGTTATCCCCTTAATGAGATAATATTGGAACCAGACCCCCTCATTGCAGCGGCTAGAGCAGTGGTTCGTGACCTCTTGGGGAGGGGGTAGTCAAAGGACCCTTTAGCAGGGGTCACACATCACCTATTCTGCATATCAGATATTTAAATTATGCTTCATAACAGTAGCAAAATTATAGCTATGAAGTAGCGATGAAATAATTTTATGTTGGGGGTCACCACACATGAGGAACTGTATTAAATGATCGCAACGCTAGGAAGGTTGAGAACCATGGCTCTAGTCTATCAGGCAACGCCACACCTTGCCTGCAGCTTGCCTGCTTTCGAGTCCTAACTCAGGGAAGCCTAACTTCTCCTTTTTCTTCTTTTCTGCCTCTTTTTCTTTCCTATACCAAACAAGGCCCGAGCATGCTTTGTCTGGAACTCTGGGTCTTCTCATGCCTCCTCAGAACCTCTCTCCTGACCCCTTTGCCCTCAGGCTTGGCAACCTCAATTGCAAAAGGCAGGACAGCTTTTTTCTTCCTCTTCTCCATCTTCCTATTCTGAGAAGCTGCTAAGATTTACATCTTGTTTGTGCTTAAAATGAAACAAAACCTCCAAAACTAATAAAACTGCCCCAAACTTCTTTCTGAGTCCATTTCTAAATTATTTTATTAATAAGAGCCTACAAGAAGAGCTGGCGTAGTGGTACATGTCTTTAACACCAGCACTCCAGAGGCAGAGGCAAGTAGATCTTTATGAGTTCGAGGCCAGCCTAGTCTAGAGAGAATCCCAGGACATTCAAGCTACACAGAGATACCCTGTCTCAAGAAAATAAAAACATAACCCACAAAAGGACCCCTAATTTTCCCCTGAAAGGGTTCCAGATGGAAGAGAGTAGGTGTGGCTATGTTTCCCTTGGTGATGGTAGTTACATACGAAGTTTAAATATTTAACATTTCTGGTGAGGGCCTTGCTCAGTGGCAGAGTACTTCTCTAGCAAACACAAGGCCCTGAATTCCATCTCAAACATCAATGGGGAAAACAAGTGGTTTAACCATTTTAAGTGTGTGGACCAGTTCCATTATATTAAGCACTGGTTTTATTGTGCAAAAGTCACATGATCCTTCTCATCTTCTCAAACCGAAACAACATCATTAAATGCTGCTTCCCTGGTTTCCCCTTCCCCCAGCTCCTTAGCAATAACCACCTTAACTCTCCAGTTTTTTTTTAATGTGACTTGTTTATATACCTGTAGCATAATACACATTTTACTTATATTTATATTATTTAACTTTTGTTCCAATTCTTGGCTCAGAGCTCCTACATTCCCTGGAAAGACCTAGATGACAGAAATGTCTTCTTGTAATTCTCAAAGACCTGAGTTTATGCTCATGAAGTAACAGGTTAGGACTCCCTGGACAGTGTGTGGGGGTTGCAATTACCTTTACTTAGAAAGCAATGGCTGGAAAATGGGAACTGCCCATTTCATCTTCCTCTTAACTCCAGGGAGGAACCCTCAAGACTGAGCTGGATTAAAAACTCTACATTCTAGAGACAGAATTCTATAGTCTAGAATGTTGAAGCACAGGGAGTTTCCAGGCTGGGAACACAGAGAGGGCTGGGAAGTTGTCCTACAAGGACCAGGAGTCACTCCACCCAGTCTCTCTTCCCACACCAAACCCTACACCTCTCTTAACATTTCCTAAATGGCATCCTTTACAAGCTGGCAAATTTTAGTCAGGTAGTCTCATCTGCCTGTGAGCTGTTGTGGCAAATTAAATCTTTGGAAACCCAGCTGCTAATCTAGTTAGTGAGTATGGGTAGTCCCTGGAAGTAGCTAATCTAGTTAGTGAGTATGGGTAGTCCCTGGAAGTAGCTAATCTAGTTAGTGAGTATGGGTAGTCCCTGGAAGTCCTTCGCTACACCAGCGTAGGTTAGGGTTGCGCAGCCTTGCGTGACTGAAGTCTTGCAGAGTCTGCAAAGTCCAGTTTGTGTTTGGTGACTTGAATCCTTCAATACCCAGTTTTTCATTTCTAGCTTCCCCTGTGTTGAGAACCACTGCTAGAAGGCCCCAGCTGAGCCCCAGACTCCAGTTAACTTTGCCATAGCTAACGCTTCTTGTTCTTAATGTTGCGTTTCAGGAAGTTGGTCCTGCCAGTCAGTTGAAAACATTGACCCTTCCCTTTGGATTGTGCAAGGGCCTACGAGTGACCTTTGGAGCACTTAAACTGCATCCACAAAACATACTACTCTTCCTCATCAAAAGACCTTGACTCTCTTGTCAATAATCTCTCTATCCCGGGGCAGATAGGATGATGGCTCAGTGGATAGGGTTGTTTGCCAAGGAGGAGCTTGAAGAAGCCTGAGTTCAATTCCTAGAACTCATGTGATAGAAGGAGAGAACTGACTTTTGAAAGTTGTCCTCTGACATCCACGTGAGTATGGGCTACACTTTGTGTGTCTACACACACACACACACACACTGAATGTTTTGTTTTGTTTTAAAACAGGGCTGGAGAGATGGCTTAGCCGTTAAGAACTCTTGATGCTCTTGCAGAGATCCTACGTTTGGTTCCCAGCACCCATATATAAACAGTTCATAACTGCCTATAATTGCACTTCCAGGGAATCCAATGTCCTCATCTGGCCTTGGTGGGCACCTGCATGTAGGATTAGCACATACTCTAAAAAACAAAGCAACAACAACAAAAAAACTTTTTTGTTTTTTTGTGAGGACTTCTGAATTCTCTTCCGAGTTTCATTGATCTTTCTGTCAAGGCCATTCTGTCCCCATGGCCACAGCTGTGTTTTGAAACCCTGATCCCGTCGCTCGTCTCTGTGAGATTACTCCAGCTATTTTGGACTCTTTGAGCTTCCCTGTGAATTTTAGGATGAGTTCTCTGATTTTTGCAAAACAGATCACTGGGATTGGAGAAAGACTGCCTAGAACCTTCCAAGCACCCTGAACAGTAGCCATTGCAACACATGAAATTTGGCAACGGACAAACGCAGAAGCACATTGTCTGTGTGTTTTCCTTAGTTTCTTTCAGCAACAGTTTATAGTTCGCAGTGTATATGTCTTTTCACTTCATCGGCTTGTCCTAAGTTTGGTGGTTGTTGTTGTCATCACTATTGTTAACTGAATTGTTCTCCTAAGTTTCTTGCTGGGTTGCCCATTGTTATGTATCAAATGCTATTGTGTTAGAAACGGGTTATAATGCAGCAAATTCAGTGTGTGATCTGCTAGCAAACCTCCAGAAGGCTGCAACAGTTCTATCTGGAAGGATCCAGAATAGGATTACAAAGCCATGACCTTTCCTACCTCTTGAACACTGCTTTTTCTTGGTTGTTTCTTAGTTTCTGTAGCTCTCTGACAGATTTGTAAAAGGTCACATAAAGAAGTTACTTTGGCCAGTTCCTGGGTGTTTATTTAATGTCTCTGCTTGGAAGCAAGGACCTAGAACCACTTGAGGACGTCATTCTCCATGGCCCCTCTTATTCTGAAAATAGTATGGCTTCAAGGAGATGGGTATGGAGCCAAGTGAGAGCAGTGGATGCTGGGAAGTAACCAGGATAGGATAGGACAGGACAGGACAGGAAGGGAGCAGGGGTTCAGGACCTAAAGACATAGACTTGATTCCATGCGATTAATGGATACTGTGGCAGGGTCTACAATGGACCAAAGTCAAGGTGGGGCCAGTGAGGCTAACCTGCACCTCCTTCAGTATGCTGGAGAAAGGTTCTAGAGTCAGCATTAGGAACCTCTACAATGGGTATGTTTCACCTTCCATCAGAGCATTCCCTGACCCTCCACTCCTGAATCTCAAGGGGGTTAGAATTAGGAACACTACTCAGAAGCCTAACCTGTCCCCTCAGCCTAAGGGGACCCAAGCTCCCACTCCTTCTAACCGGATACCAGACACAGTATAGAGCAAACATAATAAATCAGCCCTAATAAGGATGGCTGTGTGCAGGCATCTCCCTTCTTTCTTCTGTTCTGAAGCCAAGTGGCCCAGCCCTCCCCAAACATGGCCAGGCAATTGAGTAGAAAGACAGATGCCCTGTGCAGGCGTCCTTGACCAACTCTCTAGGGAGGGCCCAGAGATATATATGTCCCTTCTGCCCAGCTGACTGTGTCCTTCCAGCAAAAGCTCTGGATTACTAACCTCATAGGGGAACCGGCTGAACACAGAGAAACCTTTACAGTGAAAACTGCCAAACATTGCTTATATGTCTCTGCGCCCTCTCTAGAGAGTTGGTCAAGGGTGCCTGCACCAGCATCTGTCTTTCTACCCAGCCACACGGCCATGTTTGGGGAGGGCTGGGCCACTTGGCCTTCAGAGCAGAAGAAAGCAGAACTGGAATTCATTTCTATGCCACCATCTCCCAAAGTCTCAGACTAGCAATTTCACCCAACCCATGGTTTTAAAATAGAAACTTAGCATGTGCGTGCACGCGCGCGCACACACACACACACACACACACACACACACACACACACACACAGTGGGGTGTTACATTTCTACAAGACTGGATGTGAGGAAGTTGAGGAAAGGAAATCTGAAGTTCAAGGCCAGGCCAACTCCATATCAGAATACAGTCTTAAAACCAAACCCCAACAGCCAAAATAAATAAGTAAAAGTAAGTAAATAAATAAGTAAATACACCAACATACCTCACCAAAAATAGAATCTTTGAATTAGTGACTAGCCTTTAAAAACTAATCTCAGAGATGATGGCTCAAAGTTAAGAGCGATGGCTGCTCTTCCGGAGGACCCAGGTTCGATTCTGATACCCACATAGCAGTTCACAACTGGCTACAACTCCAGTTTCAGGAGATCCCTTCTGGCCTCCTAAGGCATCAGGCATGCATGTGGTGCACAGGCACACATGCAGGCAAAACACCCATGCAGATGAAATTTTCAAAAATAATAAAAATAAAACCAACTTCATAAGCCGGACAATAAAAGCCATGAATGTGGTTCCATTTCCAAGCACAGGCAGATTCAAACACAAGGAGGTACCAAGGAGCAGAGAGAGGTCTCAGGGGCTGGAGGGAGGAAGAGAGTTACTATTTAATGATGATGTACGGGGCTGACAGGTGTCAACAGCAAATGAGGTTGATTCCACTGACCTTATTAGCCCTTCATAGGATAAACCTGTTACATTTGTTTCAGTGTGACTTAAAACCAACCAACCAAACAAAAAACAAATGTCAAGCTACATGTGGCAACATATGCTTGTAAAGTTAGGCCAGAGGACTTCTGCAGTTCAAGTCTAGCCTGGGCTACATGACAAGATCCTGTTTCAATTCCCCCATCCCCCCCCCAAATTTTTTTTTTCATGTGAAAAGCTGTACTTATAATTTCTCTTTGACTAAGAAAAGAAGGAAGGAAGATAGGTTTACAGGCATCAGGTTGTATATTTTGTAGCAACAATTGGCCTTTTTGCTGGCTGGGGCCACACCCCATTCCAAATAACAACCATTGTGGGTTTTTGTCACATGTCAGACACGGCTGGCCCATCAGAAAGAGCAGTCACCACCAGGTTTGAACAGCTTCCCCTCCCGCACCTTCCCCACCTCCTTCTAAAGCGTGGCTGGAGGCCAGAAGGCAGTCAGGTGTGGGAGCACATGGCAGCCATTGCAAGGACAACCGACAGATAATCAGAGGCCTTCATCTCAGACCCTGACCAGCCTCTGAGCTCAGGAGATCCAAGAATGAGCTCAGAGTTACATGATAAGGCGGGATCTCCTGACCTACAGCTTTACCATACCTGAGCAAGTCAAGATTTTGAAATAATCTTTGCTGACCTCACCTTAGAACTCTGGTTCCTGAGTCATTCATATCTGAGACTCCTTCAGCTTGTGACAGCACAGGGTCAGCCAGTCAAGCAAGCACAGCCCTCCTTGGGGCTGAAGTCACTTCTGAGAGCCCATCTCTATCGGCCACAATGTCTCCCATAATTGTTCACCTGAATGTCCAGCTGGCTGTGGAGCGAGGCCATTCAGAACTTACGGGGAAACACACATGGAAGTGTGTAAATTTCCAAAGACTTGGCAGTGAAGAGAATACAAAGACGAGGCTGAGGCATGTAGCTCAATGGTAGAGCACTTACCTAGAACAATAAAGCCTGGGGTTGTATCCTCAGCACCACAAGGGGGTGGGGGAGACATAGAACGTCACACTAGGAATTGTGTTAGATTGTGTGACGACATGTTTAAATAGTATTTGGTATGTGGTGTGCTAAGTAAAATCTAGCACTAGAACTTATACTCTCTTTTGCAACCAGAAAATTTTGTTCCATGTGAGGCTTGCACACGCTCCAGTGTTACAGTTCCATGAATCAGAGTTATTTTAGATAACCAGGATTCCTGCTGGATTTGAACTGTGAAAGTGTTATGTTTTCCCTACCTCTAAAACAAACTGCTTTCTTGTTACCCTGGGTGGCAGGGCCCCTAGTTCTCTTTCCTTGTGTGTACCTACTGCAGGCTAGCTCCCCTCATCCCGGCTGGAAGATCTCTTCTGACTCCTGTCATCTGTCCTATCCTGGGTCACCCAGCTCCCAGACTCCACTCCACGGATTCCTTTTGAATGAAAAAATAGAAATAAATAAAGGAAGATACACTGCTTCTAGGTATGGTGGAGGCCAGGGTTTGCTGTAGAAACAAGGAACAGCATAGCCGAGGCAGAGATGTCTGGAAGAGTCCAGAGCGATCATAGCTCTGACTGGGCCATGAGAGGAGAAAGGAGAGGGGAGACCAGGAGACCAAGAGGCCAGGAGGGTAATGGGAAGGAAAAGGAAGGAAGAAAAGAAGGAAGGAAACAGAGTAAAAGAACGAACACAGTCAACATGTCTGGATTATACATGGAAGGGCAGCAGGGGGAAGGGTGGCCCAGCCCCTGGATTGGAAAGTTCAGGGTAGGTGGCCTGGTATGCCAGTTATGCCCTATAATAGGGACTGAGGGATGCTAGGAGAACCTGGCAGCCAGGTCCACTTTGATGTGTTAAATATGCACTTGAGTTAGCCTTTTGCCTCATGTTTGAGACCTAACACCTTTTAGATTTTCTATAGTAACAGTGTGTCTATATCACTCAAAACCCCACTGCAGATGGCTTTCCCTTGAAACAGTGCTGGCTCAAAAAGAACCCAGCTTTTACCACCTGACTCCCACAGAGCTGAGTCCACCACAAAAATGACAAGAGTTTCACTTTCAGTCTTAAATGGCCCCCAGGAAATCTCACCCTTCCAGCTTCCTTTTTTCAGGCTCTAGTTCACTTCTCTGGCAATGTCTAGTTCTTGTGCTAGGTTAAGCGGTGGGGGAACTTTAATCCCAGCACTTGGGAAACAGAGCCCAGTGGACTTCTGTGAGTTCTAGGCCAGATAAGTCGACTTACTGAGTTCCAGGTAAGGCAAAGGCTCTATAGCGAGACCTTAAACAAACAAGCAACCATCAAAAGTCTTTGAGACACTGTACTGGCTGATCTCGTGTGTCCACTTGACACTAGCTAGAGTCATCAGAGAGGAAAGAGCCTCAGTCCAGGAAATGCTTCCTTGAGATCCAGCTGTAAGGATCTTTCTCAATTAGTGATTAATGCCAGAGGGCCCAGCCCATGGTGGGTGGTGCCATTCCTGGGCAGTTGGTCATGGGTTCTACAAGAAAGCAGGCTGAGCAAGCCATGGGAAGCAAGCCAGTAAGCAGCTCCCTCCATGGCCTCTGCATCAGCTCCTGCCTCCTGACCTGCTTGACTTCCTGTTCTGACTTCCTCCAATGATGGACTATGATCTGGAAGTGTAAGCTGAATAAACCCTTTCCTCCCCAACTTGTTTTTTGGTCATGGTACTTTCTTCACAGCAATAGAAACCCTAAGACAAACACTGAACATAATTAGAACCTCAGATTCCCACATTTCTTGTGTGTGTGTGTGTGTGTGTGTGTGTGTGTTTGCGCGTGTGTGTGTGTGTGCGCAGGCAGGAACAAACCTGGAACCTAGAATACATGCTAGTCAATCACTCTGCGCCCCAGACCTTGATTTTTTTGTTTGTTTGTTTGTTTGGTTGGTTGGTTGGTTGGTTGGTTGGTTGACTTGCTCTGTGGTTTTCACTTTTCGTGACAGGGTTTCTCTCAGTGTGGTCCTGGCTATCCAGAACTTGCTCTGTAGACCAGGTTGGTTTTGAACTCAGTGATCTGCCTGCCTCCGCCTCCCAAGTGCTGAGGCTAATGGTATGCACCATCACTGCCCTGACTTGATTATTATTTTAAAAATAACAACCCACTGGATTTCCCCCATGAAGAGTCAGTGTTGGCTTACTGACATTTGGACTTTAGAGTTAGAGGTGGTTCAACTCTCCTCTTACCACTCAGTCACTACAAGAATGTGATTGAGCTCACTCTTTATGTTCCTCTCTGTTCCCTCACCTGTAACCACAGGGACAATTCTACCTATCTCACAGGAGTTGCTGAAAAGATTAAACTAAAATTAAAAAAAAGGATGAAAAATTACTTTGCACATTTTAGGTGTTTTATAAACATTACCTTCTTTCCCCTTTCCTGTAGCCAGCAGCCAAGAAAATACTTTAAAAAAATGTCATGGAGAACTAAAAATAAATCTATGCTGTGACCTGTTGTGTTATTTCTGAGTCCAGGAACTCAGTACGCATTTTACACTCTGGTAGAGGAAGTCTGTGAAGGGCAGACAACGGTTTCATAGCCTTTACCTATGTCTAGCAAAGAAAGTCTAATAAGTGCCTGAGAGCTGAATCTAATAGGAGCAGTGTTGGGTTGCCTGGGAAGTGCACAAGCATTGTATGGAATGGACTAGAGAGGCCAGGGTTCCCACTGTGTGAAAGAGACAGGAAAGTTGTCAGGATCAAAGTAGCCATTGGTGCCAACCTTAACAAAACAAGAGCAACAAGTAAAACGATTGCAATGTGGCGGGACCTGCTTGCAATTCCACCCCTTGGGAGGCAGAGGTGGGAGGATCTGAGATCAAACCCAACCTAGTCTACTTAGCCAGGTCCAGGCCAGCCAGTGCTCACTAAGAATCTGTCTCTGACAAACAAAGGTCGATAAAGGGATTGTGAATGGAAACTGTTTGTCTAGTGGAGATGATAACGAGAGCTTCTGTTAGACCCTGACCTCACAGAGGTCATTGCACTTATGTAGTGCTGGGGGTTAAGTCCAGGATCTTACACATGCTAAACATGCACTCTGCTACTGTGTTACATCTCCAGAACCAGTGTGGCACCACACGAAAAGCATTTCATGAGGATATCTGCCCAGCGTCTGTCCATTCAGACTCAGACCCACATCATTGTTGATATTAACCATTGTGTCCAGAGACCATTAATTCAAAATTTCTGATGTAGTCCTTTCCATTTTTGTCTTTTAAAACTCCCCCTTGGGCCAGAAAAATGGTGGATAAAGGCACCTGCCAACAAGCCTGAGGTCCTGAATTTGATCCTCAATGGTAGAAAGAAAGCAAATTGTCACCTAATTTCCACACATACATTATGGCACATGCCCATACTTCTACACACAAAATAAATAAAATGTAATTTTTACATGTGTGTAGAGATTACTGTGACATACATATCACCATTTTAATATTTTTCTATTCACAAATATTCTTTGGAAAAATCTCTTTTTTGTGCTTCCCCAACCACCATGTTGAAAATGATGTAGTGTTTGAGGTGATTTACACTGGCAAGGCCAAAATGAAGTTTGCAAGCCATGAAAAATTAAGCCTGCAGAATGTTTATGTAGTGGGTTGGCCTGATCCTATTCTAATGCTAATATTGGTTCCTCAAGATCTGACTGGCCCAGAGAGGAGAGAGTGGTACATAGACCCAAGTGACACTATTTGACATTGCACCCAAGTAATTTCTGATGCCAAAACAGAAGAGACATAGGAGGGGCCCCGAGGAGAACCATGAGTGGGAGAAGAGGTGAAGGAGGAGAGCTAAGTCACTATGTGTTAGGTGAGTCATGAAAACATGGACCTGAGGGTTGGCCAACTGGAGTTAAGAGCGACCCAGATGAAACATAGTAAGTGATATGGGCTATCATAGGAAAGTGGAATCTAATAGCATAGAGGGTAGACATCTGCCCAGCTCCTGTACTGTTTAAGGCTTTTGTAAATATAAAGGGTGCGTGTGAAACCCTGGATCAGCATCTTTCCATCATGTGGATCCAGGAGACCCAACTCAGGTTGGCAGGTTTGGTGGTATGCTTGGCAGCAGGTACCCTTACCCACTGAACCATCTCACCAGTCACAGGGTATTTTTACATGTAAATTTCTTAGCATTTCTTGACCTTGCTGGGGGAGTAGGGTAGAATGGGAAATGAATAACTATTCCTCTTAAATTTTAACAACATATCTAGTATTATGTCCTTCAGAGGTGTGGGTCAAGGAGTTACTTTGTACCTTAGGACTAATAGCAACAAAATAAGCTGGGTGGTGGCAGTGATGCCTGCCTTTTCTCCTTGCACTGGGAAGCAGAGGCAGGCAGATCTCTGAGTTCTAGACCAGCCTGGTCTACAGAACAAGTTCTAGGACAGCCAGGGCTACCCAGAGAAACCCTGTCTCAAAAACAAACAAACAAACTACTTGGATGGCCCCAGGTAATCAGAGAGAACTTCTAACTCTTCCCAAATGGGAGGACTGTGTTATGCCACCTTCTATGAATGTTATTTTGCTAATAGAATGAGGAGTTTTCTGGAAGATAGACTCTTCATGCCCCAGCCTTAGACCCAATAAGGGACAAGACTACTTTCCAGACTAGAGACATTAAAACTCACAGCCATATTTATTACCTTAAGAATTTACCACTGTCAAATGCAATTCTCATATTTATTTATATATATTTGAGACAGGGTCACAAGTGGTCTTGAACTCAGTATGTAGCCTAGGATTACCTTGAACTCCCAATCCTCCTATGTCTCCCTCCCAAGTTCGAGGATTATAGGCATGTACCGCTATACCCATTCAGTATCTATCTTTTCCTAAAGTCTGTTTAAAAGGGTTATTGCTATAACTTGTGAGTATGCACATCTGACTGCCGATGCCCTAGGATAGCTGGTGCATCAGATCCCCTTGTACTGGAGTTACAAGTAGTTGTGAGCCATCCGACGGGCCTGCGGGGAATCTAATTCAAGTCCTCTGCAAGAACAGTAAGTGTTCTTAACTGCCGAGCTATCTCTCCAGCCCTCAATGTCTGTTTGTAATTTGTCCTTAGCCAAAGGTCCATCTAGTTTCATCTACAAAATGATTTCATCATTTTGGGCTATTTTTTCAAGACAGGGTTTCTCTGTGTAGCTTTGGCTGTCCTGAAACTCACTATGCAGAACAGGCTGGCCTCGAACCCACAAAGATCCACCTGCCTCTGCCTCTCAAGTGCTGGGATTAAAGACATGTGCCATCACTGTCTGGCTCATCTCCAGACTTAACAAAACTCACAAGAAAAAAAAAATCATGTAAATAGTTTTATGGCTCTAGCAGGCCCGGAAACTCACCACATCCTCCAACAGAGACCTGTACCACCACACTGGGCAGCAGGTAAACATTTTTTTTTAAACTTAAGAGAAAAAGACATCTGCCTTTAGAGAAGTTTTAGAAAGTTTCTGCCTAAGTTAGATGTTACACACGCTTTCTAAATTAAATGAACTGGTAAGACAAAATAGGCTCACGAGCGCTTGGGGCGAGCAGTGATCTGTTAGCAGCAGCTTGGACAGTAGGCAACTTGGAAGAAATGAACCTGAGGACCCAGGCTCCAATTAAAGAAGCGCCCATAAACATTTGCTTTGCCTCAAATACATAGAGAAAGCAATCAGACTCATAACACGCCCAAACTTCTAAATGAGAACCACATTAAGATCATAAGAATGTGGGATTAGGGGGCTGGTGAGATGGCTCAGCAGTTAAGAGCACTGACTGCTCTTCTGAAGGTCCTGAGTTCAAATCCCAGCAACCACATGGTGGCTCACAACCATCCGTAATGAGATCTGACGCCCTCTTCTGGTGTGTTTGAAGACAGTTACAGTATACTTACATATAACAATAAATAAATCTTTGGGCCAGAGCAAGTTTGGCCAGAGTGAGTAGGCTGGAGTGAACAGAGGTCCTGAGTTCAATTCCCAGCAACCACATGATGGCTCACAACCATCTGTACATCTACAGTGTACTCATATACATAAAAAATAAATTAATCTTTAAAAAATATAAAAGGATGTGGAATTGCTTGTCCCAGAAGGAGAAAAGGAGAAAGGAGAAAGACAGGAAATGCTTAGACCAGAAGCCTTCTTGGAAGTTCACAGGGAGATTTCTACTCCTGGACTTGGCTCAAAATCCCAGAGAGGGAGTTTAGCACAAACCTGGTTCCTGGGGTCCTGGTTCCAGCTGTGTGTGAAAGGTAAGAACTGCTCAGTCCACAGTTCTGTGCACAGAGGCTCTCGAGTTCTAGCAAATCTGGCTGGTCCAGCTAAAACCATCTGATAAATATCAAAGACACCTAAACAGCCACCTGGCAGTCGAAGACTGCTACCAAAGAAAGACCAACATTCCTAAAGGTGAAACTGGTGTACTGCTAAAGGCCGGGGGAGAAACACCAGCAAAGATGATCATGTTTTAGAAGTATGCTTCCTACTGGCTAGGAGAAACAGCGGATGAAAGAAAAAGTCCTTTGTTTGTGACCCCCATTAATCTTACAGTGTCCCTGACAGTCACAATCACCCAACTACACTGTCAGTCCACACCCAACCACAAAGCCACCCAGAGTCATAAAGGCTGTGAACCAGAAAACTGCAGCTTCTCACATAGTCAGGTGCCCTCTAACATACTCAGCCCCATCACGGTGAGATGCTCTCTCTCTTTGGAACAGCCATACACACACACACACACACTCTCACGGTGAGATGCTCTCTCTCTTTGAAACAGACACACACACACACACACACACACACACACACACACACACACACCCCTCTACTCACCTGATTGCCAAACACAGCCACCGAGCAGGCTGTCGAAACCTCATCAGCTCCAAACCAGACCGAAGCAATCCGCGAGGGCATGCCCAGGATGAAGACCTGCGCCACAGAGCAGATGACCTGACCCACCATTGTGACCGGGAAGAGGTGAGGCTCTAGGCTGCCCAGCTTCACCCAAGCTCCCAGGCAATTGAGCGCTGAGCCGGTGATAGCGATGGTTCGAAGACCAAATTTCTCCAGCATCCAGGCCACGGGCAAGAGCAGAGGAATGTAGGTCAGCATGTAGCACATGGACAGCCAGTCGATGGCAAAGGCGCTGACACCATAGAAGTTCATGAAGATGTTATTGATGGAGCCGTACTGGATCCACTGGAAGGCATTGCACAAGGAGTAGCAACTGAACACCAGGACCACGACCCAACGGCGCTTGCTCACCTTGATCACGCTGTCTTCTCTAACCGAGCTACTGTGATGGGTCAAAGCGCTGGGTTGAGCCAAAGTACTAGGGGCTGCTGAATTGCTGGGACGGACAGAGACGCTGGGGTCGATGGAGACACTAGGATGGATGGAGACACTGGGGTGGATGGAGCCGCTGGGCTGGGTGGAGTAGCTGGTGTCCGTCTGGAATTCGGACTCTGGTGCAGGTCTGTCATTGTTCTCCTGGTTGAGACTTTCATTCACCATGACCACAGCGAGCTCCTGAATCCCAGGCACGTACTGACTCCTACAGTCTTATGGGCCAGCAGCCTTTTGCCTGTCCCCCTAGATCTGAGGGAACTTGTCCAGGAGCGCACCTCTGTTGGCGGAGAAATCGAGATATCAGGATTCCTACGCTCGCTCCCAAACTCCTCTCACTGGTCCTTGGGAATCTTTGTTCCCTCCCTCGCAAACTGTTGTCTCCAAGTCCGCAGACGCCTTGCCACGCGCTCCAGGCTGGTCGGATGAATCCTTGACAGTGAAAAAGTTTGGTTCCCGACCTGAGAACTGCGGCAGGGCAAGCTCAGTTTGCTCCCGGGCAGGCTGGGGCCTCGCCCCCTCGGAGCACGTGACCGCTCCGCCCCCCCGGCCTGCCCGGCTCCCCACGCCCCGCAACCCCTCCCACCCAGGATCCCCTGCCTCCTTGAGCAGGGCTCGCAGGGCACCGCTCTTGTTTCGCCATAGGTTGGGGTACATTCCTCTCCGACGTCCCCGGTGCCATGGAAACCGCCCGGTTAGCCCCCACCCCTACCTTTCCCTAAATTCATTTGTCCCCCTACTCCCAGAGGACTTCGCTGGATGATTCCTGACGTCCTTCCGAGGTCAGAGTCTTCTCGGGGCCAGAGCGCGTGCACCGAAGGCCCGGAGTCCACAAAATGCTCAGGGGGCATCCGAGACAGATTCCTGACTTTCTCCCTTTTGCTGGACTCCCTGCTGGTGGCTGTGCTCTCCAGGTGACAGTTCGGCGCGCCTGGTGAAAGGGAAGCTTGCTTTTCTCAGAGACCTCCCCGCCGACAAAGTCTTATTTTGGTGAACTCCTATATGAACTTGTTTAGTCTTTGACGGGTCCCTGAGGTCTCCCACTAGGGAATCCCGCGAGCCTAGCACTGCCTGGAGGGGAAGCTGTGAAACCAAGTCTCTGCGCTTGCTTTGGGAGTTGGACTACGAAGTGATTCTGGCAGTCTTGTAGCCCTCCGCTGCCACCTACCGATCCCCTGAGAATCACCTCCTAGCAGCCTGGAACTAAGGCTTGCTGGGCCAGAATACTGGCTTGCTTGTGCTGATCTCCACAACTCCATAGGTCCACAGTGATAAAGAACCCAAAATTTAGGTTGGATTCCGGTTTAGCGACTTAGGCGTGTAACTATCGGTCACTGAACACGGCTTCTGAGCCCCAGTTTCTTTTGTAAAATGTAGATGGTGAAATAATGACCCTTAGAAAAATCCCTGGCTGATACTTCGTTCAGCAAATGTTGCCTATCCTGGCAAAAGGCTAGCATTTGTTGCACAGGGTAAACGTGCTTAATGCATTACCCCATGCATGGGCATGCCGGGAATTCTATGACGTAGCTACTATTGCTTGCCCTGTGTATGAGTCTGTCTGTGTGGATGTGTATGGTGTATGTGCATGCACTCAAGGCTTTGAAAACATCTGAGCTATAAACCCTCGGCAGTCTTGCCTCATGTTATAGACAAGAAAACAAGACTTTTAGAACTCAGTTAACTAAGGTCCCAGCTGGCCTGAAAAGCCATACTTCCCATCATCCAAGCTACCACACAGCTACACAAGGGCAGTCTGAGCTGCAGCCTGGGTGGCTCCTGGAAACCGAGTCTGGTTTTGCTTTGTTTTTGTTTTTTGTCTGTTTGGGTTTTGTTTGTTTTTTGTTTTGTTTTGTTTTGAGACAAGGTTGCTCAGGATAACCTTGAACTCCACGACGTCCTCTTGATCCTAAATGTTGGGTTTACAGGTGTATAGCACCATGCCCGCCCCCCTGCCAAGCTTGTTTAAAGGGAGGATTCCCGGATCTCCAGGCTCAGTCCAGACCTCCTGAATTAGAAGCTGCATTTTAAGAGAGTCTCCAGGTGATTCACGTGTGTCGTCAGCACGTTGAGTCTTGAGGGACACTGCTTCCTTGTCTTCCCCAAGCCCCACCCCCCCCTTTTAAAACTCTGTAGTGGTGCTCACAACTTGAGTTTGCACATTAGAATCAAGGATGGGAACCCTGTCTCAAAAAAAAAAAAAAAAAAAAAGAATCAAGGATGGGTGGTGGCAAAGAGAGATAGTTCAGGGTTTAAGGGGTCTTGCTGCTTTCTCAGGGGAGCTGGGTTCAGTTCCCGGCCCTCACACTGAGTGTCTCACAAGCACCTGTAACATGAGGGAATCCTTCCAGTCTCACGCACCTGCTGACGTGAACATAGATGCAGACATAGATGTAAACAATAATATCAACAATAATAATCTTTAAAAAAAATAGAATCAGCCAGGCGGTGGTGGCGCACGCCTTTAATCCCAGCACTTGGGAGGCAGAGGCAGGCGGATTTCTGAGTTCGAGGCCAGCCTGGTCTACAGAGTGAGTTCCAGGACAGCCAGGGCTACACAGAGAAACCCTGTCTCGAAAAACAAGAAAAAAAAAAATAGAATCAATCTGAGTGGATGGTGTTGTAGGGCATCCACAAAACAGGGTGGCTCTCACACAGATTTAAGCTATAGAAAGTCTATATTAGCAGTGTTTGGGATTCCAGCATAGCACCAAGACTTTTTAAGGGAAAAAAAGCCGTTTTTGTTTGTTTGTTTGTTTTTTAAGTTGGCACATCTTAATTAGCAAGAACAGTTAGAAGCAGAACTACAAAAGCCAAAAAGCAAGGTTAGTGCATTTAGAGACTTTCCCAGAGCTGTGGATTAGGTCCTTGTTTTCATTTTGGTAGATGTTCTGAGTGTTACGGCCTGAATGATAGTCCATCATGGAGTCAGGTGTGCTAAGGTCTGTGGACCTATTACAGGTAGGAGACCAGTAACATTCTAAATGTCCATTGCATCTAAGGATAGCTGGGAGCCACCTAAGGCCCAGTCCTAACATATGTGTCTCAAGGGAGATTTGTTACTGGTTCCCAGCAGAGAAGACTAGTCTTGCTAACTCTCCTGGGTGAGTAGAATGCTTTCCGGGAGCACACATCTTCTGGTAGAAATTACAGAGGCTTTCATTCTATTGTGGGATATTTGTAGAGAGAGCTCATAGCCATTGAAGAGTTTCCATACTCATCCAATACCCCACGACCTTCCAGTCCTTCCCATGTTCCCCTCTTCCAGGGAGTACACAACATCTGCTTTCTTAAAGACCTTCTGAACCTTTAGATGGTCATGCTCCCTCCCCAAACTCTTAGACTACATTTGGTTTGTGTTCTTGTTATTGTTTTTAGACAGGGTCTTATGGTAGCCCACATTGGCCTCCAACTCTTTATGCCCCCTGCCTTTCACCTCCCAAGTGCTGGGCTTGTAAAGTGTGGACCACCACACCTGCTTTATCTAGTGCTGGGGCTCAAACCCAGGGCCCGTGCATGCTGAGCAGGCACTGTAGCAACTGAGTCACAGTGCCAGCCCTTACAGTATATTCTCTATTTGATAGGGAAACTGAGACTGTGTGTGTGTGTGTGTGTGTGTGTGTGTGAGTGTGTGCACATGGGTACTCTGGTTCCTGCATCTGGGCATGTTTATGTGTGTGTGCATGTGAGTGTGTGCGCATGTGTATGTGTGTGACTTGTTCTTCAGACTTCCATAATTAGGATCAGAACAAACAACCACAAGGCAGGGTCCTGCTCCCTATGGCTTTTCCCCTACACTCAGGGCAGTGCTGTCGTCTAGTGGCAAATTCCAGGCTCTAAATTGAGATTCAAGCAAGATTTGAGCCTGTTTTTGTTGTGGAATGGGAGTGGGTCTGGTTTGCTGTGAGCTCTGGACTGGGTCTACTTAGGTTAGAAATTCTGTTCTTTGGGATCTTGTAAAGGGACTTAATTTTTATACATCTGTCAAATGAGTATTAAACACTCCTGATTCAGTGATGCATGGTGGTGCATGCCTTTAATCCAAGTGCAGAGGCAGGCAAATCTTTTAGTTTGAGGCCAGCCTACTAAGAGAGAGAGTTGCAGGACAGCCAGGATTATTCAGAGAAGTCATGTCTCAAAAGGCAGACAAAAACAAAAACAAACAAACAAAAAAGATTCAGGCTATGACTATTAGAATGGTGAGTATTCCTGGTTGCCTTCCACTAGGGTGCAGACAGGTCTATCCATGGATGTTACATAGAGAGGGTCTTCATTCATTATTCATCCACCATTAAGACATGCATTGAGTAGCTTCCTATATGTTCTCTTTACCTATGTGCCCCATCTACAGGTTTCTGTAGGCACACCTTGAAGAAAATGGGCCTACACATCTTAGAGATTTCTTTTTTTGATAGAGGGCTCTCCAGAGAATGGAAGGCTCTCAGACTGTGAACTCCAGCTTTCCTGGCCCACTGTATGATAATAGCAAAGTTTGCCCCCTAGTGGTTAAGAGCAGCTTGACACATAAATTGAAGTGAAAAAATGTCCGCCCTCCCACCTTCAGTTGAGCAAGGATACTCACCATTCTAATAGTCATAGCCTGAATCTTTTTTGTTTGTTTGTTTTTGTTTTTGTCTGCCTTTTGAGACATGACTTCTCTTATGGGAGACATGGAATTTGTTGAGGGCACGGGAAGGCTTTATTTCCAACAAGATGAGTAGAGGCCCCAGAATATTCTGCTAGTTCTTCAAATTTGTAATGCTTTTCTTGAGTCATTTACGAATAACTTAGATGTGTACCGTTGTCTGCTCACCAAGAGTCTGTTAGCTTTATCTCCCCATACTTCTCACACATTCTAGCCAAGAACTCATGTCCACTTTTGTCTGCTCTGCAGCATTTAGTGAGATAAACTAGAATACTGAACATGTGCTCAAGTCTGTAGACTCAGCATGGGAGTTCGGAAAATTGGTGACAAAGAGATCTAATATGTCAGAGAGATTTAAAAACAACTGGTTTCATCAGAACTGTTCAAAAGGTAGGTCTGGTGCTGAAGAGATGGTTAGTGGTTAATAAGAACACATACTTCTCTTTCAAGTGGGCTCACATCTGCTTCCCAGTGCTACTCAGACTGGGCAGCTCACAAGCCTCCAACTCCAGGGGATCTGATGCTCTCGTCTAGCCTCTATGGGCAGCAGACACACAAGTGGCCCATGGACATATGTACATACAGGCAAAATATGTAGACATTAAAAAATAAACGTTAAGATAAAGCAAATTTAAAAAAAAAAGAATAAAGAATGTTGGCTGTGGAGAGCTCTTGGGGCCGCTTCTAGAAATTTGGCAGGAATTTGACATTGGGCCAGGACATGGAAGTAGGGCTCAAGATCTTCATAATAAACCTGCTTCAGCCTCAGCGCTGGCTGCAGTCCTGCTACAGTGTCATCTAATTGTCCCTTTTTCTTTTCAATCCTCATCTCCTCCCTTGAGCTCCTGTTTGGCTGACTGAGCTGACGTGGTCATTTGATCAACAAATTTATTGAGGAGAAGGAATAAGGAAGCAAGCATGTGTGTGTGTGTGTGTGTGTGTGTGTGTGTGTGTGTGTAAGATGAGAATGGGGCACATAGAGTTAAACTATTTTACATAACCCAGAAAAGATCGGGAAGTATCAGCTTTCCCCTGTGACTTGGAGCTCCATGGTAAATACCAAAAGGATCATCTGAGGTTAAAGGGATCCCCTCAGGAGAGCCAGAAAGGAGGGTCCAGCAACCGATGTTTTTGATGTGAGTATCTGATTCCTTAGACAAAGTAGAACTTTCATTTTAGAGAAACAAAAATGTCCACCACCAAACATAAAGTTGAGTCAGGGCTGGGGAAGTGGCTGTGTTGGCAAAGGGTTTGCTGGGTGAACATGAGAATGTGAATGAGATTTTTGTTGTTTTTTATTTGTTTTGTGTTTGCTATTTATTTATTTGTTTATTTATTTATTGAGACAGTTTCTTTGTGCAGCTCTGGCTGTCCTAGAACTCCCTCTGTAGACCAGGCTGGCCTCAAACTCATAGGGATCTACCTGCTTCTGCCTCTCAAGTGCTGGGATTAAAGGTGTACGCTGTCACTGCTGTTGAGGATGTGAATTTGGATCACCTGAACAGGAGTGAAAACCTGGGCATGAGGAGTGTTGAAAAGGCGGAGACAGGTGTATTCCTGGGGCTTGATGGTTAGCTGGCCTTCAGGTTCAGTGAAAGACTCAGTATTAAAAAAATAAGGTGGAAAGTAATTGAGGAAGACTCCCAACATCAATCTCTGACCTTCCCCCCCCCCACACACACACACCACATACACACCTATGCATACATGTATGCATACACATAAACATGTTCAGATAGATAGGTAGGTAGGTAGGTAGGTAGGTAGGTTAAGTGGAATCAAATTTAATAGAGCTGTTTCTCAAAGACCCCTAGGTGGTATTTAGGGTGTGGTCAGCTCTGGTTTGACAATGTTAGTGCTAAAATAGATGCCTGACACTCCTAACCCTGGGCCTCCGTGGAGGAGAATGCCTGCTCAGCTAAGCTGCATTCATCCAACCATGCATCCCAGGCTCGGCAATGCTGCTGTGGAGTGAGAGGCTCTCTTGCCTATTGCCCGCTCCCGAATCTTGTTTAACTCATTTCTGACCTTTTCGTGTCTACTGTCTTTCACACTTATAACTTCTTTAGGGTTTTATCTCTTCCACTTACAACTCAGTTCCCTTTCCTCCATCTCCTGGAGCATGCCAAGGTCCTCCTGTCCGGAATCCCGCGGGTGAATAGCTGTGCCAGCCCCAGAGAAGCCTGGTGCCTAAGAATGGCCCAGAGCTCTCCTCCAATCACCATCAAGGCTCCCTGCCGATCTCCTCCTCTCCTTTCCCACTGCCACCATCTTGGTTTGGCCTCTCACCCTCTCTCACTGTCCTCCATCCAGCTTACCACCAGACGGCTTGATGGGATTTTCTTAGACTTTTTCAGGTCACTTCCCAGCCTCATATTTTCCAGTGTCCATTTGCAGCAATCCTCGGTCTACCACACAAAGCCTCTGTGACATCCTTTGGGACACATTGCCCACCCACTGCCCACTCCCCTTTTTCGCATAAGATGTGTAGAACCACCTGCAGCTCCCACCAGCATTGTGGACCCAGCGTGCCTTGCATGCACCATCTTTCAGGGCAGGGCAAGAGTTGCCCCATGAGGAAGCCTTCCCTCATCCATACCCTGGTGTGATTTAGAGGGTCGGACCCACCCTCCATGTGCACCTCAATGGTGGTCCCTGTCACATCCTCTCATTCACTTCAAGTCATCCATCTTTGAGTCCTTCAAGTTTCTGGATCACATCCTCGTCATCTTCAGACTCGGCTCCATGTCTGGCCCCCATGAGGATGAGGAACTGATTTCTTGCCTAGATTCTTAGAGGAGTCCCAAGGTTTAATGTAGGTTAAATGTTACTTAATGAATAGAAAAATCAAAAAATGTTTCTTCAAGGAATGAGACTAACCAAAACACACAAGCCAATGAGTAAGGAGGTTTTGTTTTGCATAATCTGTAGAAGCCCCAGAGCCAAGAGGCCCTCTTTGCATAACAGAATAGAGAAACTGTACGCAGAGAGATTTGCTGATGGCCAGGGCAACAGTAAAAAGACGTGTGGGGTAGCAAGGCAGACTGGTGCTCACTGGGTAGGGCTCTGTGGTATTGGAGCCCATTGTGTTGGAGAGAATACATACAGAATGCTCAGGTTCTGCTCTGATGTGTATGGAGATGAAACCTGGGCCCAGAAAACCGAGAGATGTTCATTCATTAATTCATTCATTCATTCCTAGCCTCCCACAAGTCAGACCCTGGGTATAGAGAAAAGAAACTAACAAAAATGGGGTTCTTGCCCTCCAAGTAGCCACACAATAGTAGTGGGACAGATTGTCTCAGGGTACCACATTGAATGCCATGGGAGAGGGCCTTGCTGGGTCATAGGCTGGTAAAGCTAGGACTCAGGAAGAGATGTTCCATAGGGTCCTGACAGGTAAGACATAAAAGCCTTGGTAGTAGGTGTTGAGGATCCATAGAGCAAAACAGATGTGTCCCCTCCCTGCCTTCCTGGAGCTTGTAGTCATGGTGACAGGGTAGCTGCCAATCAAGTATGCATGTATGCTCATAAGGTTAAAAAAAAGAGTAAAAGATCTGAGGATCATACCTAATAGTTTGTAAAAATGAGCTAGAGATCTTAAGAGTGGAATTCGAGAAATTGAGGGTGTAGTCAGAGAGGACAAATGAGCAGGGACCCTGAGCTAGGAGGGAGAGTTTGTTTTGGTTTTTGAAATTGAACCTCTGCTAGCATAGCAGGAAGAGAGGGAAGGTCAGAAGTAAGAGACAGAGGTGGGTGGAAAGGAGAAGATGGGAAGAGAGAGGAGACAGGAAGGGGAAAGAGAAGGAAGGGAGAGAGGAAAGAGGGAGTGTGTGTGTGTGTGTGTGTGTGTGTGTGTGTCTGTCTGTCTATGTGGGAGCTGGATCCTAAGATCAAAAAGGAAGCACTGGGAGGTTTAAGCAGATTATGGAGTCAATTCCGATGCTGGGAGAGGTAGCTCTGGTTGCTATGGAGAGAACCCAGCCAGTGATGACAGAGACACCTCACAGGAGGATCCTGTGGTTACCACCCAGGTGAGAATGAGATTCGTGAGCTGAACAGAGCTGGCAGGATGGGGAGATGTAGGCAGGTGGCAGAGAGAGGAGGCTGGAGTTGAACTATGGGGTATGGATGGTGAGGCTAGAGTCAGGATAATGTCCTGATTGGGATTTCAGGGGACCTGCTGTGAGTACACCGTCACTGTCTTCAGACATACCAGAAGAGGGCATCAGATCCCATTACAGATGGTTGTGAGTCACCATGTGGTTGCTGGGAATTGAACTCAGGACCTCTGGAAGAGCAGTCAGGGCTCTTAACCGCTGAGCCATCTCTCCAGCCCCCAAGGCAACTCTTATAATGACAACATTGAATTGAGGCTGACTTAGAGGTCCAGATGTTCCGTCCATTATTATCAAGGTGCGATATGGGCAGCATCCAGGCAGGCATGGTGCAGGAGGAGCTGAGAGTTTTACATCTTGATCAGAAGGCAGCAAGGAGGAAATGTCTTACCTCAGGTGACCAGGAAAGGGTCTCTACTGCATTGGGTGGAGCTTGAGCAAAGGCCTTCAGAGCCCACCCCCACAGTGACACACTTCTTCCAACAAGGCCACACCCATCCCAACAAAGACACAGCTCCTAATAGTGTCATTCCCTGTGGGCCAAGCATTCAAACACATGAGTCTACCTTGGTCATACCTATTCAAACAACTACAGGTGGTGAGATTGATAACTTCAATTCAGAAATGTTGCATTGTGGGAAGAGGGATAATGCAAGTATCTGTGGATGACTGCTTGCTTCTGTTCCTTACCACCCAACCACTATCTCAGCCACTACCAGATGGAGGGAAAAAAAAGATCTGGGCAATAGCACATGCCTTTAATCCCAGCACTCAGAAGGCAGAGGCAGGCGGATCTCTGAGTTCAAGGCCAGTCTGGTTTACAGAGTGAGCTCCAGGACAGCCAGGGCTACACAGAGAGATCCTGTCTGGAGTGGCAGGGGGATGTGTATATATGTATGTACATGTGTATGTAGCTTTTGAGACAGGGTCTCATGTACACCAGGCAGACTCCAGGTCACTGTAATTGACCTTGAACCCCTGATCTACCTCTACCTCCCCAGTGCTGAGATGATAGACATGTGGGACCATGCCAACCTCCAGAGAATCTACTTTAAATTCAGAATGTGAATTTCCATGAGAGCCTAGTAGCCAAATGGTATGAAAATCAATGAGTCCTGAGTCGCTTCTCTTCTTTCCCTGCTGGAACCATGCCTCAAGTAGCCACCAAATAAAGCCATCTGTGCTGTCCAATGCCTGGCAAGCCTGTGGGGTCATGCACATTCACTCTGGACAGCTCCCTCCTTCTCAGCCCCCTTTCTTCATAAGGACCATTCCTGTGACCAGAGTGTGACCTGGAAGCACCCCTACATTTGAGCTGCTTCACCTTCAGTCTCCCTTCACAGTGGTCTGAGTGATTATGCAGATGACCCTAGAATCTGGCGTGGCTACACCCATTTTCATTGTTTTCTTTTCTTTTCTTTTCTTTCCTTTTAAGATCTGACAGTTTTTTCTTTCTGGTCTTACTTGACTTTTTTCTTGCTCTTTGTTAAAAAAAATTTAAATTACATATGGGTGTTTTCGCCTGCATGTATATCTGTGCACCACATGTGTGCAGTGCCCCTTGAGGTCAGAAGAGGGTGTTGCATTCCCTAGGACAAAGAACTGGAGTGAGTGTCAGCTGCCTACCCTGTGGGAGTTCAGGGTTAAATCCACGCCCTCAGGAGGAGCCTCAAGTGCTCTTCTTTGCTGAGCCATCTCTCCAGCTGCCTCCTTCCTCTCTGAGATGGGGTCTCAGTATGTGGCCCTAGCTGGCCTGAACTCACTATTGCAGAACAGGCTGCCTTCAGACTCACAGAGATCCACCAGTCTCTGCTTCCTGAGTGATGGGATTAAAGGGAAGGTCCAGCTAACCACGTGTTTTTATTGCTGGAAACATTTGCATTTTACTTTAATAAACACCTAAAATTTATGAAGTAATGAAGTTCTAAGAATAGGGTTTTAGGCATCAGGTGAGGTATATAAGAGATTGTTTTTAGGAAAGACAATCTTTTAGTACGCATGTGCCTCTGAATGCGTGTGTGTGTGTGTGTGTGTGTGTGTGTGTGTGTGTGCACTCCTGTTCCGTGTATCACCAGCCCTCCCTCTAAGGTCTGATCATTTGGTCATTGGACACTTGACCCAGACACTTTAGCACAAGAACAATTTGTCAAAGGGGCGCTTTAACATATTAATGCATTATTTAAAAACCTATTAAGCTTCCAAGTTTTAATAATTTATTTTCAAGCAATATATACATCAGATAGCCTCCGCCTGCTCCTTCCTTCACTGTGCCCCCATCCGTGTTCCCCCATGCCCAGCATTGGTGGCTTGTGCTGACAAGCTGACTTGGTCCCAAGCCATTGACCCTGCTTCATGTCAACTGACTTCTTCTGTGGCCTGCCTCACCCCACTGTACTGGCCACAAAGCTTCTAATGGGATCTCATTTCAGTGCTGTGTGTCCCCAGCTGTGGTCCTGCTCTGTTGGGGTCCATGACTGCTTTGGGAGTCTGGAATCCTACTGCCAAATTTGATGAGTTCATATTTGTTTTATAAAGAAAGTAAGGGGTCTATAGTTTATAAGAAATCTTTAGAGCAGTCCAGTGACCCCCAAGTGTAAGAAATCACTGGTTTAGATGGCTTATCTACGTATTTCAAGTATAAAAAAATCTACCAAGGGGCACATCATTTGGTATCTGTTGTTACTATCAATAATACCATGTTTATTTTGTCACTATGGCAACCAATTTATGTAGTTGCATTAGTCAGGGTTTTCTCTAGAGGAACAGAACTGATAGAATGAATCTATCTATCTATATATAGAGAAAGGGGATTTATTAGAGTGGTTTATAGACTGTGGTTCTGCTAGTCTGACAAAGACTGTCTACCAGTAAAAAGTCCCAAGAATCCAGTAGCTGTTTATTCCCAAGTTCACATATTAAGACATCAAAATATAAGACATTTTACAAACTTAAGAAGTTCCACAGCCTTAAAAATTCAAACTCTTTAAATGTTGTCTCTTTAAAAATATCCAGTCTCCGGACAATGTTGACACATTCCTTTAATCCTCATATTTGAGAGGCAGAGGCAGGAGAATCTCTGTGAGTTAAAGGCAGCCTAGTCTACAGAGAAAGTTCTAGGACATTCAGGGCAACACAAAGAAAAAAAAATTCAGTGTCTTTTAAAATCCAAATCCTCTGTAAAACCCCAAAATATCTTTTTTTATTATTCCTTCTTTGGTTTTTCAGTTTAGAATTTCTATGTAGGCTTATCTATCCTGGAACTGGCTTTGTAGATCAGGCTGGTCCTGAACTCACAGAGATCCACCAGCCTCTGCTTCCTGGGTGCCACCATACCCAGTCAAAATCTCTTTTTTAAAAGTTTGTCTCTTAGTTGTGGGCTCCTGTAAAATCAAAAGCAAATTAAATGCTTTCTTACCAGGGTATGATCACAATCTGAACAAAGCAAATCAAACACCAACAGTGTAAATAACTCAAGTGTCCAATATCTAGGATTCACTTACAGTCTTCTAACTCTCTGAAGGGCCTGGGTCACTTCTCTGGCTCTGCTGCATGCACAGCTTGTCTTCTAGGCTCCAGCTGTCTCCAGTTCACCACTGCTGCTGTCCTTGGTGGTCATCCCAGGGCACTGGCATCTCCAAAATACCGGAATCTTCTGCAACTGGGCTGCACTTTCACCAATAGCCTCTCCTAGGCCTTCTTTATGGTGCCAGGCCTCACGTCTCTGCATGACCCCTTCAACCCTGCACCTTCACTAGTGGCCTTTCCTAACCTCTCACGGCGCTGAGCCTCAGCTGTTGTCTATGACCACTTCATGTCTTTAAAACCAGTACCACCTGGGTGACTCTTACACTACCGAATTTGGCTGTCTACTCAAGGCACAACCTTGGCCACCTCTGGTACACAGCTTCTGTGTGCTGACTTTCAGGATACCCCTTTCCCAGAAGATTCCACCTTAGTAGTACTGATCTATTCTTTTTTCTTTCAAAATGTATTTATTTTATGTATGTGAATACACTATCTTTAGACACACCAGAAGAGGACTTCAGATTCCATTACAGATGGTTGTGAGCTATTATGTGGGAATTGAACTCAGGACCTCTGGAAGAGCAGTGAGTGCTCTTAACCGCTGGGCCATCTCTCTGCTAGTTTCACAGCTCCAGTTAACCAACATCAGTTGTCCCAGTTTTCATTTCAGTGGTGCTGGTTTTTGTAATTACAGTTGACCCTTTAGGCCCAGCTGACCAGCACAGAATCTTAATTCAAAATAGCAAATATGCAGCTGGGCGGGGGGAGTGATGGCTCATGCCTTTAATCCCAGCACTCTTGGGAGGCAGAGGCAGGTAGATCTGTGAGTTTGAGGCCAATCTGGTCTACAAAGCCAGTTCCAGGACAGCCAAGGCTACACGGAGAAACCTTGTCGGATATCCATCAGCCCTGTAAAAGCTTTAAGTAATTCTCAAACTTTCTTCCAAACGTTTATAACCCAGGTCGCCACTGTCTGCATTTCTCTCAACTCTTCTCTTCCAGGTTCCCATGGAATCGTTCACCAAGTTTTGAATAATCTTGTTTTTTTGTTTTGTGTTTTTTACACCCAAAGCTCCAAAGCCTTTCCACAGTTCTTCCAAAAACATGGTCATGTCTGTCATGTTATGCCCCATGATTCAGGTACCAATTTCTGTCCTAATTCCGGGTTACTGTTGTTGTGATTAAACACAATGACCAAAAGCAACAAACGTGGAGTTTATTTGACTTACACTTCTGCAGCTTTGTTCATCACTGAGGGAAGTCAGGGCAGGAATGCAAGCCGGGCTGGTCGAGGAGGTAGGAGCTGATGTAGTGGCTGCTTTCTGGCTTGCTCAGCCTGCTTTCTTATAGAACCCAGGACCACCTGCCTCAGGATGGCACCACCCACCATGGGCTATGCCCTCTTCCTTCAACCACTAATTAAGAAAATACCCTACAGGCTTGCCTGCTTGTAGGCATTTTCCTGAGGTTTCTTCCTCTCAGATGATGATAGCTTGAGTCAAGTTGACGTAAAACTAGCCAACATGGGTTTTACAATATGAATTATGTATGTTAGACGTAAATTTTGAGGGCTAGACCAAGAAGCCACTGGGTTAATTTTGGCCAGAATGAGGCTTACATTTACTGAGAGGGTTGTTTTTCTAAAGAGTGACCCGTTATCTTCCTTCTATTCACGACAAAATGCTGAGGCCCATGTCTGAAGGGGAACAGAACACCAGGTGTCATGGACCTGGATAAAGAGAGAAGATCCAGAAGGAACTGTGTGCAGGGAGAGGAAATGGGGAAGTGCTTCTGTTCATCTGCCCATTGATCACACTCAAGTCCGGATTTCAGTTGAGACTGAAATCACTAGGCAGTCACACATTTCAGATTGAAGTGACTCCTCACTGCCATAAAGGTCAACATCCAGTGTGCTGACACAGCTCCCCTCCCCCACCGACTCTTCAGTCATCCTGTCTGAATGACTGTGCCGACACAAACGGGCCTCAGCAGGTGAATCCAACTGACAGAAGTGGGGCACCGGGCAGCCTGTCAGAGCAGAAACACTGGGCACAGGGGTTTTCTCTGCTCTGTGACCAGAGAGCTAGCTGGTGCTTGATGACTGGCGCCCAGCACCACAGTACAGAAAGCAGAGGACTTGCCCTAGACGAGGTATGGGATGAACTTTGACCCTCACATCAAATGTCTTCAGAGGTGATATGTGGAGGCCAGGAGGAACCCCCAAACTATAGAGAGCTCCCTGTCAGTCATTTATGAATCCCTTTATATTGAGCTTTGGGGGTGCCCAGAGAGGCGGCAGCTTACATCCAGAGGTCACAGCTGTGCACTCCACTCCTGGCAGAGCGAGGAAGGTGTGAAAGTCCTGGCTGGAACTTCAAAGGTCAGCTCAGCCGGAAACGGGACCAAAAATTGGTGTGTGCAGTTCTCCATCTTATCGCAAGGTGGCAGCACCACCCAGACCTGCTGTCCCGGCGGCTCTGTCTAGAATGTGGGGCTAGAGAACCTTCCTTAGCGGTTTTCAAGCCTGTTCTGGAAGGTCCCAGCTTTGGGGGCAGCGCAGGCCAGCCTGAGTGCTGTGTCCGCACTTAACATGGGCAAACCAGCTAGTGTCTTTTGAGGCTGTTTCTGTATCTAAGATGAGGGTTACAACAGTTTCTGAAAACATCACAAACAGAAAATGGGGCTGAAAAGGATGCCACCAGCAGAGTCTGCCATCCCAGGGAGCACATTTACACGTCCCCCCCTCCTTGCAGTTATTTTTACTATTTTGTCCTTCACTCCTGCCCCAAAGCTTACTTCAAACAAGCACATGAAAGCATTTTGAGGTAGGGAGAGAGAGGGCAAGACTATCATGACTCTGGAATTGTAAGGCCAAATAGACCCTTCCCTCTACAGGCTGCCTTGATCATTATGTCTCATAACAGCAATAGAAAAGTCACTAGTACAGGGAAGGAATTGGGACAGAGGGACTAGGACAGTGAAGGACAGCAGAGTCCCAGAGTCTCCTGCAAGGGTACACCTTCAGCGACCTAAGGAGGTTCTCTTGACTCTTGTATTTGGTTCCGGACCAAGGACAAGGGACTGAGGTGCATATTTTGCATAGCAAAGGAGACCTGGCCTCCAGAGCCTCCCAGCATCCCTCAGTCTCTACCTGGCATACGCTGCCCGCAACCTTGAACTTTTCAGCACAGGGGTGGGCTGCCCCTCCCCAAGAAGCTCTTCCCAGTATAATCCAGACATTTTATTCTCTCTTTTTTCCCTTCTCTCTTGAAATGTTGAAATGTCATTGCGAGTTGCCTCAGGCCCTCTTTCTTATCTTCGTTGAGTTTATTAATACTGTCTCCAGATTATAAAATGAGTACAGTCTTTCTGACTTTGAGGGTTTTTTAATCCGTAAATTTGATAACTCTGCCTAGAAGAGTCACGGAGTTGGAGGCATATCTGGGTTGCAGTTTTTAAGACATTGGCATTTCCGCTTGTGGTCCGGCCAAGTTTTTTTTCTGACACTTGGCACTGCAGTATTTGGCAGTTAGACATAGACATTAGCTTTTCTTTCTTTTGCCAGAGCTTCAAAAAGGTCAAAAGAAGACGGCAGCTAAGAATCATCTGTGATAGATTATTTCTCCGCCACCAGTGAAGTGGGCCAGTTCAAACCAGATTAGATTAAAGGCAGGTTTATTGGGAAACTGCTCTCAGGCAAGTTCACTGACCCCAAGGATTGAGGCCAGAGGAGTTGCCATGGTGAGGGGTACGGGAGGGTGCACAGGTACACACACAGAAGAGAAGGTGAAGAGAGAGAGAGAGACCAAAATGTCTGGATCATATAGGGAAGAGCCTCTGGGGGAAGGGCAGCCAGTCCCTGCGCTGGAAAGTTCAAGGTTGGGGGCAGGGTGTGCCAGGTAGGGACTGAGGGATGCTGGGAGAATCTGGAGGCCAGGTCTGCTTTGGTATGCAAAATGTGTGCCTCAGTTCCATGTCTCTAGTCCGAAACCAAATGCCTTGAAAAGTAAAGCTTCCACCAAATTACAGTAACATCATCCTGGAGACCAAACCTTTAATCATAAAGCTCTGGGGTTTCAAATCTCCAGCCATTATTTAAAAGCAAGCAGCTGTGTTTAGGGTAAGATGGACCAATGCGCCTGAAGCTGGAGGCTGAACTCAGCTCTCAAGTGTGCCTTCCAAGTCAGAGGTGGTTCCTGCTTAGAAGCAGCAATGGTTGTCCAGGTCTGCTAGCTTCTCTGGGGACTGGTTAGCAGAATGCCTGGCTTCTAATAGGGCATAGACATCCCAGAGCCCACTCAGGGAGCCCTGAGTGTCAGGACCCAGTGTCCCTCTCTGGGAAACCCATATACAGTCACTGTTTTTTGGTTTATGAATTTGCTGGAACAATATGTTTAGCTCACAGATAACAAGAGAAGGTACAGAAGATGGCAGGAACTGGGACAGCTACGCGGGTTCCCTGGTCAGGGCTCCCTCTGTGGTGATGGAACGGCCACACCCATCTCTGAGAACTTTACCTTGAAGAGTCAAATTCCCAGGAGAAGATCTCATTGGTTCAGCCTGTATCACGTGATTGCACCTAAACCAGATAAGTCAAGCCCTCTTGATTGGCAGTCCTTTGCCTAGAAAGAGGCATTTTTAAAAAGTTTTTTAGCATATTAATTATATATAATGGGTTTCATTAAGACATCTTTATACGTAACATAGTTTGACCATAATTACCCACCAGTACTATCTTTTGTCCCTCCCCTCTCACTGGCCACCTCCCTCTTTTTGAGGAAGTCCCTTTCTACTCTGTAAGTCTTTGGTGACTGCCTGAGGGCTTTCCCCAGCGGAGGGTCCTTGGTGAAGGGGCAGCCCACAGAGAAGATAAGAGGAGGGGCGGGAGGAGTGAGTCAGGGGATGGTGTTCTGGGAATCTGACGGCTCTGACTGACTAGCAGTCAAGTGCTTCTTTATACAGGTTTCACAGAACAAAGACAGACTAATGGTTATCTAAGAAATATAGATTATGGTTTGATTTTTTTTATTACATGTCCAAGTTTACAAGTTCAGTCACAATTAGAAAATACAGACAGAACAGATTTTATTTTCATTACCAGCTCTGTAACTTCAATTTAAAGAATCTAAAGAATGTCTCCTGCAAAGCAAACACATTTATTACATGACAGCTTGCTTTCAGGCTGGCAGTGTTGGCAGTTTGAAAGCACTCCAGACAGACAGAAAATAACCAAACCGCTCTTTTTATGAATAGCAAATACTAATATCTAACTTCTTTTGCTGTGTTTCAACATTTACACTATAAAGTAGAAAAATTTATTTTAGTCAATCTACCTTATTTAGTGACTTCTTTTTCCCAGGGGTATACTCTGTATGACCCCCTATCTTTAAATTACATTTTCAGAGCGCTCCAAGCTATAATCAAAAGAGACCTTAGTCTGTAACCTATTCTCCTGGCCAGTCAGAGTTTGTCAATTGTCTCTGTTTACCCTGCACAATGTATACTGTTAGAGTTTGCTCAGGGGCAGATAACCCAAGAAGGTTCCTGGAGTAATGGCCTCATTTAGTTTGTGCTTTTGTGTGCTTAATAATCTCCAGGCCAGGATGGAGAGTTGGCTCAGCGGTTAAAAGCACTTTAAAAGGACTGCTCTTGCCGGGAGGTGGTGGTGCACGCCTTTAATCCCAGCACTTGGGAGGCAGAGGCAGGTAGATTTCTGAATTCAGGCCAGCCTGGTCTACAGAGTGAGTTCCAGGACAGCCAGGGCTACACAGAGAAACCCTGTCTCGAAAAAAAAAAGGACTGCTCTTCCGAAGGTCCTGAGTTCAAATCCCAGCAACCACACGGTGGTTCACAACCATCTGTAATGAGATCGGATACCCTCTTCTGGTGTGTCTGAAAAACAGCTACAGTGTACCTACGTATAATAAATAAATCTTTAAAATAAAATAAAATAAACTCCAGGGAATAAAAAAGGCTTCCAAATAGACCCAGATAAAGTTAATTTTAGGATTTTTCTAAAAAGACCCAGACATAACTTTTTCAGGAAAGGACATAAAATGAATCATAATGCAGAAAGTCCCCAGGAATGCAGCAGGCAGAGGTCAAAATCCAAAAGTTAGAGACAGAAGGACAGCGGGAAGGATAGCAGTTGCAGCGGTCGGCTCAGCTTTGCTGGGACTGTGTCAAGAAGCTGCGCTGGGTGACTTCCTGACTCTCACTGTTTCCGGTGGACATGGCCACCTGTCAAGGTGACCTAATGAATTTGGTTGCTTACAGGAGTGTGGGTGGAGGGTTATTTACAGCAACACGGGCATCTTTACCAGTGGCTACATCACTGAAGAAAATGCCCCCTCCCAACATTAACTACTTACATATTCTGGGGGACAGGGTGGTGTTCTTGATCTCCAGCCTGCTCCAAGACAGGGTGTTGACAGAGACAGAGTCCAAGAGTGCAACTTGTTTGCCCAGAAGATAGCATTCCCCAATACCCCACCCCTCCCTCTGGCTCGTACCTTCTTTCCACTTCCTCTTCTGCATTGCTCTCTGAGCCTTGGAGGAGATGGGATAGCTGTTCTCTTTAGTACTGAGCGCTCAGTCAACCAAACATCATCATTTGGCTACTTGTGAGGCTCAGCTGTTACCACTGCCCACCGTCTTCTCATGCCAAAAGGTCTATCCTATTGGCACAAACATTATATAACAGGCACTATGACAGGTACATTATTTCCATTTAGTGAAATAACAGTAGTTGATTTCCTTCTAGGGCCGGTGCCATCCAAGGCCTAGGCCTTTAAACAGGTTTGCAGGTATCGGTTCCCTTGATTATTACTGTAACAGACTTGCTACTGTTGCAACAGTGGACACATCTTATCTGGAAGGTCGGTAAAGTAGCAGGTAAGACTCTAGGTGACAATCCTCTTTTAGAAGCCTGTATAGGGCCTGCAATGAAGAAGCTTGTGGCTCAGTCCCAGCTTGACTTCTCTATGTCCTGTGACCAGAACATGTGGTCTTCAGCATTAATGTCTTAACATTCTGGTGGGCACCCAACATCAGTATAATTAAAAAAGAGTCATTTTTTAAAGATTTACTGCAGCTGTCTTCAGACATACACTAGAAGAGTGCATCAGATCACATTGCAGATGGTTGTGAGCCACCATGTGGGTGCTGGGAATTGAACTTAGGACCTCTGCCAGAGCAGTCAGTGATCTTAACACTCTGTCTGCCACACCCAGGTTTTAGCCCCAGCCAGAGCCAGGCCCTAGTTTAACTCTAGGTCCTCAGCAGTCAGCCCTTCTTAGTCATAGGGCAGAGAGGTTCATACTGGAATAAACAAGTCTTGAGAATGTAAGAACGAATGGATTCTTCACACTCATCAGTCTGACTGATTCATCAGGTGTACAGGCACATGTTAGACGCTTGTTGAGTTAGACACCAGGGAAATGACAGTGAACAGAGTCTCCATCCACCCCTGCCTGGAGGGTGCATAGCCCATGTAGACAGATAGATGCTTTCTTATCTAACACTGGCCACTACCTGGGTGGCTTTGCAATGTTGTGGATGGATTTTGTTTTTAAAGAGTCTCACTGTGTAATCCTGGCTAGCCTGGAACTCAGTATATAGATCAGGCTGGCCTCAAACTCAGAGATCTACCTGTGTCTACTGGGGTTAAAGGCATGTACTACTATGCCTGCCCCACCTTTTCCACAAAGAGACAGAGAGAGAGAGAGAGAGAGAGAGAGAGAGAGAGAGAGAGAGAGAGAGAGAGAGAGAGGAGGTAGAAATTATCAATATGTAAGTGAGTGAAGTTTAAAAGCATCTCACTGAAGACTCAGTGGCAGAGCTAGGCTTTGAGGGCAGAGAAAACTAGAGAAGTAGGTGATGGGCAGAGGAAGTACAGGGGAAAGAGACTATGGGATGTTCAGGTCCCTGTATCCAGGAATTACAGATCCCTCACACTGAGAGTGACTTTGATAAACTCTTCAACCCCACCCATGCTGAGAACAAGTCTAGACAAGATTCATGGGCGTCAAGTATTACTGATGTGAGTCTCACTAAGATGGGTAGAGTCAAGTGGCGTGGTGCTGATGTGAGTCTCAGTTGCATTGTGTGGCTGCAATGGTACATATATAAGGAGCTGCTGTTAAGAGTTGGGGGTCAGGGCTGGAGAGATGGCTCAGAGGTTAAGAGCACTCACTGCTCTTCCAGAGGTCCTGAGTTCAATTCCCAGCAACCACATCGTGGCTCACAATCATCTGTAATGGGATCTGATGCCCTCTTCTGGAGTGTCTGAAGAGAGTTTCTAGTGTACTCACATACATAAAATAAATAAATACATCTTTAAACAAAAAAAGAGCTGGGGGTCTGTGTCATGGCTACAAGTTAGGAGATGGTTTGAAAAGTGTGGGGTTAGAAGTTTTAAATGCCACTAGATAGAGAAATAAGATAAAAGACTTGACTTTTCAGAGAAGGACACTGTAAAAGTAATTGAGGTTTTTTCTTTGTTTTCCTTGCTCCCAAATAATGACAGGGTATTTCTACATCTGTTCTAGTTCATGTAAGGTCCCAAATAAATGACACAGACATCTAACAAATTTATTGAAAGGTTGCAAGCCCTATAACTGGGCAGATGCTCATCCATTCCTAACCCTCTAAGGCTGATTACTTCCTAGTGATGTGGTCCTTCCCCGACAATCTGAGCCTTGCCCTGTCTCACTCTCCTCCATGTGTGTCCTTGTGGTGACTCCTCTTGGTCCCTCCACATGATCCAACTCTTTTTCCTCTCCTCTCTGCTCTCTCTCATCTCTCTGGGACCTCTGACTAGGATCAGAAGTCCTGCCCTGTTATTTTCTGTCCAGCTATTGGCTGAATCAGCTCTTTATTAACCAATCAGAGGTGATGGAAAACAATTTTTACACAACATTGAGACAGGAGATGCCTGACAATTCCAGTGTCCAGATGCAACCAGATCCCTGGACACAAAAATTAGCATCTGAATACACAGCGCACAAAACTATCCCCCAACACTTCCTTCATTAGTCCAACAAAAAGGCTCATTTTCTTTTATTAATAAACTATAAATAATAATAATTATGAAAACTCTCAGATAAAATTATATTCATAATGTCCAGTCTATTTTTATTTGGCAACCTTGGATAATGTACTCTATTGTTCAGAGTTCTGTACTTAAGTAATTTTCTATTATAGCTTGAGTTTATCAACCTAAGAATATTTTCTTAGACTTTAAAACATTTTCTTAAATCCTGAACAACTTAAGCTTAATTGTGAGACTATGGCTGTCTCGTCTTCAACTCCATCAGAGACCTGGGAAAGAATAAATATTACCTGAATATTCAGGAAGTGCAGAACAAGTGGCCTTCAACTCTATAGACAAGACAGAGACAGGTGGCTGCCTGGACAGTCGCTGAAGGTTTGTCTGCAACACTGGGCATCACCTTCAGCCTTTTGGCTCAAAATATCTGACTGACTTTTCTGTGAAGTAGGAATTACGAAGGACTGCTTACCTTGTCTCGGCAAAATTTGGCAGTTGTCTTCCCTGCACGTCCTGCTTGTCCATAGCTTGAGGAACACGCTGTCAAGTTGAAGGCAGGGGAAGTTTCTTGCTCAGTGTCTAGTTTGCCACTTTTGAAGCAAACTCCATGTGGAGGTTCTTCAATGCTCATTGGCTTCTTTGAAGGAGAACGGGGGTGCTGTCAGGAGCTGACATGTCTTACTGCCAAAAAAGTCTTTTATTAAAAAAACAACTGTAAATGCCATATTCTGTGATCTCTGTGATTTTTGAAGACCATCCATCTATCTATAGTATACCTGAATTATTTGTTTCTAGCTATTTACTATTTGTTCACCATAGGAAGTATATTTTTGTATTTAACTAAACTAGTATCTAACATGGCCATAAGTTTGGTTGACTGACTACTAACTTGCACTTCTTAACGATACTAAACAGTTTGCAATAGCAGCTTTCAAAAGGACTAAAACTTCACATTGCATTTTTAAGAATTATTTAGGTATAATACCTTAAACAAGAGTTGAAACATATATACAGTATGTAGTAGCAAACTATAACCTTAAATTTGTATCAATATACAAATTCCATACCAAATGTAAAATAAAATATTTGGCTTATTAATGCTCTTTGGTGTAAAAGTAGATTCAGTAATCAGTAATCTTATCATTCCAATATCCCACCTTTTTCTTTTTATTCCTTCTCCCTTCTCCCCCTTTTCCTCTGATACTAAATAGGGGAGAAAGAAAGATAGAGAAAAGAAAAAGAAAGAGAAAAGGAGAATCTAACCTCTCGTACTTTGTTTCCTCCCTGACCAAGACCATGAACAACTTGTGACCCTTAAATGATGATAAACATCTGTCAACCATGGGACGACCAGATCCCACCCATGCCACCTCCTGGGAACAGGGCATCATTCTCTTAAAATTTCTTCCTGCTGTCTAGGAGAAACATCTCTTTTGGGAGTCCATAGAAAATTGGGATATGGGCCAGTCTTAAGAAAGCTAGCTGTGAAATTTGTTGTCTAGTCTCTATGTGATGTGAAAGTGCGGGGCTTAAGTGAAATCCTGACTGGAACAGACTGTAAGACTGGACCATCTTAGCTAGCCATTTTGAAACTGTCCTGGAAGCAAGTTTTGATGAAACAGGTATTGAGGTAGTCTGAGATTGGATCAAGCATGATGTTGGAATAAATGTGTCTCAGCATCTTAGCATTCTTCTCAGGATCCTTGAGGGTAAATCTTGTCACGGCCACTTTGAGTTCACTGGTGCCTGATTCTTTTGTTCTGTAAACATATACACTTTCACAGGTAATATACATGTTTGTAGTAATATATGTATGGAATGTGCCGTGTGCACAATTCAGTTAAAGATGATTGTCTGCTCTCAGTTTGATCAGGTTTATAAGTTATCTGTTTATAAGTTAGTTTGGACTGTGTAATCAGACTGTAATATAAATTTTCATCCATGCCATTTGAAAGGATGGCGTAAGTCCTGAGGACTCTGTAGCCAACAAGATTTATTGGTTATGCGTAGCTGAAGTCCTGGTTGGAGACATTTTCACGTCTCAGCCAGTCTCAGAGCTGTTCCCAGGAAGAGGGATTAGCATTTTATGTTACCTGTTTTGTTGGTCTTCTTGATTTCTTACATGTCGGACATCAGGGTCTTCTGGAGGTCTTCTCTGGTCAAATCTAATCTTTATTAGTTTTGAAGGAATCCATAGCTTTTCTTCTCTTGCTGAAACAAGGGTAAAACCTCTTCCCCAATATAATACATTTCCTTCCTTCCATTCTGAAGTTAGGACGTCTTTAATATTAACAGGTTGGATTGGTTCAGCAGTTTTTTTCCATAATCCAATATCTCTCAGCAGCTGTTTTGTTTGTTTGTTTGTTATGTTTTAGTGTTCATTAGTGTTTTAAAAAATTTAAAGTTAATAAAGCATTATGTAATTTATCTCAGGGGAGGTCTTTGTTACCCCTTTTTGATTGATATGCATCCCTTTAAAAGTACAATTAGATCTCTCTACAACTGCTTGTCCTGCAGGATTGTGTGGGATACCTGCAATATACTTTCTATTATAATAGGCAAAATGTTGCTTCATTTTACTAGAGACATATGCTGGAGCATTGTCAGTTTTAATTTGTACAGATATTCCCATGATTATCATAACTTCTAGTAAATGTAATTTCAAAACCATCCTTTTCAGAATTTAAAGCAGTGCCCAATGAAGTTCTAAATATGTGTCTATGGTATGGTGCACATATTTTAAATTTCCCAAACTCTGCAAAATGAACATATCCATTTGCAAAATTTCATTTCTTTGTGTACCTTTAGGGTTACTCCTTCCAGTTAATGGGGGTTTGGTTATACAAAGAACAAGTAGGATATTTCCTTATAATTTCCTCAGCGAGTTGTCAAGTGATAGAAAAATCCCCCCTTTTAAACCTTTGCCATTAATATTGTGATTTAAA
The DNA here is from genome assembly GCA_036184795.1 of Tokudaia tokunoshimensis. Taxonomy (NCBI): domain Eukaryota; kingdom Metazoa; phylum Chordata; class Mammalia; order Rodentia; family Muridae; genus Tokudaia; species Tokudaia tokunoshimensis. The sequence goes on along the minus strand of BTHU01000012.1, from coordinate 101,842,816 downwards.
ATGAAATTTTGAAGCTTCTAGCAAATTTCCTATTAATAGTTGACCAATTTCATCATTATATTGTGCTTGAGGGCCTGGTAGACCTTTATGGGATTGGATATGTGTTATATAATGGAATTTTCTATTTCTAATTACTTGTTGTTGTTGAATAAACAGTGAAATTAATTCTGAATCAGCAGTTTCTATATGCAAAACAACCCTTTCTGCATATTGAGAGTCAGTAACTATATTAAGAAATTCAGAAGAATCATGTAATACCATAAGAATTACATACAACTCTGATTTTTTAATTAAGTCATATGGACTTTGAATTATTTTACTTATATTCTTTTGACTTTTTACCTGCCTTTCCTGATTTATTTGCATCAGTATAGAATTTAGGGGCTCCAGAAATTGGTGTCCTTCTTACTCTATGAGGGGGAGTCCAATTAGTTCTCTTTATAAACTGAAGTGACTTCCTTTTGGAGTATTTGTTGTTAATTTCTCTCAAAAAATTATTGCAAGTTCTTTGCCAATGTTCACTCTCTGCCCATAATGAGGTAATTTTGCATTAGTAAAAGATACCATGATTTGCACTGAATCTATTCCTGCTAATTGATGAAGTCTCATTTTTCCTTTTAGAATCAATTCGGAGACATTTTCTATATAGGTCTTTAATTTTTTACTCTGTTTGTGTGCTAAAAATATCCATCCTAATATATAATCTTCTCTCTGCAAAAGAATTTCCATGCGAAAATGAGTACAAGGCAAAATAACTAAAATCCAGCCAAGCTTGGGGTTCAAGTGACTCACGTGTGTGCCTCCTGTAACCTCTTTTCCACCAGAACCAGTTTTCTCTCAGTCTCAGCTGATGATTTTCTTGGACTATGTAAGTCTTTATCACCCTGTAAAGTTTGAAATAAATTATTTAGCTCTTGAGTAGTTAATCTATTGAGGGCCAATTAATATCTCCCAACAAATTTTGAGGCGTTTTCAATGAACTCTTTTTTTTTTAAAATGTTTTTTCAAGTCAGGGTTTCTCTGTGTATCCCTGGCTGTCCTGGAACTCACTCTGTAGACCAGGCTGGTCTCAAATTCAGAAATCTGCCTGCCTCTGCCTCCCACGTGCTGGGATTAAAGGCGTGTGCCACCACTGCCTGGCATGAACTCATAATGTTGATCCTGAGTTGTACTTTCTCTGATCAAATTTTCTGCAGACTTATCTTATATCCTAGATAATTAATGGAATTTCCGCTTTTAATGCATTTATTTTTAATCAGGAGAAGTTTGTAATCCCTAATAAGGCAAAAAAAATCTCTTTACTTCATTGTCATTTTTTCCTAAGGATCTTCATATGAATCAGTCAAAACAGAACAAAAGAGAAAAACCCCAACTTTCAAAAAGAATAAAAAACCAGGTAACAAACAAACACAAGCAAAATTCACTTCATGAATGTTTTTAGAACTTAGTATTTATATCGTCCAAGCTTTCTGAGTTTAAATATATGCATTTATTTATATTTAATATTCATAATGTTATATTCATAATATATATTCATAAATGAAAAAAGGGTACTTGATCCTTGTTTGAACCCACTTTTACAGAAACATGAGAGATCCTTAAAAGTTCCTCTCTTTTACCCTTTCTTTTTCATTACAGTAGAAAGCAACAGTGGTGAAAAAGAAAAAATGGTGATGTAGGAGCCGTGCTGCACACCTGCCACCATGGTGCACACCTGCCACGCCAGGACTCAGGATGCTGAGGAAGGTAGAACTGAGGGTCAAGTCTGGCTGGTGGTGTCTGCCTTTAATCCTACCAGAGGCAGGAGGATCTCTGTGAATTCCAGATCTGCCTGGTCTACAAATTGAGACCTGTCTCAAAATTTTTAAAAATAAAAATCTTTTCAATACCTCAGCTGCCAGTTGGGAAGTGTTCTGTGCTTATACTTGTGATGGTTTGTATATGCTCAGCCCAGGGAGTGGCACTATTAGAAGGTGTGGCCTTGTTGGAGTAGGTGTGTCACTGTGGGGGTGGTCTTTAATACCCTCGTCCTAGCTGCCTGGAAGCCAGTCTTCTCCTCGCAGCCTTCAGGTGAAGATGTAGAACTCTCAGCTCCTCCTGCACCAGGCCTGCCTTCTTCCCACCGTGATGATGATGGACGGAACCTCTGAACCTGTAAGTCAATCCCAATTAAACGTTGTCCTTATAAGAGTTGCCTTGGTCATGGTGTCTGTTCACAGCAGTAAAACCCTAAGACAACACTCTTTATTGTACCCCCAAAGGGAGCCAATAGCTGAGCAGTGGTGGCGCATGCCTTTAATCCCAGCACTTGTCAGGCAGAGGCAGGTGGATGGATGGCTCTCTGTGAGTTCCAGGCCAGCCTGATCTACAGAGTGAGTTCCAGGACAGGATACACAAAGAAACATTGCTTCAAACAAACAAAATCAAACAACAATAAAAACAGAACAGAACAGAATAAAAAACAACAACAACAACAGAAACCAAAAAATAGGGAACCAACACTGCAGCCATCGAAGGTGGCCCTGCGGGTTAGCGTTGCTTTTTCTATCCGTAGCCGGCAGTTAAACAATAGTGTCGATGGAAGAGAAGGATGAGATTGTGGCATTTCCATGGTTCCTAGTTCCTCTCTGTAACCCCTGATCTCATGTTCAACCTGCTAGAAAGAGGAAATCTGTCTGCAGCTGATAGATGTGGGTAATGGGAACTGAACGTAGGTCCTCTGCAAGAGCAGAGTGTGCTCTTAACTGCTGGGTTATCTCTCCAGCCCCAAGAATGTTTGTTTTGAGACAGAAACTTGCTATGTAGCTCTGGCTGTCTTTGAACTTGACAGGTAGAACAGGCTGCCCTCAAACTCAAAGAGATCTGCCTGTCTCTTCTTCCCGATTGCTGGGATTAAAGGCATGTACTTCCATGTATGGCTAAAAATGGTATTTCTTAAACCATTATGGGTTTTAGCCCATTTTTTCTTAAAATTAATTACTTTTATGCAACTAAATTTTTTGTAGGGGTGTATTTATACCATAATAAATTGAAAAGCATAATACTTATTCAAACAAATACCAACCAACATAAAATAGGTTTAATCCAAGTGTAATGTAAACTTACGCTTTCTCTCGGTTGGGTTTTCAAAAATGGGTAGGATTTAAAAGTCAGTCAAGGCCTGGTGAGATTGCTCTGGGCCAAGTCCGGGGGCCTGAGTTCAGTTCGCAGGATCCATACAATGGAAGAAGAAAACTGAGACCTGCAAGTTATCCTCTTAGGTCCACACACATGCTGAGGCATGTACCTTCCCCAATAAAGGAATTAAAGTGCCATAAGAAATAGAAAATATTAGCAAAACCCTCATGGATGTGGTCTAATAAAGCCATGCTTCCCTTAGACTAGAACATCTGTCTCATGGACCTGAGCAAACAGATGAGAGACTATGGCAGGAAAGGGTGAAGGGCACACAAACAAAGGAATGCCCAAGGTACAGGCAGGAATGAGCGCTTCCAAGAGGTTTGTTTCCAAGAGGTTCTCAAACTCTGAGTTGTGACCCCTTAGGGGCGGGTCAAATGACCCTTTCACAATGGTAGCCTAAGACCATCGGGAAACACAGATATTTACATTACAATTCACAACAGTAGCAAAATTACAGGTATGAAGTAGCAACGAAAAGAATTTCATGGTTGGGGATAGGGTCACCACAACAGGAGGAACTGTACTAAAGGGTTGCAGCATTAGGAAGGTTGAGAACCACTGGGTTAGGGTGTCAGGGTAGCCTGGTGGGTCAGTGTTCTAGGGGTGCAGGAACCTCCAGCATTGGGTACAGGCTTCTTTCTCCAGTTCTGTGATGCTGACAAGGTGCGGTGCTCCTTTGTTGGAGCCGCAGGCCTTCTGTAATGTTGGACAGCAGGCAGCATCCCTGGACTCTACCTGTTAGATGCAGTAGCAGCTCTCTCCCACTGTGAAACAACCTAAAAAGCCCGATTACCCCCTCCCCACCCCCAGTTATGAGTCACTGAGCTGGGGGAGGGGCTTGAACTCCCTTGAGAGGTTGTTTGTCCTTCTGGCTCCCAGAATTTGATGAAGCATCATTCACAGAAAGTTAATTCAATCTTGTGGCCAAATGTTCTCTTTCTATTTTCATTTAGAAGACGTCCAAAGCAGGCGGGAAGAGCTTACATCCTCAATGTGTTTGAGTGTTACCAGGGACCTAGAATCTCTTCCCTTTCTTTCCACGCTCCCATGGTTTGCTCATGGTTCCAAGATAGTGGATCCCTCTCTAGTATGCATCTACTTTCAGGCAAAAAGGGGAGAAATGTGTGTGCTCACTGGGGCAACCTCGCTGTTCTGTCTTGTTTAGATTTCTTTATTCTTATGTGTACGAATGTTTTGCCTGAATGTATGTGTACCATGTGTGTGCCTGGTGCTCTCATAGTTCAGAGGACACAAGATCCCCTGGAATTGGAATTATGGATGGCTTTGAGCCACCATATGGGTTCTGAGAACTGAACCTTAGTCCTCTGCAAGAACCAAGTTCTCTAACCACTGACCCATCTCTTCAGTCCCCTGACAGCTTCATTTTTTTTTAAAGAGCTTTCTTGTAAGACCTGCCTATTTAAAGTTCATGGTCAGAACTATGTGGCATGGACAGGTCTAGCTGCAAGGTAGACAGGAAGATGCAACTTATTGTCTTATTGTTGAGAAAATGTAAGACAATTACCAGTTTCTGGCACTCCTCCTGACCATGGTCATTATTGACAAGTTCAACAGCGCTTCTACAGGCATCTACCAGGCAGACCCTCGGAGCACAGGGTCCATCTGTGCAGATTTTCCTATGAAATCCTCTAAGAGAAGGCTTCTCAGCTCTGCTTACCAGAAGATTATTCAAGCCAGTATAAGGTTTTTATGTTTTTTTTTGTTTTTGTTTTTTGTTTTTTTTTTTGTTGTTGTTGTTGTTTTGTTTTATGAGACAGGGTTTCTCTGTGTAGCCCTGGCTGTCCTGGAACTCACTCTGTAGACCAGGCTGGCCTCAAACTCAGAAATCTGCCTGCCTCTACCTCCCAACTGCTAGGATTAAAGGTGTGCGCCACCACTGCCTGTCTATTTTTTAACTTCTTAAGGGAGTTAACTCAGATCATGTATCAGGTACATAAAACCAAGATGAGGGATTGGGGGCTGGAGAGAGAGAGAGTTCAGTTGGCAAAATCCTTTCTATGAGGCGCAAAGACCTGAGTTCATAGTCCCAGCACCTACTTTAAAAGGTAGTGCAACAACATGCATCTACAATCTAGCCCAGTGCTGGGCGCACCAAAGCACATGGGTTTCTGGAGCTTCCGGCTGACTGACTAATCAATGACCCCGGGTTCAGTGAGAGACTTTGTCTCAAATGATGATGTGGAGAGTAGGTCAGAGATACCCAAAGTTGACACATGTGCTTCTGGGCATCATGTACACACACACACACACACACACACACACACACACACACACACACAGCGAGAGAGACAGAGAGACAGACAGAGAGACAGGAGACAGAGAGAGGAGAGAGGAAAACACACACACAGAGTGGGGGGAGGAAAGACTATGTTGGCTTGTTTTCTGTCAACATGACACAATCTAGAGTCACTTGAGAGGACTTACTAAGTTGTAAGATCAGGCTGTAGGCATTTTCCCAGCCTGTTGTGGATGGAGACTCTCCTGGGCTGGTGGGCCTGGGTTCTAAAGGAAAGCAGGCCAAGCGAGCAGCAGGAACCACCACAACGTGTGAGTATGGAGTGGGTAGGTGGGAGACAAAGCGAATGGAGCAACTTAAGCATTATGAACAAGATGGAACTGGAGACTCCAGGCTAGAGAGGAGTAGTCTGTTATGAGTGACCAGCCCCACCACCTGGGACCACAGTGAGGTTCCAGACCAAGCTGCTGCTATGAGCCATGTTGGGGTCTATGGTTATGCAACAGTGGCTGGAGTCGCAGCAGCAGCAGCAGGAATTGCAGCAGCAGCAGCTGTCCATGTGGGTGGCTCGTATTACAGCCAGAGAACATGGGGATGTGCATGGTTGGGGCAGCTGCTGGGGACCACGTGGATGTTTGGGGGCTGTGCATAGCTGGCCCCACTCCTCACCGGGGCAGCACTCAGAGCAGGCCCTGCAGCCCAGGAGGCACAGTGGAGCTGCTGTGGGCAAGCCAGCAGAGGGCGTGAATGTGGGAGAACTGACCCTGCTGACCTCATCACTCCACTGGCCTGGGGTGGCATGGGTACAGATATGATGCCCCTCCCCCAACTCTCTCCACCTCTGACAGTCAGGAAAGCTGCCCACAGGGTCATGAATGTGGGAGAGCTGGCCCTGCCCCTCACCAGTGGCAGCACTCAGAAGAGCGAGCCCTGTACCTCACCTTGGCAACACTGTGGAGCTGGTCTTCATGGTGAAGGTGTGGGCGAGCTGGTGAGAGGGCACGAGAACAGGAGAGTTGAACCTGCCTCCTGCTGATGGAGCATTGGGTGGCCTGGCCAGAGCAGTGCTGGCCAGCTCCCCTGGTGGTGTAGATAAGGGAGACCCTATCTGCCTGGGTGGACCTGAGTAGCAGTACACTGATCAGCTTGGCTGCCCCGTAGGCCCAGATCCAGAGCTCGGAGTTGGTCTACCCCAAATCTATATCGTCTGCTAAAAGTTGGGACACATGAAAAGGTCAGTCCATCTGTTCCAAAACTGCGAGATCTCCATGACACGGGGCAACAGTAGGATAACCGTGAGGAGTTCTGATAAGGATCTGATATCGATGGTGTCACAGAAGCCAGAGATATCTAACCAGACTGATGACTCATTGCAAATGATGTGTGGACAGAGGGATGTACTGTGGGACACACTACGGTTTCCACCGTGAGATGTTTTCTATGCTTTGGGTTTTGTTTGTGTGTTTTTTATGTTGGAGGAAGGTTGCAAAGGTGAAAGGCGGATATGAGAGCGGGACTGGGGTGCATGATGTGAAACTCACTAGGAGTCAATAAAAAGTTAAAAATGAAAGAAAGAAGGGAGAGAGGGAGGAAAAGGAAGGAAGAAAGAAAGGAAAGAAAGAAGAAAGAAAGAGGAAGGAAAGAGAGCAGAATAAGCAAGCCATGAGGAGCAAGCCAGGAAGCCGCACCCCTCCATGACCTCTCCATCAGCTCCTGCCTCCAGGTTCCTGCCCTGTTTACAAGTTCCTGTCCTGACTTCCCTCAGTGATGAACAGCGCTGTGGAAGTATGAGCCAGATAAACCCTCTCCTCCCCAAGTGTTTGAGTGCTTGCTCGTGATGTTTCGTCACAGCAACAGTGATCCTAATTAAGCCACATACCCCACAAGAACTTTAGGAGTGACACATCTCTGTCCCCTTTCTAGTCCTATCTCCCACTCTTTGTGTGGTACGGAAGGCTAGGGCAGTCACTGCTCATCTCCATAGCAACAACTCTAATAAACATCTCTTCATCAGTGCTGGTGACCTAAAATGCCACCATCACGAGGAGCACATTCCTTTGAGTCAAGCACTACCCCTTGGCAGGCTTTAAACTGTTAATTCTTTCTATGCTTATAATTCCTACTCTCAGGAGGATGAGGCAGGAGGATTTCAAGTATGAGGCCAGCCTAGATACATAGACACAGAAATACTCTGTGTCTAAAAATAAGTAAACAAAACAAAGCAGAGCAGGAAGTTAGTGTTGGTCTTGGTTCCTTAGCCCCTTTCATTGGTAGGACTCCTTGGAATAACTTTGGGATGCTGAAATCAGTCAGAGAGAAGGGAACCTGGGCAGAAGGATGGAGATAGCCTACCTGCCCTTCAAGTAAGTGGGATACCCAGATGCCTCACCTCCTCTATCACAAAACCACGGCAACAACTGTGTCAGGGGCTGGAAGCATGCATTGAAATACACATTGCCAGTAGGTTGTGGTCCAGCAGATGGTAACTTGGTCTGTCTCTTCCTGTTGGGATGCTAAGGGATGCTTAGGGCGAAGGAGGCACACTTCCCCAGAGCCTACAGTGCTCTGTGTCTCCAGGATGCCCAGACTCCCTGGGTTAATGCTCCTCCCACGGCTGCAGTTTCTTCCCAGGGTTGTTCTTCCGGGGGCTGGAGTCCTTCCTGGAGCTGGAGTGTGGACAGAATTTAATGCTGTGGAGAGGAGGAGCCAGGGCAAGAGCAGATAGGCTGCAGCTAGAGGGCTGTGTCCCCCACTACCTGCACTGATAAAATCCCAAGGTGTCTACAAATCCTAAATTTGGAGCTGGTACTTCAGGGCAGACATGAAGTCATCTTTGATGGAGAAAAAGATAACAGTGTTTAGGTATTGACACCTATAACATGGGACGTTTGTATTTTGTCCCAGGTCAAGCAGATGTTAGGGGCAAATCTGGCCCATCAATGTAGTTTGTGGGTCCATAGATTATTTTAGATATTGGAGAAATGTGTGATAAAATACATTTGTAATTCCAGTACCCAAAAGCCTAAGGCAGAAGAATTGCTTCAAGTTCAAGGGCAGCCTGAGCTATTTGGTGCCAGGCCAGCCAAGGTTATATAGCCAGATCCTGCCTCAAAATAAATAGACAACTCATAATCCTAAAACTTGGATTTCAAAGTTGGAGTGTGGTTTGGTGGCAGAGAATTTGCCTACCATGTTGGAAGCCCTGGGTTCCATCCTCAGTACTGGAAAGGGACACACACACACACACACACACACACACACACACACACACACACGAGGGGGGGAGGAACTCATATAGGAATTATGATTTTAGCTTGTCTTACAAACGGGGATGTAGGAATCATTATACCTAAATTACAGCATGACCCTATTGGATGGAACTGCAGAGACATGACATAATCTTTTCATCACGGTGTCTGTGTGTGCCTACGAACTGGTCCAGCCGGGGTGGGTATGAAGTGTTGTTCCTGTCCTAAGCAGCTAGCTAGGTTGGGATGTCTGTACTCAGTAGCTGCCCTTCCCAGACCCTGTGTAGAGAGACAGCGCCTCAGCTGTCTGCTCTTTCACCAAGCTGATCAGAAAGGAGAAGTGGAACCACCCAAGGTCATTAGAAAGTGGGGAATGAAAGGGGAAGAGAAGCCACGAAGTAGCTGCTGAGAGATGGGAACGGCGCACGAGCTCGCATTTCTAGTTCTGCCCCCCAAGTCTCATTCAGAAGATGCCCGGGTCAGTCATGTGCCTTGTGCGGGGTTTCTAGGGGGAAATCACCACACTACAGCAGGGGTGGGGGAGGACACCTCTGACTGGAAGGAAGCCTGCCTGTGAAAGGCCAAGTTGTAGTCAGTTGCAAAGAAAATTGGACCTAGAGTTCTGTGTCTTAAGATGATGACAGAGAGATGACACAAGGGACACCTGAAGTGAGTGGCTTCATTCTGGGGCCACTGGGTGGGAAAGAGAGGGCCAGGACCCCCAAATCCCGGTCCTGTAGGGAACTGAAGAGAAGGCCACTCCCCATCACTCATCCCAGACATATGAAGCCTCTGCACTGGAAGCGGGAAGCCCTAGTTTGACCAAAGATTAGGATTCCAGAGATGGCATTGAAGGAAAAAGGAATGTCCAGTGAGGTGTCCTGAGCAGTTCCCAAGACTCTGAATCAGGCTCAGCCTAGCCCTACTCCAGGGCACGCAGAGGTAATGGTTTCAAAGATGAGAGCCCGCTCCGTCCCCACCGCGATTATTGTTATGAGACCCTCTCATAGACGGAACACAAGGAAGTCATGGGCAGGAGGCAGGTTTGTCAGGCCATTATGAAGTTTAATGCTCACATCAGTTCAACACTGCCCTCATCCCAGAGGTTAAGAGACGCCTGGGCAGGGACCTTCAAAATGAGGCCTCAAGGGAGTCAGAGCCCCTGACCCTGATCAGGACCTGCTAACAAGCATAGGACTCATTCTTCCTTCCCCTTCATGAGAGCATGGCAGTTGAATGTGGCTTCTACTGATTCTGCTATTCTGAGGGAATACAAGCTGGTTCCTACAACAGAAGCTTGACCCCGGGCTATCTACCTCGTAGGTGCCCAGTCAGTCAGCAGAGACTCTGGAGATAGATAGGCTCCAAAGCAACCTGTGAGGAGACAGCTGGTCTTGCTCTGGGCAGTGCTGTGGGTAAAGATATAACATGAAGACCAACAGACTTGTGGCCTGGGGACTTCTGAGAAACAGGTGGACGTCAAAGGGAAACAAAGAACATGGGCTCCAACCAGATGTCCAAACTGAACACATCCCTGAGCTCCTCAACCTTGAGACACTCGGTGCACGGGTGGCAGCTGCCCTATTTTCTAAGGGCAAAGGGCTACCTACGTACTGCCTTGAATGGGAGGCACTGCCCTTGTGTTACATTCCCGGCATGGAATCTGGCCCATGGCAACCATGAATGAGACTGGACTGTAGAGCTACAGCAGCCAACCAGGAAAGTGTACAATGGGAGGAACTGAGATTCCCCTGACCTGTCTTGCATAGCCCTTTCTCTAACCGTAGAGTGACCGGCTCCACCGTTTAGAGAAAGCATGGGCCAAGAGGCATGGTGGGGGAGGTCACACTGAGCAGGTCTGCGGAGGAGTGTGAGGGAGAGATTATCTAGAGGTTGAAGATGAGTTGAAGAGACCAGCTTCTCAAACAGGGAACGGAGCATGGAACAGACGTATCAGTGGAACTTTCAGAGTCTGGAAGAGCTCCCTGAAGCCAGGGAGGAAAACCAGGTGCCAAATCAAGAGAAAGGAGTTCGCAGGACGCTGACCGGGGAAGTGAGGGAGGCTGCTTTCCAGGGCTGGTTTCTTAGAAAAGATTTATTTAGAAAACTATCCGTCCCCTGCCCTCCTCCCTCCGTGCTGTGCATTTTTGGACATCATCCATAACATTCCGGGGTCGTCTTGTCATTTCCCAGGTCCGGTACATTGGCTTGCCTTCCCTGGGAGAGTCCAGTCATTGACTATACTTTCCTGGGAGGCCTTAAGTCCCTCTGACCACTACAGTTCTTGTGGTCAGTACTTGTCCAGGCCTCTGCCACTGGGCCTCTGGGTGGAGGCATGAGGGCAGCCCGGCCTCAGCTGGCATGCCCCTCCAAAGGACCACGGACGGGGGTAACATTGACCAAGGCTTTGTTCTCTTCTTGTCCAGAAGCTCAGGGCTGGAATCGTGGCGAGCTGATGTGAGGCTGGTGGAAGGCGTGGGCGCTGTATACCACCTCGGGGGGTGAGGGGGTGCCGCTGGCCAGCACGGAGCACAGGGGCTCGTGGCTGCTTAGCACTGAGGTGAAATACTTGAGCTCCTCGGTGAGCTGTTTGATCTCTTTGCGCAGAGCCGCGTTCTGTTTCTCCAGGTCCTCGCTCTCCTGCAAAGAGACAATCGGCATGATGACTAGTGTCGGTGGAGATGGGAAAGTTGTACATGGTTGGGGGGAGGTGGCTGAAGTTTTCCATCAGTGCGGCCACGAAGAGGGCACCTGAGAATTCCCGTGCACATGAGGATGTGTGCACATGTACACATAGATGTGTACAGGGGACACCTATATGAGGATGTGGGTGTGCATAAATATCAGGTTGGCCCGTATGCAACTGCTGATTGTTGTCTGTTTTGACTTAAAGGAATAGCAATCTCACATACTCTGTCTCTCCCCTGTCACTATAAGAAAACGTTGGAGGCTGGGTAGTTTATTTAGATCAGAGGTCTGAAGGTTTAAGGATGTGGCTGCTGAGGGGCACATGGTGGGAAAATAGATGGGCAAGTGGGGAGCATAGAAGAGGAGCTTGTGTGTAAGAGAAGGGAGGCTGGAGTCTCTTCAACAATCCACTTTGATTCCCAGCCCCATCCCTCACAAGTGAGAGACAAGCTGGGCATGGTGGCACAGACCCGGCATCCCAACACAAAGCATGGGGAGGCAGGGGGATTGGGAGTTCAAAGCCAGCCCAGGCTAGAAAGGAAATATAGCGAGACCCTTGTCACCCTTTCTCTAAATGGATGTGTATAAAGGACTGGGAGATATGCCTAGGGCGCATGAAGCAATGGCTCCTTAGGTTCAATCTCCAACACTGAAAAGGAAGAAAGGAAGGGAGGGAAGAGGGAGGGAAGAAAAAAAACAATAGACGAGAAACTGAAAGACATTAATTAGTACTTCTTAGTGACATAATCCCCCCTTGAGGGCACCACCACCCCTCAACACTGTTACTTCACTAGGGACCAAACACACATACAAGTTTGGTGGGGACAAACATCAGAAAACCTCGTGTGTGTGTGTGTGTGTGTGTGTGTGTGTACACGCACACACAAACATGCCTATGTATATATGCCTCTGGATTGAGCTTGGTAAGCATATGCCAAGAGAAACTGGCAATTGGGCCAGCCCCAGAGGGAACGGAAAGCAGTTTGTGAAACATTGTCTGCCTCTTACTCCCCAGCACACAACAAGTGCCTTGTGTCTGCATTTGCTGCACACACACTGCACTCAGGCTAGGATGTTTACAGCCTTTCTGAATACTGAGGATCTACGATGGACTTGGCATTCTATTCTGCTCCCTCCTGCCCACAACTGTGGGTTTTGCAATCCTGTTCCAAGCCATCTGTAAACCTTGGACAATACCCAGAAGACACTATGTGCTTCCCTATATGTATAAATCTCTGATGAAGTTTGTAAACATAGGAAAAGGTTATCAATAAATAATCACAGAATGGAACATTTATGACAATATACTATAGTCGGAGTTATTTAAACCTTATAAATTGTTTATTTCTGGAACTTTCCATTCAGTATCCTCAGACCACAGTTGACAGTGGATAACTAAAGCCATAGAGAGTGAAACCTCAAACAAGGAGGAGTCCTGTACTCTGTGTCAGTGTAGAGGCAACAAGTGTTTGGTCCAGAAACATCTTCTAGTGTTGTAGGGACTGAGTCATTTACCAGCCACCACAGAGCTCTGGTACAAGACTAGTTGCTGAGAAACAATAGCTTCTCCAGACAATGGGTTTCCCGGACCTGAATAAACAGGACCTTGCTAAGTCCTGGGGGCTCCCCGACTCCCCTGAGAGGCAACGGGTACTGGAGAGAGGCAAAGGAATCTCATTTCAGCTAGAAGCTTGCAGGCAGCAATTCTGCAGAGCTGGGATTTGGGGAGAAATTTGGACTCTGGAATCTGGGCTTTTCTCTTTCACATGTGTTTGCGTGCACGCATGCATGGCTGCAGATGCACACATGTGTGGCACACACATGGAGGTCAGAAGAACGTCTCCCACAGGCACCTTCCACATTTTGTTTGAGAGACGGTGTCTCTTTGACCTGGAACTGCCAGCACTCCACAGGCTTCCAGGGTTCTGCCCACATTCCCTGCACGTACTCCCTCACCCCCACTTTTTATGTGGGTGCTAGAGAACAGAATTCAGGTCTTCCATTAGCACTTGACCAACAAAGCCAACACCTCAGTTCTGGAAATCTGAACTTTTAACAGGTGCCATAGGTTGTTTTAACGACCAGGCAAGTTTGAAAACCCTAGTTAAATATGATACAAATAATTAAAGTCTGCTTTAATTATTTAAGCATGTATTAAATGCACCAAATGAACTTAAATGTTTGTTGGCTGACTGACTGATAACATCAATTGTTGGCATGAGAATGTTGACTCAAAAAGTCCAGTGGTTAGCAGATGTACGATAACTTGACATTTAAAATTTGCCCTAAATGATCCAGCAGGAGTGAGCTGCAGGCAAGGAGAAATGGGAATTATCAGTTGTCCTGCCAATCACCTAAACCCAGCACAGCCGGGGTTTCCTTTTTTAAGTTGTGGAGGCGCATAGGACCCTGACACTGCACGTCAAGCCGGCATCCATCTCTTTTGAAGGTCAGATGTGAGGGTGCTTCAGCCTCAGCGACATTCTGAATGTTTTCTGAGCTAACCAAGGCCCCTAGTCTGGTGCAAAGGAAACCCCCATCTCTAGAGCGGGGCGAGGGACGCCGAAAGCTGGATGGTCAATCCCGGGCTGCTGCTCCTGCGGACTGTGGCCAGCTGGGCATTTCACCGGGTTTTGTTTTCTGGTACATCCCAGAGGGAGGCCAGCCCTTTACCAGGAAGGCAGCACCCCTTTACTGAAAGGTGGGCGAAATGAACCTGGTGGGGCGGTATGCTAAGACGGGAACTGGGGCCCGGAGTCCTGGCCCTTTCCTCGCCCCCTCTGAGAGTTTCCACTGGTTACAACATTTACTGTAAGTTCCGTGCTCCGAAGAGCCTGGGCAAACCCCAAGGCGGCAAGGAGGTACGGACTGGGTGGGCGGGCTCCGATCGTCTCCCCGCCTAGAGGCAGGCCTAATTTTCGGGAAGTGACTGCAGGGCAAGTCATTAGCAGGCTCTGAGGAGCTCCTGCCGGCCTTCTCCTGTCACCTTCTGGGCCTACAGATGCCAAAGCCCACGCTGGGGTAGACCTGACTAACCACTGCCTGCTGCTTCTAACCATAAGGCAAAGTTTGTCTTTACCTCTTAAAGTCAGACTGCTGCTTGCAAGAGAAATGTCTGTAAGCTCGGGCGCCTTGCAGACACTGGCCACTCCCTAAAGAAAGAATGACTTGCAGGAGGAAGTGGCTGCTCTGGGCCCCATCCCTCTAGGCTGCAGAGGGCAGCAGGGCCCCTGGAGAGGACTCATATAGCTAAAGGGACAGTTGGGAGCAGCAGTTTATCCACAAAGACAATGACTATTCCCCTCCCCCCTCCCGCGCCCCCCAACATCCCGCTGGGAAGGGACCGAACTCAGTGAGGGAGGGGAGGGAGGGGGTGTGTGAAGGCAATTTCCTTCTACCAGGCAGTATGGAGATCAAGCGAGCCTGCCTGCCTCCTGTCTCCACCCTAGCCTGCTCTCTTCACCTTTCAGAATTGGGTTTAGGCCCATCAGGGTTCTCACAATGTCTGCTGCAGTCAGTATCACCATCCTACCAAGGAAGGCTACTGAGATCTGGAGCAAAACCATACTGCCTAGGTTCCTAAAATGCAGCTATGAGAAGGCGCTGCCATCCCCTCACATGTGTCTCCCCAGAAGCACAAAAGCTTTGAACGCTGGATCCAAAGACCCACAACCAGGAAGATCTGGGCTCCCATTGGATTCCTCCCTTCTGCCTCTCCTGTATTGAGAGTCTGACTATAAGAGTAAGTTGGGGTCCCTCAGGAGCAAGGAGAAGTCCTCAGCTCCCTGGTCCCCTGTGCCCTCCCAAGGGATAGCACATCACATAATACCACTGGCTGAGTTGGCCACACCCCTGAAGCCACAGAATCGCCCACTTCCATCTGCCACCCTGGAAGAGCCCTCCATTGAAAGCGCCATCTTTCAACATGAGCCAGGCCTGGCCCCATGACCATGGTGATCACTGGTGGTCTTGGCTGAGTGGCCCCAGGAGGACTCCCTTTCCCTATTGGATACCATTTGCTTCGCCTGAAGACAAGATGGCTAGTTCAAAATGATCCTCAACCTTAGCCTGATATTCCTGCATTGGGTCCTCCAGGGAGCACTAGCAACGCTGGTGACGGGCTCTAACTAGATCTGGGCCAAGCTTGCCATTCGGCTGTTATAGGCTACACAGGGCTTCTGTTGGGCAGCTAATGCCAATGGTTACAGGAATGGGGGTGTCTCCAGTTTCCCCTTGAATTTTCCAATAATTTGGAGTCCAAATTGGCTTACCTAAACATATTAGTAGACCAGAGCATGTGATCCCCCAGCCTTTTGATATTTTTGTGCATGTGCCTATGTGTATGTCTGGCACCACAATTTAAATAGATATGCATATATAATATACATATATTTATTTTATTTTGAGAGTTTTATTACAGAGCCTAGCTGGACTAGAATTGATTGTGTGGACTAGGCTGGTCATAAGCTTACCTTATGCCTGCCTCTGCCCTCTGAGTGCTGGGGTTAAAGGAGTATGCCCCAGAACCCACCCTTTTATGTATTTTATAGTTATCATCATATTTAATCTTTGTAACACCATTGCATAACACCTCCCTTTTACAAAAGAGGGAAAACTGAGGCACAGAGAAGCCAAGCAATGTCAGGAGATTGCACAGCTTGTAGCCTGCAGCACAGATACCTGCCCTTTGCCTCCTGTCTTGGGAGCCTGTAAGCTTGGATTATCTCAGGCTCAGTTCACTGGCCGATCTCCCAATTTCCCTACCTCATGCTCACCCAAAAGCTAATGTTCCCAGCCAGCTCTCCCTCCCTCACCTGTAGGGTCACCTGATGCCACTTCTATCAAGAGCTGGGGTGACTAAGGAGGAGGCTTCCTGAGGCGTGGGAACATTCTGGGAAATCCCCTATTGGAGGGTCTGAAGAGGAGGTCACTCAGAGCTCCTGAGTGACGGGGAATCCCCAGGCTTGTCCCTCAGCCCCAGGCAGCTGAGCTGGAGAGAGATTGGGAGCAGCTGGCACCTCCTGGCTGGGGTCCAGCCTGAGCTCAACAGGGGGAGCTCAGCAGGGACTCCCCAGTCTCAGCCCTGTTCATGGCTAGCTCTTGACTGCTTTGACCTTCCTGCATTTTCTTTAAAAAATTTTTTATTGTATTTTATGTGCATGTCTTCATGCATGTATGTCAGTACACCATCTATGTGCCTGGTAGCTGTGGAGGCCCAGAAGAAGGTGTCAGATCCCCTGGAGCTGGAGTTACAGATGGTTGCGAACCACTGTGTGGGTTCTGGGCATATGAAGAGCAGCCTGTGCTCTTAACTGCCAGCTATCCCTCCAGCCCCACCTTCCTGCATCTTCTAATAGCCATTTCCAAAGGATGAAGTAACATCTGTGGTTTTTTTTTTCTGCCCAAAGGAACATGCATGCTATCGTTGGCATGGTGACTTTCCAACTCACATGGTATTTGGAGTTGGTGCCACCATGTGCCAGGCATCAAGTACACGTGGCAAGTGGAACCCACAGTTCTTGATGAAGGTTTCCAACGGAGAGGTGGGCTTGCTCCCCAGGAGAGGGAGGACTTGGCCTCCATCTGCCACCATTGCCTTTCATGAAGGAGAGGAGTCACCACACATTGGGTTCTGGAGCTGCCTTCATTCAGCTCCTGGCCATCAGTAGCTGGTCAGACACACCAGTCATGCTCTCACGGTCCTATCTGTAGTCACAGGGTTGGAAGGATGTCACCTGGGCCTCATTTTTCCATGGGAGGTTTCAGCGTCCTCCCCCAACACCCCACTGCCTTCAGCTAGAGAGACCCAAATACCCAGCTTCCTTGCACCTGGGGCTAAGTGTGTGTGTGTGTGTCTGTGTCTGTGTCTGTGTGTGCATGCACTCGAGTGATATGTGGGTAGAGGCACAGGGACAGGGTTTCTCTTTTCTCTTTCATGGTAGAGCTGCTGGGCAAAGACCATCCTCCTCCAACACAGAGTGAGGCCTGGAGGGTCAGGAGCCATATTGCAGCCTCGAGAAGAAAGCTGAGCGGATGACAGTGACAGAGACAGAGGACTTTGCTTCTCCTGTCTCTAACCTGCTCTTTCCATTTCCGAGCTTCTTGGTATGTGCAGAAAAAGAAAGCAAGGCTTGCAGCTGCCTTCCCTAGATGGCCTATTTATTACTGGCGGCGGACGGAAATCCTGGTGAATGGCTTGCTATGAGGGTACCACAGGATGCCCAGTATAGAAAAAGAAAGAGCAGAGGCTTGAAATGTCTGTCAACCACGAGGTGCTGGGACAGAGAACCTGGAGGTATACGTACATGACGATATGGACTCATTCCACACCAATGGATCTCAGCCTTCCAAGTGCTGCAGTCCTTTAATACAGTTCCTCAAGTTGTGGGGACCCCCTCCCCCAACCATGAAATTATTTCCATTGCTACCTTATAACTGTGACTTTGCTACTGTTATAAATCGTAGTGTAAACATCTGATATGCAGGATATCGGACATGTGGGGGTCACAACCCACGGGTTGAGAACTGCTGCTCCACCTGTGTGCTACATGTGTGTGCTGCATGTCACATGAGGACTTCAGCCTGTGGCTCGTCAGTCATTTCTGATGCCTCAGGTTGCTTTTGGCCCACAATCTCTGCCACTGGTCACTTTCCCCAGGTCATCCCAGCCTCTACTTGATTCACACATCATCTCTGAGGTCAGGGGTTTGGGAAGGTCTCCCTGCATCCCTGCCCTATCTCTGTCCTGAGGTCACTTTAAGCTTTGCGCTAGTTCATTATTTATTTATTTTTTGACAAAGTGCCTCTCAAGCTGTGTGATTAACAAGCACACATGCAGACTCTACACTGATGACTCCACCCCTATCCCTTGGAAGGCCAATTTCATTGTTCTGTATGGGGTGTAGGCATCAAGATTTTAAAAATACTTCCCTGGTGAGCCCAGTGCTTAGCCAAATTGAGAATCACATTCACTGCAGATTCTTAAAAAGAGCGTAATAGCATAACTAATCATTATTAAACTTATGTCATGTTTTATCTCAACAAATATATTTTTCTCTTTTTCTTTCTTTCTTTGTTTTGTTTTTCTCTGTATAGCTTTGGCTGTCCTGGAACTCACTCTGCAGACTAGGCCTGCCTCTGCCTCCTGAGTGCTAGGATTAGAGGTGTGAGCCACCACCCGGCTATGTTAAATACATGTTTTCATAGATAGCATAAAACAAAGAGTCTTAGGAGTCGAGTGGAATTTTCTAAGTTAAAAATTTTTCTAGAATACTTTGAAATTTAAAGGTGATAGATTATTGGTGAAAAACAGTTCAGAACAGCTCTTAAAGTGTTAAACTTATTAATTGTTATTGTGTGTGTGTGTGTGCAGACACGAATGGGCTGTGGCAGGCCTTTGGAGGTCAAAGGTCACCTTCCCAGAGTCAGTCCTGTGAGTTCAAGGGATCAAACTCACATCTACAGGCTGTGCTACAAGCACATTTACCCCGAGAGCATTGCCCTGGTCCCAGCACACCTGGTTCTTGGGATGGGAAGGTAAGAGGCGGGGATCTGTGTGAACTCACCAATTAAAACTCCCTTTGGATTGGTGAGCTCCCCTCCCCCCGCCCCGGGGCAGAGAAGGAAGCTGCCATTGTCTACACGTGTTGGTCTTCAGTGGTGGGAGGGAGAGAGCAGAAAGCAAAAGCTCAACAAGATCATGTTATTTGCTTGTTAGCTTGGAATGTGACAAATGCTTGTGACAGTGTCTACTGCGTAGACCTATGACAGCTACGAGGCTAGCAGTGAGTGTTGAACCCAACATTACAACTGCTTTGTACCACGGGGCAGTTACAGAAGGATCTCCAGCCATATAGAGAATAGGACCAACTCGACTGTGAATGTGATTTCCCTCCTTCGTACTTGACTTTCCCCGATCAGACCAACCCAAGGAGGCTCATTCAGAGCCCGTGGAAGGGCCTTGGGGTGAAACGCTGACTGTACAGTCTCATTAACCCACAGACAGAAGGGCATAGTTCTTTCTTACAAGCGACAAGACACCAGGCTGATTTGTGTGTCAAGGCCGGCTTCTGCATGGGCTGAGCAGACAAACCAACTCCCAGGTGGAGTTCTGCTTTTTCTCCCCAGTAGAGATGAAAATGCTTACATTTCCCTCTAATTCAAGGCTTAGGAGGTTTAGGCCTCTGGTTGCTTAGGAGGTCTAGGCCCGGTGGGGAGGAGTGGGAGTGGCTGCTTGGGAGGATGGTTGGGTGGTAGGGTGGAGGATGTAACCTGACACTGTTGTTCTGATTAATGGTAAGCTGTCAAACCCGATTTATACCACAGACTAATGCTTTCATCAGCCTTGGTCAGAGAGAAGCATCTGTCTGCTATGGTCAACAGTTAATGTTGAGAAAGCTCTCATCTGAATGTGATGTGGCCAATAAACTCACTGCAGCTGATGTTACTTGACAGGATCAGTGAACAATCCAATGGGCAGCATTAATTGGACTCAGTGGATTAAAACACACACACACACACACACACACACACACATGCACGTATCAAAGGATGTGGATCAGGGAGGAAGGGAATGTGTTGGCAAAAGTGGGGGCAGAGAGTGATCGATATGTACTGCTTATATGTATGAAACTGTCTTAAGAATTAATAATAAAAGCTGGTCTATTTTAAAAAGTCTAAGTTGAGAGCAATCCCCCAGCCTGGGTCACAATGATCTTTGTGTGCTCCGACTTCCCACCCTCGATCCTTGCACTACATGCTTGGTTTATCCCTGTCACTCCGGCTCTGGCTTCACCTTCCTGTTCTGATGCCTCATGTTGTGTTTGGCCCCCGAGGCTCTGCCATAGCCCCCCTTTCCCCAGGTCTTCCCAGCCTCCTCTTAGATTTTCACTTGATCCTCAGTGTCAAAGGGGTTTTCATGATGTGTAGCTAGTGAGATCCTGTATTTGGTTTCAGACCTACAGTTGAATGTAAGGCCCCATGAAACCAAGGGCTTAGGCTTCTGTGCTGGTCACACATGCGGGCGGCTGGCAAATACTTGTAGAGCGGGCAAATCATTTGGACTAGTGGGAGCTTCAGAGCTGAGACGCTGCTCTGCCCTCACTGAAGCCTGCTGGAGCCCCAGATAATCAATGAAAGTGAGGCACGGTCATGGCCATATGCCTCTGAGCCCTTCCAGTCGCTGGGAATGGCCTTTTGGTCCTAAGAAATCTGGCTCTCTGCTTGGCTTTGAACTTTGTCGTTCCCTTGCACTTGTGAGTGACCCAGGTCATTGTCCTTGCTTCTCCCAAGTGTTCTGGGGGCGGCTCAAGTCCATCTGCTGTCCTGGCGTGATATTTACTAGGACTGCTTTTCATTCCCCAAAGAGCTCCAGCTTAAAGGATAAGTTATAATCTACCAAAACCTGACAATGATATCTTCTCTCTCTCCCTCTCTCTCTCTATATATACATATATACACACACACATATATATACACATACACATATATACATATATATTTATATATAGATATATATTATAACTATATTAAAGATTATTAATTAATTTGAGATAGGGTCTCCCTATGAATTCCTGATGGCCTGGAACTCACTATATAAACCAAGCTGGCCTTGAAATCAGAACCATTTGCCTCTGCCTCCTGTGTGCTGGGATTAAAGGCATGCACCACCGTGCCTGGCCTTCAAGAGCTTTTAAGATGTAAAACACCCATGATCCTAGCTCCTAACACCTGTTTGCATTTCCTCTTCAATGTGTGTACTTCTTTCTGTAGAATTCAACCCCGGTGGAAAGACAATTTATCTTTTGCCCTTTTTTATAACTTTGTGGTGGCTATACTATCACAAATACTGTATTTCACGGCCACTTCATCAAGATCATGATCAGCAATTTACTTGAAATGGTTGCCTGGCTTAGGACATCTGATGGCTGTCAAAGTGTCCCTGTTGTAAATAGAAATGGCACCTTGGTGTATCCCCACTGGGTTCTTTCTCTTCTCTCCTGGGATGAATTTCTCAGAGATTAGTGGGGGAAAGTGCATTGTCAACCCCCTAGTTTTAAGTAGGAATTGTTACAAGGGTCGTGTGAGACAGCCCAGCCTACAGTGAGTGCCTGCCCCAAGATGGCTACAGCTCCTGGGATGTAACATTGCCGGACCCACCAACCAGAGCAGGCACAGAGAAGCACTGGGTGTCAGGCTTTCTAACCCAAGCAATTGTGCCAACTAGTTTTGTAAAGATTTCTTAAGGGCATCTTACTGGTGCAAGTTGTCAATTTCTAAGGAGGCAAAAAAAAAAATCTTAAAAAAAATAAAAGAACCCTATATGCCAAAATCAAATGGGGGTAATTATTCTACTCAGGGGATATCTGGCAAGTTCTGGGTGTCATAACTGGAGAGAGACTGGTCTAGTGGCATCTAGTGGGTAGAGTTTTACATTTTGCAGCATACAAGACAACCATAGTAATGATCAGAATTATTAGAAGACCTGGGGTATAGGCCTATAATCCCAAGCTGCTTTGGAAGCCAAGGCAGCAATATTGAAAGTTCAGTGTCTGCCTGGGCTGTACAATGAGTTCAAGGCCAGTCTGGTAGCTTTCTGGTACCTTGTTTCAAAATTTTAAATGTAGAGGGGAAAGAGGAGTTATAGTTCAGTGGTAGAGTGTTTGCCTGACATGCGTAAGGTCCCAGGTTCAATCCTTAATACCAAGGACTTGAACTGTCAATCACCCCAAGGTTGAGAAACTCTGTCTCAGTATGTATTGTTTTGTCATCAGAATAGAAAAGTAGGTTATTTTCATTTGGGTAGGAAAAATGTGTGTAAGCTTTCTGTGTATAGTTTCTGCCCACTTAGTGATGGGTGTCTTGATGTTTTTCTTTCAAAGGATGTTTTTTGTTCCTTAGTATATATATTAAAATCATCATGTATTTAATTTAATGGCAATATATGCTCCAAAAATATCATCAGCCTTTTGGAGTCCTGCCTTTACATCTTCTAATTAAAGAAGCCTTTAAACTCTAGGCCAGGGCTGGGCGGTGGTGGCGCATGCCTTTAATCCCAGCACTTGGGAGGCAGAGGCAGGCGGATTTCTGAGTTCGAGGCCAGCCTGGTCTACAGAGTGAGTTCCAGGTCAGCCAGGGCTACACAGAAACCCTGTCTCGAAAACAAACAAACAAACTCTAGGCCTAGGCTGGAGAGATGGCTCAAAGGTTAAGAGCACTGACTGCTCTTACAGAGGACCCGAGTTCAATCCCCAGCACCACACGCCAGCTCACAATGGAATTGGCGACTCCAGTTCCAGAATATCTGCCACCCTTGTGACAAGCATACAAGCAGAACACCGGTCAACGCGGATAAATAATTCTTGGAACTCTAGGCTTTAGCCGCCATAGCTCCTTTTATGGTCTCTTCCTGTTAGTGAATGTTTTAGAAGTGATGAGAGTCTTGTTGTGTAAGCACCGGACCATCAGTCTACTCTGGGCTGACCCTTTGCAAAATGATAGATAGGAACAGCAAGCAAAACAAAACAAACAAACAAAACCTCAAACAAAAACAAAACTAAGACTATCACAAAACAGACGCAGACTGGTAGGGGGCAAGAACTTGGGGTCCTTTTGTGTCCCCAAGAAAGACACTGATTTCCTCGTTGGTAACATGACAGGTTGGCCTAAAATCCCTGAGTTTCTGTTTTTAGTGCTTTATGATCAAGAGAGTGTGACCACAATTATTGGCATTTCCTCCGCAAGCCATTACGTGGCCCTATGGTGAGACTGGAAAGACAAGCAGAAAGGAACCTTTGTCCTGTGGACCACTCCACTGCGGTGGGAAGCAGGAGCCACACTGAGGTGACACTGAGGAGGGGACACCTATTGAAAGGGGGAGCTGTTGGTTTGTGACTTGATGCCAACAATCCAGTTTAGCCAGGCATTCTTCAAGTCTGGGGCCCTCCCGCCCTAACAGACCAGCCCATTGTCCTTGGATAAGCAGTTGAGGCGGTAAATTGCTTTGGTGTGTTCTTCCCCAACTAAAATAGCTGACTTGTTGTAAAGACTCTGCAACTATTTCTGATTGCTTAAACAGCATATATACATCATAATAAAACTGCAACGAGCACCAGGAGGAAGGCAAGCTACCCAAACCCAGGCACTCAAAAGTAACCACCATTGGTATTTTGGAGACTATGTTTCCATCCCCAAACCCGCAGGCTTTACATTAACAGATGGTGCTCTGTTTAACTCAATTCAGCCTCATACACATTTTTCTAAGTCTATACACATAGATCTCCATGGTCCTTTCTAGTGCCAGCCTCAAATTCTATTGTATAAGTGGATCACAGTCTGTTCAGTACCCTGTTAACCATCTGCCTAGTATTATGGCATCCATAGTGTTTACTGTTCAGTTAACCATGTTTCCAGTGTCCTCATCTATCAACTTTGCCTTACACTGTTATAATCAGGAGTACTGTGTCCAAAGGTTATTCCTGTGTACAATATTAAAATGGAACAATCTTCTAAAAACTAGTATATAAATATTGCATATACATATATATCACATATTTATATAGAAAAAGATCTATATATACCCACACATACAGCCAGATAGAGAGATAGAAATAGATAGATAGATAGATAGATAGATAGACAGACAGACAGATAGACAGACAGACAGCAGACAGATAGACAGACAGACAGCAGACAGACAGCAGACAGATAGACAGACAGACAGACAGACAGACAGACAGACAGACAGACAGACAGATAGATAGATAGATAGATAGATAGACAGATAGATAGATAGACAGATAGATAGACAGACAGACAGACAGCAGACAGCAGCAGATACTTTCTTGACCAAGTCTAAAGATGAGCAGAAAAAAATAAGAATTTCAGAGGGCATTGCTTAAATAGAAACAAAACAAAACAAAATCTCAGCAAGAGATTGGGGGAAGATAAAGATAGATGTTTATGTTTACAAGGGAGGGCTCTGAAGCTCAAACTGTCTTACCTTTGGCAGATTAACCAATGCAAGGATTTTTTTTTTTCAGACCAAGTGCAGCCCCACTGCACTTGATGCACAATCACTTAATGCACTGAACCTGACCATGGCCAGGTGTTCAGTGACCATGTTTTAAAAAGAAATTCAAAGTGAGAGAGATGCCAGAGAGACATCTGATTCCCTGACTTTATAGTAAACCTGCATGGAGCCCTCTCTAGAGCAACGCTTTTAAACTGATCTCAGTTCTTTTTCTCCCCGTGACCCAGGACATAGACTGAAAGTCCCCCCATGCTGGAAGATACCAGAGAGCTTCCATTCTCAACAGGCTGGCTGACCACAGGAAAATAACTTGCCATTCCTTAGCGTGTTCCATCTAGTAAGTTCTACGGAACTTAGAGTCACTCAAATCTTAGCTACTCCTCCTATCTGACATTAAAAGGGATTAAAAAGGCAAGCAACACCCCTCCTGTCTTTCAACTTTAATGTGACTTTTTGGAAACAGCATCAATAAGTTCGGGTAATCCATTTGAAACATGCTTGTATACTTAGGTTCAGACAGATTAAAAAGTGTGGCTTGGAGCAAACTAGACACTCTACTTGCACTTTTCTTGCTTAAGAGTCTGGTAAGATGGTTCAGTGGGTGAAGGTGCTCTTATAATTTCAATCTAATCCCTGAAACCGACACAGTGGAGAGAGAACTGACCCCTTTGGGTTGTCCTCTGACTTCTACACATGTATGCACTTTCCCCCATAACAAACAAACAATAAATAACTAGCTGCAATTTAGAAAACTTTAAAGAGGAACTGAAGAGATGGCTCATGGATTAAGGGCATCTACTGCTCTTGCAGAGGACCTGAGATCAGTTTCTAGCACCTATGGCCATGGGTCAATACCCCCTCTGTCTTTTACGGGCACTGGCACTCACATACATATACCCCACCTTCCATAACTTAAGAAAAACTATTTTAGAAAAGGAAACAATTGTTTTTCCACAGTCAAACGCAACTCATTTAACAGTCGCGAAACAGCACACTCAGAATGGACCAATAGCGTTCATTCAACCCCCATTCTCCTAATGAATATTTAACTAGTTTCCAGTCATTCAGGGGCAGTGCACCTGCCTAGCTATGTACAAGTCCCTGGGTTCAATCCTCAGTACCACTAAACAAAAGCCAAGAGAAACAAACTGCAACAATGACTCCCACTCAGTGCAGAGAGCTGAAGCATCCCTGGGATGCTCGTGGTTGTGGACCAATTCTAGACGACACACTGCTGGGAGACAGGGAAGGTGCACCTGCCACCTGAGTGGGCCTGATCAAGCTGCCATTTTAGGGCACTAGAGCAACTTGCCCTGCTAAGGGAATGTGGTTCTCACTCTCCCTCTCCCTTGACCACTTCCTGGATCAGCTCCATCTTTTACTTCTGTTAGCCTGGCAGGGAAGTCTCCCGTTCACCCTCATCGGCATTTTCCCAAGGAGGCCTGCCACATGTCCTTACATGCTTAAGTACATTCTCTTTCTCCCTTTCTGTCACTTTATAGCCATTTTTCTCGTCACAGAGTTTCCACATATGCAGTAAACATGCCTTTTTGGCTCACGAGCTTTCTAGATAATTTCCTCCCGGCTTTCAATTTGCCTTTGATTTTGCATATAATATTTTAAAGAATGAAAAAAAAACCTTCATCCTTTTTTCAAGATGGGGGGGGGGTCTCACTATGTAGATGAGACTGGTCTTGAGCTCAGAGATCCACCTGCCTCTGTCTCCCAAGTGCTAGGATTAAAGCCCTGTGACACCACACCCAGCCAAATTATTTTTTATTTTTTGATGTATGTATATAAATCATACTTGTATATCAATTTTCTTTTATTATTTTCTATCTTATTTGAAAAAATTTCATACCAAGATACATTTTCAAATCTCATATTTCCCCCCAAGGCTTCTTTAGTTTCCTTTAAAAATATTTAAACTCTCTGTGCATTGTATAAGGAATGAGGGACCTAGCTTTTTGTCTCTTCAAGTGACTCGCCAGGTGTCCCAACTCTATTTATTGAATAATTTGACTTCTCTGACTATGTTGAAATGCCATCCTAATTATCTGTGTCTTGGAAATCATCACATACATCTCATAATTAGAACAGAATCACAAATGCATTATGTGCAGTTAGTCAATGCTGGGGACATTGTAACACGGTCGTCGCAGGAGGCTCCTCCCCACCTCGGTCATTTAGAAAGCAATCAGTGCACCATGCTTGATGACAGGACAGATATTCAAAATGCTTCATGGTAAGTATCTCACACTCTCACAGAAGAAGTTAGGCAACAGAGACCAGGGGCCTGAATTTAAAGGGAGGCAGCCTGCAGCTAGAGACAGGGAGGCTCTTCTGCTTCAAGAGGGAGGCAGCACTCGGCTATTAGAAGTGGCTGGGGGACCTTCTGCCATGAGTGAGTGCTACAGAGGATTCTCAGGTATCAAGTGTCTGAGCTTTATAGCTGTTAAGAAGTCTCTCAGCACTGAGATTATGTGGAGATAAGAAGTATACACATTCGTGTGCGTGCGTGCATGTGTCTGTGTGTGTGTGTGTGTATGTGTGTGTGCCTGTGTGTGCACATGCATGCACACACATGCACACCCACACAACACACACAATACATACATATAATATGTACATATATACATCCTGGGAAATACATGTACATTTTTATATATAAAAGTGTGCATAAGTATATATATGTGCCTGATCAATCTCGGTTTCCATGCCTCTTGTACTATTATTATAACCTTGATTGCACTGAGTCTTTTCAATATTTACTGTATGCCAGGCGCCATACTGAGCTTTTCACCTGCACTCTCTCTATAAGCAGTTCCCGACATTTCCCATTCTGTAGATAAGGGCCCCGAGTCTAAGGACCACGAAGATTGTATGTGGGCCCAGTCCCACAGAGAGCAAACGGCAGAGCGTGTGGTTCAGGTCTGGTCTCCCTGCCACAGAGAGGCTGAGCTCCGCTTTCTTCTTTTAATATTGCAAACATAAAGGGTTATAGGAGTTTGCCCATCCAGTACATTGTCTACTTGCACAAACGGATAGGAGTTTATTATATTGTAAGTGTGGCTTTGTTGCTCTATGGAATATTAAATAAGAACCAGACCCAGGTAGAAAAAGTCAACTTAAAACAGTGTTGTGAGATTTTAAGCCCCAAGGAAATCACGAAGTGTTTGAGTACCGGGGTAGACACTGAGCACTCAGACTGTTGGTCTATTTGTACTGATTACTGTTTATTCTTTTTCTTGTTAGTTTGACACATATTTGCCAACTGAAAATGATGTTAGCATGTACTGGAGGATATATTAAGAAGCTGTCAAAAAGAACATAAGCACAGGCAGAGAGGCTAGGACATACCGCTCTCAGTGTCCTTACAGCTAAAAGAAGTGATGTTACCATTCCCTTTTGTCTTCTAAAACTATGTGTCACTTATTCTTTTGTTGTATGCGTATGTGCGTGTGGTGTGTACTTATGTTTGCTTGTATGTGGGCATGTGTGTACATGGATGCACATGCATGTGTGAGGCCCAATGTTGACATCAGGATCTTTCCCAATCACTTTCCAACTTCTGTATTGAGAATTGAGGCAGTATTTTGCTGAACCTAAAACTTGCCATTTTGACTAGTCTGGCTAGCCAATGCACTCTAAGATTCCCCATCTCTGCCTCCCATGAGCTGGGATTACACTGTCAGGATGCCACATCCATTAAGTTTTTCAGCTTCTTCTTCTTCATCTTTTTTTCTTTTTCTTTTTTTTTTTTTGACATGGGCTCTCTATGTAGACCTCGCTATCCGGGAGCTCACTATGTAGACTATGCTGCCTTCAAATTCATAGATATACACCTACTTCTGCCTCCTGTCCATCTGACTGTTATGTGGGTTCTGGGGACTCTGACCATCATGCTTGAATGGCAAGCATTTTACCCACTGAGCCATTCCCTAGCCCCAGATTACTTATCCCTGATAAGATTAAAGCAGCCCTTGCTGTGCTAAACATTTGTATCATTATCGGCTTATTTGGTTTTGGCATGTATTGCACTTTTACCATTGAAGGAAATGTCTAGAATATTAGCAGTTTGGAAATGTTTCAGAAGGAAGGTCAGGAAGAAGGATGCAATGAAGAGGGAACACAATGAAAGGGACAGACTGTAAAGGGTGTGAAGGTTGGGAGCATTGTGCCCAGCCAGGACTCCGGGTTGCTGTCCAGACTGTGGGTCTCCCAAGTGGGGCTGCAACTCTTCCCCTCCCTGCTAGAAAAGGTTGAGACTATTGGCCACTCAATCAGGATGGTGATTGTCCCAAGTAAGTGTTTCAGAACCTTGTCTTTAGCAATCCCTAGCGAGACCATTATCAATGGGAATCTCAACACAGAACTTTCTCGATGCTCAGGGAAAAAATAAGGGTAGCATCACTGACCTCCTTCTCCCAAAGGCAAACGTGCCTGGGTGGCAGACCTCTGCCTTCTGGAGGAATGAGTACTGTAGCCCTGAAAGACCGGGTTCCCTGAAGCACTTAACATCTGACTTCCTTTCAGCATCAGTGTTCTACTCACAGTGGCTCAGAACGGACGACACCCTATCTGCTGTCCCTTTCCACACGGGTGGCTCTGCCTCCCACGAAGACTTGAGGCTGCCAACATCCACACATCCACCCTTGCACTCCTGGGCTAGAAAGGTTCAGTCTCTGATGCTGTTCTCTGCTACTGAACGTTGTCATCCGTGCACGGGAGAGGGGAGCCTTTCCCCGCACCTGTCCCTGCAGCTCTTGCCCTCTACTTACTCCCCCCACAAACTTAACTCCACCACAGCAGAATCATCAAAGCTGGGCCCCACAGTCGCTGGTGTGGGGAGCAGAGCCTAAGGGCAGGAGCTAAGAAGGGTGGGTACTCACCAGGTGAAGGGTGTCTGCTTTCTGGGTCTGTCTCTGTCGGCTCTTCTGGGCAGCGATGCGATTCTTCTCTCTCCTCTGAACTTTCCTCACATCATCGGATGAGTCCTGGGAAACAGCGATAACAATGGTAGGTCCGACCATTCTTCTTAGTCAAAACAGGCCGTTGTGACATTGGTTTTTTTCCCCTTCCTCCCTCCCTCCCTTCTTCCCTCTCTCCATTCCTTCCTCCATCCCTCCTTTCCTTCCTCCCTCCTTTCCTTCCCAGTCCTCAGTTCTTTCTGTACCATCCATTCCCTTATTCACGGCCTGTACCCAAAGACATTTTCTTCAGCATTCATTGCTACCTGCCCTTGGGTCTCCTGTGGTCTTCTTATGATCAAAAGCTACTCAAAAGTGAAGAAAAATTGAGGCCTCAGAAGGGCTGCTTTGGGAAACACCAGTTAAGATGCCCCCCCCATCACTCCTGCACTCTTCAGAGCTGCTCTAGCCTCACTCTGTGTGTGTGTGTGTGTGTGTATGTATGTGTGGTGTGTACTTGTGTGTATACATATGTGTGTATGTGAGGTATGTGCATGTGTGTATATGTGCACATGTGTGTGCGTTAGAACCTTCTTGATGTCCCTTTTGCTATTTTCCTTGAGAACTTTGCTGAGCATCTACCATGTGTCAGTTTCTGTACCAGCGCTTGCAGAGACACTATGAGACAATTCCCCAGCTCTCTGAGCAGGTAGAGTCTTTTCTATTCAACCCAGTACGAAGCTGAGGTCCCCCTGGTCCCCGAGATCACGGCCATCCAGGGTAGGACATCTTCTAGTGCTGTTTCTAAATCCTTTCTGAGAATTGCCTCCTGACTACTAATTTCATTGTGCTGCACCCTTAGACAGAGGGCGCTGTCCCAGATCTCTCTCTCTCTTTTATTCATTCCTTCATTGTGCACCCATCTTGAGAACTTCCTAGTCCTGAACATGATGCCTGCTACAAAAGAGCCTCCCCCCCCCGCCTAAAAAATCAATTTATGAAGTGCAGGTCGCCTGCTTTAGTGACCCACTGACAGGTGCCTTGGAGGACAAGTTACTCTTTGCTCTCTAAGTGTATCCTATGGAAGATCAGGGAAGGGAAGCACTTCTGCAACCCCTACCCTGTCACCTCCCTCCGCTGGCTGGAGGGACAAAGGTCCTTGGGTCAGGTTCTGATTCTCTTCCCTCTTTACTCAAACTTTCCAGGTCATTCTAGCAGGTGGACATTGGGTAAGAGAGGGCAAGGATGCGCTC
The DNA here is from genome assembly GCA_036184795.1 of Tokudaia tokunoshimensis. Classification (NCBI taxonomy): domain Eukaryota; kingdom Metazoa; phylum Chordata; class Mammalia; order Rodentia; family Muridae; genus Tokudaia; species Tokudaia tokunoshimensis. The sequence continues at coordinate 101,812,250 of BTHU01000012.1, read as the reverse complement.
TTCCTATAATGCGCCAAGGGACTAGGTTACCATGGAAGCTGTGAGTAATTTCCTTCTTAAGAAGACTAGGGTACCATCTTCCAGGCAGGCTGCATTGCTCTGATACCACTGTGAGCGAGGGACTATCTCCCTCTTGAGGTCTTCACCAGTATGGCTTTTGGTGAGGGGCTTGTGACAGATGTGAGAGCAGCCCCCTGGATGCCTGTGAGGTAAGCACTCTACCTCTGAGCTATAGCCCCTCCCAATATGTGTGCTAGGGAGAGAAAGTAGTTTTTAAGATGAGATGTAAAAAAGTTTAATCTGTGGGTCTATGCTGGATGAGGAGGAGAAATTTCTAGAGCAAAGGGTACCAAGAATATGGTAGAGAGACCCAGAAACTACAAGGTGAGAATGGCATCCCAACTGAGGCATCTCTCAGACTGAAACATCTTGGCTTGGCATTAACCAAGACAATAAGAGTCTCAGAATCTTTCCCTCCATCCCTGGATTTCAGGGATGATATTAGCTACTAGTGAAGGTCTCTAACATACATCCTGTACCATGGCCTTCTTTCTTCTATCTGGAAGCCACAGGGAAAAAAGCCTCTCTCCCCACTGGCTGTTCTAGTTATAGAGGCAGTCCTCAGGTAAATCTCGCCTCTCTTCATCTACCTTGCTTTGGTTTATTATTTCTCTTCCCTGACCTCGGTTCTGTCTTGCCGCTTGGCTCTTCCTGGAAAGCTACAGCTCTAGGATTTAGGTGGAGCCCGCGGCAGCGATCTACTGGAACATTCCTCTGTTTATGGTTGACCATACTTCTGTGATATTCACCCCCTCCCACCCCCCACCCAGCTTCCTAGAAAGTTTCACGGTGGGAACCTAAGGGGCAGAGATGAGGGGTAACGCTTGGAAAGGGAGGCTTTTGGGGCGGGATGCGAAGGCTTCCCTACTTGGACCTCTGTATAGCAAACACCACAGGTCCAGAGTCGGCTAGAGATCTCCTGCCACGAGCTACTTCCTTCCCCTGCCCGAGCTCCCTGTGCAAGACAGGGGAACCTGCCCCTTTTCTACCACCCCAGAAAAATCAGAAGGCAGGCCATGCGGGAGATGGGGTGGGGGTACCTGTTTGCCAGGGGGAGGAGAGCGGCTGAAGCTGGAGTCACTGCTGTCGGAGCTGTGAGGCATGGTTCTAATCTTCCGGGCTCTCCCACACCGTCCCAGATGCCTCTGGGCGATCTTCTCACTAGCTGTCTCCCCCTCTTGACTGCTAGGGGGCCACCAGCACACCACCTTTCACAGGTGCCTCCCCTGCTTGCCCCGCAGCTACCTCTGACAGACCCCTGCGTCCTCCTCTCTCTGGGGTGCAGAGGGACTGCTCCCCACAGGGACATCTCGCTGCTTTGGGGCTTGCGCACAGGCCCTCTCTTGTGGTTTCTGGTAATTCAAGCTGGAAGTCACATGGGCGGAAACGTCAACAAGTTAGAAGGTAGTTAGAGAGAAAATACACATCTGGGAAAAGACCACAGAATTAGGTGAAAGAAAAAAAATACACAAACCCCCAGTGTCTTCCGGCAGTTTGAAAGGCAGAGCGAGTGCTCTTCAATTGATGAAGATAAAGGAGAAAAACAGGCAGGCAGGGAAAATCCCCAGCCAGAATTAGCAAGTTCTCTGCTGTCAACATGGCAGAGAGCAGCAGGAAAGAGCCTCCAGGTCACAGGCCTTGAATTTTAAACCTAAATGCGACAACAAGCCTGGGAACCCTTTCTGGGTTTCACCCGAAAGCAGCTGCCCACCCTGTCTTAGGCCAGGCCTTTCTCATTCAGTTACGGGACAGTGTCTGGGGACAAGAAGAAAGGAGGGTACTGCCTTTTACAGACTACCATTGGAGCTAGCTTAGAGTCTTGGGGAGGCTCTCGAATGGACGCTAGAGAAGTTTACTATCTACCCCCTGACCTCTTAGCAGGACACTTCCATTCTCCCTAGAGAAAGGACACCTTCTGTGGAGAGGCTCCTTCAGGAGTTCAAGGTTGACCTTGAGTCTTCAGGAGTCAATGATGAGGTCAGAACCCAACAAGGAGAGAATGTCAAAATGAGTGACAGAGGCTCTGGATCTCAGAGTCAGATCGACTGTGACTGATGAGAATCCACAACCACCACCCCCCTCCCCCGTCCCTACTTCCTACTCACCCCCATACCCTCCCGCCAACACCTGCCATGCTGGCTACCTTTCAGGGCTACTGCAGTGAGGGATGACAATTTGAATAGGAATGTCCCCCACCCTGTGCAGCATGCAGTGGGTGGTCGTGCTTGCCATGTGGCCCATGCATGATGCCATTGATTGTTTTAGGGAACAATCAGTCTCATTCTCATCTGGGTGTTTTAGCTGTTTTTTTTTTAAAGAAAGTTTGGGGACTGGAAAGATGCTCAGCCATTAGGATCACTGATTGCTCTTCCAGAGGGCTTGGGTTCCCTTCCCAACATCCACACAGTGGCTCACGACCATCTGTTACTCCAGTTCCAGGGGACCCAACTCCCTCTTCCTGCCTCCTCAGGTACCAGGAATGTACATGGGGCACATACATCTGTGCAGGCAAAACACTCACACATATTAAAATAAAAGCTCCTACTATATTCCCAGTGTGGCTCTAACGTTCACCCCATTTAATCTAAGGACTGACTGACAATATGTTATGGCTCCTGAAGCACTTTAGTATCCACTGATTAAAATTCTGCCTGATGACAATATTGTTCTAAGGACAAACCTATCAAAATAAAAAAAAAGCCAACCCTTGTGGAATTTGTATTTAGTGGTGAGAGCAGTCAGGGAAACAACTGAGCTGATATAATATATCAGGGAGTGACAGATGTCACAGGTAAGAATAAGGTAGGAGAATTCTGAGGATGGTCACTTCTGTAAGCTGGTCAGGAAGGGCTTGGTGAAGGGGTCACAAGTGAGTAAGAACCTGAGGGAGGGCAGGGAGGCTATCTTAGTGAAGAAAGGTCCAGACATGCACCTGAGGTGGAACAGAAGAGAGGTCAATGTCCCTGGATCAGAGGTCCTGAGAGCAGCAGGGGATAAGGTCGGTATGGTAAGTGGATCACCCAGGACGGTCCTTGAGGTTCTGGGAGTCCATTGGGAGGATTTTTGCCTTATTCCACAGTTCCCACTGTGACTGCCTGTTTGTTTCAGAGCACTTACCATAGCCTCTGATTATTTTGCAACTTATTTTCTTTGTTAGAATGCTAACTGCATTTGGGAATTTCTTAATTATTTAATCAAATGTTCCTTGAGGACCTACTGTGTACCAGGCAAAACACTTGACTTTTTCCTCTGAATGAGATGGTTTATCAGTAAGTTTCCACTGCGTAACATACCAAGGACTCCTTGAGAGCTTTAAACAGGCATGGTTTGGGCTGATGAGTTTGTAGGTCATTCAGAAGATTCCAGAAAGCTACAGTAGCTCTGATCTCATCTGTTCTCCTTGGCCCAATCCACCCCGCTCTCCCAGCCATCTTGCCAACTTAGAACCTGCCAACATCCATGTTCAGATCTAGCTTAGTGTCCTGTCTACCACATCCTATTGACCAAAGAAAGTCACAAAGTCACTCAATGTTCATTGGGCTGAAGATACAGTCCACCTCTTGATGCGGGTTCAGCTGAAGACTTGTAAGCTCAAGCCTGCTGTCTCCCACACGTGGGCAGACATTGGTAGTGTTAGAGCAGAGGAATGATGTGCTCTGGCTCGAGTTTCCTGGGATCCCTTTAGACACACTTGAGATTTTCCTATGGGGAGAAAAGTGAATGAGGGCAGACCAGTTAGGATTGCAATGTTGGATTTAACATGGCAATACCATTGTCCTAAACAAAAGAAAAGTTATTGGTAGCGTGAATCACAGAGGTGCTGTGAAGGTGATGAGATACGGCCCCTGTTCAAACTAAAGACTGTTTCATGTTCACAATTGCATGTCCGGTACCTAGGAGGTACCCAATAAAGAACTGTTTGAGTAAGATCTGAATGAACTCCCATATAACTAGAAGTTACGATTTGTATCTTCTCTAAACCTAAGTATATTTAAAAACCCCTCAATGATTATAATGATATTTATATTGTATTTAATTTCACCCTACATACTTCCCACCTATTATGTGTTATAATAGGAATCAAGAATCATTAAGTATAAACAAGACCGAGATACTGCTTTCATAGAAAGGAAAACATAGTCCAACAACCAAAGTACTTATGAGTTATAATGTGCATGAAGTTCTTAGCTCTGAATATTCTATCACTTGGCAGTTAGTAGTGGCTTTGACTCAATGGTGTTGAGTCAATATAGTGTTTAAGTACTAGGGGCCAGTGAGAAGAGAAATACAAAATGGTCTATTCCGTATAGAAGAAGGGGTCTTGTTCAATGGAATACTAACAAATTACTTTAAAATAATTAAGTTGCTGGGCAGTGGTGGCACATGCCTGTAATCCCAGTACTTGGGAGACAGAGGCAGGCGGATTTCTGAGTTAGAGGCCAGCCTGGTCTACAGAGTGAGTTCCAGGACAGCCAGGACCACACAGAGAAACCCTGTCTCAAAAAAAAAAAAGAAAAAAAAAGAAAGTAAAATAATTATGTTTAAAAATAGTAAACATCGGGGCTGAGGGTGTAGCTCAGTGGAAACAAGCTTGCCTTGCATACACTGAGGTCCACAGTTCAATCCCCACTACTGTCAAGTAATAAAACCATCAGAAGAAAGTTTTGTAAAATAAATTAATAATAATAACAACAGTAGTAGTAGTAATAATAATAACAATAATAAAAACTTTGAGGCTGGCATGATGGCTCGGAGGATAAAGCACTTGTTACCCAAGCCTGGTGACCTGGGTTTGACTCCTGGAACTGACTGTAAAGATGGAAAGAACGACTCCACAAGTTGTCCTCTGACCACCACTAGTAGACATGTCTGGAACAGGGCCCAGCACAGAAAAATAATACTATGGGTTTCGCTACAGCACAAGACTGAACAGCCAACAGCAGGGGAATGAGGCAGGGTCTCCTGTGTGTGTTACCGTTTTACAGAAAGCTGCCCCAAAGTCAGCCGCTTTAAGCAGTAAGTCCTGATTTTCCCACACAGATTTTGAAGGTCAGGGGTCTTGGAACGGCTTGTCTTCTTGGCTCAGGCTCAGGGTGGGCTCATGAGGTGGCTGTCAAGCTGTTGACTGACACTGTTGTCATCTGAAGTCCTGATGGATGAAGAGATCCGTTTCCAAGCGGGAGTCCCCACATGACTGTTAACAGAGGGAGTCAGTTTTTTATGACACGGCCTCCCCTCTCTTCTGCGTTGCTACTCACAGGCAAGGCACTAACACCCCACTCTTGAGGGGAAACCAAAGAGACTTCGTCTCTTTGTTACTGCTTATTTATTTATTTATTTATTTATTCTTTTCCTGTGTAGGAGTGTTTTTGCCTGCAAGTATGTCTGTGCTCCATGAGTGTGCAATGCCCACAAGGCCAGAAGAGGGCACCAGATTCTCTGGGACTGTGAGTTATCTTGTGAATGTTGGGAACCAAACCTCTGAGCCATCTCTCCAGACTCTGTTATTGTTTTGAGACAGACTCTCACTATGTAGACCAGTCTGGCCTCAAACCCACAGAAATCTACCTTTCTCTGCCTTTCAAATGCTGGTCTTAAAGGCATGCACCCCCACAGGCTAAGACTCCACGTATTTAAGGTAGGAATATTAAAGGACTTGAGGACTGACTGTTTGTGGTGACACATGCTTTTCATCTCAGTATTTGGGGGCACAGAGGCAGCCATATCTTCATGAGTTCAAGGCCAGCCTGGTCTACATAGTGAGACCTCCCCCCCACCACATACACACACACAAAGTACTTGAGGACATTTCTTAAGCCCACCATACTCCCCCCAATTAATGTCTGGGGAAATTTTCATCAGAGGTAAGTGGATTGATGCAGCTAAAGGGGAGTCTGAGACAGTAGTGGGTTCGCTCCTGGCTCTCCCCTCTGCTGACTTTATAACCCTATCTGTGCTGGCTACTTTTATGTTACCTTGACACCAGATAAGAATAATTTGGGAAGAGGGAACCTCAACTGAAAAAAATGTTCCCACCAGATTGTTCTGTGGACAAACCTGAGGTACATTTTCTCATTTGATGATTGATGTGGGAGGGTCCAGCTTACTGTGAGTGGTGCCACCCTTGGGTGCTATAAGAAAGCAGGCTGAACAAGCCATGGAGAGCAAGCCAGTAAGCAGTACCCCTCCAGGACATCTCCTTCAGTTTCTGCCTCTAGGCTCCTGTCTCAAGTTCCTGCCCTGAGCTCCCTGGTTAAAGGACTACCAGCTGTAAAACTAAACAAAACCCTTTCCTCCCAGAGTTACATTTGGTCATAGTGTCTTAATGTAGCAGTAGAAACCCTAAGACAGACCCTGAGGAGATCTCTTTTCTTCATTTCTTCTGCTATAAACCTGGTGGCAGGGATGGCTGATAAAAAACTGTTCTGGAATCTACTTTGTAAATCTCAATTTAACAAGAGAGAGAGAGAGAGAGAGAGAGAGAGAGAGAGAGAGAGAGAAAATCTCATTATTTTATGGTGACACATTAAGTCCCATTTATTTTTTCTATGCATATGAGTGTGTATATGTGTAGGTGATGTGTGCCCTGTGGCTGTGGAGGTCAGTTCTTTCCTTCTACCATGTGGGTCCATCCAATGATCAGTCTGACCAGAGGCCCAGCTCTCCACCACATCTGGCTAATGTGCCTCAATTTCCAAAAGGGAAAATCCCAAATCTCTCCAGCCTAGTAAGACTATTCCAAGACGCAGACGAGTTGACAGTGTATAGTCCTCTGGAGCATTTTCTGCTACATGGAGGACATGGGAAAGACTTGTGAAATTAAAAGCCGATGTACAGGGATCCAACTGAACATGGCAAGCAGAGCCCCAGGCAGCTGTTGTCCTGAGCAACGGAGGTGATTGACAACCAGGGAGCACTTTAAGTCCACTCGTCACATGGTGTGAGCCTTCGGTGATCTAAGCAGACTCCAGCCCCTCTGAGTCATGGTAAATTTGGTTGCTGATTTCAGGGGGAATGCACGAGGTGGAAAGAACATGGAAGAATCTCTAAGGGCTCAGGTCAAACGGACGACCTGGATTTCAATCTCTCCATAGTTGGCATTGGAATGCCTAGTGATCAACCTTGTTTCAGATCTCAGCAGAATATCCCATGTGCAAATGGTTTCTTTCTTTTAAAAATATTTTTAGATTTATTTTCTTTTATGTGTATGACTATTTTGCCTACACGTATGTATGTGCACCACACGCATGTCTGATGCCTGCAGAAGTCACAAGAGGGCATTGGATCCCCCTGAAACTGGACTTATGGATGGTTGGAAGCTACCATATGGATGCTGGTAGCTTAGTCAGGTGCTCTCCGGGAGCAACTAGTGCTCTTCACCACTGAGCCTCTCGCCAGCCCCGTGACTGGGTTTCTAAAGGTCATCCACATTAGGGTCTCTTAAGTGTAACAATGTATATTCATGTCAGCCCAGGTGCCCTATCTTTCTTTGTTCTTCCCTGTCTCAGCAAAGACAGACTCCATTGTAACATCTAGTTATTGACTCAGTTCACAGGTTTTAGGTTCTGACTAGTTGGTGATTGACAAGGTCAGGGAGGCTCCAGTCACATAAGGAGAAACCCAGGAGCACAGTGTAGTGTGGCCTGGGCTGACTGAGGTGCCTGCCCTGCTTGAGAATTACGTCAGGAGATCTTTCCTTCCTTCCTTCCTCCCTTCCTTCCTTCCTTCCTTCCTTCCTTCCTTCCTTCCTTCCTTTCTTCCTAGGAAGATGGTGGGACATCTCCAAAGCTAGGGAGAAGGAAGGAAATGCTGGCTTGACCCCCATGCTGGTCATTCATGAGGTTCTTTGTTGGATGGGAAATTCTGGACACATTGTCCAGTAGGGGACAGTGTGTGACCTCAGGGACCAGTTTAGGGTCTCAGCAAGAGGAGTAGGTTCCACTGGACTCTACTATCTCTTGACTCCCTGGGGATGTGCAGGAGTTGACTCTCAAACTTTCCTGCCTAAAAGGTCTCAAGTAAACCATCATCCATTCTCACCATCTGCCTTGAGTTATCTAGAGACTGCCAGGCACCAAAGCACCCCATTCACCCCGCTTGACTCTCATTGGTGATCTCTGAACCAGGTGGCAAGGCTAGTTCTTATTCCTAAGGCACTGACTTCCCATTCCCTAGAAGCCTCTTCTCTAAATTCTAGGGAATTATAAGCAAGAGTCTCTTAAGAGTGCATGCAAATGACCCTGGCTCCCCAGAGGCTAGGCTGCTGCTTCCTGTCTAGGGGAGAAGTTTAAGGCCTCTTCCATGCTCCACGCACTGATGCCCAACCTTGTCTGGCTGTTTCCTGAGGCAGACCAGACCGCCCAGGTTACCAACTTTTCCTGTCTAAGCCATCAATCGATTCATGACATTTAAACTCCCCACTCCGCAGGGTTTTTTTCTAAGCTCCCTGTTGAGGGATACTGTTGAGAGATGTGTTAACTTTGAAGTCTTCAAATGGGCTCCTATTTAGTAGGACAAAAAATAATAAAAATCCCCTGGCTGCTCTAGTTTTTTTTTTTTTTAAACTTTTTAGTGGAAAAAGTACATTAAGGCACATCTTCACAGCTTATGAGATGGCTAGCGGGGAGTTTTTACAAAGTTCCCCAAACAAGTAGAGAAAACATTTACCTGAGGGCAGAGCTCTCCAGTGAAGGGACCAGAGGGGATGGCCAGGTGATGACAAGGAAAGTCCCTTGCATTGTCCGGTAGCCTGGTCCCCTGAGTTTTCAGCCTAGATGAAGACTTCAGGAAACCCTGAGGAGGTGGCCCTTCATAAGGCTAGCAGAAAAGGTAAAGGGCAATTTTTGTGATATTCTGGCCACAGAAGTCTTTGTGGGGGCTGTCTCTGGCCTAGCAGGTCAGGCTGCCCCCTCTGGTCCTCCACTCACCAAACTTCAGTAGAACCCCAGTTGAGGAGATCTGACACATTTCTCTGGTCATCACCAAATGCTGAGGGAGGAAGCTCCTATATCCTAAACTTCTGCTCTATCTGTCAGGTTCAGCCTGCGGCCCCCTCTGTCACCTCCTCCTCAAGCTCAAGCTAGGCATATGTCCTTGCTCTGAGCAGTTTTTGAGTCTTCAACCTGAGGGTATGGCCATGCTGTCAGACGAGCTCCTGCGGTACTCATTTGCTTCTGGAAGCTTCCAATCTGCTTTTACCCCCCACCCCCCTTCAGACCAGAAGGCATGGAGCAAGGCCTCTCAAAAGGTGAGAGAGGGGTCCTAAATTTTAGTTTCCCACCAGATTAAAAAAAAAATGAAGACCTTGTAGGCAGTGGTGACAAATGCCTTTAATTCTAGCACTCAGGATGCAGAGGAAGATGGATCTTTGTGATTTCTGGGTCAGCCTGATCTATAGAGTTCCAGGACAGCCAGCGCCATACAAAGAAACCCTGTCTCAAACAAACAAACAAACAAACAAACAAACACCAAAAAGGTTGAAGTGGACCTAAAAAGACAGCTCAGTGGTTAAGGGCACTCACTGCTCTTTCAAAGGTCCTCAGTTCAATTTCCAGGACCTACACAGCAACTCATAACGGACTGATACTATTTTCAGTCTGTTATGAGTTGCTGTGTAGGTCCTGGAAATTGATGTACAGGTGTAATATACCCATATACATAAAATACATAAATAAATAAATCTAAAAACAAAACAAACAAGAAGAGGAGGAGGCAGTGGAAGAAGGGGAAGAAGAAGAAGGGGAAGAAGAAAGAGGAGGAGAAGGAGGAGGAGGGAAAGGAGGAGGAGGAGGAGGAGCTAGGAAGAAGAGCTGGCAAGATGGCTTGATGGCTTACAGGGCAAGGACACATCCTGACTACAAAGTTTCCTCCTTGATGGATAGCTTTCATGGTAGTGGTAAGGTGACTATACAAGAAGTCACCAATAGTCTTACCCAGCTGTGTATTCTGGTAGTTACAGTAATGACCAACATGGGTGTACTAGTGGCACCACCATTATGGAGGTAACCAACCACTTTTGGAATAGACTTAAGACTTTCAAAGAAGAAAACTCTTGTCTGGTACTGTAAATCTGTTTTTGTTTGTTTGTTTGTTTGTTTGTTTGTTTTGTTTTTCGAGACAGGGTTTCTCTGTGTAGCCCCGGCTGTCCTGGAACTCACTTTGTAGACCAGGCTGGCCTCGAACTCAGAAATCCTCCTGCCTCTGCCTCCCAAGTGCTGGGATTATGGTACTGTAAATCTGGACAAAACCCATGGTTGAGGTGCTCATAAGCTCCAGAAGTGAGCCTACTACTATTATTTTGATAAATGGACAGTTCTCACCCATAGATTAGTGAGGCTCTCAGCCCTCATCAGAGAAGTTTCTTTGTACAGTGGATGGTGGTTAATGCAAACACTTGCAACTGGTAAATGTACAGAGAATAAGTATCTGTGGAGTGTTCAGTATGAATGGCACCTACATCACATATATCCCTCCAAGACTCAGGACTATTGTGAGAAAGGGGACAAAAAGTGTCAGAGGTTGGGGAGAAGCAGTGTGAAACAGTATCTTTTGGACACAATAGGACCACTGCACTCATAATTCACAGCAGCTGTAGCTGCCACACAAGGCTAGCATAGATCAAGTCAGTCAACATTCCAGCATAGAGTGGGGAGGGACTCACAAGACCCCATCTCCAGCTGAGGCACTATTGACAGTTGATGATTTTGGGGAAAAGGGGACTCAGCTTTCTTGGAGAGTGGCATCCAGTAGGTTGACCTTGTTCCAGTTGTTGTGTGTATTTAGGCAGCACAAATTGAACTTTATGAGTTATTACAAGGAGGAGGAGACACAAAGTTGTAAGGATGTGGGAAGGTGAGGGGTGGATCTAGAAGGAATTAGGAGGAAGAGTGAGGAGTGAATGTGATCAAAACTCATTGTATGTGTGCACGAAATTCTCAAAGAACAACTATTATATATTTTAAAAATAAAGTTGAGAGGGAAAAAGAAGACAGCTATGCTGACTTCTGGCTCCCATGCGTAGGTGAGTGAGCTCACATCCATGTGCAGACCACAGAGAAAAGAGAAAGAGGCTACAATAATAAAAAGAAAATGAATTAACAATGAAACAGCATGTCTAAAGCCGTGTGTGTGTGTGTGTGTGTGTGTGTGTGTGTGTGCGCGCGCGTGCACATGCACGCGCAAGCTAGAACCAGGCAATCCTGGGACTCACCCAGTCCTTTATTCTTGGCAGGGAGGGTGAATCCCCTCTACACGGGCCTTGCAGCAGGTCTCTGGCCTCCCTGGAGTGAGGTGCTTTAGGGGTGTAATGTGAAGTGAACTGGTTTGCAGTCTCTGGCCTTCACAGGATCCTAAGATGATGGTGATGCGGGGCAAGATCTAGGAAACAAGAGAGCAGGCAAGTGGCCTCTTAGCTGTTGGTTTGACCATGCAAGCTCCGGTCTGGTTTTGCCACTCTGTAACCATGTGATGCCAGCCAATCACTTAAAACCATGCCTCAGTTTTCGTATCTAATAGCAATATATATCATAGAAATGGATGTATTTAAATTGCCTAGCACCATTGCCTTAGTACCTAGAAAGCATGTGGTACCCATTAGCTGCTATTACCATCGTATTAGTTTCCTATATCCTAAAAGAGCTAGTTAGGGAAATGGCTGAGTGGATTTAACAAGTAGGTTGACTCTGAAGTGTCAGCTTCCCATGTATTAGTGAGGTCTGTTCTACTTGCTCATTCTTCTTAATGTATTTTAAAATTAAAAAGTAATTCACAAAACACAAAGAGTTTTACTGTGTACATGTATACACACACTGCACACATACATGCGTATACACGTGGAGGCAAGAGGCAGATATCAGATTGTGGCAATTCGTGGCAAAATATCTTTTTATGAAAGTGTAGTTTTTAAGATTTAATTTTTCATGTACATGAGTATTTTGCCTCCATGTTCCCATGTGCACCACATAATGATCTCAAAGATCAGAAGAGGGCTTCATATTCCTTGGAACCAGCAACTGGAGTTACAGATGGTTGCAAGCTCTGTGTGGGTGCTTTAAGAAAACATGTAAGCTAGGCATGGTAACACATGCCTTTAGTTCAGGCACTCTAGAGTTCAAGGTTAGCCTGGTCTACATAGTGAGTTCTGGGAGAGTTAGAATTACACAGAGCCGTGGTTCTCAACCTTCCTAATGCTGCTATCCTTTAATACAGTTCCTCATGTTTGGTGACCCCCAACAATAAAATCAGTTTTGTTTCTACATCATAACTATAATTTTACTACTGTTATGAACCTTAACATAAATACCTGTGTTTTCTGATGGTCAAAGGCGACCTTCAAAGGGGCCATGATCTACAGGTTGAGAATGGCTGACATAAAGAGACTCTGTGGGGCGGGATGAGCAAAGTAACCTCCAAGTTTACTTGCCTTGGGTGTCCCATGGAATCAACTTTTACAGCCTAAGCTAATGAATAGCTGTAATCTTCTTCCATGCATTCACATGGCCCTGACCCAGAACAATGCATGTGCATCGTTTGCTGAAAGCAGGAAATACAGAGATTGAAACTAGTCTTCTAAAATGACTATCCACCATAAATGTTGAGCCCAACATTTATGAATATGGTTGATAAACAGTGATATTTGTAGTACTGTTTATTGTCTGGATCAGTTATTTCACCCCCTGTCCAGCATGGCTGCACAGGCCTTTAATCCCTAGAAGAGGCAGGTGGATCTCTTGTAATCTGTTTTGAGCCAATTTTTATACGGTGTGAGAAAGGAGTCCAGCTGCTTCTGCTATTGCTGCTGCTTCTTCTTCTTCTTCTTCTTCTTCTTCTTCTTCTTCTTCTTCTTCTTCTTCTTCTTCTTCTTCTTCTCCTTCTCCTCCTCTTCCTCCTTTTTTGCATATATATGTCCAATTTGAACATAATTTGTTGAAAAAAAATTCTTCATTATACCTTGACAACTTTGCTTTAAAAAAATTCAGATTGTGGTAATTCATGGCAAAAATCTTTTTATGAAGTGTATTTTTTTAAGATTTAACTTTTTATGTATATGAGTGTTTTGCCTCCATGTTCTCATGTACACCACATTCATGATCTGAAAGATGAGAAGAGGGCTTCTGTGCGCATATACATAGAAAGACACATATATAAGAAGGATGTGTATGCATATGCATGCCTTCTCATGTATGTGAGTGCATTTGCTTATGTGTGCACTTACATGTGGAGAGCCAGGGTTGATTTGGGGACTCATCTCAGATTGTTCTTCTGCCTTGTTCATTGAGGCAAAATCTCTCAAACCCCAGAACTTGTTAATATTCTAGTCTTACTAGCCAGCCTGCTCTGGGGATCACCTGTTCCTGCTTTCTGAGACTGGAATTATAGGTAGGCAACCACACCTGAGGAGTTTGCATGGATTTCTGGGGATCCAAACTCCAGTCCTCAAGCTTTTATAGTGAATGTTAACCACTGAGCCATCTGCCCAACAATCCTATCATTTCTTAATATCTTTGTTGAGAAATGAGTCACATAGTATATAGTTTATCCTTCCAAGTACACAATACACTGAGTATATTAAAAGTTGTACAGTAATCACCAAAACACATTTTATAGTATTTTCATTTCACACACACACACACACACATGCACACACACACACACATGCACACACACACACACATGCACACACGCGCGCGCACACACACACACACGCACACACACGCACACACACACATACATGCACACGCGCGCACACACACACGCACGCACACATGCGCACACACACGCGTGCACACACACACATACATGCACACGCGCGCACACGCACACATGCACACATGCACACGCACGTGCACGTGTGCGCGCGCGCACACACACACACACACATCCTTAGTTGTCACCTCTCCTCCAAACTTTCCTATTTGCTTACCATGATCCATTCATCTACTCTCTGTCCGTCTAACTCTGTCTGTTGCTTAAATGGAGATTTAGGAGGGGCCACTTTTGATCTCATTGGTTTTCTGTGTCTTTGTTGGGTGTCGTCATCTTGTATTCCTCCCAATTGTTGTTGATATTCTATTCAATAAATACAAAGGCAGTGTACTTAGCCACTTGGTTGTTGGTGGAATTTTGGACTTTTGCATGTATGTGAGTGAGATCCAAAAAACCTTGCGAATAAAAATTTTCAGTTCCCCAGGAAGCAAACTGGGTTCCTCAGAGGATGCCACTGAGGATAAGCCATTGATCAGTGATGACTCTGACTTAGGGAGGGTAAGTTTGGAGCTGAGTCAGCTCCAGGGACGCCTGGCTAGAGAAGATAACAGAGCCAGGCTGAGCTGGTTTCTAAAATTCTTCAGGGTCTCACCAAATATAATGAAAGTAACACAGCAACCAATCAAAACTATACTAGTGTCACTGCTTTGCCCCTACTGATCATATTAGATGTCACTTAACCCTTCTAGAAAATTCCCCTAGCCCTACATAAAAGAGGGCCTGTGAGCTCCTCTGGCCATCATCATTTTGATGAGTGGTTGACCCCTGCATGCTTGTAATTTCTGTGGAATAAACACTCTTTGCTTTTGCATACTATTTGAGTCTGAGGTCTTCAGAGCTTCTTGAACCCTAACAGACTTTAATGTGCATTTTAATTCTTTTAAATTATTTAATGCCAGAAACTGATGAACTTCCAGTTACTGAAGACTTGCTACTTTCAGTACACTTGGTAACTTCCATCTTTTGTTTCAATCACTAATGTCAAAATATTTACATTTCTTGTAATTAATATCAGCACTTTCACTTTTTCTTTTCTCCTCCTCCTCCTCCTCCTTCTTTTCCTTTCTGAGACAGACTTTCTGTAGCCCTGGCTGTCCTGGAACTTGCTCTGTAGACCAGGCTGGCCTCAAACTCAGAGATCCACCTTCCTCTGCCTCCCAAGTGCTGGGATTAAAGGCATGCGCCACCACCACCTGGCCACTTTCTCTACTTTTGCTTTTTAAAGGGAAGAGGCACAATAAAGCATTAACTATTCACTCAGAAGGCTGCCATATAACAGGCAAAGCTAAGCCCTTAGTTCCTCTCCAATTCACTGAAAGCCCAGGGGACAGGAAGGATGGTAACAAGTGACTCAGAATGGGCCTAATTATGAGAAAGATATTAGTATGTGAGAGATGGCAATGTATTTCTAGAAGATGAAAAAATATTGGAAATGTCCACGATTTGAATGATGTTCAAAAATCCAGTTTAGCACACTCGGTGGGGGATGGTATACTGCAGAGCGATGCAAACATTACAACTAATGTCACGAAAGAATGATAAAAATTTAACAATGTACAAAAATATTCATGGTGCATTAAAATTTTAATATATAAAGACATTACATTTAAAAGTAGTTTAAAATAATATGCTCATCATACTAATTTTTCTTAAGAGGTTCCATATGCTTTCAACTGGGAGACTACACACCAAAATCGTAACAATAACACAAACCTCACTTAGGGTTTCTGGCTATTGGGCTTTGAGTGTGTCTCCTAGTTCACATGTTAAGACCTTAGTCTGACAATATTGTGAGGTAGGGTCCAAATCAGAGGTATTTAGCTGTGCCCTAATGAATAGATTCATGACTTTAAAAAAAATGGTTTGTATGCCAGGCAATGGTGGTTGCATGCTTTTAATCCTAGCACTCAGGGAGCAGAGACAGGCAGATCTCTGAGATCAAGGTCAGCCTGGTCTATAGAGTGAGTTTCAGAACAGCCAAGACAGAGAGAGAAGCCCTGTCTCAAAAAACAAAACATACATGAGCAGGCAGGCAGGCAGACATGCACACACGCACAATGATTTGACCAGTCTGAGTAGTGCCTGGAAAACAGAATGGATGGAGCCACGGTGAGAGGGAAACTGTGGGGGAAGGAAGGGTTTCAGTGCAGGTATCCAGAGCGAGAGCAGGAAATGGGGCAGAAATAAGGAGAGCTGGGCAATGGTGGTGCACGCCTTTAATCCCAGCACTTGGGAGGCAGAGGCAGGTGGATTTCTGAGTTCGAGTCCAGCCTGGTCTACAGATTGAGTTCCAGGATAGCCAGGGCTATACAGAGAAATCCTGTGTCAAAAAACAAAACAACAACAACAACAACAACAAAAACCCCAACAACAACAAAAGTATCAGGATAAAGCCTGAGTATCATCCTGTTATCTGGTGGGATAGCCACAGGGACGGTGCGCCCTTCAGATGTGCTTGTTGTGAATTAAGTAAGGTGTGCTGCAGATGTGAAATACACACAAGATTTTGGAGGCTGTAGGATAAAATAATATGAACCGTCACTTAGTTTTTTTTGTCGAATTGAAAATATTTTACAAATGTTAAGATACTATTAAAATTAGTCTCATCTCTTTTTGCATTTTGAATGTGGTTATTAGAAAATTTGAGGATATTTATGTGGCTTACATTAAATTTTCATTGGACTAGTGGTTCTTAACCTGTGGGTTACGACCTCTTGGGGGTGTCGCATATCACATATCCTGCATATCAGATACTTACATTACAATTCATGACAGTGGCAAACTTATAGTTATGAAGTATCAATGAAATAATTTTGTGGTTGCGTTCACCAGTGTGAGGAACTGCATAAAGGGTCACGTTAGGAAGGTTGAGAACTACTGAGCTACGGTGCTGGCCTGAAGGAACTGTCCACATAGCCTGTCAGGACCTCCAGATTGGCAGTGAGCTTCCCCCTTTCAGTAAAACTAAAGAATTTGGGTAGAAGAGATCGGACGGTTTTCTTAGGAATGATTGCAGTTCCTCTCTGGGTGTTAGACCGTGCATGTGTGTGCATGTGAGTGTGCGTGTAACCTTACTTGTACTGCCCCTCTACTAAAGACATGACTCTCTAGTGTACAAAATTGATATCAATAATACCTTAAGCTAGGCTTGGTGGTGCACACCTTTGATCTCAGCACTCTGGAGTTGGAGGCAAGTGGATCTTTGTACGTTTGAGGCCAGATGGTCTATTTAGCAAGTTCCTAAACAGTCAGGCTACATAGAGAGACCCTGTCTCAAAACAAAACAAACAAAAAACCAACCCAACCCAAACCAAATAAACAAAAACCTCAAACAATACCTTAACAAAACCTCTAAGAAACATTTGTACCCCAGAAACCCATGACATCTCCCTGCCTGTATCAACCCAGTCGTTCACTCCTAAGTGAAGGACTCAAGCCAGCCTGAGTGTGGCTAAAGCTCATTAGAGTCCATTCCTAAAGCCGGCTCCCAAGGTCTATTTCTGTAATTACCACTTCCTCCTCCTGAGATTGATCACCAAGGTCCAGCTATTAAAGTATTGAAGTCCAGCAATCAAAAGCCTCCTTTGGCTCACCTAATTAACATGCCCAATTAAAATTAAGCACCTCATCCTAGGAAAGGATTTACCCCTTTACCTTTCTAAACCACCATTTGCCTACGGGCCACATCTGTCTCCTCTTTACCCAGAGGCAGTCTCCCTGGTGGACAAGTGACCCTTGCCCCTCCCCCTTGCTCCCTTCCCCTTCTCTTTCATCCCCTGTCTCTTGTCTTTGTCTTTTATTCCCTGCCCTCTGTCCCTCTGGGGCAAATAAATCTCCTTTGGGCTGAGAACATGGTCTTGGGGTGTCCTGAGCCTATACCATTCCTTTCACTGAGGGTAACTATTGTACAGCCAAGAGTTAGTAGGTGTGTGACCTAAGGAACTGACTACACAAAAGATGGGGATAGAACAAATTAATTGATTACTGACCCAGGAAAAAACAGAGCTAATTAACTGTTTAAATTAGTCTTCCCAGAAGTCCTTAAGATATGGCAGTCATGAAGAGAAAAACGGTGTAAGATCCGAGAAAGGAAATTAATGGGTTGACTAAAATGAAAACTTGTGGGAAAAAAAGGGGGGGGGCAGGAGGCGGCGCATGGGTTTCACTCGAGCATCGGCAGCAGTAGCAGCGCGTGTCCTGGTAGGAGAAACACAGACAGGCAGAGCCCGCGTGGGGATAGGGGAACGCCGACAAGACTGCGCTCCTCACCCGCGATAGCGAGTGCTTGCACCTGCGTACCTATGGAACATGAGGCTGCCTGGCTACCGGGCAGGCAGGGAGGTCCCTCTCAGAAGGTGGTTTCGTTCTAGCATGGACTTCCCAGGTACCTAGGGCTGCTTGGCTGGTTGAGACAGGGCTCGATCCTTCCCAGTGGCTGGAAACGCTGAGGCTTGCCCCATGCTTTTATGCGGCAGATTCGATAAAGGAGACTGCTCACAGTTTTATGCTTTATTATTAAAAGAGTAAAATGAGAAAAAGAGATAAGGAAATAAAGAGAAAAGAGAAGATAGAGAGATGAGGAAAGGCTATGACCACCTAGAAAGGAGAGAAAGAATAGAGAGACTGGGAGAGACAAGGGAGAGATAAGAAAAAAGGGCGAGAGAGAGTGAGGAGGGGCAGAAATCCTCCGTTCATAGTGGGCTGGGTTACCATTGCCAGGTAACTGAGGGGCGGGGAAAACCTGGCTATAGCCAGGTGACTGCAGAGGTGAAATCCAGCCAGAACACTAGGGGCCTGGCCACATGTGACTGATTGTCACATTATGGAGTGTGGAGTATGGATTATGGAGTGGCCTTGCCCAACCAAGCTACAGACTGTCTCACACCACAGTCCCACAAAAACTAATTTTGAAGAATTGGAAGAAAAAGTATAAAAGTGCTCCCCTGGGAGGACCAACATTCGATTAGTAAGAGTTTTGGAAGCAAGGCAAAGCAAATCACTTAAAATTAAGGTAGCCATGGAGATGGCTCAGTGGGTAGATGCTAAGCCTGACATGAGTTGGATCCCTAGAACCCACGGTGTGGAAGGAGACAACCTCCTTCTGCGAGTTGTCCTCTGACTCGCCACACACATACCATGTCATGCACATGTATACACATACAAATAAATATAATTTAAACATTTAAAGCAACTTTTATAAAGTCCATAAACATAGAAAGACATATTGGACTAACCAAAGATATTTTCCCAAACTGAAAAAAAAAATATGCAGGACTGGAGAGATGGCTCAGCAGTTAAGAGCACTGACTGCTCTTCCTAAGGTTCTGAGTTCAAATCCCAACAACCACATGGTGGCTCGCAACCATCCGTAATGAGATCTGACCCTCTTCTGGTGTGTCTGAAGACAGCTACAGTGTACTTACATATAATAAATAAATCTTTAAAAAAAGAAAAAACTATGCATATTAAAATTGGAAGTATAGATGGGATAATTGTCAGAAAGTATATTCCTGGACATCTCTTTGTGAAACTTTGTAAGACCAAGAAAATAGGGAGAAAATACAAAAAAAAAAAAAACTTCCAGAGAAAAACAGCTGATAATTTATCAAGGAGCGGGGCACAGGCAGGCATCGGGCTTTGTATTAACACTGGCAGGAGACAGTGAAATAAAGCCTCCACAATTCTGAAGAAGAAAGATGCATTATCTTGCAGGAAGAATTCTATATAGCCAGAACTCGGTGAAGCTTAAGGGTAAAAGACATCTTGAAACATGCAGGAAGGACTCAGAAAAATAAATCCATCAGGCGGGAGAGATGGTCTGACTCCATATGCAAAGAAAAGACTATTGTTGAAAGTGGACAGGCTTTGAAAGCAATATACCTTCCTGCCCCCAAAACAAACAAACAAAAACAGATGAAGGAAGAAGGAAAAGGGAAGAGAAGGGAAGGGAAGGAAGGAGAATTATTTTCAATGTGTTTTGAGTAGAAGCTGATTGGTTAGGATAACCCTGACAGGCCTGAAACTCACTATAGACCAAGCTGTCTGAGAACACACAAAGATCTGTCTCTGCTATTATTGAAATGTGCTTGCCCTTTTTTAAAATTTTGCTTTTGAAATTATCTTTTCCCCTTCCCTTTCCTCCCTTCAAACCCTCCCACATGCCCTTCCCTGTTCTCTTTTAAATTCACAGCCTCTTCTTTTATTATTGCACGCATATACATATATGTCCCTATATATAACCTGTTCAGTCCATATAATGTTTCTTGTATGTATGTTTTCAGGGCTGACTGACTGACACTGGACAACCAGTTGGTGTGCTAGAGAAGACCAGCACTCCTCACTTTTTAGATGATGCTTTTACCCTATATTTTGCCTCTTTAGCCCTTTGCCCCACAGGTTTGAGTGAACAACCTAAGGATACCCTTTGTGGATCTTGTTTGAGTTTAATCTTGCTTAGTAGAACCAGAAAACGAACCAACCAACCAACCAAGCAAACAATTGTCAAAGATGCAGAGATGGGAGCTGAGTCCACTCACCCTCCAGCAGCAGTAGAAATACCTCTCCCGAGCTCTGCCATCTGTCATCAAACTCTGGAGGAACTGCTTCAGGCTTAGCCCCTCATTTTTTTGCATTTCCCCTGTGAGGATCAACCCCATGGAGAAGACAATGCCTAGAGCCTCTGCCAGAGGCAGAGAAAGAGTGTTGGATCCTCCTCTCCATCTCAGTAATGGAGATAGCCCAGGCACAGCCGGTTTGCTTGACTTGGAGAGAGAGCCAAGAGTCTGTGGCATGCAAGGAACCTCGGGCATGGGCTGTCCTAGGTGACCTGGTCCTAGGAAAAGCTTAGCTATTTCCTGTGTGCCATTTTCAGACAGAAATTTCAGCTCACTGTGCCCAGCCCTCAAACCAGAGTCCAAGTTCCAGGTAACTTAAGAAAAAAAAAAAGTAAAAAAAAAAAATCACTGTCATGGTAGAGCACACACCAGGATCAGACTGGGAATCACCAAGTGTTGAGGTTTCTAGAAGTCCAAGCTAAGGAGACAATATAGAGTCTTTGCCTGCTGCTTGGGTTTCTTGGTCTGAATCACCCAGCACCGAGGTAACTATAAAGAGTGTGACATCTCAAGCCACAGTCACACATCTGACTGACTCTAGGGAAGAGAGACGGTGCCTCAAACCCTCCAGGGGCTCATGGTCTCACAGGGAGAACAGTTCTCCAACATGTGTTATGAGGTGTGTAGATTTTGAGTTTCTATGTATATTTATTTTTTTGGTTTTAAAAATAGGTAGGTAGTAAACTACGAGGTGGTTATGTTTAACAAATTAACACCAGGACAAATGCCTATTGTGTGAATACATAGTTTTATAAACAATTATAAATATTTCATATTTATTTTAAAAATATACGTACACACCAATTTGTATTTATTTATTACATTTATCTACTTACTGGGGGAAGAGGTGCATGCCACAGCACAGGGGTGGAGGTCAGAGGTCAGAGGTCAATGTGTGGGAGTCAGTTCTCTTTTATCATGCATGACCCAGGGATTGGACTCAGGTTATCAGACTAGGCAGCAAGAACCTTTTACCCACTGAACCATCTTTCAAGTCCTGGCACATCCCCATACCCCCTGCTCCATGCCAGAGAATGTAGTAGATGGATGTATTTGCCGGAAAGGAGTAGAGAGCACAGATTTGTCAGACAGAGCCTGACTTCCTGTGTTTGTTTCTGTCCTCGGTGACCAGACCACATGCTCCAGAGGCAGCATCCTCCGCCTCAACTTGGCTCTTCTCTTCGGGACGCTTCCTCTGGATCGGTCCCTTTTCCTGATGGTCTAGCAACTCGTATTCTTAACATCCCCCACTCAGTTGCCATCTCCACCAGGGAACATTCTGAAGCACCGCTGGCTGGATGTTCTAGAAAGACCATCTCTATGTGTGCATTCCTTTATTGCAGTGTGGTCGTAAGGATGAGAATGGTCCCCATAGGTTCATATATTTGAATGTTTGGTCCGAAGTTGGTAGAACTGTTTGGGAAGGATTAGGAAGTGTGGCCTTGTTAGAGGAGGCATGTCCCTGGGCTTCAGAGGTTTCAAAAGCTCTTGCCATTCCTAGTTCTTTCTCCCTCTGCCTCCTGCTTGTGAATGAGATGTAAATTCTCAGTTGCTGCTCCATCTCTGTGTCTGCCTAGCCACTGGCATGATCCCCGCTAAAATGATCTAATCGTCAGAACAGTGAGCCCCAGATTAAATGCTTTCTTTTATAAGTTGCCTTGGTTATAGTGTCTTATACCAGCAGTAGAGAAGTAACTAAGAAACACAACTTGACCACTTCTCTGCTGTGAAGTCCTATCCTGTCCTGTTCTGTCTAGTCCTGTCCACCTCTCCTACAAGCCACAAGCAGACAGTTCTGTTTGCCTCTGTTCTCTAGTACTCACTGCAACGCCCAGGGCTAAAAAGACCACTGGACTTTCTTCACTTTCATTCCAGTCCTGGGCAGCTGTTGACTGAAAAACCTCTGCCAAAAAGAATGAACGAATGAATGAATGAATGAATAAATGAATGAATGAATAAATAAATAAAGTATTTTTCAGGGTCCCATTCCTTGGAGCTGAGGTTAAATTATGACCTTCATCCTGGTCTATGGTTTCCCTTTGAGACACAGAAGGAAGTTTCTACCCGCTACTGCATTATGGGTCCTCCAGCACGATTCATAACCAAGGACTTCCCCTGGAGGCTCTGTTAGAGGCTGGGCTGAGCCAGCTCTTTCTGCAGAAACTTGATAACATCAGAACGGAAGGGTTCCGGGCAGCAGGCTGTCCTGGTGTGACTGGTGAGCTGGAGGTCCCCGCTTTCTCTGAAAGTTTGCTTGCTCTCCTGCCCTCAATATCCTGTGCTTCTATCATTTCAATTCAAACCATCAGAGATTCCCAAGGAATGTCTCAAAGTGGCCATGCCAACTTAGAAGACAGACTCTGGTGAATCTAGACTGAGCCAGGGGTCCATCCCTGTCCCACTCAGTTCTTGGTCTTACTTACACACATGGCTACCAGGGGCTTATTCCAATGGAGGGAGACTTCTCAGAGACCCAAAAACATGCTATCAAAAGGGTCACTGGAGGAAGTAAAGAAAAAGGCAGAAAAAAAAGTAGAATTTTTCTTTAGGGGTACATGCTTTTAAAAAATGTCTTAAAAGCAAGGAGTTGGCTTCCTGGGGTCTCACTGAGTGCCCAGCAGTCCCACTGGGCCAGTTCTGCACTGATAAATCTGAAGGACAGAAGACGAAAATCTAACAGCTGGAAGGGTCACAAAGGAGCCTAAGGTGGCATCAGCAAGAAAGGGGAGGGAGATATGGAGCCACACGTCCAAAACGTATTTACATATTGTGTGGGAGAGAAGAAGAGGGAGGAAGGGGAAGGCCTGGACTCACCTATTCTTTGTCCAACTCTCGAAACCTGAACACATTCTTGGTGGAACTTTCCATCAAGGCTGACTTTAGTGAAGTCCAGGATGTGGATGAGCTGGTCCAGAGAACCCGAATCTGAGAGTCGTTGCCAGGGACCTGATCCTACTTGGCCGCTGATGAACTGTATGATCTTAAAATACCCCAGTGACCTCATCCTTGGGTGGCAATATGCCTCTGTTACTGACTGGGGTCACCCAGCAGTTTTTGGTGCTATCACGGGAGTTGGGAAGGCAGAGGTCTCTCCTCTCCCACAGCTCTGCACACTGCAGGGCTTATCAGCACAGGGTGCTCCCAGCTGCCTCTGAGATATTCACTGGCATCATTCGGCCATTCTCTACTCAGGAAAGTTGAAGCCCTGTGGTTTCTGTCACCAGTGGTGCTAGGGTGACCAGCAAACTTGGAATTAACCAAGTCCCATCAAGAATGGTATAATTCCAGACTGCTGTGGGACTGGAAATCTGCCAAATCCATTGTCTTCCTACAGGCAAAGAGGCCAAAAGAGCTCCAAATATCTCAGGAGATGTGCGAGGGAGACAATCATGGGAAAGAAGAAAAAGCTCTTGGAATAAGACACAAATACAATAAACTGCCAGTCATGATGGTTCACACATGTAATCCCAGCTCTGGAGAGGCAGAGGCAGGCAGATCTCTGTGAGTCTGAGGCTAGCCTGGTCTACATACCACATAGTGAATTCTAGGACAGTGGGTACTATGTAGAGAGACTATCTCAAGAGATCAAGAGAGAGGAGAGAGAGAGAGAGAAAGAGAGAGAGAGAGAAAGAGAGAGAGAGAGAGAGAGAAGGGGGAAAGGAGGAGAACGGAGAGAAGGAGGAGGAAAAGAAGAAAACAGAAAACAAATCTTTTTTTTTTTTAAAATGTCTTTGTGGTCTTTTTGTCTGGATGTTTTGCATCCATGTATGTGAACACCATGTCCATACCTGGTACTTATGGAAGAGAGAGGAGGTCACCAGATCCCCTGGAACTGGCGTTACAGAGAGTTGTAAGCTGCCGTGTGGGTGCTGGGAATTGAAGAACCCTGGTTCTATGGAAGAGCAGCCTTAGTTGGCCAAGCCGTATCTCCAGCCCCAACAAACCAATTCCTTTAACCTCCGAGAACCAGGCAGAACCAAGCTCCAAACTTACCTCCCTGGGTCTCTGCATACTAATGGAGCTGCTACTTTGTATGTTCAAATAAAAATCTCAAGGTGTCAGAGGTCAAATGTCAGCAGTTAGAAGGATGTTGAAACTCCTTGCAGGACCCGTATTAAAGGAGAAAACGCAGACGCTCAGACTGCTGCTGGTCATGACATGACTGTCCATGAATGCATAGTAAAGTCAGAAGAGTTTCCACCTTGACTTGGCTCACTTTCTGTTGCTGTAACAGTATGCGTGACACTGGGTTATTTATAAAGAAAAGAAGTTTACTTAGCTCATTTTTCTAGAGGCTGAGAATTCAAGATGAGACGGATGCTGCTGGGGAGGACCTGTGCTATCTCATAGCCTGATGGAAAGATGGATGGGCGGGTGAAGGAATGTCAAGAGACAAGACTGAACAGCAAATGGGTAACAGCTAATCCAGTACCAAAAGCAAAACCTCATTCTTGTGGGAATTAACCCATTTCCATGAGAGCAACTTTTTGTAATTGACACTTTGATTATTATTATTGGTGGTGGTGGTGGTTTAAGGAACAAGGTTTGCACAACAAAAGCCTGTAAACATGATAAGTCACTTGTAGGCCTTTGGGTATAAAATTTAGCATTACAATACATAGTAATAGACCAAACCTCAACAGTTTTTCAAAACAGGGTCTCTCTATGTAGCCCTGACTGTCCTGGAACTAACTTACTTTGTAGACCAGGCTGGACTTGAACTCAGAGATCCGCCTGCTTCTGCTTCCCAAAGTGCTGGGATTAAAGGTGTTCACCACCACCTTATTATTATTTTAATGACTCAAATAATTCTTAAACAACCCACCTCTGACACTATGCCAAAGGCAATGGAATTTCAACAGACATTTCAGAAGAGACAGACCATATTCAAACCACAGCACCCTGCTTATAAGAAAGGATGGGCGATCTAGCATCAGACAGACCAAATCAAATCATAGCTCCTTCATTCATTAATCATGTGACTTTGAACAAATTATTGGAGTTTTCTGCACCTTGGTCTTCTCTCCTAAACATGGCATTGTTGTGGAGGCATGTGGTATGGAATATTTCGTGACCCCACACTTTATGTGAGCTATAGTAGGACAGCACACAACGTCCTCACAGTATGTGTGTGCCTCAAGGACAGGGACTCAGGATGTGAACAGGGCCCGGGCCCCTAGTTGTGGCACAATTGTTGATGGGAGTAAAGCACACTTATAAGAGGTGCTTCCTTCTGACTTCTCTAGCTCCATTTTATCAGTGTGTGTGTGTATGCTCGCGCACGCACATTTACATATGTGCTTTTAGAACATTGGAAATTTCCAATATTGCATAACTGACCGAGAAAATCAAAGACAGGCTTCCAGAAGTCACATCAACAACCATTCACAGAGAATCTTCTCTCCCAGCTCCACTCAAGTACTTTTCACCAGAGTCTTGTGTGAGGCTCACTGCACCCAGTCAGGTGGGGGGTGGTAGAGGACTCCATTTTATGCATGCGGAAAATGGGCTTGCTCAACATTGCACCATGTCATGAAAGACAAACGTAACACCTGGGGTGAAGGATGCCCAGGACAACAGCTGAGTTGATGGTGTGATATGACTTACTGGGCTGATTCTTATTCTGTGTGTTTTCACCTTGGTAAACGATCTGGTGGCTAAATACTCTGGGGCAGGATGCTATAGGGTGACACTGATTTCCACTTCCTGTTGATGTCCATTTCCTGTCTTTCAGCTGGAGACAGGCTCTGCAGCCTCTGCGGTGACAGACTGGGAAGCTTGTGACTGTTGCAGGGACATGGACTTGTGATAAATGCCCAAGCAGAGGGTGCCTCGCTGGCACACCTCCCCGTCCAGGAGGGAGAGTTTGGGGGAAACCCCTCTTCTGGTTCAGGTTGGCCTTTGTTCTTCATAAAGCCCACTGCAAGCCTACTCCTTCAGAACCCTAGATTTTAGTTTGTTTTCTTCTCTCTTTTATGAATCAGCACAGAATTAACCTCAATAGGACAAGGACTTGTAGAATACAGATCTTACTGGGGCCTGTTGCTCCTGGGTCTACAGACTTTTCCACCTTCAGGTTCCTGCCCCCTTAAGGGGTACAGATCTGTTTTCTTCAGCCCAGGTCCCCCACCAGCCAGCCCTTCTGGTCTCCAGGATCCTGTTCCATCCCAAAGACGACCTGAAGAACCCTCATAGTCTATCATAAGGGGAGAGACCAAGGGAAAACTGTGGTCCACCCTGCCCCCAATTTACCTTTCATAAGGCTTACTCTCCACAGGGGCCCTGCAGGAGCTAAGCCTCTCTTCCCATCCTTCCCCAGGCACAGCATTGGTCCCAAGTCAGCAACTGGAGTCACAACCTTTGTAGTGTCAACAGAATCCCTAAGTGCTTTACCAAGGTCACTAGGCAGGAGGGTGAGGCTAGGATTGGCAAGGGGAAAGGACGGCCATTTTGTTACCACCTTCTTTTCAGAGCAGGGTTGGTAGCCATTGAAAGGGAGCAGGCTGGTGAGGTGCAGAGGTCTAGAGGTGCTCAGAACCCCCAAGGGAGACTGTAAGCCTGTCTCCGTCCCAGCCTCACGTCTAATCTCAGCAAAGGACAGACTCGTGGATGAAAATGGCAGAGAAAAAAAACCAAACAGAATATTCTAGAAACACTAAAAACTGTCCCCAGTAAAGACTTGGGTCAAGATAAACCCTGGTTATTTTGTTATCCCCAGAGCCTATTGGAGCACCAGTGACATCATATGACCGCCCCCTGGATTTCTGCTGAGGGTTTTTTTTTTCCTCTTACCACAGTCCCTAAGTAAGCTACTGCAAAGATGTTCAGAGTCGAATGCACAAACACTAAACAAATAATTGTTTAATTGACAAATAATTATCAATTGTTTTAGCATCTTGATGGTGATCGGTCCGCTGAGTTCAAACCTAGGCACTGGTGGACACAGGCTCAGAACAGACTAGAGGGGATTCAACTATGTGAGGCCCTCATGGGGGGCCAGGTGTGGAGGCACCGACGACCTGTGACCACACACAGGGTCTCAGTTCCACTCTTAATGATCAGCAGTTCCATATCAACCTCAAAGGGCTTTCCAGCCCTGTTCCTAGAGCCACTGTCCCACGATTCTGAAACTCACTGCAGCGGGGGTGGAGGAGCCTAGGAGACCACTATCAACCGCTTCCTCTGCCCCCCCCATTGGCTTGCCCACCATTATCCATGTTACAGTTGCCAGAGCCCTACTTGTAGCAGGAACCTTACAGGCTGAGAAGTCAGCTTGGACCCATAGCCAGTGTTCAGGAGCCTGGTGTCCTGGGAGAGAAGGATGCACAAACATTAGAAGTCTAGCATAAGAGGGAGGAAGAGGTTGGGGGCTATCCCAGTATGTACCTAGAGAGTCAATTTGCAAACCAGGCCATCCACTGCAGGAGACTTGAAAGCAACCTGGCCTCAGGCCCTGGGATCTCAGCCGGCTGCACCTTATAAGCCTGCAGCTCCCAGGCTCTGTGGCAGTAAAGTGTGGCCACACACTAAGCTTTAAGTCAGTGTTACATGAACAGTTCAGAAGCACCAGGGGAAGTCCTGGCCTGTATCAGAACCAATGATGGAAAGAGGCTGGATTCCCAAAAGACCCATCTACCAACCGAGAGTGCCTCTATGTAACACTGCATACATGAAAAGAAAGACATATAATGCCACAGAAACGTAGGGCCTATCTGTGACAGCAACTGGAATCTCCCTAATTTCAACCAAGTAGGAGTGGGGAATAAAATATCTTTTTTTTTAATTTAAAGTATATTAATAAGAACCAGTTTGACTTCAGGATGGGGATGCTGGGAGCTGAAACACCATCAAACTCTACCTCAATACTGTCCAGCTGTGTGGCCTTTGGAAACTCAGCCTGTCTGAATCTTGCTTTTCTTGGTTGAAAAATGAAGATATCCCTTCTGAGATGGCTAATATTGTCAATTTGACAGGATCTAGCGCTGCCTAAAAGACAAACTTTGGGCCCTAGATTAGATTAGCCACGCGGGCAGTATCTAGATTATGTTCGTGGAGGCGGTTGGCACAGTTCTATGGGGTGGGGTCCTGGGTTGAATAAAGAGAAGATAAGCTTCGTACAGCATCCTTCCCTCTCTGTTTTCTGACTGGATGCAGTGTGACTGGCTGCCTCAAAATCCTGCAGCCTTGACTGCTTCCAATCCAATTCGCAGCCACAGGAAAAGCAACTCACACACCTCCTAGTGGCGAAGGGAGGCAAGGTGTGTATGTAGAAGGCCTCCTGTGAAAAATACCCTGGATGGTTTCTAAAACCAGAGCTCAAAAACTGGTTGATAGAGCGGGGCAGGGGTGCGAGGGGTGCGGGGACGGGGTGGGGGTGGGGTTAAATCCGGCAGGCATGATGACCACGCCCCCCACGCCCCACCCTCAGATGGAGGACAGAGATGGTCAATTAGCATGGCATAAAAGCACCTGGGTGTTGGGGGCCCAGAACTGGCTGTGGGAAGCCAGAGCAGAAACGTCCCTCTTCAGGAGAAACACCGCCTTTTGCGTTCGGAAAGGTGCAGTAAGAACCCCGAACAAAACCAAATGCGGCTCCTCTCCCAGCGCTGCTACTCAGGCCCTTCTGGGTCTGCAATGAGCTGGGGTCTTTTGGAGGTTAACAAGATCGACACTTCCACCGGATCTTGAAAAGGGTCACGCCCGAGCACCTCACTGAATATAAATGGCTCTCAACCTGGGAAAAGCAAACCAGTTCTAAGAAACCGGGTTCCTGGGAAACAAATTAGAAGTAGAAGAAATAGCCAGTTGGAGACAGTAGACATGCTGAGGCCCCTAATAACCACCGGAGGGCAGCAAAGATATTGGTTAGAGAAGGCATGGCTTTCCCCAGCTAAAAAGGGAATCCTTAAAGGGTCTCCAGTCTGGCTCAAGGAGCATCCTCTGGACCAAGGATTTAGAACCGATATGGCTCCAGGCTGGTTCTTAGTGTCATGTAACGGATGCCTGTCAGTTACCAAAAGTTCCGTAATAAGAAATAAGTGAAGCCGGGCAGTGGTGGCGCACGCCTTTAATCCTAGCACTTGGGAGGCAGAGGTAGGCGGATTTCTGAGTTCGAGGCCAGCCTGGTCTACAGAGTGAGTTCCAGGACAGTTACCTTGTCTCGAAAAAGCAAAAACCAAAAACATACAGAAAGATAGAAAGAAAGAAAGGAAGGAAGAAAGAAAGAAAGAAAGAAAGAAAGAAAGAAAGAAAGAAAGAAAGAAAAGAAAGAAAGAAAAGAAAGTGAATCAAAGTAGGTGAAGAGTGCACACCCATAGCCCAGCACTGGTATCACCTAGAGAGGCATAGATTTAGATACCCCCCCATAATGTGGATTTTTATCTTATAAAACTGACATCAGCCACAATATGCAAATTGGTGATCTGCTTATAAAAACATACCACGTGCATCCCTCTGTGTGTGTGTGTGTGTGTGTGTGTGTGTGTCTGTATGGGTGTGCAGTGTCTTTTACTTGCTCACCTTGGACCCCTCAAGGCCAGGCCCCACTGTGTCCAGGAGTGCAGGAGCAGTGTTCTCTTGGGCTGTTGGTGTCTCTGCTGGGTCTGTACAGAAGGGAGTTGGGGCACTTTCTATCTGAAAATACTCCACTGTGTGCAGGTGTTTGGAGTTCCGTTGAGTTTCATCAAAATGAGTCACTGAAGGTGTGAACGGGTGGCTAGGTTTAAGGAGTTACCACTTCCTGGTCCCATGCTGGTACACCCTGCACCTCAAACAGAAGCACCTTTCATATGGGTCACCAGGCAGCGGCAAACTGAGGCTTTTGCTCTCCGAACCACTTCTTTGTAACCCCGAAGCAAAGCCTAAGTTCCCCTAGTCAGTGGCTCGCTGTTGGGTGAGCTTCAAAAACCCACTGAAAGTGCAGCCACGCCTGAAGGGAACCTTAAATGACAAGCAAATGTGTACCAGGTGAATAGGTCCCTACCACCTGCAGTCAGGAGCCACGTTGCCTTATTCACATGGGGGCGGGTGTGTGTGTGTGTGTGTGCGCTACTGCCCCAACAGAATTTATTGTCATGTGATTCAGAAGCCGACCTGTCTGGTTCTGGATTTCAGTCCCTTACATTCTGACTTTCTGTTCTCTGGTAGCAGGGCACTAGGCTTAGTAGGGCTCGAGACCTTAGCATGACTGACTCCATGATGGAAATGCCATTCAGGCTGTAAAACTCATCATGTACACACCATCACTTGCCAAAACTAAAACAAAGGCCTGATCCATCAAAGTCCACAGCTCTGGGAAAGTCTCAGAAGGCACTAGCCTTGCTTTTTAGTTTCTGTAGCTCTGCTTCTGGCTGACTGTTCTTGTTAGCTGAAGTATGTCAACCCAGAACATGGGTTTTGTGCTTTAAAAGCTCATCCCAAGAAAGGCTCAGGGCTACACTGGGATTCCAAACACCCAGTGTAGTCACTGGCTGACTAATAAAGACTTTCTTTTTTTTTTCAGAAACAATGGTAACTCAATCGCTGGGTGCAACAACTAGAATCCTAATCTTGTAAGCCATATTAAATCTAAATCCCCCAGAAGATACTAGTAGCTACATCTTGCCCTTTTGCTATCCCCAGTCCAAAAGCCCCTAACTCTCTCCTGCTTCCTCTCTTCCTCTCTCCAACCTGAAAGTCCCTCCTACTTGCACAGTGATTGGTCCCTTTATTCATTCAGGGGAAGGTTCACAAGAAGTTACTTATTCCAGACAGCCCCTCCTGGGAAAGTGGAATTAACATCAAAATACAGACATTGGGCTCAGCTGTTAAGAGCACTGACTGCTCTTCTGGAGGTCCTGAGTTCAAATCCTGGCAACCACATGGTGGCTCACAACCATCTATAATGAGATCTGATGCCCTCTTCTGATGTGTATGAAAACAGCTACAGTGTACTTACATATAATAATAAATAAATAAATCTTTAAAAAAAATACAGACATAAGGGCCATCCAAACACTTCCTCCTTTCTGTTCTAATAAAAAACCAAAACTTCTCTCAAATATAAATTGAGCACAACTATTACCATTTTGTAATTTATAAAGTACAAGATAGACCTAACACCCCGTCCATCATTTTTGTCAATAAAATAGAACACTGTCATATATCCTAACTTAAAAGACTTATAATTCTACACCTGACTTATGCCCTGGCTTTAGATTGTATATCATCTGAAAACCATCCTCTCAAATCTGTTCTCTCAATGTTAAATAGCCTGGGTTGACTATGAGACTATAAGTAGTTTTTCAAGTCTGTCAGAAATCCAAGAATGGCCAACATATCTGAAGATGTAGGAAGCCTAACACAGCTCCCAGAACTGAGACAAGTTTGTAGAGTCAGCTGCCTACCTACACAGCCCCAGTAAGTCAGGAAGTTGGAGCATCAGCCTTCAGCCTTCTGGCCCAGGATCATCTGACAGACCTTTGAAAAACGATAAGAATCAAGGACTAGCCTATTCTGTCTGGGCAGAACTGAACTGTCCTAACCTGTAAATTGTGTCCTTTCAAGAACAGTACAGGTCTGCAGAAGAGACAGGCAATTTCTGCCCAGTGGTGATCTAGCCACAATGTACCACCTCACCTAGAGGTATAGATGCTCAGCTGTTCTTTGACTCCATGAATGGGAAGCTGTGAGGAGCTGATTTGTCTCAACAACAAGTGAATAAATAAATAACATTAAATATCACATTCTGTGGATTTCTGACATTTTTGAAAACCAACTATCTACATAAAGTAACCTGGACTATTGTCTGTTAATTATCCTCAGCTATTTCTAATTAAAATATCTGAAAACACCCTAACAATAAACTCAGAGTCATGAATTTGCTATTTGGCCCTTAATCCACAGGCTTAAATATCTCAGATCAGATTATAATGGCATTTATAGAAGGAGGGTCCAAACCTTGTACTTATAAAATTTTATACCAATAGAGGAAATTTATTCCAATGAAACCTTGATTCTGTATCAAAATAATTCTGTATCAAAATAAGAAATTATGACTTCAACTTAGTAACAATGATAAAGATTTCTGCCAAAAGAGATTATGGCTATACAATCAATTCTAGTTCTTTCCTCCCTGTTCCAATTATGACATTTTCTAAATTCCCCAGAAAGGCAACCTTAGAATAACCACCTCCAGTCCCAAAGTCCAGGGAACTGGGATGACGATTCTTTGTAACTTCTTCAAGCTGGCTATGGGAATTGAGATATTTATGAAGCGGGGGGCGGGGGGGAGGGGGAGGAGTGGGGTATGGAAAATGGAGGAATTGGTTGACCTTAAGAATCCTACACCAATGATTGAATTAGTCTCTGATGTCTGTGTCCTGACTGGATCTGGCTGAGAGTCCAAGACATCAGGAGCTCAAGCAGGTCAGTTCTGCATGTCTGACGAGGAGACTCACCAAGGCTGCATATTCTGTAATATACAAATCTCAAATCTCAAAGCAAAATTTTAGTATCATCAAGATAACCTTTTTGTTTGATTCTCTGGAATCTAGTTCTCTGGGGGGTCTCCCTCTATCAAATCTGATCCATATTACTCTGGAAGGTGCATAGACACTAATCACCTTTTCTAAAAATGCAAAGACAAAACGTTTCTCCCAAATCAGCATATCCTTTTTAGCCAGTAACCAGAAAAACCTTTATTTTGACCTTTCTCCCAGAGGAATAATATAACCACAAAACTCAAAATTGCACCCATTTTGAAAGCTAAAATAATCCAAAACAAATGAAGTAAACTAAAATACTGTATGTGCCTATTCTTAGGCCTTTTCTATTTTGCCAAGCAGGATAATAACCCAAGATTTCCGTGTAGCCCATGTTAGACAGAATTTGAGTATCCTGTGAGGCGTATTAGAGCAATATATCTTTATACCATCTTTCTGTTCGGCTCTCTGCCTGGAGCCACAGACATTAATTTTTATTAATACCTGTCATAATACCTATCTGTTGAGCTCTCTACCTGGAGCCACAGACATTTATTAATTAACGCCTGTTATAGCAGGTAATTATCACTGTCCTCTCTACTTGAAGTCAGTGACTAATTTTCCCTATCCTAGTTCTGAACCTCAGGCAAAAATCCCCACGTGATTCAGACAAAATCTGTATATAAATCTTTCCTAAAAGCAAATAATCCCAATTTTATAAATTCACAGTTCAATCCATCTCCTCCCTAAGAAGTAGGCAACTTCCATCCTCCTTCTCCTGACTCAGAGCAGCCTGCAACTCACCACAGAAGGGGACCTCAGAGCCAGCTTTGTTTCAATTCCCAAGCTTGAGTCCACGTGACTCGTCTCAGTGCTACCTACTTAAAAAAATAAAACTCTCTCTCAGGCTATCTTAAATTTCTAGTGGATTCTTGCCCAACACATTGGTTTGCCACCTGTTGCGGGAAATATTAAAAGAAACTCCAAGTTCCCTCGCTTGCACCCAGGTACTCTCAGCCCGGAGGTCTCACTGGCCAGTTCTTATCTCGTGGAGACTCTCTGACTCAGAGTACCAAAATCTCTCCACCTGGCTCGCTAAGTTCCCACTGGCAGATCACTACCACACCAGCCCCATGATTCAAAACCCCCACTGCCTTTGTGGTGCACATCTGGCAAACCCACATTTTGCTGACTTACCTTTCTCTCTAGGACCCAGTCGGATCGTTGCGTGAAGGAAAACACAACACAAACTTAGTTCGGAAACAATGGTGACTCAATTAATTGCTGGGCACAACAACTAGAATCCTAATCTTGTAAGCCATATTAAATCTAAATCCTCCGGTGGTGAATCCTGGTGGATTTGCTATATAAGCTGGGAGATACTAGTAGCTACATCTTGCCCTCTCACTATCCCCATCCAAAAAGCCTAATAAAGACTTTCTATTGGCTTAAAACTTGTGTTGGAGCAGTCTCCTCTGGTGACTGCCTAACAATGACATGAACTGGTCTAAATGGAGCCAAAGCTCCAGGGAAGTTAATTAGGAAATATCAACTAACTATGCAGTTCAATCGGAGTAGGAAGAAGGGAGCCAAAGAAGATGACCTTTAGGGCCACAGCTAGGAAGACCACCAGGAGTTACCACAGTCCCATGACATATAATATATTGTTTTGATTTCTTTCTTTCTTTCTTTCTTTCTTTCTTTCTTTCTTTCTTTCTTTTTTTAGGCGTGGTTCTATGAAACCCAAGTTGTCTTGGAACTCACAATGTAGTTGAGGATATCCTTAAATTCCTTCAGTGAACAGAGCTAGGAAACACGTTTATTAAAACTATGTTTTACAAAGTGCTTAAACAGCTGGGCGGTGGTGGCGCATGCCTTTAATCCCAGCACTTGGGAGGCAGAGGCAGGAGGATTTCTGAGTTCAAGGCCAGCCTGGTCTACAAAGTGAGTTCCAGGACAGCCAGGGCTACACAGAGAAACCCTGTCTCAAAAAACCAAAAAAAAAAAAAAAAACCCAAAGTGCTTAAACCACAGGCATGTACCACCATGTCCAATTGCAATGCTGGCAACAAAATCCGTGACTTTATGCATGCTGCCCTCTACCAAGTGAACTATTGCCCTAGTCCATGGTGTAACGACAGTAGCTTTGCCCTGAATAAAGAGTTAAGGAACAAAGAACATTAAAGGAAGTGCTTTGTAAGCAAGACACACAGTCACTCTCTTCTCTTTCGGTACTTATTGTCTCCATGACAACTGGGCAAACTTCCCAGTCTGCCTCTCCACACTAGCCATGTCCACAGGATAACTGCATGACTTGTCATCTCTACCTTCTTAGATGGCTTGCAATCATATAAAAGACGACTGTCCTTAACCTGCAACCTAGCCAAGTTAGCATTATGGGGTGCAGATGGGAGAGACAAGGCAGAGGGAAAGAGGCCTTTTGACCAAGCCCACTCAGTCAGTCAACTGGTTCTCCAGTGCAGGATCGAGGATTAAAAAGAAAGAGACAATTAGACAAAACTACAGCATGACCCCAATCAATTCTGAGACTGAAGATGAGCTTAATAATTTCCAATCCACTTTTATACCATTTTAATTACATGCAGGCATTAAGATCGATAGTACAAAGAGGAACAAGCAAGACAGTAAACACAAAATAGTCAAGGCAATAAGCAAAGTCCTGTGATTGTTGTTTCCAAGGGCTTGTCAGAATGACCAAAATACCTGAGCCTATTTCCTTGTCCAAGCCCAAAATCTTGCCTGAAGCCTGCTTCTTTTGTTCCACCCTAAGATTAAAATTCTTGCCTTAACCTACTTCCCTTATTATAGCCTAATGTCAGATTCTTGCCTAAACTTAACTTCCCTATCATGCCCTAATGTCAGATTCCTTCTTGAGCTTACTCCCTTGTCCTTGGTCAATGTTAGGCTCCTGCCAAGCAGCAAGGTACCCAATAAGGCTCTCTACATCTCCCCCCTTTTTATTTTATAAACAAGGCTGAGCCTGTCTTAGGTTGTTCTCACAAGAAAGCCTTCCTTACCCGTCTTCAAGGTCACACACACACACACACACACACACACACAACTTGTTTGTGTTATTTGAACAAACACGGCCTTACTAGTGTTTATTAATAAACACAGCCTTATGGCACATGCCTCTGTCTTAGGTCGGTAAGGCTTTGTGCAGAATCTTACCCATCCTTGGCTTGCCAGCCTGTTAAATTAATGACTCTGTCTGGGAGTTCGTTTTTAGTCTTAAGCCATGTACCTTTGGCCGCCAACAGATTAATGCTGTTAAAGACAAGCTTTAACATGATGGGCAGGAATAAAAGTATTCCCAGGACAAGAAGGGCTAGCATGATCAAGTCATATATGCCATTCTTGAAGCTTGACCAGGATGGATATACTGACTTCGGGCCATGGACAATTTTACCAGCAATATCAGCAGCATCAAAGCTTAGTAGAGCAGCATTCTTTAAATTCACAACCTCAGTATGCAAAGCTAAAACATCTAGAGAGGTGCTGGAATTATGCCAAATACCCTGCAAGTGTCTTTGAACTTTTTCACAATTATAGTGACTATCATTGTAAACTTTAGAAGTAACACAAATCCATTGGTATTTTA
Organism: Tokudaia tokunoshimensis; assembly: GCA_036184795.1. Taxonomy (NCBI): domain Eukaryota; kingdom Metazoa; phylum Chordata; class Mammalia; order Rodentia; family Muridae; genus Tokudaia; species Tokudaia tokunoshimensis. The sequence continues at coordinate 101,775,729 of BTHU01000012.1, read as the reverse complement.
GCATGGCACTTGAGATGACTTCTTACTTTTAGACTCTGGACCTGCTCTCCAATAATTTGAATCGTATCATAAAGAGCGTCAATCCGTTGCTCCAAATGCCTATCTAAATCCTTTTGAATACTCAGAACATTAGTAACATTTTTTGCTAAATGATTAACAAAATTAGCTGTCTTAACTTCTTGTGTCAAGGCAATTGCAGAGGCAGTGGTGCTAGCTGTCAATGTAATTAAAGCTGCTATGCCAGCAATAATCAAGCCCACTGCTCTCTTGCTTCTTCTTAAAGCCTGACTCACTTCTTCCAGTGCCTTCAAGCTTCTTTCAGAATACCAAGGTCCTGTAATATTCACAGGCATTAAGACAAAAACTGGTTGATAGACCACCATAATAGACATACCAGGTTTCAACACACTAACACAATTGGAAAGAGTACAATCAATACAACTTATATTAAATACTGTAGAAGAAACAAAAGTAATTTTAACATGACCAATTAATAAAAGATTAAGAGCTCTAACATAAGCACTAACACTTGTTTGAAATCTATATCCTGTCCCAATTTTATCGATTGCTAACATAACATCATAGAAAACTGCAGCTAACTTTCCAGTGTGTCTCTGAAAATGGCTAGAACCAGCCTTCCAAATGAAGACTGTCATTTCCAATATTGGATTAATTTCTAGACCAGTCCATGATTGAGTCAGACTAGCTGGTCACACTAACAGAGAAGAGTCATTACAACAACTTCTCTATTTGATTAATTTTTCTAAGTCAGTTTCTAAGCCAAATATCAGTATTTTGCAATAACCAATTTAATTGTTGTTTAGAATAAGGAATAAATATTTCATCAGGTTCTTTCCCAACATATTTCTGTGATTCTATCCTACAATTCTGTATTAACACAGCAACAGCTTCATAATAAAGTATTAAAAGTTTCTTTGGAGATGAAGAAAGATGAATCCACATTAACGGTCCCTTTTGCCAAAGGACTGCTGTGCCTTCCCCTCCCAGCCCTTGAGTGGGAATTCCAGACCTGTGTTAGCCATAATCTCCCCCACCTAGGGTGGAGTGCTCGGACCAGGTGCTCCACCCAAGGTGGAATTTGAGGAAGGGGTCTTGCCTGAAACTTTAAATTCTGAGTCCTCCATTAATCCTTGACTGTTGTCTTGGTCTCATTCTTCTCTTGCTACCTTCCCATACACCCCAGCTTCCCTTCCAGGTAACCTGTTCGGTGTAATTGTGGGTGGTTCCAGATTGGTGCACAACATGGGACTGCACATGGGAAGGTCTCCTGAGGGACCCTGTCGAGAAGAAAACGGAAAAAGACGGTATCCTACACGGTGAGCAACTATGGCACTAAATACTAGTGCTAGTCTTAAATTTCATCTTTTTAAAGCTGTTGGTGTAGGTGCAGAGGGATATGGGCTAGGTGGGACAGTGTCAACCCAATGCTGAGCTCACTTATGGGTTGATAGTGGAAAGTGGGACAGGAAACTTCTAAATAGGCATTTGTCCACAGCCTTCAAGAGCTGCTTCAGGTGAGAGGAGTAGGCTTTAAAGAACAATGTTAGAAGACCTTTTAGATCAGATAGATTCTTGTTGCCCATGGTTCCGAGAAAAAAGAACTTTAGATAAGAGAACCTGGGAAAAAGTTGGAAAAGTGCTAAGAGCCACCAAGGCAGATAATACTACCCTCTGCCTTTGGATGCTTATAAAAGATGCTATTGAGGAAGAGGCCTCACAGGCATCAGGTAGCACCCAGGAAGAACTTGAGGAATTTCAAGAAGCCTACCAGAGAGGACGTTCTCAGAAAAGGATCCTCTCAACCCTAAATTAGAAAGATATAGAGATACTACTGATGAGTTAACATTAGAGGAGGAAGCTCATTCAGACAAAGGAACTGCCAAATATTATGGTGAGGACTGGCCTCCTAGCGCATCTTCTGATCTGTCTATGACCTCTACTGTGTGAGATGATACTCAGATGGATATGCAACTACATAAATTGGAGTTTGAAATTAAGTTGCAGAAATTGACTAATGAGTTGCAGGAGCTAAAAAGGGTATCAAGTGCAGGAAGGAGCAGTGATTTGGAAATACACCAATTGCCGCTAGAAAGAGCCGTGAGTCAGGCTCGCGGGAAAGGACAGGATACATCTGAGGTGCTGGCCTTCCCTGCTGTTGAGATCATAGACCAGCAGAACAATAGAGTTAGACAATATCAGACCTTGGAGTTCAAAGTGATAAAAGAATTAAAAACAGCTGTGACACAGTATGACCCCACGGCTCCTTATACACAAGGTTTGCTGGATACTGTGATGGAATCAAATTTAACCGCACTAAAATGGAAGACTCTATGTAAGGCTACTTTTTCAGGAGGAGATTTCTTTCTTTGGAGTTCTGAATGGCCTGAAGCTAGTAAGAGAACTGCCACGATGAATGCTCAGGCAAGTAATCCAGATTGGGATACCATGCTACTAGGAGAAGGTCAATATGAAGGCAATGCTAATCAGATTGAGTTTCCTGTTGGAGTGTATGTGCAGGTTGCAATGACTGCCTGCCATGCATGGAATCAATTACTAACTAAAGGAGATTTCAGTGGAAGTTTAGCTAGCATTAGACAGACTCCTGATGAACTTTTTCAGGATTTTGTGGATAGGCTATTGAAATCAGCTAATAGAATTTTTGGAGATTCTCAAGCAGGAAATCTGTTTGACACACAATTGGCTTATGAGAATGTTAATGCAACTTGTCGGGCTGCCATTAGACCTTACAAAGGACAGACAGACTTAGCTGGGTATATTCGCCTTTGTGCAGAGATTGGGTCTTCATACAATCAAGGTCTAGCCATGGCTACAGCTTTGCAAGGAACCACTGTGCAAGCCATACTCTCACAGAGGCGAGGGAATAAAGCTTGTTTTAAATGTGGAGGTTTGTGTCATTTTAAAAATGATTGTCCTAGGAACAGAGGCACTGTAAGAAGGCAATCAAATTATGCCCCAGGAGTTTGTACTCGATGCAGGAAAGGTAATCACTGGGCCAGGGACTGTAAATCTGAGAGAGATATTCAGGGTCATCTTGTGTTGGGAAACAGGCAGAGGGGCCAGCCCCCCAGACCCCTACAGCAAGCAGAATATGGGGCCATGAAGATGCTGCCAGGCCATGGAAATCCGTTTTTGAACTTATCAGAACAACACCAGGAAGTGCAGAACTGGACCTCTGTTCCACCTCCCATGTAGTATTAATCCAAGAAATGGGAGTTCAGATCCTGCCTGCAGGAGTTTTTGGACCTTTACCTACAGAAACTTGGGGATTGCTTCTAGGATGAAGCAGTACCATTGTAAAAGGACTGCAGATTTATCCAGGTGTCATAGATAATGATTATGAGGGAGAAATTAAGATTATGACTGCTTCCACTCATGGTATTATAACTGTACCTGCTAACCAAAGAATTGCTCACGTTATCTTAGTTCCCTTGCATCTGCTATCTTCCAGATTGGTTAAGAGAGGACAGAGTGGCTTGGTTCCTCTGATGTGTATTGGGTTCAATCTATTACTAGTAAGAGACCTAACCTTAAATTAACAATTGAGGGAAAAAGTTTTGAAGGATTAATAGATACTGGAGCTAATGTGACAATTATTAGAGGACAAAATTGGCCTTCAACTTGGCCCTTGTCAGACACAGTCACTCACCTCCAAGGGTTCAGTTATTCCAATAACCCAAAGCAAATCGCTAAACTTCTAACCTGGAAAGATGAAGAAGGCAATTCAGAACAAATTTAGCCTTATGCTCTGCTAAATTTACCTATTACCCTTTGGGGAAAAGATCACTTGTCACAGATGGGTCTTATAATGTGTAGTCCTAATGAGGTAGTGGCTAAGCAAATGCAAGAACAAGGATTTTTGCCTGGTCAGGGGCTAAGAAAAGAAGGACAAGGTGTTAAAAGGGTTGAAAGTCCTAAGCCTCACTCTGACATTAGAGATTTGGGGCATTTTCCGTAATGGCCACTGTCTTGCCTGCATTCCATGCTGATAAAATTCAATGGCTTAATGATAATCCAGTGTGGGTTGATCAGTTGTCTTTATCTAAAGAAAAAACAGAAGCTGCCTTTTTGCTAGTGCAGGAGCAACTAGAGAGGGGACATCTAAGAGAATCTCAGTCACCATGGAATACTCCAATTTTTGTTATCAAGAAAAAATCCAGTAAATGGAGTTTGTTACAAAAGCTAAGAAAGGTTAATGAAATCATGGTACCTGTGGGAGCTTTACAACCTGGGCTTCCATCTTAAGTGGCTATTCCTAGAGTATATTATAAAATAGGGGTAGATTTGAAAGATTGTTTCTTTACTATTCCTTTGCACCCTGAGAATTGCAAAAGATTTGCTTTCAGTGTTCCTTCCATTAACTTCATGGAACCTATGGAAAGATTACCAATGAACAGTTCTTCCTCAGGGCATGGTCAACAGTCCTACCTTATGTCAAGTTTGTGGCATAGGCCATTCAGCCTGTAAGACAGCAATGGCCCTCTAGAGATATACCTTACTCATTACACAGACGATATCTTAATAGCAAGAAAAGATCCTCAGGACTTGCTTTTATGTTATAGAGATTTACAACAGGCTTTAGCTAATTAAGGACTGCAAATAGCTTCAGAAAAGAGGCAAACTCAGGATCCTTGTAATTATTTGGGTTTCAGATTTACAGATCAAGCTGTTTTTCCCCAGAAGATAATTATTCATAAGGACAGTTTAAAAACTATATGATTTTCAAAAGTTGTTAGGTGACATTAATTGGCTTCTCTCCTATTTAAAGCTTACTACAGGAGAATTACGACCTTTATTTGATATTCTAAAAGGGAGTGCTGATCCTAACTCCCCTAGATCTTTAACCCCAGAGGGGCTGTTGGCTTTACAACAAGTAGAAAGAGTTATTGAAAAACAATTTGTTACCTATATAGATTATTCTTTGCCTTTACATCTGTTGATTTTTAATACGACTCATACACCTACAGGATTATTGTGGCAAAGGGCTCCTCTTATGTGGATTTATTTGAGGGTGTCTCCTAAAGGTAATATCCTGCCATATTATGAGGCAGTAGCTCAGATGATTACACTTGGAAGGAAGGAGGCGCTGACTTATTTTGGCAAAAAAACAGATATCATTATTCAGACTTTTAGCATAGTTCAAGATACTTGGTTGAAGCAGCATAGTACAGATTGATTGCTTGCTCAAATAAGATTTAAGGGAACTATAGATAATCATTATCCTCAAGATAGGTTGATAAAATTTTTAAATGTGCATAAGATTATATTTCTTAATATGACATCTTTACAGCCACTTTTGGTTTTCACAGACAGCTCCTCTAAAGGATGAGCTGAATATCTTATGAATAATCAACAGGTGGTAATAGAGACACCTGGGCTTTCAGTCCAGTTAGTAGAACTGATAGCAGCACTAAATGTTTTTCAATCTGTATATAATACTTTTAATCTTTTTACTGATAGTTTGTATGTTGCCAAATCTATTCCTCTGTTGGAAACTTGTGGCACATTTAATTTTAATACACCAGCAGGATCTTTGTTTTCACAATTGCAAAACAATTTTGCTAGAAAAAAAATCCCTTTTATATCGGCCATATATGAGCTCACACTGGTCTTCCTGGACCTTAACCTACAGGCAATGATTGCATTGACAGAGCCCTAATAAGAGAGGCCTTAGTTTCAGATCCTGTTGTGTTGACTAGAAGTGATCATAAGTTTCATCTTTCTAGCCACACTTTAAGGCTCTGACATAAGATCACTAAGAAGCAAGCAAGAATGATTGTGAAACAATGCTCTAACTGCCTTACATTATCTCCAGTTCCTCATTTAGGGGTTAATCTATGAGGCTTTATGCCCAGTCATATTTGGCAAATGGATGTAACTTGTTCAGAATTCCTTTTTGCTTCTCTACATATGGGAGGCCTCTAGAAATGTAATTGATCATTGTTTACAAGCCTTTAATACTATGAGATTACCTAAAGTCATTAAAACAGATAATGGGCCAGCTTATATTGCCAACAACTTTATATCATTTTGTAAAGAATTCAGTATTGAACATAAAACTGGAATTCCTTATAACCCAATGGGTCAAGGAATTGTTGCGCGTGTACATCACACTCTGAAAAATTGGCTTTTAAAAGCAAAAAAGGCGGAATTATACCCTCCAAGATCACCAAAAGCACATCTTGCTTTTGTCTTATTTGTTTTGAATATTTTGCAAACTGATGCTAAAAGTCAGTCTGCAGCAGATCGCCACTGGCATCCAGTCACTTCCAATTCTTATGCCATGGTTAAATGGTGGGACCCTCTAATACATGGAATGGTCCAGACCCTATTTTAATAGGTTCTGTTTGTGTTTTTTCACAAAAAGATACAGCCTGATGGCTGCTGGAAAAATTGGTTCATCAAGTGGACACAAATCCTGGATCTTCTAGTAACTATGATTCTAACCACTAAGGATGGCTAAAAAAACTTTATCTGGTGCTTACCTGAAAGAAAACAAAAACAGTCTCTCTGTTGATTCTCAAAGCCTCTTTCCCCACACTAGGAAGCCAGGCTTTGTGTCTGATAGTTGCTAATTTGCAACTGAATTGGATATCTTGGGACATCCTCAGACAAGTTAATACTGTTTTGCTTCCAACTTCTGACCTTGTATTTTAAGCAGGCTGGTTGTTTCCACCCAGGCTCACCTGGCTCAGGGACAGGTAAATGAAATTCTATGACCTTTCATCAACCTAAGACAGGAACTTGTGCCTATAGGCCGAGTTTATTTATAATGAATGCTAAAGGCTGTGTTTGTGCAAATAAACACAAACAAGCTGCACATGCTTTTCCAAAGACAGGTAAGAGAAAGAGTCTAGAATTCTGACCTAAGACATGGGGCCACCAACCACCATGATTCCCAGATAGGACTATGGAGCGTAAGAAAATCTTTTGCCCCAGACCAGTCAATTTTTAATAAAAAGAGAGGAATTGTGCCTTCTCCCAGTCCTGGGAATTCCAGACCTGTGTTAGCCATAATCCCCCCTACCTAGGGTGGAGCACTAGGACCAAGGTGAAGCTCATTGTTCCTCCAGATCTACAAATTCCTGGATTAAGCAGGTGACACTCCCAGCCACCTGAACAGCAGAGCCATGCTTGCTGAGCAGTCAGACCAGTTCTCCTGAATAGACCTTGGAAACTGGGAGAGGGGTCTCATCTGAAACTTTAAAATCTGAGTCTTCCCTTAAACCTTGGGACCTTGATCAGCAACTGTTGTCTTGATCTCATTCTTCTCTCACCACCTTCTCATACATCCCCAGCTTCCCTTCCAGTAACCTGTTCGATGTAACTGCGGGCAGTTACAGACTGCTGTTGGCATGTGAGTTGTAACAATGATGCAAGCAGCCAACAATTGATCATAATCTATATAATGTATCTGCTGTTGGCTAATAGTTTCCTCTACTTTCTGCAAAGCTATTTGTCCCTCATCAGTTAATTGTGGAGAGGAATTAGGATTTGCAACCCCCCTTGAGGGTATCAAACAGAGGTTTAAGTTCTCCTGTAGTAAGCCTAAGATGAGGTCTTAGCCAATTAATATTTCCTAATAACTTTTGAAAATCATTCAGAGTAAGTACCTTTCCTTATTTGAATTTTCTGTGCTATAATTCATTTAAGATATAACTGATATCCCAAATATTGAAAAAGATATTGCCTTTGAATCTTTTCTAGAGCAACAACTACTCCAAAATTTTTAAAGCCCATTGTATAAAGAGCAAAAGCCTGTAATAAAATTCCATGCAAAAGATACACTGAAAGATTCAAAGTCCTAGCTTCTTGTATTGAAACAGAGACAAAGTTTTTTTCTCACATGAGATAAGGCAATTAGCCATTCTTTGAGGCAAAACTTTCCAATGATTACAAGCTCAGTAGAAGCATACCCTTTACAATTATCCAGATGCAAAAGAAACAACTCTCCAAATCCATAATAACTCTATATGAAGTAGGCAGGACAGATTTTAATGACTTCATAAATTCCATAGCCTTATTAACCTTAAATAAATCTTAAATTTTACCTTTATTTTGAACAACACCTTGATAGATCTGTTAATAATGCTGTTTTGACCTAAGAGGAATTCCTTGAAGGTGAGGCGAGGGCCCAAAAAACTTCCCTAGGCAGGGAGTGTCACATAAGCCTCTGAGGCAGCTTTGAGCTTTGCATTAACTCAAATGTAAATATTTTTTAATCTGAGACTATTGCCTGAGGCCAGGCCCAAGGACTACCCCTCCTGCCACGAGGACAGAGTCCAGGGGGGCAATTCTGTTTATCTCTTTAATTTTTTGGACAATCTTTTCTAAAATGATTTATGCCCCATACATAAAACATTCCTTATCACCTTGGCGCTGTGAAAGCATTATTTGTACTCTAGTCCCCTGCAAGGCAGCAGCCATAGCCAGACCTCAATTTCTGCACAAAGACAAATATAAGTCTGTCTTTGCTTTGGATGGCTGGAGGGCTGTGTGGCAGACTACATTAGCATTCTCATAAGCCAATTGTGTAACAAAAGGATCTCCAAAAATTCTACTAGCTGCTTTTAGTAGTCTATCCACAGATTTCTGAAACAATTCATCAGTAGCCTGTTTGATACCAAATACATTCCCACTGAGATCTCCTTTCTAGTCTTGGGGAGTTAAATTTTGCTTCTACCACTGTATCCAGTAAAGCTTGTGCAAAAGGGGTAGCAGTCCCACACTGGTCGCAGCTGTTTATAACTTTTATCACTCTTGAAATCATCCTAATTACAAAATATGGGTGAGTTAAGAATATTGTGAGCCTGTGATCAAACTGCAGTCAATGGAACACTGGCAGTTCAGCCTTAATTGTTAAGTTTCTTTTGCAATACTAGAGCATATCCACAATTTTGGAAAACCCCAATTTTAAACAATCCAATCTCTTTACAACCAATACCAAAGGCAGTACTTTCATGCTACAAAATTTGTCTGCCAGTTCTTATATATGAATGCTTGGCAGTGGAACTTTTAATACTCATTAAAGAGACATTGTTTTAAATCTTATCCTTTATATGTCTAGTTTCTAGGATAAGAATTACATAAAATATTATTCCAATTTAGAAGTATCTTTTGAGGCCTGATTTCCCGGGCTGGTTCATGCCATGTGTTATTTAAAATTACTCCAATCCTGAGTTACCAGTTTTTAGCTAACCTTTTTTTTTAACCAATGTTACACTTTTTTTAATCATACCCAATAACTTATAAGCCAATACTCTATAACCAAGACAGGCAGGACATATTTATACCTTTAAGACCAATCAGAAACAAAATGAAGGGACCACATGAACCTTATAAATTTGACCAAACAAAATTTTTACATTTTCTAACTGTAATTTCAAGAGAGAAGCTCCTTGTTACCTGCTGAACCCAATAATCACAACTGCAGAGATTTTTCTAGGAGAAAAAGCCACCAGCTCCCTTACCATGGAAGCCCAGAAGCTTCTGGCCCCTTTAAGATCGGCTTATACAGAGAAGCTCCTGGCAGGGCTTCTCAGCTGTGCTAGACTCCTAACTACAGGTGCTGGTCTCCAAAGGCTAACTGAGACTGCTTTTTATTTATTTTTCTCTTTTTCTCTTTTTATGAAATTAGTTAAAACTAAATCAAAGGGTGAACAACCAGCAGATAAAATTTTAACCATTTTTTCTTTTGAACATGAAACACAGAACAAACAATCAAACCACAAAACAAAAACACATAAAACAGTCAGTTTTCACGGACATGGACAGATTGGCGTACCAAGGACAGACAATAGACAGAGAGGGAAGAGAATTAGAGGTCCCAAAGGGACCCAGATATCCTACCTAAGGGACCCAGAACCAAACATTCCTCCAGTAGGAGACAGAGGAGGCAGGACGTCTCCCGATCTCCTTCTGTCCCTAAGAGAGTTCTGAAACAGCTTATGTTCATTTTCCTTCTCTTTTGCCAAAGCTTCCCAGACAGTCAGGAAGGACTGCTTTTCTCTAGACCATTCTCTCACATCTAGGGTGTAAACTGTCTCTAGACAGGGCCCAAAGACTAAAAGCACCTGTGAGAATTATCTTTGCTTCTCTAACCTTCAGCATAACTCTAAACACATACACAAAACACATTTTACCTTCACCTTGTCCTTCTACAAGGTTTATTCACCACTGGCCCAAATTTTCCTCTGCTCTTCCTTTTTCCGAGGTGTCCTTCACTGTACTCCGCTTTCTGGAGCCTGACACTGAGGCACCAACTGAACAAGCCCGCTCAGTCGGTCAACTGGTTCTCCAGCGCAGGAGCGAGGATTAAAAAGAAAGAGACAATTAGACAAAACTACAGCATGACCCCAATCAATTCTGAGACTGAAGGTGAGCTTAATAATTTCCAATCCACCTTTATACCATTTTAATTACATGCAGGCATTAAGATCGATAGTACAAAGAGGAACACAAAATAGTCAAGGCAAAGCCAAGTCCGGTGACTGCTGTTTTCAAGGGCTTGTCAGAATGACCAAAATACCTGAGTCTACTTCCTTGTCCAAGCCCAAAATCTTGCCTGAAGCCTGCTTCTTTTGTTCCACCCTAAGATTAAAATTCCTGCCTTACCCTACTTCCCTATTATACCCTAACATCAGATTCTTGCCTGAACTTAACTTCTCTATCATGCCCTAATGTCAGATTCCTTCTTGAGCTTACTCCCTTGTCCTTGGTCAATGTCAAGATCCTGCCAGGCGGCACGGTACCCCAATAAGGCCCTCTAGCCTTACTAGCAACTGAGGGCTTCTGGGCAGCAGCCAAGGAGTGATCTTCAAAGGCAGGCTCCCCTATGTGGCTGGCAACAGGCGAGATCCCAAGTTGTCATAACTGTTGTAAGCAGCCACACTTCCCCCACAACCTGACTTCATACAGCTTTTCCTGCTCAAGTAGCCAGGCAGTGGGGCAGAAATTCAGGACCCCAGGCTGTGGGTCACATAGACCTTGAGTGAAATCCTTCTCTGTCCCTGACAGGCTCAGCGCCTTGGGCCAGTGAAGTGACCTCTCTCAGCTGTTGTTTCATTGCTCGCTCAGCTTAAAAAATATATATCATCAGGTTGGGCAAGATGGTACATACTTATAATCCCAGCAGTCAGAAGGCTGAGGCAGGAGGATCTCTGTAAGGGTGAGGCCAGGCTGGACTGTAGTGCAACTGAGGCCCTGTTTCAAAAAAGAAAAACTAAATAAAGGAATAAACAATTACCCATGAACCCCCTTGGTGACTGGAAGAAGCCAAGAGGCACCAGTGCTCAGTGCATCTGAGCGAGACTCTTCGTTACCAAAATGAAGGTTTGTTTTCTGCCTCTTCTACTGGCTTGAAATCTGGGAGGGCTGAATACCCTGCTCTATGTTCCCTTTCCTGTGACAAGCCACAGTGACTTAGCCATTAGGCCAGTAGTTCTCAATCGGTGGGTCACAACCCCCTGGGGGGATCAAATGAACCTTTTGAGGGGATTACCTAAGACCATCAGAAAACACAGAGATCTACAATATAATTCACGACAGTAGCAAAATTACAGATATGAAGTAGCAACAAGAATAATTTTATGACTGGGGGTCACCACAACATGAGGAACTGTGGAAAGCAAGGTTCCTTCCCCAGTAACAGTGCCTCTCTGTGAGAGGCTGCCCCTTTAAGACAGAGAAATGGCAGGAAGAAGCTGCTCTGCAGAGAGCCTGGCAGCTGCAGTGGCTTCTGCCCTGACCTTCGGACAGTTTTCTGAAAACATAGACATGGGTTCTGAGAATGTAAAAACAAAAGTTTCAAGCAGACAAAGTGACCAGGCTGAGGCTATGCTGACCAAGCCAGGACAAAATAAGACGTAACAGTTCTCTGAATCACCCCTCTGCCCCTCCTGCTACTGGGTTCTGAGGAAGGCCACAAACTGTCAATAATCTTATTGCAAAAATCCCTCTTGACCTGTAAATTTAAAAACATATGACTTAGAGCACGTCACCCCCATTGCAAGAAGGGTATAAAAGATGTATGCTTTCTTTGTTCGGGGTGGACTCTCCCTTCGAGGATGAACACCCCGTGTACATATGTGGAATAAACAAACTTCATGCTATTGAAGGACTCGTCTTGTCAAGCTGTGTTCTGAGGGGTTGTGTGCCTGAGCTGAGACCCTGGGGGGTCTCCTGAGTTACAACAGAACTGTATGAAAGGCTCGCAGCATTGGGAAGGTTGAGAGTCACTATGGAAGCAGTACATGAGACCTTTGATACTTTTAGGGGTACGTGGAAACGTTTCATTTTCTTCCTCTGTGGTGTGTGTGTGTGTGTGTGTGTGTGTGTGTGTGTGTGTACATGCTCTCTGGTATGGGGGAGGGGGAGATCTGGGGGTAGATATGCCATGGCATGCATTTGGAGGTCAGAGGACAACCTCGGGTGTCTGTCCTAACCATCTCACCTCCCACTATCTGAGGCAGAGTCTGTCCACTGCCAGCTTCCAGGGAATCTCTTGTCTCCACTTCCTGTTTCATTGTCAAGTGTTAGACACACACAGCCACATGCAGCTTTGTGCAGGAGCTGGGGCTCTTAACTCGGGGTTCACATTTGCACTCTGCCCACTGAGCTCCCCAGTCCATAATTTCTTTTAATAGCAGGAGAAAAATCAACAACAACCCACTCTGATTCTGTTAACATACTTTTTTAGGCAGAAGGGGCCTTTGGGCAAAGTATCCATGGCTTAATGAAGGTCTTGGGGACAAGGAGGAGGGTAGGAGGCAATCAGGAGGGATCCAGCTCCACACCAGCTAAGAACATGACCTGGAGGATGGTACCAAGTCATTAGTTCATTTGAAGACAGAGTCCTTTGAAAATCCTACCTCCCAGACCAGCATGACACACACACACACACACACACACACACACACCAATTCTCAGTTGTTCAACCTGTAATACTCTATTTAACACCCTTATCTTGAGGTCAAGGGAGTTGTCTATTTTTCATCCCCATATCAGTGACCGTCTTACTATGTACCATATGTGGTATTTCAATGTGTGGCATCCTTTACAGATTATTTCAGGCCCATTTTACAGGTCAACTAAAGCCAACTAGTTCAGTGACCAGCCCCAAATCACACAATAGGAAGTTTGGGAGCTCAGAATCAAAACCCTGGAATCTCCACTTTACCATGGCCTGTTATCTTAAGGCTTAGCCCAGAGCCTGGCAGGCCAGAGGGAGAAAGAAGCAGAAAGTGGGGTGGGAATGGGAGCATTCAGAGGATGCCACTCTTCTCAGTCACTGTAAGAAACAGAAATAAGATCTGTCCTAGGGCAGACTGCGACATCAAGGAGGCCTGCAGCATGTCCGATGGGAAAAGCTCAGGCACGAGAATACACTGAGCACAGTGTGCCAACCAATCGTCGGAGGAGGCATCTGTGCCTCATTTACAGGCAGCTCCCAAAGAGCCACCAGACAGCTCAGTCTCAACCTGACCAGAGCACAGCTTCCCAACCAGCCCTTCCCCTGCACTTTGCACTTCTCTGTGCACTGTCTCTTGTGAAGAGGACTTGGCATTGTATATTTCCATTTGATTTTTTACAAAGACCATCTTTTCTACGACTTTAGTCTCAGCACCTGAGAGACTGAGGCAGGAAGTTCAAAGTCAGGAGAGTTCCAGGCTAGCTTGGACTGCATAGTGAGAGCCTGTTTTAAAAACTATATCTTTTCTAATAAAAAATAATATATTCTCATTTTGAAATTATTATTATTATTTTTCAAGACAGGATTTCTCTGTCTTGACGGAGACTGACTAACCTGAAACTCACTCTGTAGACCAGACTGGCCCCCAACTCACAGAGATCTGCCTGCCTTTGCCTCCCGAGTCCTGGGATTAAAGGCTTGCGCCGCCACCACCACCTAACTTCCTCATCTTATAAAAACAAAATTACAGAGTTGAGGATGCAGTTCAGTGGTGGAGTACTTGGCTTGCATGCATAAGACCCCGGGTTTAATCCCTGGCACCACCTAAAACTGAAGGCAAATAAAATAGACAAGCAGTTTTTTTAAATTTTAAAAGCAAGCTGTACTTCATGTAGTGCCCACGTAATGTGCTCAAAAACCTGTTCTTCCTACAAAAAGAAATAAACATTAAAATAAAGCCAAATACACATAAAAATGAACAAGAGAAAGTCATCCACAATCTTGCCATGAAGAATATTTTTACTTTTCCACTATATTCTTTTTTAGGTCTTTTTTCATTGCACATGAACAGTTGTTTGCCCATGAGAATGTGTGATCACACAGTACAACTTTTTATAAACTGTTATGTAAAGTCTGGGGCCTGCAACACGGTTCAGCATGTCAAGGCACTTGTCACCAGGACTAAGGATCAGAGTTCGATCCCCAGAACCCACACAGTGGAAGAACAGAACCAACTGCCACAGGTTGTCCTGTGAGCTCTACACGTGTACTGTGGCACACACGGGCCCATACCACACACACCAAAAATAAACCACAAAACTAAAATTAAAAAGGCAAAAGCTTAAAAGAACAATTATGATTAGATTTTTTTAAATATAAAAAATAAAATGTAAATCTGGATTCAGTGCTTCCTTATTTTCTTGTAGCTATCCATAGCACCTGTGGTGCACATAACGGGCAACAGGCAGTCAGAAGTGAGACCTCTTGTACCTATGCACCACGGTTTTGACTACAGCATTTGTCAGTTGAGAAAGGAATCACAGAACCTCCACATAGATAGTAGTTGGTTGCTCAGCCAATCCATTTCCCTTTTCCTGGGCATACGACTGGGCTACACTTCTCTCTCTGCTGAGGTTAGGTGTCACCACAAGACTGAATTGTATTGAATTCATTGTAGCCACTGAAATGCAGGTGCAACTGTGTATTAGTCATCTCTCTCAGGGAGTGCTGAGAGCCAGGAATTCAGGGGTAGCTCACCTAGATGACTCTGGCTTAGAGACCTTCAGGAAGTTATAGTAAATGTTCAGTCAGAGCTGTGATGTCTAAAGACTTGACTGAGACAGGAGGGTCAGCATTCAAGGTCACTCACATGATTGTCAGAACTGTAGCAGTGAAGCATTTGATAACCATGGACTGAGAACCTCTGAAACTGTGAACCTGACAAGATCTGACTTGCACAATATGAAGGTACATGTGTGCGGATTATGCATACATACATATGTTTATACACATACATACAACTCAGGTGTATTAGCCACTTTTTACATTATTGTAACAAAATACCTTGCTCAGCCTGTTTTTTAATAGAACCCAGTACTGCCAGCCCAGGGATGGCACTACCATAATGGGCTGGGCCCTCCCCCATTGATCACTAATTAAGAAAATGCCCTAGAGGTTTGCCTACATCTGGATAAAATGGAAGTGTCTTATCAACTGAGGCTCTCTTTTCTGTGATGACTCTAGCTTATGTCAAGTTGATATATGATTAGCCAGTACACTCAGTGTGTGTCCTTCTCAGACTGGAGCAGTACTCACCTAGGCATCCTCCATGGATCTTCCTGGATTGATAGCTTCCTCCTCTGTCCCTTCCCCTCCCCTCCCTTCCCTTCTGGTCCATTCCCTCCCCTCCCCTTCTCTTCCCCTTCTCTTCCCCTCCCCTTCCCTCCTCTTCCCTTCTCTTCCCCTCCCCTCCCCTTCCCTTCCCTCCCTCCCCTTCCTTTCCCTTCCCCTCCCCTTCCCTTCCCCTCCCCTCCCCTCCCTTCCTATCCTCTTCCTTTCCTTTCCTTTCCTTTCCTTTCCTTTCCTTTCCTTTCCTTTCCTTTCCTTTCCTTTCCTTTCCTTTCCTTTCCCATAGTGCTGAGGTTTGAAAACAGCACACCTCACACACTAGGCAAATGTACTACCACCAAGCTATACCCTTCAGTTTCAGGGACACTATTATCTTTATCTATTTATCATTGTATGTATGTGTACAGTATGGGGGCAGGAACACAGCTTAGCACATGTGTGGCGGTCAAAGGACAACTCTGTGACTTCATTTCTCCTGGGCTCAAACTCAGACTTTCACAGTGAGTGCTTTTTTACCCACTGAGCCATCTTGACAGCCTGGACACCAGGCCTTTGTATTGCTAAATACAGCTCCACTGCAGAATTTACCAGCTTGCTGTGCACTCGCTGAGGAATATATTGCGTTTGTTGCCTATTTAGAATTTGTTTTAAATCAAAACAGGGTTTTTCTGTGTAGCACTGGCTGTCCAAGAACTTGCTCTAGATCAGGCTGGCCTCGAACTCACAGAGAGAGGCAGCTGCTTCTGCCTCCAAGTTCTGGGATTAAAAGCATGTGCTGCACCACCACCACCACCCAGTTTTATTTTTAAAAAATTTTAATATCTCTCTCTCTCTCTCTCCCTCTCCATCTCCATCTGTGTGTGTGTGTGTGTGTGTGTGTGTGTGTGTGTATGGTGAGTGTCCAAGTGTGGGTATGCAGAGGCCAGAGGAGGGCATCAGGTATCTTTTGTTCTCTACCTTATTCATTTAAGAAAGGGCCTCTCACTGAACTGGAAATTCACCATTTTTTAAGGCTGGCCAGCCAGTGAGTTCCCAGAATCCACCTGCCTATGCCCCAAACTCCGAGTTTACAGGCATCAAGTTTTACATGGGTGCTGGGGATTCAAACTTATGTCTTCACGTGTGCACCCTTACCTACAGAGCCCTCACCCAGCCCTCATCTGGAGCAATTCTGAACGGACTTCTCTGAGTCTTTGCTTGGACATAAATTTAGCTTATTTGGTCAAGTTATAAGGACACACGGTTACTGCATCAGGGTAGATGTGGCGTTGGAGAACCCACCAAGCTGTCTCCCTAAGCAGCTGTAAGTGAGCATCCCTGCTAATTCCCAGCTTTCCCGGGATTGAGTGGTACCTGTGACTTGGATTTGAGTTATGACAAAAAAGCATATAGTAGCAAGTCAGTGTAATTTATAATCCTTTCCTGAAAAATGTGCCTGTCATCTGTGTATTTTCTTAAGCGAGGCTATTAGCCATTTTGCCTTAAAATGAAATTGTTTGCTGTTGCCTCTCCCTCCTCCTCCTCCTCCTCCTCCTTTCTGTGTTTCTGAGACAAGATCTCTCTGTGTAGCCCTGGCTGTTGGAGAACTTGTTGTGTAGATCAAGTTTGCCTCGAACTCACAGAGATCCACCTGCTTCTGCTTCTGGGAGCAGTAGAATTAAAGGTGTGTGCCACCATGCCCAGCATCTTCTTTCTTCTTGTTGACATTGAGCTGTTCTTTACATATTTTAGAGATGAGTTTTTTATCAAGATCTTTTTGCAGCTATTTCTTGTAACCTGTGGTTTTTCTTTACCACTCTCTTAACTGTGGCCGTTTGGAACACCTCAGCATTTTTCCAAGTAAGCGTTTAAGTAAAGGCAAAGCTGAGCAGAAGCACTGTGACTCAGTTTAGCTGCCTCTGCCTAGCTACACTACTAAGACAACTATCCCAGAGAGGAGAAACTGGCTGGAAATGCCCAAGGAACTCATAAACAACAGTTCTCATAGTTACACAAATGTTTTACTAAATCCTAGCCGCTGTTGAATCTATCAGTCTATGATGAAAGCCAATCCCATTTTCCAAGTCCCAACTTCCTGAGCGTCGGAGGGATGGGAACAGAGAGTCCACATGGGTCACCTGCTCATTGGTGGAAGAGTCCAGATGCAGCTGAACTCAGCAGTAATGGCTGCCTGCCTTCCAACTGCCTCACACCAAGCTGACCATGGCCTACTGGCCCTTCCCTAAGAACCTGATGCTTCCACAGTGCAGACTGTGCTTATTGCATAGACCCCAGCAAACACCCTGGACTTTCCTCTCCTCTCTTTCTAACAGAGCAAGGCTGTCTCTAGGGCAGTGATTTCCAACCCTTCCTAATGCTGTGACCCAAGTCCCTCATGTTGTGGTGACCCCTCTCAACCATAAAATTATTTCTGTTGCCACTTTATAAATGTAATTTTGCTACTGTTACAAACCCTAATATAAGTATCTGATATAAATCCCTAAGGGGGTCGAGACCCACAGGTTGAGAACCTAGCCTCTAAACCCTGGCAGGAAACTTTGATAGGAATGAAAAGGTCTCTGTTCATGGATCTGACTACATTCAAGAGAAGACTCTGTGGTTTTTCCCCATGCCTTCACAGAAGGACTTCTGAGCAAGGTGTGTGGCTCAGTTGTAAAGTGTTCTCCTAGCATGCAAGAAGACCTGGGTTCAATCCCCAGCACCATGCAGTTATCATAGCATTCCAGAGGCCAGTCTGGGAGACCCTGTCCCTACCAACACACACACACACACACACACACACACACACACACACACACACACACCCCACAAAAGAAGGACGTTTCCACAACTCTGAAAAGCACTTTTCCACAATTCTGAATAACGTGGAGAATTCAGCCGCTCAGGTCCCCAAACCTGGAGGAGTTGTCTTGCAATCAGCATTGTGCAAGTCTGAGGCACTAGAAGGGTAGCCTGAGTTTTCATTTCAAGAAAGGGGCAAAATCCAACAAAACAACCAAGAATCAGAGCACACCCCCCCCACCTTTCCCACTCGGGCTACAAATAATGCAGGAAGCAGGGCTAGAAGGACTTGGGGCTGTGGGAGGATGGATCTGCTGAGGCCTGGGGAGGGTGTGTTGAGATTTCTCTCTTCTGGGGGCTGCTGAGCCACTGAGACTCTCGTGGCACCAAAGACAAAGGAGTCTAGACAGGGTCAGTAAAGTGGAAACTTAAGGGTTCTTTGGAAAGTTGGTCGGATGGCGTTGTGCTGGGGCAAACATGTGAAGGAATGTTTCATTAAGTGGACACAGGTGTGAAAGGCTAAGGCCGACTCATGAAGGAACGTTTCATTAAAGCAGACACGGGAGAGAGGATGTTCTGCTAAAGCAAACATGTGAAAGGACACTCAATGAAGGATTCTTTGCTAATGACACGCATGTATTGGTCTGCCTTACATTGCATAGTTGAGCTCCATTTGTCGGGATGCCATAGAGAGAAACACACCAAAAAAACTTCTGGTGGTGTGCTGCAGTTTCTTGCAGCTTTCCCAGACTTGGGCTAACTGAATGCACGTGCTGAGGTAAGAATCATGCTAAGGCAAGGCATGTGGAGGACACAGGACACGTGATGTTTGGAGGGTATGAATAGAACTCCATGGAGTGATGGCGACCGAGCTTGGCATGCTGATACAGCCAGCTGTACAATGCTTGTGGGTCTTCGCTGAACTCCACTTCCTTGAGAGAGGCACAGCTGAGAACTTCTCCTGGTGTTCCTATTGGTCCTTCCTGCTGACTCCAGCCTAGGCTGAGATCCAACTGTCTCTGCTAGGTCATGTCACCGCTGTTGCTATCCAGACTCTACCAAACTGGACTGCTGGTGTATCCCTGAAGTGTTTGTGAGTGGATCAAGCTGCTGCTGCCTGCTAACCTATCAACTGAACTGCTGATTTCCAGACAACACAGACGGGAGTTGCTCCAAAGAACCTTTCTAAACAGGTCCATTTCCCCGTATCCTTTCTTTTCCTCTACCTCTGGTGGGTGGTGGGCCAGAAGGGAGGTTAAAGTTTTTAAGAACCATCATTAAAAACATAATTTGAAAAGCATTAAAATTACAGGACAGCTTCTGGTCCCTAGAGGAAGCAGCTCCAGGATAGCTGAGGGACAGCACCTGGACTGTAAAAATGGGGGAGCAGCGACCAGGGCTGCTGTAAAAATATTGAAATGTTAGCACATACACACACACACACACACACACACACACACACACACACAAAATAAAGACAAAATTCCCTAAGCTACAGCACAAGCTCAGTGTAAGGAAGGTTTTGTTTTCTATTGGAAAGAAAGCAACTTCTTGTTACCTCACAATTACCACAGCCTAGCCCTTGCCACACAGATCTGCCTACTGCCCAAGAAACTCCAGCCTGGAAGACACTTGTGCTAGCTTTACACAGCTGAATCAGCTTAAAAGAAGGAGCATTTTGTTTTGGAGCACAGAGTCAGAGGTCTTAGGTCCATGGCCACTGGCTCCATTATTTCTATGCTGTAGCGAGAGAGCAACATGGCGGCCAGAGGTGTGCATCACGTTCTGTCCAGGAAGCAGAAGAGACAGAAAGAACACAGGGCCAAAGTTTATCTTTCCAGGGCATGTCTCCACTACCTGCCTCCTCCAGCAAAAGGTCCCCCTCTTTATCTCTATGGTAATCTACCAAAGATTCCTCCATTGATGGAGCCGTTGCCCTTAGGATCCAATCACTTCATGAAGCCCTGCCTCTAAGCACATCTTTGGGATGTTTAAGGGGGTATACTTCATAGCTAAAGCATAACAGAGCTCAGCTAACACTGGCTGAATTGAATCTAGCAGCTTTAGATGTGCGATACTGAGCTATTCTCAGCCAAGCCTCGGTTTCTTCGTCCATAGACTGAGTCTCAGTAATATCAACTGTCTTAGTAAGGGTTTTAGTGCTGAGAACAGACACCATGACCATGGCAACTCTTAGAAAAAAAGCATTTGATTCGAGCTGGCTTACAGTTCAGAGGTTCAGTCCACTATTATCATCTTAGGAAGCATGGCAGCATCTAGGCAAGCACGGTGTTGGAGAGGTAACTGAGAGTTAACTCTATATCCAGATAGGCAGGCAGCGGGAAGGGAACTGGCTTGAGCCTCTGAGACCTTAGTGACACCCCCTAGTGACACATTTCTTCTAACAAAGTCACACATACTCCAGCAAGGCAACACCTCCTAACAGTGCCACACCCTATGGACCAAATATTTTAAAATGATCTATGGGAGTCATTCCTATTTAAAGCACCACGCACAGTTTCACAGGAACTCAGCAGGCGTTTTAAGTGCACACTAAAGGCATCCTTTGTTCATCTTAGGGCAGCAGGGAGTCACATGCCAAGTAAGAGTGGCAGCACTTACAGCTTGCTTTTGTAAAGCCAGGCAATAAGAGACTTCCGATTTCCATCTGTACTTTAACTCAGAGAACAGTGAATCCAGATCTTGCTAAAGCTGTCGGGCTGAGAGTTGGATCAGCAGTTAACAGCACTGAGAGGACTTGGTTTGATTCTCAGCTCCCACATAGTTGCTCCCAACTATCTGTAACTCCCGTTCAGGGGATCTCATACCCTCTTGTGGCCTTTGCAGGCACTACGCACAATGTGGTACACAGACATGTACACGCAGGTAGAACATCCACACACATAAAATAAAATAATAAAAAATAAAATAAAAGGTTTTTTGATCGAGACATGAGCAGAGACAGCAAAGCAGAGTAGGTCACCTTGTGCAGAAAGAACTGTTTTTAGGAAGATTATACTTTTACCTGGCTTGGGAATCTGAGCATTGGAGGAGTAGACACAACTTTGCAAAGCAAAACAGTGTCCCATGGGACCACATCCTCTCATAAATCCAGAATGAGGGAGGGGCTGCTGCTTTCTGCATGATCCCCTCCCCTGCCCAAGCTGGAGGAGGAGGAGAAGGAGGGAGAGGAGGAGGCCATCTCAAGAAACTGTTGGGTTGAGTGGACTCCATTTATATCCTGAGTGTCTCTAGGCAAGGGATGGCAAAGGACTTCCCAACACTAGGTATAGGTTAGTGTGGACTACCCTGGGCTCTGTCTAGGAACCATCTAGAGGAGGCTAGATGTGCCTTGGCCTTTTTTGGCTCTGATGTATTGTTAGTTATATGGTATAGATGGTGGACAAACTACAACTGCAGGACAGACAAGCTGCAGAGCCTCAAACCTGGCAGGTTTCCAAGCCACTGGCAAGGGCTAGAGCACTCTCCCTAATACTGATGTATGTTGTCTCCAGATCCAGAGGTCTGCTAAGGCCGTGGCTCTGTCTCTGTGGCAGGTGTAGCATGCAGTGACTTGAGCCTCACTTTGAAGGGGATGCTTTGGGACATTTCAGACCAATGGAGAGGTGAAAATGTCATTAGTGTGGCAGGTCCATCAATGTGGCAGGTCTACAAATCCACCTAGGGTTCCTTTCCCATTGTCTATCACCTCTGTGCTTACTAGGTGTCTAGAGATTACCACTTCTTGCTCTGTTGGTCTCATGAGCATAATGACATCCATCCAGTGGGAGCTTCAGGAGACTATGGAATGTCAAAAGGCCCAAACTTCCCAAGAGTCACTCTAGGATGGAGAGCAGGAGAGTCAAAGTGATCCCCAAGCTAGATGCTGAATGGACGCCTCTGCCTTCTGCATTCGAGAGGGAGCTGGTTTAGAGTCCCCCATTGGTTGAATGTGAGAAGAATATGTTTACCAATTAGAACTGCAAACAGTTGCCATTTGTATTAACCAGCTTGCCATTGCTTCTATCACTCCAACAGAATACCCAAGACAACCTTGCAGTTGGGATTAGCCTTAGTTAAGTATTTCTGAGGCTTTTGTTCCAAGTTTCTTGGTCCTGTGGCCTTAGGCCTGTGATGAGGCAGAGACCGGGGTTCCAAATTCATGGTAGAGGAAGCCACTCACATCCTAGCAACCAGAAAACTCAAAGAGAGAGGAAGGAGCTGGGGTCCCAATATCCTCTTCGAGGACACACCACCAGTGACCTAACTTCCTCCTACATAGCTACGTTTCGCTAAAGTCCTTAACATCTCCACAGGCTGAGAATCAAGTCAGTAACGCATGGGACTTTGGAAGATGTCCAACATCCAAGCAATGGCACCAACTAAAGTAAGCTACTATTTTTTAATCCTACCTGTTGATGGAGAGTAGGAAGAATGCGTTGCCTGAGTGACCACGTGGTATTATCTAGTCTAATGATGACACACCCAGCACACTGGCAACAACAGTCTAGGGTCACAGGAGTCAACCATCACCCTCTGCAATCCACCCTTCTCAGGGGATCAGTGGGTCCAACAGCGGTCTGCCGGGGACCACTACCACCCCCATCCTCTGGGTTCTTGCTTCAGGCACTTTCTCCACAGTTGCTCGTGCAGAGAGTGAGGTATCATTTCTGATTTCTTGCTGGAGTGGAACGGTTTTAAATGAATCTAGTCAGCCTTTCCCATCAAAAGCCACTGAATGTAGAGAAGGGATGTGAAGACTGTAGTCTCCAAGCGGCTTCATCCCAAGCGCACACCTTCCGGTTTGGCAAGCACTGACAGGAAGGATGTGACTGTAACTCACCAGTGGAGCCACTGTGGGGCAGACTGGGGCCAGTCACCATCCATCTCTTGTGACACCGTCCCCAGACTGACTGTTCTCAGGCTCCATCTTGGTTAAGTTTCTATCACTGCGATATGATGAAACACTATGACCAAAAACGACTAGAGGAGGAAAGGGTTCGTTTCAGCGTATAATTCCATAGCACTTTTATCACAGAGGGAAGGCAGGGCAGGAACCTGGGGCAGTAGTTGATGGAGTGGCCGTGGGGGAGTGCTGCTTACTGGTTTGTTCTCCACCACTTGCTCCGCCTGCTTAGGGATGGCTCTGCCCACGGCGGGCTGGGACCTCCCACTTCACTGATCAAGAAACTGTACTACAGGCTTGGCCACAAAGCCAATCTAGTGCAGGCACTTTCCCAATTGAGATTCCCTCTTCCAACATGACTCTAGCTGTGTCAAGTTGACATAGATCTATCGAACAAGGGTTCCCTGGTGTTACTGTCGTCTCGCACCCTTTATACTGATGGACACGGAGGGGTGAGATTCAACCGTCCTCAGAAGAGCTGAGACGTCCATTTCCCTTCTGAAGAATGTTCTGGGAATGTAGGAAGGCCTCAGCAGAGTCTCCAGTGCCCTTCCATCACTGCGTTCTGGGTCTGCAAACTGACATCCACCCAGATACACATGACGGCTTTGATACCCACAATGAGATGACGCCCTTTGTGTCTTTACCCGGCCTGCCCCATTCTGCACTTCCATAATCACCGTTGATGCCAGGCAGTTCCAGTCTTAGGGCAGCTTTCCCATGGTCAGCCCCTGCTGCAGAGTGGCCAGTGCCAAGTCTCTCCGAGACGCTGGCATCCCTTACCAGAGTGCTCGTCTCACCTGGAGTAATGCCTCTGGGTCTCAAAGGAGCAGTCAGATGATGACCTTCCCACCTCGTGTCAACTCTCCCCAGCCCTTCCTCAGCAGCATCGCTTACAGGCCAGCATCATCTGCACACTTTGAGGAGCTACCTGAGCAGTGGAACGGCATGCCTTCCAGATGACACTGATGCAAGGGTGAGCGATCCATCCCAGTTTTCTGTGGCTTAACGCTGACGAGTTGCAACCTTTCCTACGTTTTCTCTTGGATCCACAGATACCTGTCATCCAGGGTCTGTGCTTCCTCCCACAAGTAAGTAATCACCTTTTGGGCAGGTATTTCCCTGGTCAGCGCTGACGCTGACACGTAACCTTGCATGTCTGCCTGGAAGTAGTGGAGTGGAGGTCGTCCTGAGGGTAAACATTATCCTGCTTCCCTGTGCAAGGGAACTGATCTCCTCTAAGAAGGGATGAGAATTTGCTTGTCTACAACATTCAACAGATTCTGGGGGTTCATGATTCTCATTTACCCAAATGTTCCCTCCCAATTTCAGGAGTTAAGGCCTGTTGCCCTAGAGTAGTTTTATTAGGGCCCTGTATTTGGTGTAAAAATCATTCATCAAGGGGCTGGTGAGATAGATGTATATGGTAGGTGAGGGAGCTTGCTTCCAAGGGTGACCACTTGGATTTGATCCCTGGAACCCACATGGTGGAAGAAAACAGATTCCTTTAGGCTGTTCTTTGAGCTCAATAAGCATACTGTGGTATGTAGACAGACAGACAGACAAACAGACAAATAAACTTTTCCTTTTTAGGTTTTGATTTTTTTTCAAGGTAGGGTTCCTCCGTGTAGTCCTAGCTGTCCTGGAACTCACTATGCAGACCAGGCTGGCCTTGAACTTAGAGATCTGCCTGCCTCTGCCTCCCAAGTGCTGGGATTAAAGGTGCCATCACCACACCCAGTAGCTTCTTGAAAGGAAATTCATCAAGGGTCATTCATTCATAGAGCAGTCTGTTGCCTTTACAGTCTGATTCTGGGTTCAGTTCTCAGCACAGTGTGACCTGAGGCTATATAGCCAAGGGTGCCCTTAAATGCTACCAAGGTGAATTCTGGTTTTCGTGGAACTTGTAGACGTATGGGCTATAAAGCTGACTTCCAAAACAGTTGACAAGAGGTAACCATCAACCCCAGCTTTGTAACTGGCCTTCAGAGCACTCGGGTGCCACGGGTGCCCTTTCTACCTGTGTCACATGTCAATCCATGTAGACTATCCAAGCAGCTGTGCTCTACACAGGCCAGGCGTTGTTCTCCCCACTGCCCACCACTTACGACAGCACTTGACTCAGCCTGGCTCCTGCAAAGCACATCCTGAAACAAAGCCTTATGCTCAGAGTGGGGCAGAAGGGAGCAGGAAGGACACAGTAGGACAAAGAGAGAGACAACCAGGACATATGTCACAAGGTCAACTCCCCTCTACAACTCCCCTCTGCATCTCTTCTCTGCAACAACCTCTTACAGGCCTTCTCTAACCCTGTAAGACCTTCCCAGGGACGGACAGTGGGAGAGGCCTCAGCACCAGGCCTCTGGAGGATGAAAGGGAAGAGAGTTCTCCACACTCTCTTCACCCCTAGCAATCACAGAAGGCTCTAGAAGCATCGACTCCCTGAATCTCCAGGTAGTATGTGTGGCACAGATGATTTCCAGGATAGGAAGCAGGACTTTTAGGGCCTGCACCTGTAGGAGGCGCCATCTGCATGTGCCTGTGTGGAATTGTTCATACCTGCTCAGAGTGGGTTATGGGGAAAAAGCAGAGTCAGGACTAGAAATGAACACCGTATTAGAAGCCTAGCAAGAAATCAGTCTCTCAAAATAGTTAATATATTTATTCTTTGAGAATGTCATATATTCATATAATATTTTGGGGCCATATGCAAGCCTCTACTTCTTCCTCATTCCTTGGGATCCACTTTCCACTCACTCCCAACTTCAAATCCTTAAAAAAAAAAAAACTATTGAGTCCAGTTGGTGGTGCCCATACACACATGGGTGTAGGCAACCTCTGGAGCATGGTCAACCTACCAGGGGCCACACTCCTAAATAAAATGGCCTCCTGCCTTTGAAGCAACTGTTAATAGCTGTTCCTCAGCTACAGGTGAGAGTTATCTGAGTCCCTCTCTGCTTCATGCTGGAACGTTGAATGGTTTGGTTTTGTGCAGGTCTTGTCTCACAGTTTTTAATCTAAAATAGCACACGCAGCTCAACTAATCAAATTTAGGCATTCCCAAATGATGAAGATTTGGCAGTGTGGTAAAGAAGCTTGTTTCAAACTTTCAGAACTAAATATGAAGTGGCAAGAGAAGGATGTCATTATCTGGTATTTACTGTGCATCTGTGAACAACCCTGTGTGTCTTGCTGTATTTGTCTCTGTATCGGGCCAAGCCCGTGTTTGTATTGTTTCACGGATCTGTTTATGTGCAGGTCTGTGTGCCAGGCACTGGGTGGGTGGGTGGAGTTATACCACACATCTTGTGGTGCTTACAGGGAATGTAGCCTATTTTTCCCGGGAGAAAAGAAAAATCTCAAAGTCTTCATTTCCTTGGTGGTAGACAGAATAATAGCCAGCCCTTCTGGCCACTATGATTAGAGAACCACATTTTAATCCTTGGAACCGTAAACCAGGAGAAACTAAGTTTGCAGGCAGAGATAAGTTTGTTAATCAGCCTTCAAAATAGATTCTCTTAGATGATCTGGATGGGAACAGTGTGGGGACCCAGGGACAAGGCCCAGCAGAGGAACTGACTGCCGTGTAAGAACAAGGTATGGGGGAGGTGGGGGTGGAGTGGGGAGGCATGCGTAGATAGGGCACGAAAGGTCTTGAGAAGCTACCACTGGCTGTGGAGAGGGAAGAGGATCTGAATCAAGGACTGTGAGCATCAGCTCTGGAAAAACCAAGGACACAGATTCTCCCCTAGTCTTCAGAAGGGTCAGTCTCTCAAAGCCTTGGCATTAGCCAGCTACAAGCATTTTGCGTTTCTGAAGCTAAGAGATAATGAAATACGTGTTCTTTACCTGTGGTGATGTCACAGCAGTGACAGGAAGCAGTGTAGCAGGATCCACTGGGCTATTGCTGGCATCTCTAGTGAAGGAACACTGTGGAGTCTTCGCACACAGGGTTGGGTTGCGAAATCAGCATTAGGGGAATAGGGTATGAACTCGGGAGCAGGGGGCGGGGGATTAACCTTGAACACATCTCAGCTGCCCACCCCAGTGCTCGGGCGCCAGGAGCTGCTGCTGAGGGAGAGCAGCGCCTGCTTTCCAGGGTAACGCCCTCAGAGCACCCTCCCCAATGCGCAAGGCCAACTAGACTCACACTCTGAATTGCTTCCCTTTCCCTGCTGACATGCACTTGAACTTGCACAAAGGCAAGTGTTGCAATCCATTGCAATTTCAGAGTGCCTTTTATTTCCTGAGTTTGCTAAGGAAAGAATGGGAAAACAAAAGATAGAAAAAAAACTTAAAAAAACAAAAAAAACAACAAAAAAAACCCGCTAAATCTTCTATTTGCATTGTGATTGGCACTCTTTTATCAGGAAATACCAACCGGACAAAGGCAGAATATAAGTCTGTGCCTAGGAGCACACAGCCCGCCTCTGACAAGTCTGGGCTCACTCTACTTTTAATGACTATACTAAAAGGGAAAGGATGAGTCGCACTTTGATGAGTGTCCCACTCATCCTGTAGATGCGGTTGCTGGTCCCTGCCCACAGCCACAGTCAGTCCCTGTCACTGATTTTGGTATTTATAGCATTCTTGCATTTGCTTTTCTGTCTGCTCCCCAGATCTCTGTGTGTCCGTCCTTAATAACACACCATTTTACCTGTTGCACAAAGCTCCGTGAGTGACAACCCTCTGTAGCTCACTCTCCCACTGATTCTGAGATTCACCCACGATGATAGACAGCTCATTTCTAAGGGCTAACAATCTATTTTGTGAAACACTATTATTTATTTTTCTTTCCTCCACAGGCAATTAGGTCACCTCCGGTTTTCCTTAGGCACAAACAGGGCGTCAGTGGATTCTTGGGTATTTTTGGGAGCCCGTGACAGAGCTCCTGCCAAGTCCGATCTTGGGGAGGAACTACTATGTCAGAGGAAAAGCTTTGCCTCCCTGGTCCTTACTGAATTACTACATACACTCCTCTCACCAGAGTCCTGCTGGCGGAGGGAGGATGGACACTGCCTGCAGCCATCCTATGTTGGTGATGGTGAATGTGTCTCAGTTATCTCTTTCAGGATGTGACTGCACAGAACTCAGTTGCTTTGTCCTGGACATCCAGGAGTGATGAACCCCACACAGCTGTAGGAGTCCTAGAGTCTTGGGTCTTGGCATCTATAACATCATGGGGACAAGACATGGTCAGAATACAAACTCTGTGCAGTCTGCCTTTAGAAGACAAAAAGGTGTTCAAATAATGTTATGTGATAAATACCAGCTAGTATCACTAACAGAAGGTAGGATAATACCCACTTACTTCCATTCCTTCTTTGATCCTGACAACATAACCCCTAAGACTAGGATCCTACTATCCCACTTTACAGATTATATATGTATAAGAAAGCAAGCTGAGCATGCCAGGGGAAGCAAGCCAGTAACATCTCTCCATGGCCTCTGCATCAGCTCCTGCTTCCTGACCTGCTTGAGGTCCAGTCCTGACTTCCTTTGGTGATGAAAGCAATGTGGAAATGTAAGCTGAATAAACCCTTTCCTCCCCAACTTGCTTCTTGGTCATGATGTTTATGTAGGAATAGAAACCCTGACTAAAACATATATTCACATTAAGCTTTCCTTTGTAGATGAGCATTAGAGCTGGGTGTTTGGTTTCAGACCACAGGACAAGGGACTGAGGTGCATATTTTACATACCAAAGCAGACCTGACCTCCAGGTTCTCCCAGCATCCATCCCTCAGTCCCTACCTGGCATACCCTGCCCCCAACCATCGGCTTGGCTGCCCTTCCCCCAGAGGCTTCTTCCTATATAATCCAGACATTTTGGTCTCTCTCTTTTCTTCTTCTCCTCTTCTCTCTCTCCCTCCCTTATACCACCCACTTCCCATGACGACTTCCCTGGCCTTCCTTGGTCCTTGGGGCCAGTGAACTCACCCCAGTGTAGCTTCCCAATAAACCTGACTTTAATATAATCTAATCTGGCTTAAACTGGCTCGTTTTAGCAGCGGAGAAGTAACCTATCACTGGAGACTCAGAGTGGTCTGTGAGCACATGAGGCTTTGTGCCCCTGCAATCATCCTCTGGCAACTGAGGTCTCATCACAGACAATCCAAACTGAGAGAGCATTTCCTTTCCCAGGGAGGGGCAGGCCCAGCTGTTATCTACCAGAGGAGTTTATAGTAGCATCCTGGCACGACCACCTAACAGGTCTGTGACCTTGAGTGGGGTCCTCCTCTCTCTGCCTCATCTTTCTGAGATTGTAGCATGGACTTTCCCAAAAGGCCATGTCAGCCAGCTGAAACACAAAGTGCGACACTCAGGAAACACCCCTGAACTGGCTCTCTGATGGTGAATCCAGTGAGGGGAACTATGGCAGGAACAGCAGCTCAGGCCACTGGTCTGGGAAGGCAGCCATCTACATCGCCTAAGGAGGGCTGGCTCTAAAAAAGGCCAGCTCTTGGCATCCCAGCAAGGAACTAGAAGAACCACAGCCTATGTTAAACAGTAACCCTGTAGGAGCATCGCCAGGCATCTTTACTGATTCTCCCTTTCCTCTTTCTCCTGGCTGAACAGGGTTGAAGGGACATGGGAGACAGGTTATTACTGTCTGTTTCCATGGCAGACTGTAAGCTGGCCAGGATCCGTCTCCAGACTGGGACTCTGTGTAGATAAGACCACACCAAGCAGATTGGATGGAGGAAACTCAAGGAGAAGAGAGGGACCAACTGTTTATCAGTGACCTATCCCCACCCCCAGCCAGGCTTCACCTGTGACTGAGATCACTGGGACAAAGATTCAACATCAAGAAGTTACCCAACCCCGGAAGAAGCACATTCCCAGGAAGCAGTGTTTTCAAGTCTGCTCCCATCCCGTTTCTCTGCAGCTGGGTAAACTTTAAGCTGGGTTAGCCTCTGGGTAGAAGGCAGCTAATGACAACTACCTTGCCTGTCACGCAGAGCCCTAACAGAAGCTGAGATAACGCACCTAGCTTGCGGAGTATATGCTGGTTACGGTGTGAATAACACTGAGCGACTCCAGTTCTGCAGAGCAGGAAATCGTACTGTGGAGATAAGAGATATATGTGGCCCCAGGCCATGCTCTCCTGGGCTAGGACAGCCGGGTCACTGCATCATCGTGGGTCAACCTGGAGCTCTCTAGAGCAGTGGATCTCAACCTTCCTAATGCTGTGACCCTTTACTACAGTTCCTGATGCTACTTCATAACTGCAACTCTGCTACTCTCCTGAATCGTAATGTATATCTCTAATACATACATTGTAATGTATACATTGTAATGTATATGTCTAATATATACATTGTAATGTATGTTATAATGTATATATCTTATATATACATCGTAATGTATATATTGTAACGTATATCTCTGATATAAAGGGTATCTGATAGGTGACCCCCAAAGAGGACATGACCACACATTGAGAACCACTGCTCTAGAGTCTACAGCTTTCTCCCAAATTATATTTATAGTGGTGGCCTCTAAACTTCCTATTCTCAGGGATGCAGCATTCATCCCTAGGGGCAATCAGAGACAGCTGATGATGGGGAAAGCCATGTGCCTCTGGAGGTGGAGTTCAAATACCAGCTCTGTTTCTTGCTTGGGTAAGGTCACATGCTCTCTCTGAGTTTTAGTTAAGCTACTTGTACAAGAGAAGGTCTGCTCTGTGCTATTGTAGGTAGTAAAGGGGACCTCGAATTTATCAGTTATGACTTCAACAGGTTGCGGCTTCATTTTGTCTCCCCGAGTCTCCAATTCCCCATCCATGAACTGGGGACAATAGTTGCCCCTTGACAAGGCTGTCAGGTAGATGAAGGGAGACAGGTTTGAAGAAAGCAAGTGCAAAATAAATCTATTGCGGGATCCATGGTGCGAGATCCGACGGATTACTCCCCCAGAAAAGTGCAGTTCATCGCAGTGCCTGGTACACTCAAGGAAGCTGGAGAGAGAGGACCCGAGTTCAGTCCCCAGGAAGCACATCAAGTGGGTCACAACAGCCTGTGACTCCAGTTCCTAGGGAATCCAAATTCTCTAACCTCTGCACATATCTACACAAAGACAAACACCCCACCACCCACACACAAACTATTAAAAAAAAAACTTGGCCTAAGTAAATGAAGCAAGTACTCTCAAAATGGTATATGCAGAGTTCTTTAACATCTCCAGGCCTTGGGCTCCTCATCTGTGAAATGGGCATATTCAGGATTACCTGGCAGGGTAGGTATGGAAACTATTCCAAACATCTGCCCTGGGCATGCCCTCTCCCTGGGCAGACAGCACTCGAGGCAGCTGGGTAATTAAGAGCAATGTTTACTGAGCGATACAGGACTAGGTACTAGGAAGGGGTGACAAGGATGGAAATGTACCCCACCCACCTGGTCACCCCCCAACACCCAGAACCTACAGTACTTAGGAATTAAAATGGCCGTGACTGGTGGGTGGATGTCCGTAACAACAGACCATAGCATATTTGTACTGTGTCACATCGAGTGATTATAGAAATCCATATATATATATTGCTCGTATAAAATCTTTTTTTTTTGTAAAAAATATTAAAAAAAAAAAAAGAAAGAAAGTATAAAAACTGTGTGCAGTTGGAAGCCCCGCCAGGACAGCCAGTCTGTAAACATTCATTGATTGAGTGTGTGCTTTGGAAGGGCGCCCGCGCCTCTGTGCCGCAGCAAACTCCAGCTGGGCCATCGCAGCCCCACAGTCCACCCCTTTCCACCGGGTTTGGGCAGGGCTGGCGAAGGTGGATTTCAGTCTCTGCTGAGCTCCATCCGCGGCCACACTGTGCTTGCAAGGCATGGCTTTTCTTGGCTGCTCAGTAGTCCCCTGGGTGGGGGGTCTTGGCGGAGAGGCCAAAGGAGTGCGCCTGAGGCAGCGGCTACCTGGTTTGGCACCTCGCTGGCTCAGGTGCCCTTCAAGCTGGGCCCTGGAGTGGGACAGCCCCTA
The DNA here is from genome assembly GCA_036184795.1 of Tokudaia tokunoshimensis. Taxonomy (NCBI): domain Eukaryota; kingdom Metazoa; phylum Chordata; class Mammalia; order Rodentia; family Muridae; genus Tokudaia; species Tokudaia tokunoshimensis. Next base: position 101,743,489 of record BTHU01000012.1, on the reverse strand, counting down.
TCTGCGGGCCAACCGTGGTCTCAGCGCCTGGTCCCTCTGGTTTCTTCAGTCCGCTCTTGCTCTTGTATGGCCGGGCTGAGTTTCAAAAACGAGACAGCTGGAGGCTAGTTATGCTAAGCCTCATCCTAGAGTTTGTCACGTGCCCCGGAGGGGCCCTCCGTCACCTTGCTCCTCTTCCCCTCTGCTGCTCCTCCCCTTCCTCCTCTCCCTCTGACGCCTCCTCCAGGCCTTCGGTCACTTCTTGTCCAGCTGCTCCAGGAGTGGGTTGCCTTCGGACTCGGGCGTCCTGACGCTGTCGGTGCGCACGATACAGGTGGGGCGGTGGCGGTTGAGCATCAGGATGAGTTGCTGCCGCTCCAGCTTCAGTTCCTCTATCTGGGTCTTCAGCTCCGCGTTCATGAGCTCCAGCCGCTCTGACTCCTGTACAGACAGAGACACACCATCAGCCGTCACGGCCAGCCTGCTCCTGAGAGGTGACCGGCCATTCTGGCTGGCCCCTGACTGCTGGCATGGTTTTCTTCCTGCCAGGTCTCACCGAAGGCTGAGCATCTGGGGCGACTCTGCAGGTAGCACCGTGTCACACAGTAATGACCTCTATCACAGCAGGATGGGACCAGATGATATGTGGGGTTATGATATGATATCCAATTCATATCCCTTCTCACTCCCTTCTCTCTACTACTCTTTCTTGCTGTTGACTAAAGAACACACCCAAAGCCCCCCTGCTCTATGAAGAACAGACAGAGGGTTCAAGGTGGCCCACAGGGGGCGACACAAGACCAGGTGCTTTGCTATGTGGCAAAGGTATGGTGGGATTGATAAACTAAGTATGAGCCACTCCTCCTAAAGCATGTGTCTCCTGGCCATCAGCTTGTACTGTTTAGAATGTTTCCTCTTCCCTCGGGATGCCCATCATCTAGGAGCTTCGACCCCAGACAGGCAACCGACCTGCTGGACCAGAAATGAGGTTTCAAACTGATGTCAGATGAAACTCCAAATGCCCTGGGCGGAAGAAGGGATGCCGAGGATGTGATGGGGTGTGAGGCTGTGTGTTCACAGCAAGGACAGATGACAAGCTGTCTGTTCAAGGCCTGGGGCTTGCACAGCAGGCCGGAAGAACACAGCGATAGGGTCAGCCTGCTTTTCTAATAGCCAGTAACTGAAAGCTCACGCGTGTGCTGTGTGCGCCGAGGCGCCTCAGGCCAGAGAGCCGTCCGCTGGGAATAACTTTGTTCCAGGGTCTAGAGAAGGGTTTGCCTGTCACGGCTAAGGACGAGTGACTGGCAGATGAGGGACAGAGAATAAAGATGCCGTGATTGCAACACACCCTCACAGGACCTTGCAGCCCAGACACCAAGGGTTCAGAGGCTGAGGGACCAGTATTAGTCCCAGTGCAGGCTAAGCTTGCAGGTTCTTCTGCTCAGTGGGGTGCAGTTGGGGACAGCCTCCCTCTGAGAGTGAGAACTTTGGTGGGGTCCCCACACTTTGGGGTGGGGGTGGGTTGGGGGAAGCTATCTTCCTTGCACTGCAAGCCTGCCAGAGTTTTCCTGGCGCACCTTCTCTGAGGTGGCCACATGGGCTCTCAGGGAACTCAGGACGTCTGAGGGAGGCAGGCTTTAGGACCAGACACCCAGAGCAACAGCTTCAAAAAGGAGAAAAGAAATGCCAAGAGGGGGAAAATATTTTTTAAAAAAGCATCTATGGTGGCGTTTAATGGGACAGGCCGAGACAAGGCTGGAATGCTGGCCTGGTCTGCAGTTCTCAGAATTCTGAGAGATGGCTAGTGTTTCCTCCACCCTCCTCACCTCCCCCAGCCCAGGCTGCTAACACAATCTTCAGATTGTCCTCAGCCTTCGTACTGAGAATCCCCAGGGCCATCTACCCACCTCTGAGGATGTGCCTCAGCCTGCAAAGGAGATGAATGCTTGGGGGATCCCCTCCCCCACCCCACTCCCCAGGGCTCCAGAGGAGTGTTCGCTCAGCACACAGCAAGGCCCAGCTAAGGACCGCCATTCTGAGTGTAGGAGATGAGGAACTCTGGGTAAGAAACTCTCAGTGAAAAGGAGAGACAGGGGGATGGGGGGCGAGCTGCCATGTGTGAAGACACAGCAGGGACCATTATGTTCAAAGCTCTCTAGGACACAGTCAGGTACAAGATGGAGAAAGCAGGACAGAGCCACACAGCAGCCATGGCTAGAGTCTGAGTCTAGAGCAGGTTATCTTGTCCGCGTAGAGGCAGGACTGGAAGAGTTCCCACAGGGAGAGCGCTATGTAAAACCGAAGGGCTAGAGGGGCTCAAGGGATCTCTTTCACCTCTGAGCAGGAAGAGTGGGGAAAAGAAAGATGCTTCAAAGACAACTCAGTGAGTCTTGGGGACCACCTGGCTCCCCACTGTGATCCCCCTGCCTCAGACTCACAAGTACTGGGAATATAGGTATGCAGAGGTTTCTAGATTTCTTTTCTCTCTCTCTCTCTCTCTCTCTCTCTCTCTCTCTCTCTCTCTCTCTCTCTTTAAAGATTTATTCATTGTTATATATAAATACACCGTAGCTATCTTCAGACACACCAGAAGAGGGCATCAGATCTCATCACAGATGGTTGTGAGTCACCATGTGGTTGCTGGGATTTGAACTCAGGACCTTTGGAAGAGTTTAATGCTCTTAACCACTGAGCCATCTCACCAGCCCATCTTTTTGGTTTTTCAAGACAGGGTTTCTCTTTGTAATGGTTTCTAAATTTCTAACAGCAGCATTTGCCTAAAGAATGAAGGAGCAACCAGGCCTGGATCTTCTTGTACTTCACTTACAAGGAGGTGAATCTGCCTTTGTTTTTGCTTTCTGTGCTGACTTCTGGTAGATCTTTATTGCACTAGAAAAATTGAAGCCATTTGTTGGCTTAGAAGGGCTACGCAGAGAAACCCTGTCTTGAAAAACCAAAAAAAACAAAACAAAACAAAAAAAAGAATAGAAACAGTGTAAGTTAAGATTTTGTCTCTTGGGTCTGGAGAGGTGGCTCAGCGGTTAAGAGCACTGACTGCTCATCTAGAGGTCCTGGATTCAATTCCCAGCAACCATAGGGTAGCTCACAACTATCTGTGATGAGATCTGATGACCTCTGCTGGTGTGTCTGAAGACAGCGACTGCACTCACATAATTAAGAATAAATACATAAAATCTTTAAAAAAAAAGATTTTGTCTCCTACACTGTCATCGGCATAGTAGAAAGACGTTGCAGAGCTAGGCACTCCAGCTTTACATCCTGGCTGTGTGACTTTGCCCAAGTTACTGATCCCAGAGGCCTCAGTTTACACACACGCACACAAAATGATTAGTCCAGGAAACTGTAAGCACTAAGATTCCCTAAAATATATTACATCTTACATATATATTCCCCTCACCCCAAGACAGGGTTTCTCTGTATAGCCCTGGCTGTCTTGGAACTTGTTCTGAAGACCAGGCTGGCCTCGAACTCACAGAGCTCCACCAGCCTCTGTCTCTCAAGTGCTGGGATTAAAGGCATGTAGGAGCACCACCCTGCTCTGACTTTATATTTTCAAATGCCCTGGGGGGGCATTGGTTCCATCAACTTTTTCTAAGGGTTGGGAAGCAGCTTGTGTCTGGGCTAAGTCCTGGCTGTTTGCTAGCTACGCTAATGTGAGCAGTTTTCCCCATTTCTGGGAGTCTGGGCAACCTGAAGAGAGTTCTGGGCATCTGAGGAAGCCCACGCACTCACCCCTCATCAGGAACCTGCCAGCAGAGGGGGACCTCTCATCCTATGTAAAATGGCTTCAGTGCCCCCAGGGCCCAGAGAACCTGTATTGGGCACAGTGGCGTGGCATGAGCAAGTGTCATAGCAGAGAGACAACCCAGGCTGATGTTCCTGACTGCCGACAGAAGCTTTGGGGCAGGCACAAAGTCTGTGGGGTGTGAACTGGTTCACCCAAAGGCCCACCCAAGTTGACCTTGATTGGTCTAGAGAGGCGAACTCTCTGGGAGGTAGTCTTTCTTTGAGTTGCATGCGAGGGTCCAGAGGTCAAGGTGCGAGAGAGGGTCAGGTCCTCAGGCACTGAGAGCACAGTGGTCTGTCTTCACACCCTGACTTCTGCTTCCAAGGCATCATATGGGGAGAGATGTCCAGGGAAGAGGACTGTACTGGAGCCCACATGGCGTTGCTTCCCAGACCCAAGGTCACATACTTCTCTCCAGCTTGGCAGCCACATCTCTTACTGGGATAACACAGCACTACTTGAGCTGCCCTAACCCAAGGCCTGCCTCACAGTCAGGAGACTCCTCTGGCTGGTGCCCTCTTCCTCCTGAACCCTCCTTGGCTCCCATGGCCATAGATGTTATCATAGAGTGGGGACTGCCATCTTAGAAGTCTGGACAGTGAGGACACACTGGTCTGTTTACACCGGTCCATTTCTGACACCTGGCATGCAGGCTCAGTGTCTGTCTGTCTGACCCTCCATCCTTCACATCCGTCATCTCTTACTGTCTTCCCCTGTTTATCTCACAAATGGAAGAGCCTCTCCTCAGCGGCACTCTGGCTTCGGAAACAACACTCCTCACTGGCTACTGGCTCTTACTTGTTATCTGCTGTCCACTGAGGGGACAGGACCCACTGGCCCATAGTGTGTCCACTGAGGGGATAGGACCCACTGGCCCATAGTGTGTCCACTGAACGGACAGGACCCACTGGCCCATAGTGTGTCCACTGAGAGAACAGGACCCACTGGCCCATAGTGTGTCCACTGAAGGTACAGGACCTACTGGCCCATAGTGTGTCCACTGAGAGAACAGGACCCACTGGCCCATAGTGTGTCCACTGAACGGACAGGACCCACTGGCCCATAGTGCAGTGGCCCTTAGTTATCAGCTAAACAAACAGATGGGCAAGTTCCTGCCCTGCACTTGTTGACAGGGTTGCTTGGGCAAGCGACTCGGTCTCTCTGAACCACGGATCACTTTCAAAAATGGGAAGAATTAGTGTTACCTTATTGAAATGTTGTAATCATGTGAAATGCCCGGCACACACTAGCCATTTGACAACTTCATCTGTTACTGACATCTAGGGGCACAGTAGGTGCTTGAACTGGTGTGTAATTGGGAGCCTCTGGTGTGGGCACGTCTTGTCTACTCACTGTCTGACAAGCTCCAGGAAGCTGGAATCATAAGGGAAGTTTCTCCTGAGAAGCCTGCCCCGCACTTCCTGGCTCTGTCCACCCGGTACTCCATGCTGGGCATTCAGCATGGGACACGCCCCTCGCCTTTAAGGCCTTTATCTTAGAACCTGCTGAACGATCTAGTCTAGTGTCGCATACCACCTCTAAGACCTCCCAGCCTCAGGCAACTCAGTCCTAAGCACTGCCCGACCCGGGTGCCCATAGCTGTGGGTCACATTGTTCACACTTGTAATCCAGAACAGCTCTCTGCTTACGGATCCCGCGGGATTGGAGAGCATCAGGCCATCCGGCCTTACCTCTTCACCTTCCTCAGAATGACGACGACGGCCACTCTTGCTATGTCCCTCTGACAGTGTGCTTAGAGCACAGCTGAACATTCTCTGCACTTGTTCAGTTAATAAATGAATTAATGAATGAGCCAGCTAAGGAACTGAGGGCCAGAGCGGGAATAGGAGCATGGAGACCCGAGGTCAGCAGCAGGCACTGACATCAGTCCTATCCTTTGGTGGCCGTGAGATCTGCACAGGTCACATCTTCACCGTGCCTTCCTCGCTTGCAGAAAGGAAGCCACAAAGATCCCTGTCTTCACCAGCTACTCTGGCAATGAAATGAGATCACAGCCAGCACTTAATATAGTGCCTGGCTTTGCAGTGTCCATGACCACTGCTCACCATTGTGGCTTGCAGAACACTCGCCTGTTGGGTTAGTACATAGCACCGCTACTACTGTTCAGTAACAAACCAATGACTGGGGTGGGGTATTGCTGACTACTAGGGACTGGTCAGCTTTCCACGCACTCCCCTTCCCTGCCACCATTTTTGAAGCAAAGACAGGGGCTGAGGGACAGGACCCTGCTCTTGATGGCTGATGACATCAGGAGGCAAAGGACAGCTCCCGGAGACTGACCTTCACATACTGGCCAGACCTCAAGGTCCTGGGAGCAGCAGTAAAGAGTCGATGGGACTAAAGGCAGGCCAGTGGGATATATGCAGTGTGAATGAAGCATTGCAATAATGGGAGTTTTTCCTGGTAGCCAGCCCAGGAGCTAAACCCACTGCCCACAGATATGACATTGCTCCAACACTCTACTTTATCAGCATTTACTCCAGAACACTGTGGTAGCCACAAGGGACCAAAATGGATAGTTCCAGGTCTGGGCCACTGGGTCAACCAGTACCTGGGATCTAAGCTCAGTGGAGGAAAACATAGGTCCTTCTACGTTCTCTGAGTTTCACAGTGTCCAATGATGTCCCTGGCTGAGGAGCACATCTGCCTCTGTAAAGGACACAGTGCCACCCACTGCAGCTGCCCCACTCACCCTCTGCAGGAACTCTGTGCGTTCCTTCTTCTTGTTCCGGCATCTGGCTGCAGCGACTTTGTTCTTCTCTCGGCGCCTTTTCCTCCGCTCTTCTTCCTCGTCTAGCTGTGAGGGCACAGAGCCACTGATTAGACACCACGGGTAGTCCTGAGCACAGCTTTTCACCTGGCACATGGACAGACAGGGGGATGGATCCCCCTTGCTCACCCGCATCTCAGTGAGCACCTGCCGCTGCTGAGACGGAGAGGTCTCCTGGTCACAGTAGGATACTCCTCGGAGCAGGTAGGCATCCTGGGGAGGAGCCCGTGTCCTGTCCCCTAAGGGCAGGGCTACCTGGCTCAGCCATAGTTTCTGGGGCTGGGAGCCTGGCCAGTCCGGTCATGGAGGCAGGCGCTCCCTGTAAGTGGGTATGGCAACCTGTTCTGCCTGGCTCAAGCCCTCTGGGTGTGATTTTTTTCCAGGCCAGCAGCTCCCAGGCACTTCCTTTAAAAACACCTTGGGCAGAGACCCAGTTTCTCATTCTGCACCTACCTCTCTCTGACTCCCATCACCCCACCTCTCCTATTGGGGTTTCAAACCCTTACCACACCTTCTTACCAGTATGGCTCCTCCCTCGGTCCCCCAAACTTCTGATCTGTTTGCCCAGACTGTCACAGTGACCCTGTCTCCTCACCTGGCTGGACACATCCCAAGATCCCCTGAGACTGTAAGATAGCCTGTCTCCTGGAAGGAACTCAAGACACATAAACAAGGGCCATAATTTGCCCCAGCTGGGGCAAAAATTCACCACCCATCCATCCACCCACCCCAGCCCCCCACCCATTCACCCACCCCCTCACCCCACCCCACCCCCACCCTGCCAGGCAGTTGCTAAGTTTTTACTGTCGGTAATAACGAGCTGCCTCTTGCCTACTTTGACAAATCCTTTCAACACACACCACTCCATCCTCAAGACCAAGTCTCATGGGAAGATGCTATTACTTTCCCATTTTGCAGGTAGTAAATCTGAGGCTTCAAAGTTCACTTTATCTACAGCCATTCATAAAACAAAGACATGACTAAGCTGGATTTTGAACTCAGGTCTTGTAAGTTCCAAGCTTTCTACTCTAAAAAACAAATAAGCAAACAAAAACAATAACAAAAAAACCCACAATTTTTTTTTTGAGGCAGGGTATCAAGTAGCTAAGACTGTTCTCCAACTCATTATGTAGTCAAAGACGGCCCTGAGTTTATAAGCATCCTTCCCAGCTTCCTGAGGGCTAAGGTTATAGCTGTAGACTATCACACTCAATTTATTAATTGAACCTAGGGCCTGTGCACACTACGCAAATACTTTGCCAACTGAGCCACATTCTTTCAGGGGTTTTCTGTTGGGGTGCCTTGTGCTGTCCTTGCCAACCGGGGAAATCTGGAGGCCTCGGAGGGCCAGCTGGGCTGGGGACAGCCCCAAGTCGGAGGCCACGGGCTGCGATGTTGCTCTGGGCTTGCCAATTCTGTCACTTATTGAGTGGGGTAAGGTTAAGGGGTGACGCTGGCAGTCCACAGCCTGTGACAAAGTCTCAGTCCAAAGGGACATCGGCCAGGAAAGTAAGCATCCTCTCTCCATGGGCTTCTGGCACGGTCAGGAGCACAGGGAGAAGGTCCAGCTCAGGACCCACACCAGCACTCTGATTTTGGCACTCCCTCCTTCCTCCCTCCCTACCACCTTAAGACTCCTCCTTAAGCCGCACTGGCCCTCTGGGAGGCTGCTGGAGAGGTGCCCCATCGATGCCTCCACACCGACACCTCCCATGCCCGTGGCCTCCTTTGAAACCAAACCAGAAGTGGCAGGTCCTCTGGCTGACCCGCATCTGGGATACAGAAACCTGGCTGACATTGATTCCGCCCGAGCTCAGCCTCACCCCAGAGCGGGCCGAGGTAACCGTGACATCAGGCAAAGGGAAGGAACCAGAGGAAGTGGCCGGCAGCGCAATCTCCCTTCTGCCAAGAGGCTCTGCCCACAAACTGCCACAGTGATGGGTGCAGCCTGCCCCTGCCGGGCCTTGCCCTATGCAGCCCAATGAGACATAGCCCCTGTCCCCCAAACCCAGTCCTACCTGTTAACCCCTGCACAAGGCCCGGGCCCAGAGGGCTGGGAGTAGCACATTCAGGGGCTGTGGCTGCCGTTTAACAAGTCACCCGGGGCCAGTTTCACACCCAGATCACTGAACTGTTCTATCTGTCCCCTGAGCCCATCAAACCCTTCCGTCAGTACGTTTTGGTCTGAAGGCCACATCCTCCTCCACCCCAGTCAAGAGGACGTTCCTTTCCTACTTGGTAAACTGTTTCTCATCCTTCAAGAGTAAATGTCGCCTCCTCTAGGAAGGCCCCTTTGATGCCCCTGATGAAACCCCTGGGCTACTACAGAATTCCACCCCATCCAGCAAGCTAGGCACTTAGTCATGGAATCCAAGACTGCAGAGAAATGTGCAGCTGGATGGATTCCTACTATACAGAGATGTCAGCAACTACCCTGGCATCCGTGGGACCTCTCTGCCCTGCGCTCAGGAAACCCATTCTGCCAGAATGCCTCTTGCCTGTCTGGAGGGAGATGGAAGTCTGGAACCTGTCTCCCCCAGAAACAGAGCAACTAAGAGTAGTATCTAGATTCGGGGTGCAGGGTACTAATAACCGTGCCAGGTCTGTTCAGATCCTATGAAGTTCTGGGGTGTGCATTTGGGTCTAGAGTCCCCATTCTGCAACTGCCACAAGTGCGCACCCCCAGCCATTCCTCCATCCATGCACAGCCTAAGCAACCTTTCTCATTATTAAATGACATCTCGCCAAGCAGAGATGTGACCCAAGACTTACCACATCTTCCCCATTAGAATGGGGATGCATCTCCTCAACGCGTCCTACCCACAACTGTTGCTTTGGAGGAGTCCCGGGGAGATATAGCTGGCAAAGCTCTTCCAGAAATAGGCCAGGGGCTCATGGGCCTCTGCCTTCTGCACCGCACAGCCACTGGGCTTGTCACACTGTATCAGTGCCTGAACTGTCCTTGGCCCTGACTGAACAGAGACTCTACTCTCCTGCCCTCCCCCAGCCTCCTCCCGCTTTCCTCCAGAGGAAGCTGGGCTTCTCCTTCCTTGATACTTCCTGAGTTCTAGAGGGCATCTGACAGAATGTTCTCACCACAAAAGAACAGCTGTCAAAAACCAGAACCCCCAAATGGGGACTGGTGGGGCTCCTTACAGACACAGCTGGAAGAACTGGGGTGACAGAGGAGGAGGCAGAAGGCATTCAGGGAATGGTGTGATGGAGTTGGGGGTTGGGAGCCTATACTTCCCAGTGATTGCCCTTAGCTTTGTGTTCTCCCCAATTCCCAGAAGCCCCAAGGGAAAGACACCTGTGCTCAGTGACAAGTGCTCCTCCTAAACTGCACTCTGCATGGAAGGGACAGATTCTTCAGGGAACTGGCACCTTTAGCGTCCCTCCTCACCCCGTCCCATCTTTGTTGTCAAGTCCTTGCTGAGGAATAAACAGGCCCCCAGATCCCACATGGCCAACAGGGACAAGGTAAGAACGGCTGATATGAGCTGTGTTTGAAGATCCTGAGTGCCAGACACACGAGATGTGCAGGGTCACCAACTTCCACCGTGGCCTGAGGCAGAAAGGTCAGGCAGCTGAATGAGACAGGAACACGAAGAGATGGGAGGGAACTGCTCAGCTACAGGAGGGAGTCACAGGCAAAGAGAACAGTGGACCAAGAGGGTGAGCAAAGTACTCAGGGCACACACTGGAGGAGGCCCTCACCCTGGGGTTTCTGAAAGCACATGATGGGTACCAGGGAGGGAGTATGTCCTCACTGTCATATCTAGGCCCTTCACCTGCTCACCCTGGCTGTGTCCCCAAGAGACAGTCCCAGGCAGAAACTGATACATGTAGAATGCAGAGACAAAGATGGATGAAGGCTGCGGAGCTTGTGGAGATAAACAGGAGACAGACAGACGGCAGGCAGGCAGGCAGGCAGGCAGGCAGGCAGGCAGACAGACAGACAGACAGACAGACAGACAGACAGACAGACAGACAGTGGCAAGCAGAAGAACACGGACAGAAAAAGTATCTCGATCCTCTTGAACCCACCAGGTGACCTGACTCCTGACTATGCTGCCTGCCTTTGGAGTTCATGGTGGACTTCAGACTCTCTCCTTTGGCATGGAGTGAGTTTGATTGAGGTTTCTGTCATTTGCTGTTGGAGGATGCCTATGACATTAGGTTCCCCCCCTCACGAAGTCAGGGGTTCCTAGTGATACAGGAAGGGCAGAAGGTGGTCCCCAGTCATCTTAGTAATGTCTTTAGATCCAGCCTCTCAGAGAGTGGCAGAGCATAGACGCAGAGGCCCCTCTCACAAGCAACGCTAGAGGCAAGCAAACAGTGCCAATGGGGAGAGAATATGAGAACTGATCTCTACAATTCTCTCTGCTAATCTACTGCTCTGCTGAGTGGACATAGTATTAAGCTGACTCCTAACAACTTATCATTATACTAGTATTAATGATTCTCTCAGCCCTCATCTGAGAAGCTCTTATATGCAGTAGATGATGACTAACGAAGCCCACAGTTGGTCAACATGCAGAGAATGAGTGTGGAGAGTGCGGTCCCGGATGGGATGTCTACTACATGCCCTCCCTCCCAGCCTCGGGGATCCCCGTGGAAGAGGGCGGAGCCTGTGGAAGCACTGGAGGTGCTGGGTGACCACAGCAAAGCTCTTCTCAGAACACATCTGAGCATCTGTGCATATAAACTCACAACGGTCATGACGGCATGGGCCAGCTCAAGACAGACAAAACACCCCCGTGGACGTGTCAGGCAGACATCACATCCTACCCTAGCTCAGGAGCCATTAGCCACTGAGGCCACCTTTGCTTCAGTAGACAGCCCTGCACCCATGCACATCCCAGCAGCCCTGAGTGCACTCAGTTGGTAAACAATAAACACTGATGTTGGGAAGAGATAGTGTGGGGGATGGGAGAGGAACTGGAATGGAGGGAATGGGGGTTAGCTTGATCAAAACACACTGGGTGCATGACTGAAATTCTGCACCCCCCAAAAAAAGCTTATTTAAAAATACCTTAAAAGTTGACATATATATATATATATATATATATATATATATCCTCCCTGATGGTACCTCCCACTGACCAAGCTCAAACCAAAGGATGCTGGGTAATGCTCCTTGCTATGATAGGTCATAAGCAGGTAAGATAGACACAGATCTGCCAGATGAGTAAAAAATCCCAAACACGGTTATATAACCCTCCCCTCCAAAAGCCCAATGACAATGGCAGCCCACCCAGAGCTGTCAGGCAGGACACAGTGCAGGGACTGGGGTCACCCTCACTGTTAGTTCTTTCTAGACAGTTGTCACCAAGCACTGTGAGGCTGGTGGTAAGGGTGGGGGCTCCAGCACCCTAAGACTCAGAGAGCAGGTCTGTGGACAGTCGTCTGCCTATCAGCTTCCTTCCTGAACTCCACCCCAGACCTGCTGGACTGGAATCTGTCAGTAATCTGATTCCTGGGGGACTCGTGGTACAGGAGTTTGCTCAGAGGGCCATGATGAGCCCTTGACCAGTCTCTCTACAAACACATTTCTCATCTGGTTGTGTTCTTTTTGTAAGTACTGCTGTCTGCCTGATGGTTCAACCATATGCAAACCTGAAATCACCTTAATCACTCACACACACACACACACACACACACACACACACACACACACACCAGCCCATTTAACAGCCTGCAAGGATACTGCTTGTACACACCAGAGGATCGCATCACCATCACCACAGCCTCTCCCTATCCACCACAGCCCACCAATCACCAATCAGAGCCTCCCACTGAGCCCTTCACCACCACAAAGGCTCCCTGAGGCTCTCCTGGCTAAAATGTTGGTCATCTTCATTTTCAGCCCTCTACAGCCTCCATCACTTACAGCACAAACCCTCTCTGTTGAGCAGGGCCCAGTGGGAGAAGAGACCCTCTGCCCCTGCCCGGCTCTTCCATAGCCTGTCTTTTCTTTACCCTTAACTTCAGCAACCGAGGCCTCCTGTCTCATCTTGGGAACACCACGTTCTTCCCTGTCCCCGGGTTTTCTGCATGCTGTTCCCTCTGCTGGGACTCCTTGTTCTAGATTTCAGTGCCACCTCAATGGAAAGTGCCTTTCTTTTTATCATCTTCCTGTCTGTTTCTTTCCAGAGGCTTTTGATGACTTGTGCTTACCTCTCGCACATATGCTTCTGTTTTCTTATCACTTTCCCCTGAGGTTACAATCTATTGATAGTTTATCTATATAAATATCTTAGCCTCTCTCCGCTGCCATCACCAGCTGAGCACCATGTGGAAGGAAAGAGCCTTCAATGTATATGAATTAAATGTTATGAATTAAATCAAGAACATTTACTTCTTACCAGTCATTGATGGCACACACTTTTAAACCCAGCACTTGGGAGGCAGAGGCAGACAGATCTCTGAGTTCAAGGCCAGCCCTGTGTACAGAATAAGTTCCAGAACAGCCAGGGCTACACAGTGAGACCTATCTCAAACAACAAACAAACGATATTTACTTCTCCATCTTTGGAATTCTCTAGCACAGCTCTCTCTTAGCTCCTCCCCCACACACTTTTATAGATAAAGTTGTTGGTATGATCGGTGACAGTCCAGGGTTCAAATCTAGGTCTTTTGCCCCCGAGGCCCAAGCAATCATGTTTTATGGAAAGGCCTATGGTCTATATGTGCAACACACACACACACACACACACACACACACACACAGCCTTTTCAGACATGCCCTCTCACAATGGGAACATTTAGCCACAACAGAAGCTTCTAGTTCAGACAGCAATGTTCGTTTTGCTTTCTCCTCTTTGGGTCTTTTTAAATTAAAAAAAGCACTGTCTACACAATGAACAGGAATGGGTAACGGCTGCGGAGCGAATGCAGGGGCCCCGCCTACTCTCTTCAGCTTAGTCTTCACCTTTGGTCATGTTCCTCAGGCCACACACTTTGCCTCGGTGGCCACATGAGACTGGACGTGTGACATCTGGCATTTCCAAAGTGGTTTCAAAATTATGGATCGGGCAGTATTGAAACTGCCTTGCTGATGCTAATCTGGGATTCCCTCTGCAGACTCAGCCCTGCCAAGCCCTTCTGCCTTACTAACCACTGATTAACTGGCCTAGCTCTCAAAGGTGGCCTGGGTTTGCCTTCTCTGCCTTCAAGCGCCACTCGTGTGAACTTGCCCAGAAGCAACAGAGATTCAGCCCTTAGCCACCTGCACCAGACGGCCTTGCCTAGGGAAGAAAGGTGGCCAACAGAAGACAGTTTTCAGCTTTTTGAAGTGCTTTGGAGGGCCAGAGACTTGGCCCCTGAAGGCTTCAGGGAGACCCTGGGGTTTCCTCATCTCTGCAGGAGAGGTGGTATGCCTAGCCTAGCTGGCTTGGGCTGGCCAAGGTTTCACCTCTGGACTGTCCTACTTTGTTGGTGGGGGGCAGGGTAACCCCTGGCTCAGTGCAGCTATGTGGGGGAATGTCTGGTATGTTTGGCATTTGGGTGTTTACTTCCCAGGGTGCTCATAGGTCCCTGGTGTTGAAATGTGGCTTCTCTGTGTTGGGGAGGGGGAGAGTGTCTTGTGGGCCTGACTAGTGGCTTTAAGCCCAGAGCCACATTTGGATACTTGGATACTGCAAGGCTGTCCTCCCCCCAACCCCCACCCCGCCATCTCTCTCCTTTCCATGCCCAAGAGGGAGGTTGACTGTGTCTCTAGAGCAGTACCTGGTTGTATGCAGAGAAGGATACTTGCAGAGCCAGTCCTAAGCTCCAGGCTCTGGCCTGGTTGGAGCTGTGTCCTTCCAAACCCACTCTGTGCCATCTGTGTGCACTGAGGAGCTGAGACTCGGAGAGGCCAGGTGACTTGCCCAGGAGCCCACAGCCTTTCTAACAGAGTGTCTGAGGAACTCTGCCCCTGAGGAATGGTACAGCTTACGCCATGCCCACATGCCCAGACCTGGTTCTCTGTGTGTGCTACCGTTCTTAGTTCCTGCCCAGTCCCCTTGGATCTCCATTCTAGCAATACTGTTTGCTCCTGCTTTTTACTGTCCGCCTGCCTCCCTGTTCTCCCTGCCCCCTTATTGCTTTATCCTTTCTACCTTGTGTGAGAGAGTCTCTGTATTTCCCATACCTTGGGTTAAACGTGTCATTTTCTTTCTTGGTCTCAAAAAAAGAAAAAAAAAGTGAGATAGAGTCTCATCTAGCCTAAGCTGGCCTTGACCTAGACAGTTCAGTGGTGACTGAACTTCTGATCCCCCTGCCTCCACTTTACAGGTGTGCACCACCGCACTGCAGTGCTGAGGACGACGCCTTCTGCACCATAGGCAAGCACTGTCACTGAGTCATAGCCCCAGCCTTCAAAAGACATAATTTTGAAACTGCTTTGGAAATGTCAGATGTCACACATCCGTCTCATGTGGCCACCGAGGCAAAGTGTGTGGCCCGAGGAACAAGACCAAAGGTGAAGACTAAACTGAAGAGAGTAGGCGGGGCCCCTGCATTCGCTCCGCAGCCGTTACCCATTCCTGTTCATTGTGCAGGCAGAGCTTTTCCAAGACTAGCTGAAAATATGGATGTTTAAAAGTAAAACCTCTTGGAGCTGGAGAGATGGTTTAGTGGTTAAGAGCACTGACTGCTCCTCCAGAGGACATGGGTTCAATTCCCAACATCTGCATGGGGACACAATTGTTTTCAATTCCAGGTGGACCTGACACCCTCACACAGACATACATACAAGCAAAACACCAATGTACATAAAATAAAAAAAAAATAGATATTTTTTTAAGAAGTAAAACCTCTTAATTCTTAATGTTGCTGACTAATTCCACTTTGAACCGAATACTACTTGATCCAAACAAAACAAAACAAACAAACCAACAAACAAATCTGTGGGTTGCACGACCTCCGCTAGCATCTGACTCCAGTGGGGTCTGCCCCCAGACGCCTGGGGTTCATCACCACCACCAACTCTATACTGAGACCTTGGGCCAATCAGCTCACCTCTTCGGACCACGGAAACACTTTAACCAATGCAAGAGTTCCCACTTCTCTCTGATCTTCAAGAGCATCTTCAAGGGATCCTGAGGGGGTCTCATCTTACCAGTGGACAAACCACAGTCTAGAAAGGGAAAGGTCGGCCTGTAGCTCTACAGGCATGGAAACTGCTGGATTCTGATGGCAGGCTGCCTCCGGCGTGGCTGACTGGGCTAGACCCTCCTCTATGATCCTCCCTGGGGTCCTTCATTCTGTCCTTGTGGCAGTCATGATCACATGGCAGGAAGGACACTGACATTCCCCAGATCCCTTTTAAGACGTTTTTATATTCACAGACTAAATGGCAAACACCTAAACCCACCTCTAGATTCTACAGATAGGAAACTGAGGCTGGTTCCAGGTTGACACTTGAAGATAGGAAGTGGGTCCTAGAGGACCAGTTGAAAGGACATTGCTGGGTTCATCCTCTTCAGCTACTTGACTGCTCTGTGCCACCTTGAATTCTCTGACCTTAATCCAAAAAATTATCTGTCCCCTGACCCTGTCAGACTCTGCTGGGAGCCTCCTCTTGGTCTTTCCATACCACGCTCTGGCTTACCATTGGCTTACCAACTTGTTATGTCACCCATACACCTTCCGGCACTATGCCATCCACTCTTGTGGGTTCACCTTCTGTACACAACAACTAACCAAATCTTTATTTCCACACCCACATAGCCAACTGACCCCCGGGCACTCGCTGTGTGTCTCAGCCCCTAAAGGCTGTATCATCTACTACACTGGTTCTCAACCTGTGGGTTGCAACCCTTTTGGGGATCAAACGACCCTTTTCCCAAAGGTCACATATCAGGTACTTACACCACAATTCACAACCGAAGCAAAACTACAGTTATGAAGTAGCAGTGAAAATAACTTTAGGGTTGAGGGACACCACAACATGAGAATCTGTGGAAAGGTCGCAGCTTTAGGAGGATTGAGGATGTGCCAGGCAGTGGTGGCGCACGCCTTTAATCCCAGCACTTGGGAGGCAGAGGCAGGCAGATTTCTGAGTTTGAGGCCAGCTTGGTCTACAGAGTGAGTCCCAGGACAGCCAGGGCTACACAGAGAAACCCTGTCTCGGAAAACAAAAACAACAACAACAACAACAACAACAACAAAAAGGAAGGTTGAGGACCAAGGAGCTACTGGTTGCTTCATCTCTATTTCCACATCTCTATTTTCCATCCTGGCTGGTATCACCACCCACCTGTTTCCTAGAGCTATAGACTCCAGCCTCACCCTCTCCTATCTTCCTCATTATCTCCAATTTTGATCCTACCTGACACCCAATTTCACGCCCTACCTCAGGAGCATCCAACCTTCTGCAGTTGTGACATGACACTGTCATCCACAGATGTTGTCGGGTGTCTTCCACAGCTAACCTGAGATGCATGTAGCCCCTGCAATGCAGGATGGACATGCATGCTCACCCTGCCCTGCCTTTCAGATTTGGTCTCCATCTTATATCTCCACTGCCTTTCTCCTGGACCCTACTTCAGAGCTCACCACTGCAAAGGCCTCCTAGGAGGGCTCGGGGTCCTGCCTTGACCTCTCTTCACTCTAGTCCAGCCACTGAATCCTCAAACGCAAACCTAACCAGCGGCTGACTCTTACGTCAGTAGTGACTTTCCTTGCTCTAAAGACCAAGCTGCTTGCTCTATCACACAAGGTTCCTGTGCCTGACCCCACCTGCCTGTGGTCTCACCGGCTGCCCATACCACTCTACCAATCAGCTCCTGAAGCATCCCGTGTCCTCCTGCCTTAGGCTCCCCCGACCTCTGCCTCATAATGCTCTTAGCTCACTTCATGGATCTCTTGTATACTCAGGGGAAATATCATCTCCACCAGGAAGTCCTCCTTGACTCCGAGCCCTCGGGCTGAGAAGCGTCCCTCTGCACAGAGCTCCCATTCATCTCTGAACTTACCCTTGGCCCTGCTGGACTCTTTTCTACCCTCTGAGGCTCTCTCCACCACACTGGGCGTTTCATGAAGACAAAGTCTATGTCCTGTTGGCTTTTTGTGTGCCCAGTAGATTACTAAACATTGGCTAGAAGAAGAGGAAATCCAATCTAGATAAGAACCTGGAACTTTTTTTCCCACTTTGCAGGGCTGGGGACCAGCCCTATGGCTCTAGTACAAAATTCCAAGGTGCCTGATTCCTGATCCAGTGTTTTGCTACTGCTCTTAGCTACCTGCAGGGCCAGGATGTAACCATGACAAATGCAAGCACCAGGCCTTGCTCCCTCAAGTCCCCCTGGCAACCCTGGGAGAAGGCTCTGTGGGAGCTCCTGGTAGCAGCACTCCCCTGCAGTAATTCCCCAGCACCCAGGAACAGCTGCTGCCTGAGAGGAACAGGGCTGGACGCTAAACCCCAGCCTGAGGTTCTGGAGCAGACAAACCCCTAAGAGTCCATATCCCCATGCACCATGATGCCACATGCTCACAGAGGGGAGCAAGCATTCCCAGGTCCCGGGCAAGACACTGACAGGCCAGGCAGAGGGCCACTGTCTCCTGGCAAGAAGTATAGACGTCATTTTTTTTTTAACAAACTAGTAGTCCTTTATGAATTGTTAGACCAGTGCCACAGGCTCACCCATTAAACCAACTAGTCTTCCCACTACCTCCACCAAGAAGTGATGCCTGTCTCTGTCCTTGGCCTTCCCCAAACTGTGACCGTCCACTCACAGAGGAAAAAAAAATCTCCACTGGGTCAAGAGAGAACCTGTAAAACAAAAGGCTACTAGGCGTGGGCTGATTTACAGCACATACAAGGAAGGGCCATTTTTGAAAGAAAAAAAAGCCACGCAGAACAGCCTGTTTCCAAGGCTAAGAAAAGACAGCATTGTGTTTGGAACAAAGCCTGCAAAGCCAGGCTGAGCTGGGTGACAGCCATTCATTCGCTGTTAGGGAAAGAGCAAACATGGCTACCAGGGATGAGAACTGAGCAGACCACAGAACAGCCATCTCTGCACAGACAGGGATCTAACACCAGAGAGGAGAGCTGTCCGAGAGTGTTAGGAGAGCAGAGACCTTCATTGGAGCGAGTCTGTTTCCAGCTTGGTCCACACTTAGGGTTTAGTGGGGCCTGCTTTCCCACCCCTAGGCCCATCAATCTATTTTTTTTCCCAGTTGACAATTACTTCAAAAGATGAGATGAGTCTTAATATCCCCCAAAGCAAACAAGAAACAGAAAACAAATGGTAAGGGAAAAAATTTCTTCTCAAAAGTTAATGATCCAGTTGAAACTTGTGTGTGTGTGTGTGTGTGTGTGTGTGTGTACACATGCACATGTGTGCAGGCCAGAAGTTGAGACTGAGTGCCTTCCTCAATAGCTCCTTACCTTATCTATCTATCTATCTATCTATCTATCTATCTATCTATCTATCTATCTATCTATCCATCCATCCATCCATCCATCCATCCATCCATCCATCCATCCATCCATCCGTCTACCTACCTACCTACCTACCTACCTACCTACCTATTTATTTACAGGCAGAGCTTCTCACAAAACCTGAAGCTTGTCTAGACTGGCTGACCACTGAGGAAGGACCCTTCAGTCTGTGCCGCCTTAGCACTGAGATTATAGGCGTGTGCCACCACATTTGGCTTTTATATCGGTGCCAGGGATCAAATTCAGGTCTCCATGCTTATGCAACAAGCACTCTATTAATTGAACTATATCTCTCCGGTTCCAAAAATGGGTTCTCTAACAATGGTGTATGGTGTGAAATGTCTGGAAGCCACTGGTCTACAAACTGAGGGACAAGCTCTCGCACACTGACTCTCTACACCATTAGAGGGAGGCTCAGGCACTGCACAGAATATTTATGAACAGGGAGGCTCTGAAAGCCTGAGTTGGCCAAAGTCGCCCTTTTCAAGTGCCAACCCATTAAAGCCTTTGGAAGTCATTTGTCTTTCACTGTGAAGGTGAAAAACAAGGTCCTGAGCTTAATTATTCTCCACCAAGGCAGTTCCGTTTCATCTGTATGCAGGCCATGCAGCCAAACCACAGATTTCAGCCAATTTCTCTCAGGCGCAAGAAATAGATCACTGACAAATCACTCAGCAGAACGGCCACCTCTCCATCAAGGGAACTGAACGCTGGCTAATAAAAATCCTGCACATGACAAGGTCAAATGAGGTCACAGTGCCTGGCCTGGAGGACAGAAGGATTATAACATGAGAATGACAGTTCAGATGGGCAAGGAAGGACCTGGGCACACTACTCAGATGAAGAATGGCAGACAGCTGTCCCTGGTCAGAGGGATGGAGTGACTCCCTCCCTAGTCCTAGAATAGTTAAGAACTCAAGGGCAGCCACAGCAAATGCAGGCTCCTTGGGCCTGGGAACAGTTTATCTGATTGTCCCTCCTATAACAACCAAGGAGCCAGCTTAATGAATTGGGTAAAGTCCTCGGGGTGTGGACACTGCTGATGTCAGGCCAGAGATCTCAGGACATGGAAATAAGTGGTTTGGAACTGCTGAGTCAGACCAACCTCTGATTGGACAGATCCAGGTCCCACATGCTTTAATAAGTGCCCAAGGGCAGGCGGATCCTTGCAAGAAGCTGGAAGTATATTGGAAGAAAAATGTGGTTTTAGATTCTTGTCAGTCATTTCTCAGATAGGATCTTGCCAGGCAGGGCTGGAAGACAAATTCACCTAACAGCATCCAAATCCTGATGGCTTATTGCCTGAAGGAGCCCTGGACCCCACCCTTCTTCACAAAGTCAGTTTGGAAGAAACCCGATATGGCACTTTTAGCATACTCCTGGCTGCCAGCACACTGGCCTGTGGGCCTCACAGTGAAGAGCATCAGTACCAGCTAATGGACTCCACGCCAGTTTTAGCAAGAAAAGCCTTTTGTCCATTTGATGCCCCAAAAGCTAAATCTAGAAAAATGGCAGAATTTCACTCAAGGGCTCCTAACTGTATCAATACTTGTAGTTAGACAGTAGAAATGACAAGGCATACTTTGATTGATGCAAAGTTCCAAACTCAGAATTTGCTGAGGCAATGGTAGGGTTGGACTCTGAATTTACTTACAACAGCAGATCAGTCAGCTAGTAGCTAGGGAGATAAGCAGATGAGTAGACAGATTAAAAAAAAATTGCCTTACCTGCCTCTCTGGGTACTCATCCGTTAAAGACAAGTCTCAGGAAGGCTTATTCTGAAATTTATGCAAAATAGATCGCCCTGGCACCAGAAGTCCTTAGGTTAGGTAACTAGTAGGCATGTGATCTGTATAGACAAATCTGATACCAAAAGACAGCTTTCTTTTAAGTAGGATAAAATCATGCTTACAAGTGAGGCCCTGACTGGTGGCTCGGTCCTTTTGAGTCTCGACAGCTAATGGTCCTTTCACCTACCTCACACTGAGGATGGATGGATGTTGACATCTGCAAAAGCAGCTTGCTGACCATCAAGGACAATATTCAATAAACCTCATGCCCTAAACACAGAGACCCGGGCTGTTTTCTACATGCTGAAGTTTTCAGCCAATAAACACCAGTTATGAGTACCTGCCACTCTTACTGAGACTGAAGGAATCAGAACCAGGGATCCAGTTATGTAGCCAGAGTTAGCGGTCACCCTGGCATATCCTACTGTCTAGAATTCTGCATAAAATCCTGTCCATGCTCCCTGCCCCCAAATGGCCACTGGCAATAGAAAGGAAGGAGGGAACATCAACCCTCACCAGCTCTGGGCTTTTTTTGACTGCTGTTGGTGCCAACAGAGGACTTATTTGATTATCTTATTATCTATTTATTTGATTGTCTTATTTATTTATCTTTTATGTATATGGATGTTTTACCTGTATGCACCATGTGTGTGCCTGTTGGGTCCCCTGGAACTGGGACTACGAATGGCTGTGGTTCACCATGTGGATGCTGGGAATTGCTCTTGGGTCTCTGCAAAACAAGTACTCCTGGGCTGGAGGGATGGCTCAGAGGTTAAGAGCACTGACTGCTCTTCCAAAGGTCCTGAGTTCAAATCCCAGCAACCACACGGTGGCTCACAACCATCCATAATGATATCTGATGTCCTCTTCTGGTGTGTCTGAAGAGAGCTACCGTGTACTTACATATAACAAGAAATAAATCTTAAAAAAAAAAAACAAGTACTGTTAATCACTCAGCTCTCCCCAACCCCAGAGGATTTAAGTCATGGATGTGAATTCCAGAACACTGTTGCATGCTGGTATTATATTACACCTCCCAGAACCCCATGAGACAGACACTGCTTTCCAATTTGTATTATTGAGATAAAACTCACATATAGAACCAACTCACCAAATTATGTGGTTAGTAGTTCTTAGTATACTGAGTCATGTACTTGAATAACCATAGCCAACTTTAAAACATTTTATATTCCCTCTGTACCACCCCACACTCCCAGCCCTGCCACCCCCCCACCCCATTCCTCCTGTCTCCCCAAGGCAACCAGGAGAACAGTTCTCAGTCTATTTGCCTATTCTCAGCATCACACGTCATGGGACACTTGACCCTGTGAGACTGGCTGCTTCTCCTCAGTACACTGAGTTATAGCCCCTCAGCCTTGTGTGTGTGTGTGTGTGTGTGTGTGTGTGTGGTCAAATGGCATTCTGCTGCATGGTATGGTTTGCTCAAAGGTGTGCATGTGTGTGAGGAGTCACAGAGTGGATGTCAGTTGTCTTTTGGATCGCTCTCCACTTCTTTCATTGAGGCAGACTCGACCACTGAATACAGAGCTCATCGACTCTGGCTAGTCTAGCTAGACCCTTGACCCTGGCGATCTCAGGTCTGTCTCCCCAGTGCTGGGATTACAAGCAGCCTCTACCCTGCCTGGGAATTCCACTTTACCTACCTAGTGGTCCCCCCAGCCTCACGTGGTTTCCTTTCTAATGGGTACAGGTCTTCTGGTAACTGTTTTAAGTCTGTTAGAAAGCACCAGACCGTTCTCCAAAGGGGCTGCATCATTTACACTCCCAGTCGAAGCTTCCGATGGCCACGGCCCTATAGCCTCGTATTATCTTTTACATTTCAGCCACTTCGTGATGACTGGGTGTGATGTGACAGGTCACTGTAGGTTTGGTTGTTGAGCATCTACACAGATTTATTAGCCACTTAATTTTTTCTTTGACTAATATCACATGTTTTCTTTCACATGCAAAAAAAATCTCAATTTAAACATAAATATGATATAAAGGTAAAAGTGTCTGGACAGAGGGAAAAGAACAGAGCCACCAGAAGGGACCAGCACAGGGTGACTGTAAGGCTGAGTGTGAGCAAAGAAAATGATACAAATGTGGGAAAATGTTATAATGAAATCAATTGTTCCTGCATTCCAGTTCAAACGATTTTAAAAATCAAGAATAAAAATTTTCTTGGAAGAAATGTACACTGAGATCCCCGTTCATTTCTTTAAACTGGGTTATTTCTTTTTAATATTGAGGTGTAATCATTCTTTGTGTGTGCGCTCACATGCTCATGTGTACATGTGCCTGTGTGTAGGGGTGTGTGTGTGTGTGTGTGTGTGCACATGTAGAGGTCAAGGTTGACAACAAGTACCTTCCTCAATCACTCTCTGCTTCCACTGTTGGGGTACAGATGCATGCCGTGGTGCCCAGGCCTTAGGCTCCGACTCAGATCCCCAAGCTTAGCTCTTTACCAACTGAGCCGTCTCCCCAACCCCATGACCATTCTTTTAAAACATTTTGTTGTTGTTGTTCACTGGTGTTTTGCCTGTGTGTGAGTCTGTCTGAGCATGTCAGAAACCCTCAACTGGAGTTACAGAGAGATGTGAGATGCCATGTGGGTGCTGGGAATCGAATCCAGATCCTCTGGAAGAGTAGCCAGTGCCCTTAGCCACGGAGCCATCTCTCCAGCTCCATAACCATTCTTTATACATTCGATGGCCATGCCTTACTAGATCTAGGATTTGGAAAAGCTCTCATCTGTGGGTGAGATGCTAGCAGGGTGTGTGTGTGTGTGTGTGTGTGTGTGTGTGTGTGTGTGTGTGTGTGTGTGGTGTATCTAAGAAACTATTAACTAGTCCAAGGACATAAGAATGTATATCTTGCTTCTTCTAATAATATAATTATATTTTCCTTTTAGAAAAAAAAATCTTGTTGGTACTTAAATGTAAAACGAGTCCAGGTTGGTGACCAGAGACCCCAGTCACCGCGACAAATGCACTTGGGTTGTCATCTCCTCCTAGTCCCAGCGGCACTGACCGGATCCGGTTACTTTTCCAGCTCTTGCTGACTACTTGCTTCTCACCACATTCCCCACCTCCAAGGGTGTCTCACGGCCTCCCTAGAGCTCAGCCTCTTGAGCAGCTGCGGCAGCAACATGGGCTGCACTGCACCTTTGCCACAGAACTAGGATCTTCACCGAGGTTGGGTGGCAGGCAGGGAAGAAGGTTGTAGAGGTCTTGCCACCCACAGCAAGCCCACATCCTGGGCTCAAGAAAGTGAGGCGCTAACACTGCCGAGAACAGCAACCATCCAGGGCAGCTAAACCCACCCTGGGTGCCCGCGCATCTCAACCCATCCACACGGCTTTCCAGGGATCTCTGCTCCAACCTGAAGCCAAGTTGCTCTGTGCCTTTTAGAACAGTCGAAGGGAGAGAGCCTTGAGTGGCTCCACATTGTCCAGCCAGATGAATTTTAACTGGAAAATAAGTCAGTTTCCCAGCCTAGCATCCATGGTACCATGCATCTAGGGAGAGCAAAAGGGGTGGAGGCCACTTTACAAGGCTGCTTTAAACAAACAAACAAACAAACAAACAAAACTAATGACAACAACAACCAAAAAAAAAAAAACAGAGCAGTGGACGGTAGGCATTCAGCAGTGACCTGAACACCACAGGAGGCAAGGTGAGAGGCCACACAGGTGACAAAGGGCTAGAACACCTCCCCTCCCACAGCACCCGAAGATGCATAGACTCCAGCTGCATCTCTAGGGTAGGAACAACCAGAAACAGGAAGGTCTGCTGCTTCCCCGCAGCCCAGGTCACAAGCTCCGCACATCATGAGACCAGCACGGCCAAGACAGTTGAGTCAGAGCAAATGCATTCATTCCCAGGAGAGGTCACTCCCCAGCACAATGCCCTCTGTGGTCAAGGTCATCTTTGTATAGTGTCTCACTTAACCTTCGCATTAACATTTCTGAGTCTGTTTCCGAGATCTACCTACCACTCAGCATGACCAATGACTTGCCCAGAGTAACACTGGGAATGAGTGGACATCCCACTTTTAATCCAGAAGCATAAACTCAAGCCAAAGGCTCTTCCCAGATCCCAGGAGTGGCCCCCATGGTCAGAAAGCCAGGACAGTGTCCGCTCCCTTGACTCCTGGACACCTCCAAACATTCAGGCTGTTCAGGAATTCCAGGGACAAAGGACTTTCGAGGAAATTAGAGTCCACGGAACAAGCTAATCAATAAATAAACATGCACAATCAACCCTTCAGCTGTGTGTTTCTATTGTATTCCAGGCATCCTGGGAAATCACTACCTACATTAATTCACTGGGTCATCTCAACCCTAAGAGGATAATGTAGCCATGCCCCTCTGAAGGCATGAAGAAGGCACACAAACCCACCACACACTTTTCAAAAACATCTGATTTTTTTTCCCAAGAAATTGCAGATTTGTCCATATCATCCACCATCTCTTCACAGGACTGTGTGTCAGGACAACAGCTACAACCAATGTGTTTGTACTGAACCCAGAACCCTGAGCACTCTCCCTACTGAGGTACTCTCAATCCCCAAACACCATTTTCAGGAAAACAAAAACAAAAACAAAAAACAAAATAAAACTCCATGAATACTGTACATGCTCAGGGTTTGGTATCAGTTTAGACTCAGGACCACAGAGGCCAGCATCTAACATCATTGCCAGTCAGTATCACTTGTAATCTGAGGGTCTCCTCTGGCCTCTGCACTCCCACGTGCACACGTGTGCCTGCACACACACATTTTAAATAGTCAACCACATTTGAAAACATGTTCACAAAGCCATAGAGCCACAGTGGAAACTCAAGATTTCAAAGATGAACTGGGAATGTCTGTTCCCAAAAAGGATAGACTGGCTTTCTCTGCCAAGTATGAGACAAAAAAAAAAAACCTGAGCCAGGAGAAGAAGGCCAAGCCTATCCAAAGAGCCACAAATTAAAAACCAATTATGCAAGGCTTGCTAAAAATGTCAGCGGACTGCCTTTACATTTCAAGCCTCTAAAAACACTAGCAAGCTTGGGCCAATGTTTACCCAGCACTGCGCTGGCTTGACGCAACTTCATATGCTCCGGCAAGAAGAAGGATTATGTCTTGGTTCCTTTTGTGAATACTCCCACTTATGCTGGAGAAGGAACTGTCTTCTGAGGTCACCCCGGTTCCACAGACTCCAAGTCACCTCCATCCCACGGGAGAGAGCTTTGAAATGTCCCACAGGGTCCGGTGGGAAGTGACCAGGGGAGATCTGCCAACAGCAGACTTCCTCTCTTGCTCCGAAAGTAACCAAGGGAGTAGAACCAGCTCTGGAGTTGGGAAGGACATGGATGTTAGAGGTATGGACACTTGAGAGTCACACTCCCCACAAGGTCTGAGGGCACCCAGGGTCTGCTAAGTACACAGAGCCCCTAAATTCTACACCCGGTACATTCCAGGGGGTGGGATAGGGCATGGAAAACCGGGGCTTAGAAAACCCTTCCAAGCCATGTGGATCATCCCCCAAGTCTGAGAATGGTTATTTTGATTCAAATTCTCTCTTGTTCACTTTCTCTCCCATCCCCACCCCCATTTAACTTAAGAAATAGAAAAACCAAGGAAAGCAAGACTTAGAAGACGGCACAGAGAAAGTCCACACAGTTAGTAATGTGCATCCCAATAAGGCAGGGGACACACAATCCCCGAGAGGAGCTAAAAGGACAAGACGGAAGATGTAAAATGTCAGATCAAAGCCTGCACCTGAACCCACAGCACACACTCACAACCCTGTGGCTGCTAAGGGCACAGTGGGAAGTGGGCCCGTGCCAGACAGCACAGGGGACAGTGCAGAGTGGGACGTGGTGACATGGAAAGTACCTGTGCGTAGAAGGGCATTGGCCCAGAGTGGCCAGAGAGATCTAAATAAAAGAGAAACCTAATTATTGCAACCCATTCAAAACACACACACACACACACACACACACACACACACACAGAGAGAGAGAGAGAGAGAGAGAGAGAGAGAGAGAGAGAGAGAGAGAGAGAGAGAGAGAGAGAGGCAGACAGACAGACACATACAGATACACATACAGATATACACACAGAAAAAGACATACCCTATACACAGATAGGTATACACAGAGATACAGATACATACATACACACACACAGATACATACACACACACACACACATATATATACACACACACACACACACATGCTTGCACACATGGGGGGGAGTTACTATAAAGTCAATGCTCAGGTCAAGATGGGAGATGGTTCATGAGTTCAAGCCAGGGCTACATAAGGAGGCTATAACTTAGGGAAAAAAATCAAAATAAAGGAGGAGGAGGAAGAAGAGGGGAGAGGAGGACAGGGGAGGAAGGAGACCAGTGGCTCCACTGGCTGTTTAGATAGTTCACAGCACCAACAAGACTCAGTCTTCAGGTTGACCCCCCAGGCCAGTCTGGTTGATGGCTTATAGCCCCTGTTCTAGATCACCCAGACCCGTCTCCTTCTGAATCCTTAAGCTTCCTCCAGACATTGCAAAGCAGTCGGGGACTGGAGGGAGGGTCCCGTCCAACTAGGGTGAGTGAATGCTTGGTGTGTGACTGAGTGTGCAAGGGAGAGGCATCTGGCCTCCTTCCCTCCCAACTAAAAATGCATTCCAGGCCACCAGGCCACAGCGGGCTACTGTAGCAGGGCTGACATTTCTATGTCGGAAAGGACTAGCTGGCCAAGGGGTACCCCCATCAGAAGACGCAGGACATAAAATAACAGGAGGAAAAAATCTATAGTCTTCTAGAAAGCAATGCTGCCTTGAAAAGAAGGGAGAGACAAGAAGGAAGCATTGTCTCTTCACACACACACACACACACACACACACACACACACACACTCAACAGGATGGAATGTCCCTAGAGTCCTTGGCCAGTCACCAGAATGAGCACATAGCATTTCACCAGATGAGGATGACCAACCACTACCTGGCCTTTAAGACTCTGAATTAATTGCCTTCCTTTTTGGTGATGCTTACAGAAATAAATAGCTCCACAAGAGGAAGGAGTCTATCGCCTTTGTTGATAGTTCCAGCCTCAGTGCATAACACAATGTTTAGCATGCAGGAGATACTTTGTGGATGGACTGCAGACAAGTAATTGGCCCAAACCATTTTAATATCATGTCACCTGCTAATACCAGCAATATCAGCACAAAATGCTCTGTAATTCACAACCTGTTGCTTAATACCCTTGACTTTCTCTAACTGGAATTCTGTGTGTGTTTGGATGTGGTCCAGGAGAGCACTGGTCTTTGCAAGGTAGATGCAAAAGTCAATTCTGACAGAGCTACATGCACAGGGCTTGGCCCTGATTCCTTGGGACCCTGAGACACTGCCACTACTGAACTGCCCTCTTTGAATGGATGAGTGTTTAGGGCTTGGTGTATCTGGCATCCTCAGGCCAAGAGAGGGCTCAGTTAGAAACCTGGCAGAAACATGGGACAAGGGAACAGCACTGTGTAAGGTTAAACCTGTTGGTTCCAAAGTCACACTACTTATTTGTGCTCCTAGTGGGCATCGCTCGCCTAGTAGATCTCATCTGTAACAACTATAATAGCAATCGTGACTTCGGGGATGGGTGGGTAAAAGCACTTTGTACAAGTCTGAGGGCCTGAGATGGAATCCCTGCAACTCCTGTCAAATCTGGACATGTAGCCTGTGCATCCTACTGCTACTGTGGGGAGATGAGAGGTGGAGACTAGAGCATCTTCCCAAGCTTCTGAAGCAGCTAGCCTGACACACACAGAGAAAAACAGCAGAGACCCTGTTTCAAGATGGAACATGGAGGACTTATGCCTGAGGTGGCCCTCTAACCTCTGCACACAAGTCATGACATGACAGCACCTACGTCTGCACACATGGATGCACAGAGAGCCAAGGGGGGCTAGGGGCCTCTAAGGCAAACAGGGAGTCTCTAGGAATGACTACACCTCCTGCCTAACTCAGGGCAAGGGAGATGGAGTTGTGATAACCTCAGCTTAGCCACCATGTCCAGGACCTGGCATGTCCCTGTTCAGCAACGTGAGCTAAGTCATGTCACCTCCAACCTAGACCTAAAATTCCTGTTTTGTCATGGGGAGGACATGGTCACATGACTAGCTAACAAATGAAAGGTCAAGTGTGGTAAGAACTCCGCACAGGGCCTGGCCTAGTTCATGGATGTGAGCTGGTGCCTTAGCAGCACCGCACGAAGTTGTACAAGCCTCAAATACCAGTGGGAAAATCCACAAAGGCTGTCTTCCATACACAAATAGGTCTTCCGCAGAGCTTTGTCAGCTGTGAGGTTCTCCACCAGCTCCAAAAAACAGCTTCTAACCCCTCTGTGTGACCTAGGGAACATCTGGAAGTACGTTCCAGAGGTACGGCTGACCTTCCCCCGGGAGGCACAATTCAGCAGGTCCACCTGCCTCTCTGCCTCCACAATGCTGCAGCCTGACAGTGAGAGGGGACATGCAAATAGGCCCTAAAAACAGCTTGTCATCTTCACGGCCTGGATGGTACATGTCTGTGGGTGCCTGTGAGGACAGAGCGTCACTATCAGGTACAGGGCATATGCCACCAGTCTGGGGGTGGCTGTGAAATGTAAAAATACCCAACTCCAAAATGGGCTTTTTCCTCCAAAAACGGAAGCTCCTCCAAGGTCTTTGGGGGAGAAGATAAGTGGAGAGTGTGGCTCCCCAGACAGGTCACAGCTGGACCAACGATCACCAGAGGCTACTGGTTTCATTATGGCCTCACAGTTCAGTTAGCAGGTCTCCTAACAGAACCATCCAGAAAGGACCACTTTCAGGCAATGGGCCTAGGAAGGTGAGGGGCAGAGGACAAAAGGACAGGGTCTTCCACTGCAGAAGTGCTATTAATAGCACAGTATCCACTGACAGTGAGCTCAGAGGAATAGTCAGTCAATTCCAACATTAGTAGACACTTCTGATGTCTTTAATCCTTGTGCCTCAAGCCCAGAGGTTCCAGCAGGGACCATGCAGTAGAGGGGAATAAAGCCAGCTAGTGCAGGCATAAGAAGAGTCGGTGTTCTAGGGAGGTCACAGGGTCTACAATAAATAAGAGTGAGACAGATGGTGGTGGTGCAGACCTTTTAATCCTGCACTCGGGGTGGGCAGAGGCAGGAGGATCTCTGTGAGTTCAAGGCCAGCCTGGCCTATGGAGTGAGTTCTGGGATAGCCGGGTCTATTCAAAGAAACTCTCTCCTGAAAACCGAGTGAGACAACTCTCTCTATTCGCTTGGCCTTCGTGATGCCTGGCCGAAGCAGCGTGTGACCAGATGTTCCAATTTTTTTTGTTGTTGTTGTTGTTGAAAAATTTAAGTGAAATATCGGTTTGGGTTGCTTTTAAAACACCAAGCAGGCCAAGCCAAACACATCTGAAAGCCAAATCCAGCGTGCGAAGATAGATCTTGCTAATAGGGCAAGCCCCACGCCCCCCCCCCCAGCCTTTCTCTGCAGCTTGAGTGGCACTCACACCGAGAAAGGGAACAGGGAGAACAAAAATCAGTAAATGCACACACTGTGCAGTCTAACACCTTCCATCCAGAAGCCCCCATCTCCATAGCTTCCAGCCCTCCAAGCTATGAGTCTCCATTGAGGCTCACCTTTGCATGTGAATACTCTCTCCAGGCAGGAACACGAACACACACACACACACACACACACACACACACACACACACACACACGGCCACTGCCTACTCCCAGTCCACTCCAGCTTCTTCTTCCTCCTACCCCTGGCTCCTTCCAGGTGGTAGCTCTTTGGAAGAAGTAGCTCTGCAGGAGCCCTAGCCCGGGAAGGCCTCTGCACAGATCGCCAGCTCTGGGTAAGGGCACGGCTGAGGTGTGCACTACACTGGTACACTGGTACCCATGCTAGGCACTGCTGCCCCTCACTAGTCACTGGAGAACGGCTGCCCTGACACAGGGAGGTCCTGAGAGTAGCAGGTGCAGGAGACCTCAGGATGGGATGCTCTTGTCAGTCAGTCCTCTGCAAGTCACAGCTCACACAGATGGTGCTGGGGACTGAAACCACGCCCATCTTTGCATGGTAAAGAGGAAGGCCACACCATCCTTTTCTTCAGTTCCCTGGTTCAGCCCCACATGGGGGCCAAAAAAGGCAGAAGATGTGATGTGGCCAGTGACACCGACTTTTACAAAGAACTCAATCTCCCCTCTGCTTTTCAAACCATGTGCAAATCTCCATGACCTCTGTTGGTCCTCCCGGCACCCCAGAAAGACTGCTGAGATAGTATTCATGCTCAGAAATATCACTTTCCTCTCACCTCCTGGACCCACAGGCAGGGCAAGCCTCTTGCCCTAGCCCACTGTGGCTCAAACTTGAATGCATGCATGAATCTCCCAGAACTTGGTAAAAATATAGTTTCTGATAGAGCATGGCTGGGGTGAAGCCTGAGCCCCTGTCTCTCCTGCTCGTTATCACACCACACGTTGAAGAGCAAGACTAAAGGCCCAAGGTGTGTTTAGAACCAAACCTGGAAACCTGGGTTTTCTCTGGAGAACAAAGGTCTCACCTCGCTCTTCACGGGTTGGGGCCTCTTGCCCAGTTTCACCTCCAGGAAGTGCAAAGGCGCAATCATCGCCCCAATGTTGCGGATGTCAGCGTATTTCAGCTCCTCTGTGGTCAGAGCAGAGCTGGGAAGTCCGGTGAGGGGGCCAAGGCCTGGCAGAGAGCCTGCAGTCACTGAAGGGTCTGGGATCTGCCCAGGCATCATAGCAAGAGGAGTGGCAGGCCGGCCTGGAGGGGCTGGAGAAAGCACGATGGGAAGGTTAGCTTGAGGAGAAAAGGCTCTGTGAGCTACCAGGGCCCATCCTTTCTCTCACCAGGGTTCCCCAGAATCCCTTCTCCTCCTGCCCTTCCTGCCTGTAAGCTCCAAGTCCCTGTGATGCTAGGGAACTCAGCCAATGGACTCACACTAAGGCCATCCATCTCTGGTTTGCATTTAGGCCCATCCTAAATGCATCCTTAACCTAACTGTGGGCAACATTTATCCGGCCCTGGCTTGGCCCCAGACTGCCTGTAGTATTCCCATCCACCTCACCAGACCTGGCCAGAATTCCTTGCAAGACAGAAAGACCTCCTTGGGATGCTTCACAGCTAAAGCTGGTGGGCTGGATTTAACCAGCAGTGGCAGCCTCCGGAGAGACAGAGCCTAGCCGTGGAATCTGAAGCACCTTCACACCTGTTCAAGAGGCAGCTATTTTTGGTCTGGCATGGTGCCTCCCCTCAAATCACACATCCTACTCTGCACGCTTGTTAAGACAGCATGAATACAAGATGAACCTAAGCGAAGTTAAAGGTGACTGTGTCTGTGTCTGAAGCCCAAGGAAGAGTCTGGGATAGAGAAGATGGAATTAATTTGCATGTACTTTCTCCAGGCACCACCAGAAAATTCCTTCAAGAATTCTCTATTCTCAGAGCCCCATACAAGACAAGATAGAAGCAAACTTGAAACGATATAAAATGGGGATAAACACCCAGGGAATTCTTATTTCTTCCTTCCCTTTACTGAGGGAATCTCATGGGTAAGACAGTCATTTCCAAGCACAGATTGGACAGAAGAAGTCTGTCTGTCAATAAATGCAGATATATCTAGTCCTCCAGCCCACCCATCCATCCACTTATAATCCTTCTATCCATCCAGTTACTGACCAGTTATCAGGAGCCAGCAGGCACTACAACATAGATATCAGAGGTTCAAAGCTTCGAAGCGGCCTTGCTTGGTACATTCTAAAACAAAACCATGCGTACATCCCAGTGCTGTAAGGGAAATAATTTCTCTTTTTCCCCAACAGTTTGCCCAAGTCCATAAAATCCAGTCTTTTACAGTCTTAGAAATCAAGGTTGGTGGGCAGTTGATGAGCGTGTGTTCTCTCCTTCCATACCCATCTGTCTTTTTGTGGAAGACACACAGGTGAGGACACAGGAAATGGACATCTGCTAGGCCAGGCTTCTCGGCTGTCAGAGTTCAAGTACTCATAAGGCCATGGTGTTTAGAGATATCTGTCCTTATCCAAAAGTGACCCTGGAGAGTGAACCACCTTGTCCTCATTCAATCCTCAGATCTAGAATGAAGTCGAGAGTGCGCCTAGAAGCCTTAAATACAAAGCACGGTCTCCATTTCACTTCTGAGGATAGAATCTTCTCCCCTAAGTTTTGGGCTTACTTATTTTTATTTTTCATTTTCCTTGATGTGTAAAAATGTCTTACCTGCATGTGCGTCTGTGTACTGTGTGGGCATAGTGCCCTTAAAGGCCAGAAGAAAGTGTCAGATCCCTTGTTGTGAGCTACCATGAAGATGCTAGAATTCGAACCCAGATCCTCTGGAAGAGAAGCCAGTGCTCCTAATTGCTGAGCCTTTCAAGTCTCCTGGGCTTGTTTCTTAAAAACACACAAGTGATTGGCATCTTCAAACTACAGACTCCAATGAATGTTCCTTTAGCTAAGTCAGTGGTTCTCCACCTTCCTAGTGCTGCGACCCTTCAACACAGTTCATCATGTTGTGGTGACCCCCAACCATAACATCATCTTTGTTGTTACTTCATAACCAGAATTTTGCTACTGTTAACTGTAATGTAAATACTGATATACGACCCTTATGCAAGGGTTGCTTGACCCCAGAAGGGTCATTACCCACAGGTTGAGAACCGCATGGATGGTGAACTGGTCATTCTCTCAGTACTCACATGGCCTCTGTCCATCAAATCATCTATGCAGAGTCCCTCCCTTGTATCCAGGTTGGTATTTGTACCTAGGTTCTTTCATCTGAGCTCCACCTAATATATACCCTCAACATCTAGTCCCTCGACTCCCTGGGTACAACAAACCCTCTTCTCACCCCCTGAGAACCCAGTGTGCCCCAGGCCACCTCAGAAAAGGACCCGAGATGATTCACATTGAATGACAGTCTCAGAAATGAAGAAGGGCCCTGAACTGGTCTAAACCACATCCTCATTTTGCACAGATGAGACACTAAATGATTTGCTGAAGGTCACACAGCCAGATGAGGGCAGATCCAAGACTAGACTCTGGTCCCTAGTTTTAGGACCCTGCCTTTTTCATTTCCCCTCCGAAGGTTCGGAAGGTGTTGATGCCTTCAGTAGAAGGCAGTATCTCCCAGTGACAAATGTTTATGAAGGAGCCATCGTATAGGACACTCTGTTTCCTAAGGAGACCCAATTCTAAGAAGTCCCCCTAAGAGCACCAAAGTAGCATGAGTAGGAGAAGCCCATGTAAAACAGTCCTGAGGCCTTTCCCACATGAGACACCCTAGCCCCAAGATGGTTTCCAACACAGAGTGGGATCTGTGGTACAGAGGCTCAGAAGGTAGAGTTGGACACCCAGGGCACCCTTAGGCAGACTGCCATCTCCCTAAAAGAACAGGAAAGGGGCAGGTACCAAGTCCTCTTCCTTTATGTCAAAGCTAGATCAGTGCCCAGCTATTCTTCCATCTGGAAACAGGTCATGGCTGGTTGTTACAGGCAACCCCCTGCCTACTATCATTTCTGGCAGCCAAGGAAAAATGAAGAAAGCCTTGTTGAATGAGTGAATGTGTAAATAGATGAACAACAGCAAATTCATGGCAGCGGGCTTTAGAATATAGGGGATGGAATCTTCCGGGTTCGCTGTCAGGCCATAGTTTCCCCTCCAGGCCATTCGGTCCCATAGAAGAGCCCAGAAGAGAGAAAGCCCCAAGGGCTCTGACGCTCTCTTGCCTCAGCCATCCCTTTGAGACAGAAGCCAGACCTCATTCTGTTCCCGGAACAGCAAGCTCTGTTTGCAGCTTCTGTTTATGTTCATACAGATGATATACATGAGACACTAACAAACGCTCACAACGAATAATGACTTCTCTGCTATCGAAGAACCTCCTTGGGATGAACTGCCCCCCAATTTCTTGCTGTTCCCCTATGAATCCGTCCCAGAGACAAATTTTGGCCAGGGGACCCAGGCACGAGGCTTTCTTTGTAGAAGCAAAAATCAGTCTCTCCTCCCCCTACTTGGAAGCCCCTAACTGCTCAGAGGCAAACCACAAAGTCCTTAATACATGCCATTCCTGGGAGACAGCCCCAGCACTGACATTCACCAGGGAGAAGTCATCCCAGCTGTCTGGGGAGACAAGGCGGAAGGAGGAGGGCCGAGGCTCTGTGGCAAAATGGAAACCCATTAACTGCAAAGCCACCGGTTGGCTATCTGAGGCCGAAAGGCAGTGTTGGTGTTTTGGAATACAAGACAGTTCCACGTTTTTTAGGAAATGTGTAAGAGCAGAAAGGATTGGAGATGGAACTCTTTACAGCAAGGAGGAACTTCCCGCTTCAAGGAAGACACAGGAAAGATGACATGAGGCCAAGTCATCTTCCACGGTGCTTGTTCCAGACGGAAGTGATTTAGAGGGAGAGAAGTGCACACTGGATGCTGAGGTAGAAAGACCTGTGATTTCCTTCCCTTCAGGGCCTAGGAGGTCTGCAATGAAGACAGACACTCTCCATGAGTAATTAGGATCATGAGTACAGACCAAACTCCCAGTACTGGCAAAATGCCCCATTTGGGTGGTTTGCCTCAAAATACAGGATAGAACCCAAAGTGACTTTGGTGATTTGGGACTGTTTGGGGATAAATTGGAATTGAGCCAAGGAAAGAATCCAAGCCAGGTATGTATCAAGGCATCACCCGCTACTCTGCATGCAAAGCCAAAATAATTTTTAAAAGAAAGAGAAAAGAAAAATAGAAAACCTGAGGATCCCAAAGGCAGGATAAAGATTTTTAGAGAGGGCTCAAAGAGTCATAGGGACACTCCTTGGTTGTTGTGGAGCTAAGTTAACAGGAGAGCTGACACAGCCCCCTGAAAGCCAGCTTGAAGAAAATGGGCCAGATGGGCTCCAGGGGAAAGAAGGGGAGGAAGTATCTAGTATTTATATGTCTGTGCTGACTTCCTCAGGGACTTGGAAGAACACAGTTGGGTGCTGCGTTGGATGGGCGGAATAAAAAGCCACAAAGCTTTTCCAGGCCAAAAATACCCAGTGGCAGATACTAACACAAAGAGTTCTTCCACTTGAGAGAATAAAGGTGGTAGTGATTTACTCGGCTCCCCGCCCCTGTTCTCATTTATCATATGGAAAGCAACATAATACCCCACGTCTTTCTGTATGCCTGTAAGTTGTGGTCTTACTTTGGCAAGCTACATTCATAATGGTCTCCCCTTAAATAATCAGCATCTTCATCCAGAATAACAGAAATAATTTAAAAGGCTAGAGGAGAGGAACAGAGGACCTAACTTTTAGAACATCAGAAAGAAAAAAAAAGTGAACTCCCTGGGTCTCTGAAGACAGGGCTCTCCAGATAAGTGGGCAGCCTGGACCAACATAGAGGACGGTGTGCAAATGGTGTGCAAGATGACTTCAGGTCTGAGACTCCAGGCCGAGAACAGAGCAGGCAACGAGCGAGGGTGCCTATAATCCCAGGAGCAAGAGCAGAGCCAAAGTCACCGGCAGGAAGCAATGATCCAGAATCAGGAAGACTGGAGAGATGGATTCTGGAAGATT
The DNA here is from genome assembly GCA_036184795.1 of Tokudaia tokunoshimensis. Classification (NCBI taxonomy): domain Eukaryota; kingdom Metazoa; phylum Chordata; class Mammalia; order Rodentia; family Muridae; genus Tokudaia; species Tokudaia tokunoshimensis. The sequence continues at coordinate 101,707,054 of BTHU01000012.1, read as the reverse complement.
CCCAGGAGGGAGGAGATGTAGCACAGGGCGCCATGGAAGGGGAACAGAAGGTGGCAATCTAGTGACCACAGAGTGCAGGACCAAAAGTTAGGAATCACAGAGGGAGTTAGACATGGCAGGGTTAGGGAATCTGGTTAAAGTCACACAGCTAGCGAGTGACGCCAAGCTGCTCCTCGGAGCTACAGAATCAGGCGGTGATTTATTTCCTGCGATCTGAACAGCACTGCCAAACAGCCTCTGAAACCAAAGAGACCCAGAGGGTAAGGAGCAAAGGGCAGAGAAGGCGCCTGAATGACAGGAACTCAAACCACAAATACTGCTCTTGCAAGGCTGCCCCGAACTCTACAGGCGGGCGAGAGGGAATCAATGGAGCCGGATGGCTGAGTGTGAAACTTTGCTCTCTGTGTGACCCAAGACAGTTCTATGACCTCTCTACATATTCCTTTCTCCACTCTAAGTGGCAGTGGCATCATTTGCCTTGTAAGGCAGTCGAGAAAAATCAAAGTACTTAGCTCTCACAAAGCGCGTAGAACAACCTTTCACTTGATGAGCGGGAAGTCAGGGTAGCGGTCTTCCTTCCTGCGGAGGTGCCAGGACCAGATGATCCCTGAAGACAACCTCTAGATTATTCCTATCTAGCAATGGTCTCTCTTTCCATAGTCACAGTCTCCTCTTAGGACTCCTTGCCCTCCCTCTTCCCAATGCTAAGTTGCAAGAAGGCAGGACCATAGCATCTGCTGACAGTAAACTACAGGATAGAAAGGAAAGGTGCTGAGTCATGGCTGGCTACCACAGGAAGCCTGGCACCTGCAGCTTCCTCAGTTTCTCCTAAAGTGTCCTGAAGCTTGCAGGCCCGAGTATAGCGGCACACGCTATTGACCACGGGCACCACTGACTGGCTAGGGCTCTGGCCCTGATCCAAAAACAGAGTGCCAGTATCTTTTACCTCTTTGGCTGGTCATTAGGGATTACTCCCTGGATAGTCATGAGAAGACGGAGAGAGGCAGCTGGGGTCAGGCTCTTGCCTGGGGTCTTGTCAGGGTCTTACACAGCAAGCTGACAGGAATGGTCTCTGAGAGCTGTCCCAGCCATAGAAGAAGCTGCAACGATTCCCTGGAGACTAGGAAGATGTGTTCCACAGAGCTCTGCCTGCAAATACAACTCTATCCTCTGCCCATAGTGGCTTAATAAATGACACCAAATCATTTCTGCCAGAACCCAGAGAGTTCTATTGGGAACCAAGAAGGACCTACTGTTATCTCTGTCCTCTCCTGCCTTCTTTCAGGTCTGCTCCGCAGGGGGACAATGCAGGGTATAGACACCACAGTGCATGATGGCTTTGGTCCGTGAAAAAAAGAGGCACTGGCCAGCTAAGTTTTGAAAGTGAAGTCCTACCACTAAACCCCATGGGCTGTATCCAGCAATCAGATTTAGTGGTGGGCTCTGGCCAGGCCTCCCACCACCAGTGAGTGCAAAGAAAGACTAGAAATTCCAAGCCTAGGTCACTAAGACATTTGTCTCTGCTGAGTCTCCACAAACCACACACACACACACACACACACACACACTCACACAGGCACACTGAGCTTGGCAGCCCCTGAGCTCAGAGAGCTGGTAATACAAGCCATGGAGCTGACTGCCAAGACAAGCAACAGAATGAGCCAGGCCCAGTTTCATTGGCCACCATACGTTGCATATGGCCCGGGACGCAGCCAAAAGAGTGTTCTCACCCTCCTCAAAGGCATAGGAGACCCTCTGTTTTCAAACACACCTCCACAGAGCCTTAATTAAAGGAAAATGGAAAAATAGCATGCCTGTTGCTCTCCCCCTGCCTGTAGGGGTATTCGCACACAAACCCCTGCACGGTGTTACTCCTTTTCTCTTCCTCCCATTTTGGGTCTCAAATATAATTCATTCCCATGCGAAGAAAGTCCACAGTCTGCTGAAGAAAAGAATAAGAGTTGTCCCCAGCCCTGGAGGGTTAGAGGGGCCAAGGAGAGTTAGAGCTGAATGAATACAAGGCAGGCCAGCCTAGCATCTGTGTTGGCTTCTTCCTTTCCAGAGTGAAGAGAGAGAGGAAGTTAGGAAGAAGGGGAGAGGGAGATGGACTATGAATTGTAATAGCAGTTGTAACTGCATAACAAACTGAGGCCTGGGAGGCATAGTTCTGCAAGTTGAAAAGGGAGGAGAGAGGACATCCTGCCAACAGGTGGGAGAGATAAACAGACCAGGGAGACAGGGGAGTTCCCTGGGGGTACAAAAGGTGTCAGTGGATGAGTAAGGGAGACAGGTACTAAACTTTTCCTTAGTGACATAGTCACCATGATAGACCTATCTCCTTGGAGACAACTGTAACCAATTTATTGACAAAAGATTCAGAGGCTTTCTCCCCAAGTCCTTCCTGCAACCTTTCAAACCACACAGCACCCAGCTCTTCAGGAAGATTCTAGAGCTCCTCTGAACTGAAGCCAACGTGGAAGGGAAACAGAGGAGTCTTTGAGAAATTCATCCTCCCTACTACTTTAAGCAAAGCGAAACCTCTAGCACCCAGAGGTACAAGAATAGTTGTTTCTATTCCCGGGACCTCAGGTTTCTGCAAAATCAAGAGCCTGGCTCACACCTGATCCCTGGCTAAACTCTCCCCTAGAAACCTGCACAGGAAGATAAGCCTGCCATCCAAGCCGAAGCCAGATTTGCTGAAAAGCAGTGAAAGCAAGAGGAGGTGATTTTTAAACCCTGGGGGAAGAGAGACTTGGAGAGGGGGGGAGGAGGGATGAGACAGACAGTTGCTAACAGCCTTTGGGACAGACAGGTACCCAACTGTGGTGCACAGCCTGCTTCTCATGCTGCTTGAATTAAGATCCTGGGTAGAGCGGCCCGAAATTGAACAATACACAGACCTGTGCCACAGTCCCTGGAAGGTGCCACTCCAACACACAGGGCTGGACAATCTTCTAGCTGGAGCTGACTCAAGCAGGATTCCCTCCTTGCACCCGCCTCTCCACCTCTACCCCCAAATGGACCATCCATTTCTACAAATGAGCCAAGGCTTCCCAGGCTTGCCAGCTCCCCCAGATACCCAGGCAAAGCCTGTCTCTACCGCTCCAAGGGTCCAGGACTAGCCTTGTATAAGAGGGGCAGAAAAGTGCCTTCTAAACTGGGCAGTTACCTAAAGAAGCCTGCTTACCTTCTTATGTAACCTGATGTGCCAAACGGAATCCCAAGGGGACTGGGGACTGCCCCGTGGTTCCCTCCTAACCCAGTCAGAGCCCGCAGCCCTGACTCTTAAGCCCTGTTGGTTAGATGCCTTTCCCAATAGCCTCCTCCAGGTCCCGCGGAGCTGCGGAAGAAGCTGGGGCGCGACCTGTCAGCAGGTCTGGGGCGTTCATGCCCCCTCAAATCCCCTTGCAGTCTCCGACACAGTTTTCTCCTGCTCACCCCGCCCTCTCCGTCGTCTGTGCACAGCACCTCCCAGCACGCGCACTGGGGGAGGAAAGCAAAGAGGGAGCGCCCCGCTGTCCCGGCCACAGACAGGACTACCCGGCCTAACCGGGGAACCACGGGTGGGCAGTGACTGCAGCGCTCCGATAGAGTGCTCTGGCCCTGGGGTGGCGGGAGCCCCAGCGGTAGCTACTACGGGGGGGGGTGGCCGCCCCAGGTGCCCGCAGCCCCGCCTCCCCCTCCGTGCACCCACCGTGCAGAAGCCGCTGGCGGAGGCGGCGGCCCCGGGCCCAGAACCCTGCTGCAGGAGCCGTGCCCACTCCGCGCTGCTGCCGCCCGCTGCCCAGGCCCGTCCCGGCCCGGGAGCCGCCGCGGCGCCAGCCCCGCCGCCGCCGCCGCTGCAGCGTCCGCCGCCGCCAGCGCCCCCCGTCGCGGCCGCTGAGTGTCCCTCCCGCAGGCTGTGGCGGGCGGCGGGACGGGTTGCATCAGCCCCGGCTATATAGCGGGCCCTGAGTGGCGGGGAGGGGTCGGGAATGCGGAACCGGCCGAGCTGCCAGCTCCACACGTCAGAGGGGGACGGAGAGGAAGAGAAGGAGGGGACGGGGAGGAGGGGGGTGTGGATCGCGCGCTTCACACCCACTGACCTTCACCTCCCCCGCCGCCGGCGCCCTCCTCCCGCCGATGCTCGCGCTCCTCCGCCTGCCGGGCCGGCCCGGGCCCCGCCACGCTCGTCCCGGCAGCATCGCGGTCCGGCGGCCCGCCCCGCCCGCGGCTCCCGAGAGCGCCAGGCAGCAGGACGCGACGAGCGGTTATGTAAGCGCATCCCCTGCTCGGCCTCGCGGCTGCCACCCCCAAAATGCTGCACAGCCCGGGAGGCAGCGACGCGAAGGCGGCGGCCGGATGAGCAGAGAACCCCTTCCATCTCAGCCCACGCCGAACCATCCTCCTCCGTCCGGTGCGCTCTCCCCCCAAATCCAGAGCGAGGGGTGGCGTTCCGTGCGCAGTGGTGTCTTCGAACGCTGCAGGATCTCGCAAGCCCGTTTTGTTTTTCCGTGGAGGAGCATGGGCGGGGGTTTAAGGCGTTTGGAAGCCTCAATCCCTACCCACTGTCCACCAAAGCGCCCTGACGTCCTGAGGCCATGCAGTGAATGGACTGAGCTCCAGAAGTGGAACAGCACCCTGAGGCCGCCGTTGTGGCCAGTGACTGGCCCAGTTTGATCCAGGGCTCTTTGCCCAACTCCAGCAGGCTTTTGCGTCCCTTTGACAGGACGCAGCAGTGAGACGTCCTGACTTCTGCCAGACCTCCAAAGGACTCCAGGGCCAGCTTCGGTGCCTTCTTCCCAACCTCCTACAGAGGTAGATGGTAAAGAACACTCCAGAGAAAATATGACAGTCCTTCGAAGGCGGGCACACAGAACCCTCAGGCAGAAATGCATATGGCATCTGAGAACTATTTGCACACACACACACACACACACACACACACACACACACACACAGGTCTCCAGACCCTTGGATGACCAGCCCCCCCACACGCCCCCGACCCCCTTTCCACTTAAACCAGAAAAGAATGGCAATGTTGACACTCAGCGACCTTCGGCCTCCTTCTCAGAGAGACAGCAGGTCATCACCCATAGAAGAAAGGAAGTGAAAGAAAAAGTTCATGTCTTCATAGAGTACAAATGCTGAGAACGAAAGACCAACAGGGAGGGAAGGAAGTACATGCGCCAAGCCGGACTAGCAGGTCTCCACGTGTGTGTGCCTGCTGTCAGGGAGGAATCAATCTCCGTTTTACCCTTAAGTCTTCCTGCAGGGGAGAACAGGTTGAATGGAAACAGACCAAGTTGATGACATCACTGTCCATCTTCCCTGTCACCATCAGCAGCTTCCCTCACAACACTGATGAGAGAAAAAAAAGAAAGGCTCCAAAGGAGTACACAGCACAAACTCCGTGGTACTGTGATAGTCCTGTAGAAGAACATAATTCTCCATCCCAGAAAAGCCAGCAGCACCTTTACGATGACACAAAGATCAAAGCTGGAGACTGGGAAACTGGCTTGCCTGAAGTTTCTCTCTTAAGATGAGGATCTGGCGTTTATGTGAAAGAAAACACTGATGGGGGGAGCATTACTTTATGTGTCCTCTGTTGGGACTTTGAAAACGCTAAACTCATCTCTGTGCAGGGCCTAATAATTAAAATGTCTGCTTAAAGCTGTAGGAGTAAGGGGCCTTTGGGTCACTAGGTGACAGTAGTCCTGCCGGGCCTTTACTTCCTCCGCAAAATAAATAAGCTACAGGAAAGGCACTGGGGTGGGGGCACCTTCCATCTCCCCATAAGATCTATTAGGCTCCCCCATTTTGATAAAGCTGTTACCCAGATTTATATAGGATGCTATACAAATACAGCTCAAGACCTCCCTCCTGGCCACACCAGGTTTCCGACCAGACCTCTCTGTGTAGTTAGTGCTTCTGGGCGAGGCTGGAGGGGAGGCCACAACTGGCTCCTTTGTGCAGACTTGCAGTCTTCTGATGCAACTGATCTACCTTAGGCTTTTAGGGAAACAATGGTCTAGCCTAAGGCAGCCTGAATTAGGTGTCTCATCTCTTGCAACTAAAAAAAGAAAAAAAGTTCCCATTAAGACACACATCCGTGGCCAGTGGGCTGATTCAGAGATGATCACAAACCCCAGATAAAGTGGATGAAACTAGGAGTTTTCTGGATCGGCCAAGAAGAGAGGCTCCCAGAAGCGGACCACCTTAGCAAAGATATTTACTGGTAATAATGTTAATGCAAATAACAATAGAGAGAAACCGAGACACCAGTGGAATACTGGTGACACAGTCCCTGCATTCAGCCGGGCCTGCTACCCTCTTTACCTCTAGAGATTTCATTTAAAGGAATCTGTAAACTGTGACTTGTCTGCAGTAACCTGGGTTTAGATTTCCTATCATTTGCTAGTAAAGTCCACATCAATGGAGTGGGTGTTGGGGTGAGGATAAAGCCTAGTTAGTAGAGTGCTTCCTAGCACACACAGTCCCCAGCACCAGCACACACTTGGCATAATTAAATACACCTATAAGGTCAGTGTTTCGATGACAGGGGCCGGAGGATCTGGAGTTCAAGGTCATCCTCCACCCCTGCCTTAGTTTGGGTTGTAACTGCTTTAAGGAGATACCACAGAAAAGGCAACTCTTTTTTTTTATTGAATATAATCTTCATTTACATTTCAAATGCTAAAATCTTTCCCGGTTTCCCTCTTCCCCCTTCCACCCAAGCCACTCCCACCTCCCCCAACCCCTCGATTTCCGATTTCCGTTTGCTGGGGCCTCTATCGAGCCTTCACTGGACCAAGGCTTACTCTTCCCACTGATGCCCGAAAAGGCATTCCTCTGCCACAGTTTTGGCTGGAACCCTGTGTATCCCTTGGTTGATAGTTTAGACCCTGGGAGTCCTGGGTCATCTGGGTGGCCGACATCGTTTTTCTTCCCATGGGACTGTAAACCCCTTCAGCTCCTCCAGACTGCCCTCCAACTCCTCCATTGGAGACCTCACTCCCAGTCCAATGGTTGGCTGCTAGCATGTGCCTCTGCATGTGTAAGGCTCTGACAGGGCCCCTCCAAGACAACCAGGCCATGCTCCTGTTGGTATGTGCTTCTTGTCTTCCATAAAAGTGTCAGGGTTTGGTGACCGTTTATAGGATGAATCCCCAGGTAGGGCAGTCTCTGCATGGCCTTTCCTTCAGTCTCTGCTCCACACTTTGTCTCCTTTATTGCTCCTGTGAATATTTTGTTCCTTTTCTCAAAGGAACCAAAGCACCCCCCATTTCAGTTCTCCTTCTTCTTGAGCTTCCTGTGGTCTGTGAATTGTAACTTGTTTATTTTGAGCTTTTGGGCTAACATCCACTTACCAGTGAGTGCATACCATGTGTGTTCTTTTGTGATTGGGTTGTCTCACTCAGGATGACACTTTCTAGTTCCATCCATTTGCCTAAGAATTTCATGAATTCATTGTTTTTAATAGCTGAATAGTACTTCGTTGTGTAAATGTACCACAATTTCTGTATCCATTCCTCTGCTGAGGGACATCTGGGTTCTTTCCAGCTTCTGGCTATTATAAATAAAGTTGCTATGAACATAGTGGAGCATGTGTGTCCTTATTATATGTAGGAGCATCTTCTGGGTATATGCCCAGGAGTGGTATAGCTGGGTCCTCAGGTGATGCTATGTCTAATTTTCTGAGGAATCACCAAACTGATTTCCAGAGCGGTTTTACCAGCTTGCAATCCCACCAATAATGGAGTAGTGTTCCTCTTTCCCCACATCCTCTCCAGCATCTGCTGTCCCCTGAGTTTTTCATCTTAGCCATTCTGACTGGTGTAAGGTGGAATCTCAGGGTTGTTTTGATTTGCATTTCCCTAATAACTAAGGAGACTGGACATTTCTTTAGGTGCTTCAGAGCCATTTGAGTTTCCTCAATTGAGAATTCCCTGTTTAGCTCTGTACCCCATTTTTTAATAGGGTTATTTGACTCTCTGGAGTTTAACTTCTTGAGTTCTTTGTATACATTGGAAATTAGCCCTCTATCGGATGTAGGATTAGTAAAAATAGAAAAGGCAACTCTTATAAAAACAAACATTTCATTGGGGCTGCTTTATTGTTTCAGAGGTTCAGTTCATTATCATCATGGCAGCATGCAAGCAGACATGATATTGGAGGAGCTGAGAGTTCTATATCTTGATCCGAAGGTAGCCAGAAGGAGACCGGATTCCACACTGGGCAGAGCTTGTGTCTAGGAAACCTCAGAGCCTGCCCCTACAGTGCCAAACTTCCTCCAACAAGGCCACACCCACTTCAACAAGGCCACACCTCCTAACAGTGCCAGTCCCCCTAGGTCAAGCATTTAAAAGCAGGAGTCTCTGGGGACCAAACCTATTCAAACCACCACAGCAACATAGTGAGTTTCAGGCCAGTCTGGTATACGTGAGACTCTAGCTGAGTAGATAAATATACATTAGCTGTTGTTATCTCTTATTTGAATTATCCTGTTTTAAAAGTTAATGGTCATTAATGAGTCCCAAGCTCTTTGCAGAGGAAAAGGTGAATTGATGAAGTAAAATAATTCCCCAGAACTGTCCCTCCAGCATTAAAAGAGGAAGCAATAGTTCTGACTAATCAACCAGTCGGCTCATCTTTACGCTCAGTATTTACTGAAAATCTGTTCTATGCCTGTAACCTGTGACGTGCACAAAGACGTGGTTCTTCACCTGTCCCCACCTCCCAGCTAGTTAGGAAGAGTGAATTAAAAGCAAGAAACAAGCAGCGAGGTCAAGTGTAGCTGAGAGGAGATTCCGTGACAGGAAACGCAGGCACTGTAGGATCCCAGGCAGGGTCTGCTTCAGTCTCCACTCAAACTGCACCCACCAAAATTATAAACCGCCGATGCTTCCTCACACAGGATGGAGTTATGCTGTGGCAAACCCGCCATGAGCTGAAGATTCCATGAGTCAAAGATGCACTTAATTCATCTGGCTTACAAAACACCAGGGCTTGGGCCAGCCTACCTTCAGTTTTGCTCACATCACGTTTCGGTCTACACCTGGGTAAAGAGTTCTAACACAAAGCGTGTTCCATGTGTTCATACTTCTTGCAATTTACCAACTGCCAGACTGAAGGGGAGAAACAGAATGGTTTTATGAAAGGGTGTTAACATCACCATAAATCTGAAAGATGGTATATCAAATCCCCGTAAGTCAGGGGCCGTGTGCAGCCGTACGTGAGCTTCTGCAGCAGCCTTTGTATTACTGTTTTCATTGCTGTGATAAATATCTGTCAGGCAGGAAAGGGTTATTATGCCTCATGCTCAGGGGATAGGGTTCATCCTGGTGAGGGAGGCACGGTGACTGCAGGGTCTGGGCACATCTGGGCACATCAGGAAGCAGAGAGAGGAGTCATGTTGCGCCTAGCTTGCTTTCTCCTGTTTTTATTTTTTTGTTTGGTCCAGAACCCCCGGCATGGGATGGGGCCTTGGGTCGATCACATACATCCCCATGGGCATTGTTTTCTCAGTTAAACCTCCCTTGCCTTAATCCTCTTCTTTCCGCTTCTCCTCTTCTTCCTCTGCCTCCCTTTTCTCATTCTCTTCTCTAAATATCAAATATTTCACCCAACTCTGTATTTCTACCTTCTCTTTAAAAAGCAAAGCCAAACCCAGCTGGTGGCACGTGCCTTTAATCCCAACACTCGGAGACAGAGGCAGGTGGATCTCTGTGAGTTCGAGGTCAGCCTGGTCCACAGAGCAAGTTCTGGGACAGCTAGGGCTATGCAGAGAAATCCTGTCTTGAAAAACCAAAATAAATAAATAAATAAATAAATAAATAAATAAATAAATAAGCAAGCAAGCAAACCAAGGCTGGAGAGAGGCTCAGCCATGAAAGGCTAAGGGCTCACAAGCAAAACACTCAAAGCCAGGCAACTTTGGGTATATATCCAGGAGTGAAAGCAGGCTAATTACATAAGTAGCAAGCATCCACCAATCCACCAACTTAACACAAAAAAGGTTACTCCTCACCGCTGTAGGACAAAACCTTTCCTGGGGAGATGCAGCACATACATCTGCTCACCCCAGATCGGGAAGCTATGACAGACCAAAATAGATCCCGCCAGAGTCCAACTTGGTGAACCATGAGTTTAACTGAGGTTACTCACAGGAGCAGAAATGACTCAAAGACAGCTGCATCACCACAGCCCACCCCAGCATGGGTGACAGCTCCCCAAGGCTGGGAACCTGGAGCCCACTGCGCAGCCTGCAGGCAGCTCAGCGGGCTGCAGCAGGTCCTCTCCAGGTACTTAAGTTGGTCTAAACCTCCTCCAGGCAGCTCTGCTGATTCCTTCATCTTCGAGGCAGTTGGGGTGGTCTCAGTCTTCTTTGCGGCTCTGTTCTGCTCTTCTCAGAGGGCTTGTATTTCTTACTTGTGGCAGGGCGGGGCCTAGTGAATCTGGTGATTTTTAGGGACTTCCTGAAGCTCCTTTGAGTTGTTTACCTTCTTGCTCAAGGAGCTTCCCTGCAGGATATAGTGTTTCCATCCCGGAGGAAGCTGTTACACAGCCCTCACACAAGACAACTACGGATCTAAGTGATTGTCTAGGGCAGCTATCCTACAGGTGAGGGCATGGTATTGTACCTCCACGTCGGCAAGACCACCATAACAAAGAGAGGAGAGTGGACCAGGCAGCAGCAGCCCAGTCCTTCTCTTGGAGATCATCACTTTAGCTTCATTTCGTTGGCCAAAGTAAGATGGTTCTTGATTTCAAAGTCCACAGAGAAGAGAACCAGGAATTAGTGGTCAAGTAATATCTACCCCAGCATGCCCTCTCTTACGGCAAGGATGGATTGAAACCACTAGGAACATGCCCTTGGCATGGCAGACGGGCAGTCCCATCTGCTTTCAGTCATTTACATGACCTGCCTAGACTCTCAAGATGTTTGTTTTTGCAAATCTCAATATAGATAAAGCTAATCTCAGTATCCACCTATTGTATATCCCTAATGTTATGGAATTATTTTCATTCCAACCCCCACCCCCTAGGCTCACGTTTTGAAATCTTGATCCCTAGCTGGTAGTGCTGTTACAGGGCTAGCTGGAGGAAGTGACTGGGGATGAGTCCTTGGGAGTGTGTTAGCCCTGCCTGCTTCCTGTCTCGCTGTTTCCAGAGCTGTTTGAGATGTGAACAGCTTTTCTCACACACTGTTGCTTCCTCACCACAATATACTGAAACTCTGAAACCGTGGGCCAAAACAAATCTCTCCTCCCTCAAATTGTGATCATAGCAGCCCTAGAATAACAAATTCAGGGTATGACCTGAATAGTCCAGTTGCAGTAGTTCCCAAACTATAGAGATTAGTTCAGGCATAGATAGGTTCATGACCCAAACAGCCAGTCTTCCCTGAGATTTGATAAACGAGTACTAAGAAAAAGCAGTTTCTTTAAACTATCATTGTAGACATACATATTGCAGCTGTTGGTAGCCATTTTCCTATCATGTGACAAGAGTCTGACCCAGAAAGAAACCAGCGTATAGAGGAAAAGAAAGTTCAGACATATAAGAAGAGAACTAGCTACAAGTTCACGGTTTGAGTCACTGAGTCTAATATGTCACGTGCAAATGCTGGATCAGCCTTTAGACACTGTAGTGATGAAATCAACCTCTTCTTCCTGTCTTGATAAGCATAGCTTGAGTCGGGGTTTTTGGCACTCACCACTAAAGAATGCTGAAGGATATAGGCAGAAGATATCCAAAGTCAAGCTTTGAAAGGAATGCTGAATTGGCTCCATGGAAGTTTATCTGCTTCTATTCTTGCTCAGCCATCAAATGCCACTCAACCCCTGATTTGAGACTAAATGCAGAACCCTTGGAACTGCTTTCTCATGGTTCACAGTTGAGTTAGTCATTTAAATAATTTAGTCAGACAACCTCATTTGAATATCTGGTAGGAGCTGACACCACCCTTATAAAAGAAGCAAAGTAAAAAGAAAATATCGTTTCTTCTGGCCCATAAAGAATGACAGCCCATAGACTGGGAATACAAGCCAGATGATAGAGTGCTTGGCTACCACACACAAAGCCCTGGATTTGATCCCCAGCACCACAGAAACCATGTGTATTGGCTGCCTGTAGTCCCAACGCTCAAGAGTTGGAGGCAGGACAATCAGGAATTCAAAGTCATTCTCAGCCACATAGCAAGTTGGAGGTCAACCTAGGCTATAGAGACCCTGTCTCAAAAATATAAATAAATAAATAATCAAACAAATAAATAAACACACACAAAAGAAAGCAAACAAATGAACAACAACAAGGAAAAACAGCCTCAAGGGTCTATGAAGACGAATATTCTTCATAGAATTGAGGCAATAAATGACTGGGGCCCAAGGTAAATGGTCCCTGAAGACAATACTAAGATTGTAGGTAGAATCTTTAAACTCTGTTAGATCAAAAACGATCTTTCAGGCTTACTTTCAAATTATAAGTTATCAACAAACAAGTGTTGATTAAATAATGAATGAATAGAGATTCTGACTAGGCCCAGACGTAGAGCATGCTGAGCATCATGGAGCAAACAGGAAAAGGCTTGGAAGCTGGGATGACGGCACACATCTGCAATCCCAGCACTCAAGAGCCTGAGGCAGGGGGCTGGAGAGATGGCTCACCGGTTAAGAGCACTGACTGCTCTTCCGAAGGTCCTGAGTTCAAGTCCCAGCAACCACATGGTGATTCACAATCATCCGTAATGAGATCTGATGCCCTCTTGGGAGTGTATAATAAGTAAATTATTTACTTATGATAAGTAAATAAATCTTAAAAACAAAAACAAAAAAAAACATACCTTTAAAGAGAGAGAGAGAGACAGACAGACAGACAGACAGACTGAGGCAGGACAAGGGTGAGTTCAAAATCAGCCTGGAATACATGGTGAGTAACATGGGCCACATAGTAAGACCTTGTCTTAAAAATTAACAAGCAAAACAGAGGAATAAAGGAAGAAAGGAAGGTAGGAAGGAAAGGAAGAAAGATAGGAAGGAAGGAAGGAAAGGAAGAAAGATAGGAAGGAAGGAACGAAGGAAGGAACGAAGGAAGAAAGCAACAAAATTGAGTATAACACAGAAATAGGATCTGAGATGAGTCCGGGGCATTTGCTTAGTTCTGGAGAGCACATTAAAATCTTAGAGACCTACCATGAAGAAATGTCAGGGTGTTTTTACGTTTCCACTTAGCTCCATATAATAATGCTTCTTGAGATGCTAAAACTTCTCCCATTCTTCCTGAAGGTGTTTCTGCCAACCAACCAGACTTTAAGGTATGAAGTCTGAACCTAGTACTAGATTCGATGTATTATACTTGTAATCCTAGCTCTCAGGCAATATAATCAAAAGGAAAGGAGTTCAAGGCCAGCCTCAGCTACTTACTGAGTTAGAGGACAAACTGGGCCACCTGAGATCCTTTTTTTTTGGGGGGTTTTTCGAGACAGAGTTTCTCTGTGTAGCCCTGGCTGTCCTGGAACTCACTTTGTAGACCAGGCTGGCCTCGAACTCAGAAATCCTCCTGCCTCTGCCTCCCAAGTGCTGGGATTAAAGGCGTGCGCCACCACCGCCCAGCTTCCTTTTTTTTTTAAGAAAGAAAGAAAGAAAGAAAGAAAGAAAGAAAGAAAGGAAAAGAAAAGCAAGGCAGAGAATAAATCAGCTGGACCTTACTTTCTTCCTTTGTAAAATGAGGGTCTAGAACCACATCAATATCTGCCATGTGCTAAGAGATCCATACATTTTGCTATTTTCATGAACACCATCATTATCTTAGTTACTTTTTTGTTACTTGATAAAATATCCTGATAAAAGCAACTTTAGAGAGACAGAGTTTATATTGGCTACAGATCAAGGGTACAGTGAAGGAAGTCAAGGCAGCAGGAACTCCAAGCACCTGGTCACATTGCATCTGCAATCAGGAAGAAGAAAGTAATGAATTCTGGTTCTCAGTTTCCTTTTTTTACCCAGCCCAGCAGCTCAGCCCACGGAATGGTCCTGCCCACTGTGGGTAAGTCTTCTGACCTCAACCTAATCAAGACATTCTCCCACAGGCTTGTCAAAAGACCCATCTCCTGGGCAATTCTAGATCTCACCAGATTGACAATTGAGATCAACCATCAAAATTATCATTCCCATACCCATCAACATGATGTGACATTCAGCGTAGACCCTGTTGCTATGTGGCCTTCTCAGATCCGTCAGGCTCATGGTGACCCCTCCCTCTCCTGAGCCGAGTAGCTCTTCCCCTCCAATATCTGATGATCTTCCATTTTAAACTCTGCTTCACATTTCATATTCACCTCCACCCTCATCTGCTTAGATTTGCTGTAGAAGAGGGTGTGGGGGGACAATAGGTTAGACTTTTTAAAATTCCAGAATGCCAACCACGTGCCAAACTTCTGATTGGCACTTGACAGACTTTTAAAGAAACAATGGGCAGGGCCCTAGAAGCAATTTCTTTTAAATCCCTGCTGAGGCAGAAACCAGTCTGGGTTCTGGCATCTAACAATCCTCACCAGGCAGGTACGGAGCAGAGACAGAATTATCATACCTCACAGAGCACGAAACCTAGTCCATTAAAGCAAGGAAGAAGGTGCTGTATTTCATTGAGGACAAAATTAAGGCCCACACCAATGACACAGATCTAGCTGAACAAAAGTTACAGTGGGAATAATTCTCAGGCCTCCTTTTCTGCTGCAGGTCTTAAAACAACCAGCAACAGAAAAGTTATTTCAGTAAATGTTTATGGAAGGGAGGGGGGAAGTCCCCCAGGTTTTCTGCTGTGAGGTGGCGTTTCCTCTGACACTCATCAGCCTTGGTGTGGTGGAGAGAAGTGTTGGAAGGTGCTCAGGGGTAGTGACTGGACTAGTGTGTGGGCTCCGGTGGGGGAGGGGTGGGATTGCCACTTCGAGGAAGGCTCTTCCGCTCCAGGCAAGGGCGCCAGGTTTGACGCCTGCGTTTTTTTCTAAGCACACAGGGCCTGAAGTCAGTCAGCGTGTGCCTTCCAGAGCAACACTCCTCCAGCTCAGTTGAGGGAGTCCCCAAATTGGGGTCATGGATGGAAATCACCCTCGGAGACAGGAGAGGCTCCCGCCTGTGTTACCAGGACAATCTGCTGTCATCTTCTGACAGTGGGACTGAAATGAATGCACTCCTGGAAGAGGACCTCTCCAACTGGCCTCAAGGATCTCACACCCCTTTAGGGAGGCCAGAGGACAAGAGCCTCTTTGGTACCCCAGGCTGGGTCTCAGGCTCCTCTATCCTTTCACCTGGCGCCTCTTGCCAGCCTTCCTCTATCTCCTAAACACCCTTCCTTAATCCTCCCCTTCCTCCTTTTAAAAGCCTGCCTTTCCTTTTCACTACTTCCCCAAATGTGAGCTTCTTGTTCTGTGCTTACCCTTCAAGCTTTCCCCCAGAGAGTTCTGACTGGAGGCAGGTTTCAGACCATGGGCTCCGTCTGGTTTTATTCATCCCTTCATGCAGCGACCATTCATTCCACAAATATGTGATTAGGCGCAAGGTCATTATTGTTGGAAATCAATGAACGAGGCTAGTCGAGTTCTTAGGTGAATGAGTAATTAGCCAATTAACTAAATAATTACAAGAGTGAACGGGAGAATTAAGAAGTGTCACAAGGCAGAGAAGCCACTGCAACCAACTTCCCCTATTTATCAGAAATTGTTATCTAGCTGTGTTTGGTAGCACACACCTAAAATCCTAGAACTTAGGAAGCCCAAACAGGAAGATCATGAATTTGAAGCCAGCCTGGTCTCTAGAGTAGGTTCTATAGCAGCCTGGGCTAAATAGAGAGATCTTAGCTAAAACAAAACAAAACCAAGAAGTTCTTGTTGAAACCAGCCTGGTACCCCAGGACTGTCACTCACTAGGCATGGGCCCTTTAAAAGGCCTTCCCTGGAGGTTTTCTCTTTTTTTCTTCCTTTCATAGTTTAAAATTTCCATGCTCCCGAATGTCTCTGCAGACACTGTGACCCAGTCACGATTCTCCCACAATTCTACTGGCCACCTTGAAAGGGTTTTGTGGAAAAAGAGTATCTCAGCGATAGAGGACCAAGGAATACCAAAAAAATCATACCATGCAACAGACAAGAGATTTATTGAGGGAGAGGGGTGCATGCGTAGAATGACTGCTTCTGAGTGGGGAAGGAGATAGCAAAGAGCCAGGCTATGACAGTGGGCTTAAGAGAGGATACTGAGCATGTGCATAGGGATAATGCGGCACTGGTGAAAATATGTCACCTTGGAACCAAGTTGTGGAAGGAGGGGTAGGGCGTGGGGAATGGGAGATGGGGGTACAGTTCTTAGTATGAACAACATGCTTATCGTCCCAGCCCATATATGCACGTTTTAACAAATAACCCCATCTTTTAAGATTAGTACAAGATTAGTGCAAGGAAGCAGGTCATCGTAGGAAAAGGATGGATTCTGGAACCAGGCTCTCCATTTGCATGACTCTCTGAGCTATACTACTTTACTGGCCTTTGGCCAGTTACTTAAGCATGCTGTACCTCCCATCATTAATAGGGTCTATTCAATAATGCCCCGCCCACAGATGTATTATAAAGCCGTGAGGAGTTACTCACCATCCAGAACAGTGCGAAGGGAGTGCAGGGGCCTTGAAAGCAGGCCACCCCTGTTCATCACCGCTTATGCAGTCCCTATGCCTCATGCTTTAACAGCCCCATGCTTTAACAGTGGAGAACAATATTCTTAGGGCAGTGGCATTGAACAGAATTGACCCTAGGGATTCTATACTGCATAATTTCTAAGCTTCCCTTTAAGAGAACTGAGGATCAGGAAAGCACGTGGTGGTGGAAAGAAAGGGTCAGAGTCACAACCTAACCCAGATTCAAGACTCAGAAGAAGCCGCTCCAGTAAAACAAGGGTCACCCCATACTCACTGGGTCGAGTTGAGAACCAGGCTCACCTCACGTGCTGCGCATATGCCCCAAGGGGCATGGGTACTGGATGAGAACCTTTCCTGGTGCCTTTCTTCAGTAGGTAATGGGGTGGGGGGGGCATAGTGGGCCAGGAGTAGTGGAGCAGGAATTCAGAGGAATTGCTACTCTACAGAGGGCCAGGGTTTGGTTCTTAACACCCACGTGGTGGCTCACAACTCTCTGTAACTTCAGTTCCAGGAGATATAACACCCTCTTCTGGCTTCTATGGGCACTGTACACATACACACACACACACACACACACACACACACACACACACACAGTACACAGACATATATGCAGGCAAAACACCCATATGCACATAAAAGAAGAAATAAATTTAAGCAGCAACAGATCTGTAAAGATACAATTACCATGGTGATTGTTCAGTGCCGTTAATATTAACTGTCCAGTTGAGATCCACTAAATCCATTTGGGAAGATAGGGTACTGGAAGCTAACGGGTTAATGTCCATGTACAAATGTTTAGTTTCTGCTTCTTGATGGCACATAGGACAGAACTTATCAGAGAAGAAAAGCCTTTTCCAAGCCTCTACATAGAAGCATGGTCTCCAGGGCAAAATTCTTCATGGAAGTCTCTCTGCCAACACACCTCTACTGTGAGACTGAAACATTAAAGTGAGACACAAGCCTAGGCCTGTGACTTGGCTCTCAACCTTTTTTTTTAAAGCAACTGCAGTTGAGGCCACAAATGTCACTGGTGGTCCAGAGATCAGGCCATATAACAGGAACAGTGGCACTCTCTCCATGTCTCAAGCCAAGGTGGAAATGCATCCAAGTGCATCTAACCACAGATTTAGTTGTGTCATTATCCTGAAATGCCAGACCCAGAGGCAAGGGAATGAGCCTGGCGCTGTTTAATAGATGCTGGGGCATTAAGTAGAAGCAGTTTCTTCTTTATCTGCTAGTTTGGGAGGAGCAGCTGGAACTTGTATCAAAGTGACCAAAGGCCACAAAGAGTCACGCAAATGGGGACACTGACTCCAGAATCACCCTTCTCTCTCTTCCTTGGACCCACCACTGCATCTCAACTGCCAGCACGAGGCTACATGCACACTACTCTAGTCACTTACTGCAAGCTGAACCCTTGAACCTCCTAGACACTTGAAGGCTGTGCAGTGGGGAAGGAGAAAGGCTCTCAGCAATGCAACAGGCAACCATTGCCCCCAGGGGCTTATTTTTGTTTGCAAAAGAGAACATTAAAACATTATAGATTAGCCAGACGGTGGTGATGCACACCTTTAATCCCAGCATTTGGGAGGCAGAGACAGGCAGATCTTTGTAAGTTCAACACCAGCCTGGTCTAGAGTGTAAGTTTCAGGACAGCCAGGGCTACATAGAGAAACCCTATCTCTGCCCTGTTCCCCAAAACAAAACAAACAAACAAAAAAATAACACCACAAAAAAAACCCATTATAGATTGAAGATGCCTTTGAAGTCAGCCAAGTGGGTCAAATTACACCTCACAGTGACTAAGAATCCTAGTGGACTTGGTGCCCCCCCCGAGCCATGGATTGACTTACAGGATAACTATGAGGCTTCAACGAAGCTGTGTGTGTGTGTGTGTGTGTGTGTGTGTGTGTGTGTGTGTGTGTGTGAGAGAGAGAGAGAGAGAGAGAGAGAGAGAGGGAGAATGAGAGAGAGAGAGAGAGAGAGAGAGAGAGAGAGAGAATGAGAAAGAATGAGAGAGAGAGAGAGAGAGAACGAGAGAGAGGGAGAGCGCGTGAGAGCAAAAGAGACTGCAGATTTCAGCATCCCACACTGGAGGGCATCCCCTGTCACTGTGCTCTAGGTGCCGGTCAGGAGAAAATGACCTTGTGCCTTGTGGCAATGCATGAACCTAACTCCATGCAAGCTTTCCTCCCTGGAGCCACAGCAGACACAGAACAATGCTTGGCTGATGAAGGGCAGGATGCAGGCTGGGGTTCTGCCAGGTCACTCGGGCAAAAGACTCTCGAGGGCAGAGGCTGTCTGGTTTGGCCGCTGTGAAATGTTGGAATGGTCCTGTCAAGAACATTTTCTCTGGGCCTCAGAGCATGTATGGACTTGAGGTCTCTGCCGCCAAAAGAGATATTCCACTCTGTCACAGTGGGGAGAAGTCATTCTTCTCAAGCATGGGATCCTGTATCCAGACAGCAAAGGACTGCGGTGCCTAAAGCTTGTGGCAGCCAATCAATTGAGCTCGGCTCTTTAAAACATTCACTTTTAAATAGTAGCTAATATTGGTTGGGTTCCCACAGGTGCCAAGCACTGCACCGGATGCTTTAGATCTGTTCATTCTTCCAGTCTTCACAGAAACCCACAAAGCAGGCACTCTTCCTGTGCTCATTTTGGAGCGTAGATAGCTTGCTGACAGTCAGAGCCTTGGGAACAGAGTCACAGTTCCAACTCAGAGTTCAGAGCCCAGAGCCAAAACCCATGTTCTTAACCAAACGCGACATGGGGAGTTCTGTTGCTGTGTTATTGTTTGGCTTTGTTTTCAATAGGTTTAACTTTTAAAGTCTTCTGAAACTCCACCCCTATCAACACCTCCAAGCATAGTGGTATAAATTATAGAGATGGAGAAGCTTACACAGACACATGAAGCTGCTCCAAGTGTTGAATGGCATATAGTGGCGTGTAGCCTTGATAACAGCATCATTGCAAATAGTTTGTCTGAACCAAATGCCCTCTGCTCTTTTTTTTAAAGGTTTATTTATTTATTTTATGTATATGAGTACATCATTGCTCTCTTCAGACTCACCAGAAGAGGGCATCAGATCCCATTACAGATGGTTGTGAGTCACCATGTGGTTGCTGGGATTTGAACTCAGGACCTCTGGAAGAGCAGTCAGTGCTCTTGACTGCTGAGCCATCTCTCCAGTTCGGCCCTCTGCTCTTTGCCAGCTTGTGTCTTCCCCCTCCAACATCTGGCAAACATGAGTCTTTTTACTGTCTAGAGACCTTTACCTGCTGTGGGGCATCAGATGGTTGGAATGATTCAGAATGACTTCTGACCCTCACTTGTGACTTGAAGGATCCCCTGGGTCCTTTGGCTCAGTAGCTCATTCCTTTTGGTCACTGAATAAAAGTCCATCGTCTGGATACACAGTGTCATATTTATTTACTCTCTTTGTTGCTTGTGAGGTTGGCCAATCATGAGTGACAGTCGCAAAATGTCTGTGGGCAGGTTTTTGTGTGACCTTAGTTTTTCAACTGCTTTGAGTAAACACCTAGGAACACAGCAGCCGAACCATGAGGAAAGAATATATGTATAGATAAGAAGTGGCTAAGGTGTCTTCCAGAGTGTCTGTATCATTTTACAACCCCACCAATGATACCTGTGTTCTAGTTGCTCCACATCCTCACCAGCATCTGATTCGGTCAGTGTTCTCCAGTTTGGCCCTTCTTACTGCCGTCTAGTAACATCTCGTTGATGTTCTAATTTCCTGTCTTCTGAGATTTCTAGTTTAATGTCAAGCATCTTCTCACATGATTATTTGCTCTCTGTGTCCTATCTGGGTAGGGATCTACCCAGGAATTTTGCCTTTGTTATTGTTGGTGGTAGTGGTGGTGGCGTCAGTTTGTGTGTGTGTGTGTGTGTGTGTGTGTGTGTGTTTGGGGGCACACAGGTACACACATGAGGAGCCCAGAGAACATTGGGTGCCCTGTTCTATCATCTTCTCTCTGTTCCTTTAAGATAGCGTCACTCATTGAACCTGGATCTGAACTTGAAGGGACAGCCAGCAAGTCCCAGCAATCCTGCTACCCCTATCTCCAACAGTACTGAGGTTATAGGAATGCACAACTATATCCAGATGTTTTACATGGGGCCTGGGATTCGAACTCAGATCCTCATGCTTATACCCACCAATCCACCCCTCCAATCCTACTGGTTTTTGTTTGGTTTGGTTTGGTTTTTTTTGTTTGTTTGTTTCATTTTGTTTTTAGGGTCTCACTATGAAGCCCTGGTCCACCCCGAATACTAGGTGACCTTTCCACTTCTTCCTCCCAAGTGCTGGGACATAAGTGTGCTCCACCACACCTGGCTTTTCCCGGGTTTTAATGATGTTGTTGGTTTCCATGTTGTTGGGTTTTGCAGCACAGCATTTTAAAGGATACACAGGTTTTCCCAGCCTCAGGGATGGGACAACTTCAGAAGTCACCCATTTTATACATGCGAGAGAGCACCCGCAGACAGGGCAGAGTCCTGTGCCCTCCCTCCATCATAGCACATATGATTAGGCCATTTCCTTTGTGGACAGTTGGCTCCAGTGACAGAAGTCACACCTGACCACCTGTCATCTACTGCTCAGTGCTGAGCCTGTGATCCATGGATCTCTGTGGTGAGGAGACGAATGACCTTCTTCTGACATTTCTGCACCTTTCCAGAGAACTGACCTCTGACCTCTGCTCCTGTCGGTAGGTGAGGAAACCAAAGAGAATTAGCATTCCACATCCTCCGTGGTGCAATCGTCAGGGCAAAGGCCAGAGCAGACTATAATTCTTAGCCTTGGCTGGACACTAGCCTCAGCCACCGGATGCCAGAGCCTAAACCCCAGGTAGTCACAGTGTGCTTGTGTTTGCTGTGGACCCGGCCCTTGGCTAAGCCCCTTAGACACGTAGTCCTTCCTCATACATGCTATGATGTAAGCCTAGTAATCATCCTCACTCTGAAAACGCAGAGCTCAGGGTGATTAAGGAAGTCACACAGGGTCAACAAAGGTAATGTGCGCTACAGCCAAGAGGTCATTGAAGAGAGTTTGATTGCTTTCTGATCTGTTGGCTAGCCTGAACCCTGCACATGTGTTCTTTGCACCCAGCACACACATTTATACACAAAGAACATCTCTTGCTCCCTGTCTTAGTTAGAGTTTCCATTGCTGTGAACAGTCACCATGACCAAGGGAACTCTTATAAAGGACAATATTTAACTGGACTTGCTTACAGGTTCAGAGGTTTAGTCCATTATCATTAAGGCAGGAGCATGGCGGCGCCCAGGCAGGCATGGCCCTGGAGGAGTGCTATATTTTCAAGGAAAGGAAGCCAGGAACTGACTGTTTCTAGGTAGCTAGGAGGAAGGTCTCAAAGCCCACACTCACAGTGACACACTTCCTCCAATAAGGCCACACCTACTTTAACAAGGCCACACCTCCTAGCAGTGCCCACTCCCTGGGCCAAGCATATTTGAACCATCACACTCCCTCAATTTCTTTGATTTTTACTTTACATTTCATGGCGCCAGGTATTGTACCTAGGGCCTCACGCACGCTAGGCAAGCTTTCTACACTAAAGACACCCCCAGCTGCACACTGAAGTCTTTGCACCCAGCCTAGGCAAACCATATTTGGCAAGCCCCTAGAAACTGATGGAAGGAAGGGCCAGATCCCCGAGAGCTTACCTTTAGAAAGCAATGCTCACCATAGGGGAGTGCCCTCAGGGGCAGCCCATGAGGAATGCCGACAGTTCTGCTGGAGGGGAAGGTTCAGAGCGCTTCCACACCAAAATGCAGAGGGTCCCTTGCACCTTGTTTCTTTGTGAACACCACAAAGAGAAAGTTCAGCTGGCAGCATTATCTGAGCGATAGGGACTACAGGAATGTGCCATAGATTTCTGTCTCTTTTTCATTTTGATCTCTCTCTCTCTCTCTCTCTCTCTCTCTCTCTCTCTCTCTCTGAGACAAGACTTTACTATGCAATCTTGGCTAGCACTGGGAGTTGATTTATAAACCAGGCTAGTTTTGAATGTATGATGATCCTCCAGCCTCAGCCTCCCAACCAAGTACTGGGATAACAGAAGTGCAGCACCAGGCCTGGCTGGCCTAGCTTTGGATTTTATATATACATATGTGTGTGTGTGTGTGTATGTGTGTGTGTGTGTGTGTGTGTTACAAAAAAGTGCACAAGTGCTTACTGTACTGCTCAGTGGATTCTCACAATGTGAACGCCCATGTGTTGGTCCCTTCCTGCCATTATAAAAGAATGCCCTATGGCAGGCTGGTGTGCATTGGATTATTTCTTATGGTGCCGGAAGCTAGGGAATCCAAGGCAAGGTGTCATCATGTTGGGTGTCTGGGGAGGGCTCCTCTACGATCCATACATCTACCTTCTCCAAAGCAGAGGGCCAAAACTGTGCTCAAGTCTCTTTGATAAGGGACGCAGCCTCAGTCGTGAGAGAACCACCCTCCTCACCCCCCAAAGCCTCTGCCTCCTAAGGCTACCAAAGTGTGTGTAAGGATTCAGATTGAGGATGGTGGGGAGAGAGACACAAACAGCTCCAAGGGGTGTGCTCTATTTCTCCACTGAAGACTTCAGAGCTGACATTTCTTAAATCACAGACCCATGTCCTTTTACAAAGAAGATATTATAAAAACAAAAGGGGAAAACAAACAAGAAAACAACGGTACATCACATACTGGAAATCACCCGTTGCTATTTTAAATACAATGTGAACCTTCTAGGAGGCAGGCTACTATTTATTCCAGCTCATTAAACCCCGGAAGGGGCGCCTCTCCACATTTAGACATGTTGGTTTTCTCCCTGGGGCATTTAGTTCAGAAAGTGACAATGAAGGGGTGGGCTCTCTGTCCTTGGTCACCTTCATGCTCCCTACAGCTCAGTTTGTACCTCTCTTGATTTCTAGGCAGCTCCACCATGGGGGTCAAATGGAGAGACTCTAATTCTAGCACAGGCTCAACCCTCAGATAACCTGGGCTCCAATCCAAGTTTCATCACAGCCTTGCTCAGTGACCCTAGCCAAGCCACTTATTTCCTTAAACATCAGCGCCCTCAGGTGTAAAACGAGTCCTTCTCTAAATGGGATGTGATTGTGTCAGAGGGAAATGGGGCGTGCCAGACACTAATCACAATGCCCCGGCATGTCGATGATCTGTGCCCCGGTTATCGTGGTTAGCTAGCATCCTCCCCCCCTGGAACATAGACAAGAGGTGCCACAGTCAATTCAGATCCATTTTCAAGGCAGGAGAGAGGGAGGCAACGAAGAGGAGTCCGCAATCATCCTCCAGGCAGGAAGCCAGCATCCCTTGCCTTCGGGCTCTGATTCTGGCTGATTCTGCAGCACGGAAGCTCCGGAATGTGGAGGGGCAGGTTTGTTCCCGTGGGTCTGACAGACTTCTGCAACACGCCAGGAATAACAATAGTGAACCCTGGAAGCCTGCAGTGTCCAAACTAGTGGGCATGGTATCTCGTAAAGGCTTTTCCCACCCAGCTGAAATCAACATTGTCAGCCTAGACGTTATTCATCTTCGGAAACACTCAAATCAATGTGAGAGTTGCTCCGGGAGAGGTCACCATGACAACCAGGAGCCCAGTGGCTGATAGGATCTGAAGCCCCCTCTACCCTCAACCACCCGCCACACACTCAGCCTTTTCTGGTAAAGAGCCTGACTCTGGGAACAGCAGCATTGGGGGTCCCCTGGGTAGAAGAGAGAACGTGTGGCTTGCCTGTCCTTCTTATGGCTCCCCAGAAGCCTTCTGTGCTGTGCTTGAAGGGGTGAAAGTACTCTGGGTAATTGCCCTCCCCAAAATAACTAGCTGGAAACGATCCCCTTAGGGCCTCTGGGAGCCAGGCAGGAAGCTAACGCTGGGCTCTGCACAGCACCAGGGAAAGGGCCTCAAGATGACGTACCTTTATACTGTCTCTTTCTCATTCACCTTGGACTGTCCTCTCAGGACTCTTCTATTTAAAACAGCACTTAGGTGTTTCCAGGTAAAGGCATGGGTGGGGTTTAATCCCATTTTGAATACTAGTATAGACTTTCCCTAAATTGAAATTCTAAAATCAGAGTTGAGGCTGAAGCAGACAGATTTCAAGCTCAATGTTTGCCCAAGCAAGAAAAAAATTCTCATTCTCTCTCTCTCTCTCTCTCTCTCTCTCTCTCTCTCTCTCTCTCTCTCTCTCTCTCTGTGTGTGTGTGTGTGTGTGTGTGTCTCTGTCTGTCTGCCTGTCTGTCTGTGTCTGTCTGTCTGTGTCTGTCTGTCTGCCTGTCTGTCTCTCTGTCTGTCTGTCTGTCTGTCTCTCTGTCTCTCTCTCTCTCTCTGTCTCTCTCTCTCTCTCTCTCTCTCTCTCTCTCTCTCTCTCTCTCTCTCTCTCTCTCTCTCTCTCTCTAAGACAGGATTTCTCTGTGTAACCCTGGCTGTCCTGGAACTCTCTCTATAGACCAGGCTGGCCTCAAACTCTGATCCACCAGCCTCTGCCTCCCCAGTTCCGGGAATAAAGGTGTGAACCACCACCACACCCACCCTGGAATAAATCTCTTAATAAAGGAACTTTCAGGTGTGATGTGATGGGAAACTCCAGGGACCTGGCTTTAGGGCATAAGACAAGTAATTTTATTTTGTTTTATTTTTATTTTTCACCAAAAAAGTCTGTAAGTAATTGAGGTTTAACGTCCAACAGACCTGAGGCTGGGCTGTCCTGTGTGCCCTTGAGTAGGTTGCTCAGTCCTCCTGTCTATAAAAGAGGATCCTAAAGCTTGGTGCCCATGGATGTAGACACAAAGTCGGTGCAACCAGCTAAGAAGGCTGTAGTAGAGTCTAACCAGGAGCCAGGGCTGGCTCAGACCCTCTGGATGAGCCTGGGGTGTTTATTAGACCAAACAAAGTCTGGCTATGAGGATTAGACAACCATAGAAAGGCTGGAAAGAAGGACCATATTTAAGAGCCAATACTTGGGTGTGGTTATCCTTAGAAGTGTGTGTGTGTGTGTGTGTGTGTGTGTGTGTGTGTGTGTGTGTGTTGGAAGAGTTCTCCTAATAGGAAAACAGATGTTGAAGGCATATTGTGCATTTAAAGTCAAGAAGAGAGAGAGAGAGAGAGGCAGTAAGGACCCTCTTTAGGGTCTCAGCTTAGCCTGGAGACTCCCAACACACAAGCCTGCACAGTCCCACCTGCTAAGAGAAAGGAAGACAGCCAGAGGACTTGCTTTCCCAGATGGACGGCTCTAGGGTGGCAATGGGTAGGGTTTTTCTTTTTTTTTTTCTTTCTTTCTTTCTTTTTTTTTTTTTAATATTGACTCGGTATGCGCTTTGGCATGTAAAACTATCCTTGGGGTCCTGTTTGGAATACACCTGTAATCTCAACTCTTAGGAGCCTGAGACAGGAAGATCAAGTTTGAGGCTACTCGAGGCTATACAAGATTCCATCTATAAAGTCTGGTGTAGTGGTCCACACTTGCAATCCCAGCACTAGGGAGGTTAAAGCCAGAGAATGATCACAAACTCAAGGTTAGCCTGGACTACCTGGTAAGTTCTAGGTCAGCCTGAGCTATAGAGTGAGATCCTTTTTGAAACAAGCAAACAAAAACTGAGCCTGTCAATTGATCTACCAATAAATAAAGGTAATTCATAACACTAGCATAATGGGCACTGAGCTTGATGAATCCTGCTCATTTCAGGTAGAGCATGGCTTACCCAACCTGCCTCTGTTAGCTACATGACTACCGCCATCCAGTCAGGCCTCAAGTATCTGTCTGTGTCATGACAGGTCAATTCCACTTGGGCAGACCTGCACGTTAATTGCACCTTGCTTACGAAGTAACCAGGAACACACAGGCGCTCAAAAAATAGTGTCCTTCTTTGGCAAGTCAAAAAATAGATTGTTTTCCATTATCACTCCTGACACCCTGATGGCGATCCAGGGAGAGATTGTATCAGGCAAGCTGTCAGCTGCAAACGACGGAAAATCCATCCAACAGTGATCCAATCAGGTGTTCATCTCCATCAAATAAGGACAAATCTTAAGGCAGAAACTACTGGTGCGGGCACCATAGGTCTGCATGGTGCAGGCTGCCGTCTGGCTCTGTTAGCCTTGCTCTCATGGCCAACTCTGGCACTAGGCAGGAGGAAGATCAGGGAAAGCACATTTCATAAATGTAAGAAGTAGTCAGTTCAGTACAAACATGCCAACGAGAGGGTGCTAGGGAGACTTGAGCCACTTGAGCATGGGTTCCGATCCTCCGCTCCCCTCAAATCCAGGCATGCCAGTGCACACCTGTAACCCAAGCATTGCGGGGTGGGGTGAGGTGAGGTGGGGGGATGGGGGGGTGTTCGAGGATGTGGGTCTTGCAGCTCATTGTTGAGCTTAGCCAATCACTGAGCTCCAGCCTCCATGAGAGACCCTGTCTCAAAACTAGCATGGAGAATGAAGGAAGATACCCCACATTGGCCCCTTGCCTCCACATGTACAGACATACAGAAGTGTGTACATATCTCACATTGATAACACACATGCACAGTTTTTCTAAGAGCCCCCATCAGATTGTCACTACTACGTTGTATAATCACTTCTAGCTTCATGAGAAGAAACTGAGGCAGGGTAGTGGTGGTGAACACTTTTAATCCCACCACTCAAGAGGCAGAGGCAGGGAGATCTCTGAGTTCAAGGCCAGCCTGGTCTACAGAGTGAATTCCAGAATAGCCAGGGCTATGAGGAGAAACTATCTTAGAAATCCAGAGAGACAGAGACAGACAGAGACAGAGAGATAGCCACAACTGTGGATTATGATAAATTAGGGATTTCATGCACTTATTTAGAAAGCAATTATTGAACACCTACTGTGTGCTTGAGCATACTGATGAGTCAAGATGTACTTGGTGCCAGGGAATAACAAGTACTTGATGTGGAGGAGGACACCGTCTTTGGTGGTGGAAGAAGACCTAGGTAATGGATTTCAAGTTTCTCATCTTAATCATTAAAATCTCTTCTAAAAGCAGAAAGCAGTTGAAATTCTGGGTCATTACTGTGGCATCCCTGGGTCTCCTGGCATCTGGAAAGGAAGCTGAGATGCTGTCCTATATATTGTCTTTCCCAACAGAGCTCTCCTGGGACAGAGCTCTCCTGATGCCCAAACTGTTTGTCTGGTATTTGTTTTCTCAGTTGCTATTAGATATTATTTTGCTCTCTTAAGCAGAGTTCATGAGACAGAACATGACCTCTTTGACCCGTTGAGCTTAGCTTTCTTTGGTATACTTTAGTTTTGGACTGTGCGTATATGCATGCATGCATGAGTGTGTTGTGTGGTACTGAGGTTTGAACCCAGGACTTTCCACATGCTAGGCGAAGGACCCTATCCTGAGCTATCTCAGCAGCCTCTTTTACTGTTTATGGTCTTATTAAATTGTCTGGGAAGACCTCCAACTCAAAGTCTTCCTGTCTCAACCTCCTGAAAACAGTTGAGGTTTCAGACCCGGACTACCTGGCCCAACTGGTTTTGTTTTTGTTTGTGAGATAGGGTTATTCTATCTAGTTCTAGCTGATCTCAAAATTCAGATCCTCCTGCCTCAACCTCCCACGTACAGCCTTGCCTGCTTTTCTTTTTCCAATTGTCATTGACATCTAGACATTAAGAAAACAACTGTAGTTGACCAAATGTTTATATAAAGTACCAACCAGCAGAACCAGTTAAGAAAAACAGATATCCTGATGGTACCTTCAAACATCCTTCCCTATTATAGACTGACTGTGACTTTGCAATTCTTTATTGATTGACCACATATGAATATAGCCCTAACTTGAACTTTATACTAATCTCTCTCTCTCTCTCTCTCTCTCTCTCTCTCTCTCTCTCTCTCTCTCTCTCTCTTTCTCTCTTTCTCTTCCCACCGCCCTCCCATGTATCATAAGTTGACCTCAGATTCATTACGTAGGTGAGAATGATGCAGGACTCCTGATCCTCCTGTCTCTACCTTCTGAGTGCCGGGATTGTAGGCTCGCACCACCATGCCTGGTTTACTGGGGTTTGCTGGGGAATCACACCAAGGCTTTCATGCATGCCAGAGAGCCCTCTGTGAACTGAGCCGCATTCCTTATGTACTTTCCTGTGATTCACTTCTTTCACGTTTATATTTATCCACGTTGATAGTGACTTTAGTATATTCATTTTCTCTACTGTATAACAGTCCACTATGGATGACACCACAATGTCCACTCAGGGGACTTTGAGCACCTACAAACCGTGCTGCTAGGGATTTTCTGGCACAATTCCTACAGCGAAGGTAAGAGCTGCCCTCTGCACTGAGCTGCAAGGAACCGCTAATCCTCTCCCAACTGGATGCTGCCCCTCCAGTGATAGGGGCTCCCCATTACCCTACATGCTCAGTGGCAGTGGCGATTATCCTGCTGGCTAATTTCCCACAACTTTTCAAGATTTCCCAATGGGATCCGAAACCACACATGCCTCTCTCCACACTAAGCTGAAGCACAAGGCTGTTCTCATTGCACTAAGTGGGCTGAGATGCCACCTGTCCTGTCTGCTGGCCCTTCCAGTTCCATCTCTGCCTTTGGAGCAAACTAAGAAGTGTCTTCTGGCTCTGGTGGAGGGGGGCTGCAGCCGTCTTTGCTCTCTCTCCTTCTAAGGGGATTGAGAAGTCCCTCCAAGTTGGGAATGGCCTCTGCCTGCCTGCCTGCTGGCAAGTCCATAAATTAGGGTGTGTTCTGCAACATTTGTGTTGGCTGTGAAATAATCTTTTGTGTATTGTTTTTCTTTGAGTGCTGTTGGTTGTGTGCTCCTTTGGTTTGAGGTTTTTCTTGATTTTTCTCTTTCCTTTTCTACCCCGCCCTGGGTTTTGTTGGTTTTTGTCTTTTTCCTCATTCCTGACAATGTTTTAAAGAGCTGAGGTTTTTGTGTAAATCACTCTAGGACAAATGAAGTGTTCCTGCCCTTCTGGTGTGCTTCTGACCAACTCCTATGCTACATTTAATTTGGTCCTGGTAGGCCCCCAAATATCAAGGCTTCTGCTAGCAGATGGCACACTCCCGTACAACAAGAGACACCAGCTATTTCAAAGAACCTCGTTCTGTCCCAGAAGTATCTATAGAAACAAAGGTGTGAGAAAATTCTGACTTTTAAATGGGACTCATGCCTCACATAGACTTTTAACACATTTTATTCAGTGACTAATTTGATGGCAGAGCCAACTAACTGCCTCAGGAACTTTTATTAAAGTCTTTTGACAAGAACTAAGACTACATTGATGACTGGGTGGCAGAATTTATTAGCAGGATATTGGGTCACCCACAGAATCATTGGGTGTGCTGGAGGACAGTGGTGGGAGCCATACCACCAAAAATAGTACTCAGCAAGGTCCTGATGCTTCCCACAAACCCCAGACACTTCGTCCTGCCTCAACCACTCATCACACTCGATGTCACCACCGCTGTCTCAGGAACTCAAGCTTCCCCCTAAGACTGCCTTTGGCAAGAAGGCTTCCTTTAATTGAACTTGGTTGTGTGTCCTTTCTTAAGCAGTAAGAGAGGTTGAGAAAATAAATATGCCATTCAAGTCTGTGTTTTGCTCTGTGTCAGAAAATGTTAGATAACTGTAGTGTAAATGAAATACACATTTATTTTGCCAGTGTAAAAACAAACAAACAAACAAACAAATAGTGCACGGCTGTTCATAATCTGTTCCCTCAATGAGCTATTTGCGAACACGCTGTCGAAGGCCTGATTGAGATCTGCCACCACACCCATGTTCCAGACACCGGGAAGAGAATAAGGTTGGATAGGAAATGAGTCCCACACACTCATGAACACCTCATTGAACACCTGTATGGTGGTATATTTTGAGGTTGTAGAACTTAAAAGAGGTAAGACTCGCATGGCAGAAGTGAGTTGCTAGGGGCCAGGCCTTAAGGGAGAGACTCAGCCCTGCTTCTGGCTAGTCAGGATAGGAGAGGTTGCCAGCTTGTGCCCTGGTGAGCCACACCTTTTCCACCAAGATGAATTCTATCATCTGAAACCAAAAGCCAAAGGAATCCTTCCTCCCTTGAGATAAGCTCTCACGTACTGGGTTCCAGTGAAAAGTTGAGTAATGAGCTCGCTCACTCTCTACTTCCTGGACGGTGTACACACCACTCACAGCTCAGTAGTTCAGTTGGTCTTTAACAGAGAAGGGGTCTGAGAAATAGAAGCTGTGATCTGGATAGCCAAGCACCCAGCTACAAATTGGAAACGCTTCTTTGAAAGAAAAATGGGATCACTGCATGCCCCTTCCTCAAGGACTAGCTTTCATAGTGCCAGAAAGCACAGTGAAAGCTTCCAAAGGAGGGAGGCAACCAACGGCCCTAGGAAGCTATTGTGCCTGTGAACCTCATCGATGACCAGCATGGTGGGATAACCCGACATGGGCAATAGTGGCACACACATCATGGAGGTAACCAACAGCTTTCTAATTGGACTTACAGCTTGCTTTAGCAAGAGAGAAACCATGCCTGGTACTGGAAACCTAGCTAACTACTCAGTCTAGTGAAGTCATGGTTATTGGAGAAGAATCTACAACCACTAATTTATTAATCCAGCATAATTCCTAACAACAATCTATAAACATTTGTCCTTATGTCCCCAGATAAGTGTGGTCTCCACCCCTCATCAAGGAAACTTCTCTTTGCTTCAGAAGGAGACCATTACAGAAAACAACAACCAATCAGAATGCAGAGTGGTCCAATCCTAGTGGATACAGCTACAAAACATTCTTGTATCTAAAGCTCAGGGAACACTGCAGAAGAAGAAGGGGAAAGACTGTAAGAGGCAGAGGACCAGAGAGTTCACTGTGAGAGTGTGTTTCCTAGTAATGTCAGAAGCTACAGCCATAAAATCTCACCAACGGGGTTGTTCACATGTGAGCTAGACAAGGAGGACACTAGTGGACACACCACAGTGGATGGAGAAAAGCCCATGAGGCCTCAGTGCTAAACAAGGAACTCTAAGCAATTTGAAACAGGTGGGAGCAGGAGAGGCGATCCTCCACAAAGAAGAGCACACAACCTGGATGCTCATTGTCAAGTAGTCATTCCTGAGAACATGCAGTCAAGTAACATGATATGGGCTGAGCTGGTTATATTTAGGAATATATATATATATATATATATATGCATAACAAAAAAATAAAGAGGGCAGGAGTTTGAAGGCCAATGGGGAGGAGTGTATGGAAGGCTTCAGAGGGAGGAAATGGAAGGGAGAGATGTAATTATATTACAATCTCAAAGATAAAACAAACTTCTAAAGGAAAAAAATGGGAGAATGGGATCAGAGGAGGCAATGACAGCATCTGTCGTGGAAGGTTCTTAGCATGTCTGTCTTTGGTTCTAGGATATGAGCTCTATTGTCTTCAGGGATCAGAAAAGTGTGGTCAAGGAAGGCAGGCCACCCTCCAAACAGGACATGGTTTAGTAACATAGTTACTAAACATTACAGTTTGGATCTTAAATGTCCCCCAAAGACCAATATGCATAGGGGCCTCGATTGGCCAACAGCCACCAACTGGTGACATTCTTGGGAAGTCCTAGAACCTTTAGGAAGTGGGGCCTGGTGGAAAGATGTTAGGTCATTATAGTGTTCCCTTGAAGTCTGTTGGGACCCTCAACTCCTCCCTCTCCTCTTTCTCTCTTTGGTTCCCAGCATCCACAGGGTAAGCAGCTTTGCCCCACCCTGCCCCACCCCACACTCTGGGCATCATAAATGGAACCCCATGACCTTCTGGAAGGTCAAAGGTGAAGTCAGAATTTTCTGACTGTTCACATGATATCACAGGGAGAGACAGCCTCAGCTCAGGGCCTGTCCCTCCTATCTTCTATCCTGGCCATGCCTGAGGCCAGCCTGTATCTCTCTGTTCTGTGTGCTTCTCAACAACCCTGGAGCCATTAAGAGAGGGCAGACTGTTAGAACCAGCCCATGTGAGACCTGGAAATGAGATTGGGCCATCCAGGCAGATGCTAGGGTTCTGAGTGCTCTGAGAAGATCTGGAAGCAGAAGCTGTGGCCATGGGCACTGTTCAGGGGACTCCCTTGAGCCAAGGACTTCTCATACCAGAGACAAAGGCAGGGCAGGGCAGGGCAGGGCAGGGCAGGGCAGGGCAGGGCAGGGCAGGGCAGGGCAGGGCAGGGCAGGGCAGGGCAGGGGTCTCCAAACAGTATTACGTTCTCATTTGAGGGTGCTGTCTTTTCACCACTGAGCAAGCGGGCCTGTCCAGAATGTGATTCAGGACTAACTGGAAGCCGTTTTGAGAAGATTTGTTTGAGGTGCTGGGAATTAAACCCAGGGCCTCCTGCATGCCAGGCAAGTGTCTTACCACTGAGCTCTACTACCACCCTCAAGAATTTCTCCCATTAGACCTGGGATTTGCAGATGGCCTCAGATTTCAGACCGCTAGATTTCTTTCTTTCTTTCTTTCTTTCTTCCTTTACATCATGTGTTTATTATTATATGTAAGTACACTGTAGCTGTCTTCAGAGACTCCAGAAAGAAGGTGTCAGATCTCATTAAGGATGGTTGTGAGCCATCATGTGGTTGCTGATATTTGAACTCAGGACCTTTGAAAGAACAATCTTAACCACTGAGTCATCTCTCCTGCCCAAGAGATTTCTTTAGTGTGACTCTGCCCTGGGGAAGGACTCAACTCCTAATGTATTTATCACTCCCAACAACAAATCCAAACCAGATCAGAACAGAACAAACCAGAAGGTGGCCATGCTCCCAGCCGCCCAGCCAGCTTGCCTCTGGCCTGCTCCTGCGAATGCCCTCCAGTCAGGTTCCCTTCTCCCACTCCCAGTTCTCCTTCCCTCTGCCCGCCCTGTTTGGCTCAAGTCTTAATTCCTGCCATGGCTACAGGAAAAACAACACAACAGTGAGGCAGATGAGAGCCCGTGGCAGAGCCCTTCTGAGAAGCGTTAGAACCAGGAATTTCCCTGACAACACAGCCCAGAGGGAAACCTTGGCATCTGGGAGCGCAGATTGGGAAAACCTAGCTCAAGGGTGGGAGGAAGAAAGACCTTCCACAGACCAAGAGGCTGCTGGGAAAATAAGATGGAGGCGGGGTTCTGTGGAGGTGGGAGGAAGTTAACACTCTTGATGCCCCAACAGTGTCTGGCCGTTGGATATTCCCCAAGGCACTTAAAATCCTTTGATAAGTATGTTTGGAAGTGGGGAGCATCAGGCAACTGAGACCCTACTTCTGAAAGGAGCTGAAAGATTCCTATTTCAGGACCATAGAACCTACATACACATCTCACAGACCCAGAGCTATGCTAATGGGTTAACACTTCCAGGGTATGAGTCTGAGGTAGCCTGGTGGAGTGGAACTCACTCTTTTAGAAGCAGAGAGCTCATGGATGTATTTCTGGACCTCAAACAGGACAGGTGTAAAGGAAAAGGAGGCTTGTTTTCTGTCTGGGGTTGGGATCGGGGTAAGGCAGATTGTGGCTTTTTCAGGGAACACACACACACACACACATGCCTGTGACCCGGATGACCTGGCTGGGTTCTCCACCCTAGCACAGCCCCTCCAACCCCCACCCCTCCCTGCTTTAACTCTGCAGCTGCCAGCACCTGCCAGCGATGAGAAGGCTGGGTACTAGGGCGGCAGCTTTCCGAAGCTGCTTATGAAACCGATGACTAAGCCCCCAGGGAAGGAGAAGGGGGCAGCTCATGCCTAGTTCAGCAAGAATGAGCACACTGTCAACTTGGTCCAAGTCAGTGTGGGCTGACTGCCAACCATATGTTGGCCCAGTCCCCAGGATGTGAAGATGGCAGCGTATGGTCCTAGCTGTGGAGAACCAGGCAGTCATAGGAATTGCACTCAGAGGCACAAATCCACTGAAGATTGGAAAAGGAGCGCAGCAGCAGATAAAGATGACTTCCCAGGGAGTCTGTGATGGAGGGAGAAACAGGAAACTTCTCCATCTGCATCATTCAGCAGATGGCTTCGGAGTCTTCTCAGGCACTCCCTCTTCCCCATGCCTCCTAATCCAGTCAGCTGCTATGGCTTCTGGCATCTTTGTGGCCTTCAAGTCTCTCTGTCTGTCTCTGACTGGTTCAGGTGCTCATTTCAAGCCAAGAACCAGACTCCATGCATTCAGGAGTCTTCTCAGGCAACTTCTTACAGTCCAGCTCCATTCACTGCACTCCCTTTGACAACCTTCTGTGACTCCCCCACCCTAGCCCCTCCAGGATTCCTCATGCTGTAGTTCAGATCTGCCCAATACCTAGAAATAAAGCAGGCTTCTGTGTACATTTGACTCAGTGGCTCATCAAAGGCCCTCTTCTGTTTGGATGTTGTCTTCTGGACCCTTTTGCTAATGTCCCAGTGCTAAGACAGGCTTTTCCAATGGTACCAAAAGGCAGCAGCAAGTCCTGCCTTTCTACTATGTAGAAATGTAGAATGAGAGAGGAAAGAAACAGAAACACACAGAGAAAGAGACAGAAGCATACAGAAAGGAAAAGACAGAGAGGAGGAGAGACAGACAGACACAGAGAGACAGACACACACATACACAGAGAGAGACAGACTCACAGAGAAATAGATATATATGCATGTACATACACACATATGTGTGGAGATATGTATGGAGAGTGAGGAGAGAGAGAGAGAGAGAGAGAGAGAGAGAGAGAGAGAGAGAGAGCACTTCATTCTCCAAGACTGCCTTCTTCAGTTTCTTAGGTCAGAATGAGTCACTTGTTAGCCTTAGATGAGAAGGATTTTGCTGATTAGTTGGCAGTTTGCCTCACCCCTAGGGTTAAAGTGGCACCAATTACAGAGTGCCAGGGCTGTCCAACCTTTTTGACATTGAGTTGTGACATTGTCATCTACAAGTGTGTTAGACCACAGGGACACATGCAGCCTGAGGGCGGCCGGTTGGATATGCCTGGGGTCATTCTACTGAGACGGACAGTCAGCTGAGTCAGAACTCACTCGTTACCTCTGACTCTGTGCCATCCACTGACTTCCTCATCTGCTCCATGCCAAAGGCTTTCCACACATGACTCCAACCACAGAGGTGGAACCAAGACCCCTGAGGTGACAAGGAACTTACCCAGTGTCACACAGCTGGCGATTAGTGGAAGTGGAATCCGAGCCCAAGCAGAACAAATATTTCTATTTATTACCACGTCCTGCCTTGCCCAGTTGCTCAAACAGCTAGAGATTAGGATAGACGTGCAGGTGGCTGAGTCAGTGTTCTGAATCAGCAGTGTGAATGCTGGCTGTCCTTCTGAGGAACAGTGAAAGAGCAGACACTGCATCTCCCTGCAGTAGGATTCCATGTGTACCGGCAAGAGCTGTCAGAAAAACGGATAAACAGTGTACTGGCCGGTTTTGTGTGTCAACGTGACACAGGGTGGAGTTATCACAGAGAAAGGAGCTTCAGTTGAAGTGCCTCCATGAGATCCAACTGTGGGATATTTTCTCAATTA
This sequence comes from Tokudaia tokunoshimensis, assembly GCA_036184795.1. NCBI lineage: Eukaryota > Metazoa > Chordata > Mammalia > Rodentia > Muridae > Tokudaia > Tokudaia tokunoshimensis. The sequence goes on along the minus strand of BTHU01000012.1, from coordinate 101,670,875 downwards.
GTGATCAAGGGGGCCAGCCCCTTGTGGGTGGTGCCATCCCTGGGCTGGTAGTCTTGGGTTCTATAAGAAAGCAGGCTGAGCAAGCCAGGGGAAGCAAGCCAGTAAGAAACATCCCTCCGTGGCCTCTGCATCAGCTCCTGCTTCCTGACCTGCTTGAGGTCCAGTCCTGACTTTGGTGATGAACAGCAATGTGAAAGTGTAAGCTGAATAAACCCTTTCCTCCCCAACTTGCTTCTTGGTCATGATGCTTGTGCAGGAATAGAAACCCTGACTAAGAAAAACAGCAACAGGACATCCTAGCTCCATGGAACCTTGAGATCCTTGGAGAACTGGTTGCTACTGATATCTAGTTGTCTCCACAAGGCAGGCAAAGGAGGGGCAGGAGGGATCTGCTCACCTCCAGCTGAGCAGTCACAGGAAGCAGAGGGCCCTGCAGAGCTGAGCACAGACAGGAACCCAGCATCTGCAGCATGATGTCAGCCGCCCTGCTGTCAGCATCCCCAGCCTTCATCTCGGCAGGTCTTGCCTGGCAGAATCTGGAGCTCAGGTGTGATAACAGGGAGGCCGATAGCCTAGTGAGAGGTGAGGACATGCCTCCTGAAGGTGATCAGAGAGAGCTGGGCTTAGTGGCTCAAGTCTAATCCCAGCACTAGGGAACCTAGGGCAAGAGAATCTTGAGTGCAAGACCAGGCTGGTCTACCTGTAAGTTTCAGGCCAAGTGAGGCCACCTAGAAAGACTCTTTTCAGTATTCTCCTTTCCCTGATCAATAAACATACCAATTAGAAATAACAACAAAGGAGAAGAGAAGATGAAGAAATGACTTAGTGTTCATCCTGGACTTTATGCGAGTGTGTCTATTTTTAAGCATTGGATATTATTTTCTTTTAATTTCTTTTGGTTTTTTTTTGTTTTTTTTTGTTTTGTTTTGTTTTGGTTTTTCGAGACAGGGTTTCTCTGTTTAGCCCTGGCTGTCCTGGAACTCACTCTGTAGACCAGGCTGGCCTCGAACTCAGAAATCCACCTGCCTCTGCCTCCCAAGTGCTGGGATTAAAGGCGTGCGCCACCACCGCCCGGCTTCTTTTAATTTCTTAAACTCATAGCAGGGCAAATAATATACATGACTAGCCCAGAAATAGCAAGTGGGTTCTCTTGCTGCCATGCCTGTCTTCTGAATCACAAGTTGGAACTGTTTTTTTTACCGGGCCAAACAGCAGAAGTCTACAAAAGCTTTCCCCATTGACCTGTGGCGGCTGCTGCTTAAGAGACTGGGTAGTGGCTGTACCAAATAATTCTTAAACCCTGCTGGGCCTAAGCTATCTGGGGACTCAGTCTGTCCTCTCTGTGGAGATCAGTGTCCTATGGGCTACCCTGGGACAGAACAGGGACCCGGAGGTGAGCTCTGGAAGTGTGTACAGCAGGGATTTCGAGGACCCTGGTTCCCCTGTGGATAGGAGTGGGCTGTTTACATAACGAACCCCGAGCAGGAAAGCCAGCCAAGCGGGGGACGGAGGTGTCCCCACCCCGATCTTCTCCACCAGGAGCTCGGGGGTCAATTCATTGGTGAGAACCTTTAGTCCTCTAGGCCAAAGGGTGAACCTGCTATTGTCAGAAGGAAGCCACTCTCTAAGCTGAAGACAGAACAAGGTTCTCAATGTTGCAGGGGTAACCACAGGATTGCCATTACCTCAGAGTGAAGAGAAGACAACCCATCATTGTGATTCTGAGATCAAAAAATAATCCCCACGCCTCCAAACCTGTCGGCAGACATTCAAAAACTTTTGAAACTTTTGTTGTTCCTTCTTTATTCTGTGTGTTTTGAGACAGTCGTCAGTAAGCCTGGTCTATAAATCGTGACCCTCAGCTTCCACAACGCTGGAGATTACAGGCGTGAGTCACAATGCCTGGCAAAGCCGCGTTCTTTTAAAAGCAAATGGCCACACCTTGGTTCTGTGGAACTCAGCCACTCTGACCACCTCACAGGTAAGCGGAGCTACCACCACCTCCTCCTGTCTGAGAGTCATTACCTTCACCTGACAGACTGAGCAAAATAACATATGAGATGCATTCTCCCAACCCAGAAGTGCTCATAAATGTAAATTGTGATTATTTTAAGCCTGACACATCTGAGGGTAAAGATTAACCTCCCTAAAGTCCTATGAAAATCCAAATGGCTGTCATAAATGCCATATGTTTATGTATATCACTTACAGGAGAACATCCAGACCCTCTCTTTGTGCCTCCCCCCTCCCTTTTTTTCTGGTTTTATGCGTGATTTGAACAAATTTGATTTCTAAGTTGACAGATCAATTACAGAGGGGAGAGAGGTTGCCTGAGACACTCAGATAGCAGTCTGAAGTAAAAATTGCCTAACAACCGTATACAGAATACATACACATGCATTATGCCGGTATAAATATGTATATCCAAGTAGTTAAAGCCTGTACTTTCTTCACATTTTCCATCTTTACTTAATATTCTTTTATGATTCCAGGATTTTGTTAAGGGTGTCACAGTACCTTTAATTGCTCCATGTCCTTGGACTACCTTTCCATGCTGTTCCCATTGGAAGGACTTCACGACACAGCCCCACCTCTAGGAGGGGGAAATGTCTCCATACGTTATTTGGAAATTTTCTGTGCAAAAGATTTTTGTCTTCTCCACAGATTTGCTTACCTAATCATTTATTTATATGGACATGTCCTCATGGATATTTATTTTCTTCTCTGGGGTTAAAATTGCTCAGCTCGTCCTAGCATTGGTGGCCGTGAGTCCTTCCAGTTGGCTCCTGTGTCCTTGTGTCGGATCCTTTCATTGTGCAGTTCGGTATCCTTGTCCTTGTTTCATTTCAAGCATTTCCTTCCTTTCTGGAACATTCTCTAGGCTTATTTTGTGTGTTTCCTGCCCAAGTCGTATAGACAGTCCTTTCCTCAAGGGGTCCCGTGTCCTTTTGTCAAGGGGAAAGGTATCAGAAGCAGGGTCTGGAAGGCACTAAGTGTGCTCGTTGTTATGAGGTCGTTGCTATGAGGCTGTGGCTGGGCTTAGGACCCCTCAGCCAACAAAGCATGTCTGCCTGGGTGCAGATATCTATAAATGATTCTGGAGGCAACACCGTTGTTATTGACTTAAGCTGAGTTCAGACAGACATCTCTTGTTGGCATCCTTTACACACAGACCATTCTAAGTCCCTTACCATCTTACCCCAGCCCCAGGGGCTGCCTGATATCAACTGCTGCCTTCCTTGATGTTTCAGGAACTGTGTGTATGCACATTTGAGTCAGTGTTCTTCATCTGAACAACATCTTCCTGGGATGTTTTTGAAGCCCCAGTTTGGAGGATTCGTTGACATGCCTTCAAGCTAACCGATTAGCTAACCAGGTCGTCTCATGAGCTCATCTAAGGCATTCTTCATTTTTATTACAATGTTTTTTTTTACTTTGTTACTAATATCTCCTTCTGTTTCTTGTTCTTAGAATCCCTGACCTTCTGATTATTCTATGCTTCCATGTTCCCTACTTTTTCCATTGCAGTCCTCCATAGCTTGCTTATTTTAAGTTCCTTGTCTGGAACCTGGAGAAATGGCTCAACAGTTAAGAGTGTGAACTGATCTTGCAGAGGATCTGAGTTCACTCTAGCTCCAGGGGAATCTGATGGATGCTTCTGGCCTCTTCCAGCACCTGCACACAGGAGCATCCATGTATACATATATTAAAACAAAGTAAATCTTAAAAAAATTCCTTCCAAAATCTGTGTCATATATGACACTAGAACTGATGCTAATGTTTGCTTTGTTTATATAGACCATTTGCATTTATATACATATATACACACACATATATATACATATATATCACATATATGCATACACATACAAATACATATATTCATTGGTGTTTTCCTGAATGTATGCCTGGGTGAGGGTGTTAGAAGTCCTGGAACTGGAGTTACAGATGATTGTGAGTTGACATGTGGGGGTCTGGGAATTGAACCCAGGTTCTCTGGAAGAACCGCCAGTGCTCTCAACCGCTGAGCCATTTCTGCAGCTCCCATTCACAGTGCTTTTGAACATGCCTTGTGACTTTGCTGTCACTGTTGTTTGTAGCCAGATATGACCTGCAGGGTCTTAGAGACTGAGGTAATAGTCTTAGTCTGAAGTTTCATATTAGCTGGGCTGTATTTATTGATTTGCCATAACTGGTTATATGCACCTGGTCTCCTCAGTGTTTGGAGAAATCCTAGGAATACCTCCTTATACAGAGATTGAACCTTGATGCTCTGTTATAATCTATACTGGAGCTCCGTTGCCATGGTGATAAGGTATGAGGGTATGTGTTATACCCTTCATTGTTTAACCTCAGTATTTCAGTGGACTTGTGTCACTAGACTGTGACCTTCACAAATGCATCTTAGCTTCTGCCTCCCTTTGGGTGAGACAGGAATGCTAACAGGCTGGAGTCAGATAAAAACCTATCCTCCAGGTAAGCTGAACTTCTGGTAATGTCTTTTCTCCTCAAGAGTTGCCTTTGCTGCAGGGACATTCTGAATATATTTCATAATGGACATTTTCCTCACCTTGCTGCCAAAGTTATAAGGGATCCTTTCTTGGTTCTTTCTGGTGAGAATTTGGCTGAGTTCCCTGGGTAAAGCCCATGGAAGACTGGGACTCATAGTTTGCAGGTCCTAGGACCTTCACAATAGCTCTCGGTCAACCTCCAGCTGTTCCTGGAGCCCCGGCTACACCTGCTGTAGGCAGACTGATCTCAGCCGGGCTCCTCGGCAATGCCTGTTAAGTAGGCTTTAGGATGGAGATCCTGCTCTGCAACCTCAATTCCAAGAATATTCAATGAGGTTTGGTTTTCCCAACTTTTTGTTTTCATAAAGACAGGTGTGATACCTGCTAACCTCCAAAGCCTTCCATGCCAGCAGCGATAAACCCAGAAGTCTGTCAGTTTTATTGTTTTCAATAAAGGCACAAAATCCAAAATACAGGCAGTTCTTTGTATCCATGGGTTATATATCTCTGAATTCAGCCAACCACAGTGAGGTAGCTTGTTTAAGGATGTCCCCCATAAGCTCAAATGTCCGAATACTTGGTCTACAGTTGGCAGTACTGTTTAGGTAAGTTTAGGAGGCAGTATGTCGCTGGCGTTGGGCCTTGGCATCTCAAAGCCCAATGCCATGCCCAGTGTGTTCTTTGCCTCCTGAATGCAGTTCAAGATGTGAACAAGCTCCAGCTCCGCCCTAGCCTCCGTGTCCTCTGCTTGCTGTCAGGCCATACCTCCTTACTGTGATGGACTCTATAAGCCAAATAAACCCTTCCTTCTTATGTTGCCTTGCTTATGGTGTTTATCACAGCAATAGAAAAGTAACTGATACACAGAGATTGAGAAATATATGTAATTGCATCTGAACTGCGTATGTTAAGATGGGTTTTTTGTCATTATTTCCAAATACAGTGTAAGAACTGTTATTTGCATAGGTTTTTTCATCAGATGGGCAATATACACGATCTTGAGGTGCTTCAATGTCTGATGAAGGATGGGAATGGATTATATACAAATACATGGCATTTTACACGAGAGAATTGGGCATCAGTTGATTTTTGGTACCCTGTTTGGGCACAGGAGGAAGCCCTGGAACTGATCTCCGTGGATACTGAGAGATGGTTATGCATTGTTAACATTCTGGACCTACTTAGGAAAGGTCAAGGCATCCTAAACATAAAATCCTAACAATAACCGAGTACTATGATAAGCACCCTATTTCATCAAGAAAAGCCCAAGCTGCATTCTAAACACTACAGCAGAGAAAGCAAAGAAGAAAGGGCTCAGTTTTGAAAGCCCATGAGGATAATCAAGCTTTGTCCCCGAGGGTTCAGCCTTGAACCCTTAAAAACCTTCCATCCTTCTGTGGTGCTGGCTCACCACCCTGGCTCAGTAGCTGAGGATGAGAAGCTCAATCAGGTTCACATCCTCTTGGCTCTTATGTAAGGAAATGGCTACCTTAGGAACACACGTTTAAATCAGCCTCCATGGAAGCAGTCCCAGAGACAGATCGCTTCTGGTGTCAGAGAGTCAGGGTCTCTGGTCCAACTGCAGGGAGATTCACCCAATGCTGCTGTGACCTGGAACTTCTCCACATGGCTCCTTCCCCCTCTGACTGAGAGCCCCCCTCCTCCCTCAGAATCCTCTCTGCCAGGTTGCTGAGGCCAAAGTTCTGTACCTAATATGCTAATGAATTCATGGGGCTGCCTGGTGAAATGAGGCGACAGGAGGTGCTGCGAAAGTTTCCTTTTTCTCTCTTAAAAAAGCTAGCCTTTCTTTTTATGGCTAAGCCTCTATGCACACACACACACACAACACCATGCTGCCCTAAATAGTCAGGGTAACTTTCCCATCTCTGAGCTCTCGGGATGCTCAAAGTCTGGCCTGGTTTCTGTTCTTCTCCTCCTGGGACCAGGCTTCTTTCTTTACTTTCAGGCTTGCTTGGCTTTTCTCTTGCTTCACCTGCTTCCATTCCTCACAGTTGACATTAGGAACGTCTCTCTTCTTCTCGACTGACAGCCCTCATGGCAGCATCTGACTCCGCCTCCTTTTAACTCCTATATTGCCCAGTGCCTAGAATCGGCAATGGCCTGCATAAACGCCCTCAGCGATGCTTAGTATCTCTACTTCCTACTCCTCTAATAATAATAGAGAGCATGTACTGAGCACTTAATATGTCCTAGGTGCTCTTCTAGGTTATATATATTCATTTAATCTTGTCTTAGTTATCTTTCTTTAAAAAAAAATTTATTTTATGTGAGTACACTGTCGCTGTCTTCAGACACACCAGAAGAGGGCATCTGATCCCATTACAGATGGTTGAGTCACCATGTGGTTGCTGGGAATTAAACTCAGGACCTCTGGAAGAACAGTCAGTGCTCTTAACCACTGAGCCATCTCTTCAGCCCCCTTAGTTACCTTTCTTATTGCTTGATAAAATACCCAGACAAATGCAACTTCAGGAATGAAGGGTTTCTTTTGGCTCACAGTTCAAGGTTGATGTCCATCAAGGTAGAGAAGTCACGTGGCAGAAGCTTGTGGTTGTTGCTGACATCACATAGACAGTCAGGAAACCGAAGCAATGAATGTGTGAGCTCTGCTCACTTTCTCCCTATTATACAGTCCAGGGCTCCAGCCCAGGGAATGGTGCTGCCCACAGTGGATGGGTCTTCCCATCTCCATTAACTTAATCAAGATAATCCCCGGAGGCACATTCAATCTCCCTTGTAATTCTAGATCTCATCCAGTTGACAACTGAGATTAAGCATCACAAATCCCAACAAACTTAATACCATCAATTGGCAGATGAGACACTGGTGGAAAGCAAGGTCAGGTGACTGTCCCAGGTCACAGAGCCAATGTGTCCTAGCACAGCTGTACCTTAGACTGTATCTGGCCCCACTATCTTCTAATCCTCTTGGCTGCATTGCCTCCTGTAATGCTTGTAAGACCCTGAAATGATTTACCCGTTTGGTCCCCCACCAAAGCTGTCCTTTGCTGTCATGTCTGCCAAACAACTGTTGGGATGCAAGGCAGCTTTCCTTTTACCACAGGATTTCGTCCATAACTATAACGACATCACAAATGAGCTCCAGTTTTCCTTCCTAGCCAAGTAGTTCTTGTTCCTCTGGGAAACCCCAGGTGTGTGTGTGTGTGTGTGTGTGTGTGTGTGTGTGTGTGTGTGTGTGTGTGTGTGTGTGTGTGTGTGTGTGTGTGTCTGTGTGTGTGTGTGTGTGTGTGTGTGTGTGTGTCTCTGTGTGTGTGTGTGTGTCTGTGTGTCTGTGTGTGTGTGTGTGTGTTGAGACGCCTGGGGAAGGGGCGATTCAGGAGGACGGTGCGTAGCAATGCTCTCGTTCGGATCACTTCTCATCTTTCTCTCCAACCCTCAAGGCTGAGACCATGTGACTTCTCTTCTGGGCTTCTGAGCCCCGTCTGTCCCATTAGAACGAGACACAGTGTTCAGCACATGGAAGTACAGTCATGAGAGTTGGTCTTTGACCTTCATTACAGGGTTAGGAAAGGGCTCTGGCAACTGTGGTCCACACGCCACCCTCAGCAACTGCTATCTCAAACAGGTTGAGAGGGTTCCAGCCCCTCTAGGCCTACTCTCAACCATAGTTCCTCCTACATTAATATGAATGTGAACTATTGGTTATCGTGTAAAAATTTAAAATGCTCTCTCCACAAGCTAAGTGAAGGCTAAGATTTTGCCTTTTGAACAAGGAGCGTCTCCCCGGAGATGCTTACACTGCTGTGCAGGACTATACTTTGGCAGCAAAGGCCTGGGTGAGCTAAACCTCTTCTAGCTGCTAGGCTGTTTAAGAGGTTGATGCCGCAGGTATGGAAACAGCTTCGAGTTTTGCTGTGAACACATAACAGCAATGACATCAGCATGGGGAGGACATTGGCCATAGTGGTGCAAATGCTGCTGCTACTGGCAGTGATTATAGTAGTCATCGGGATGGTGGTGTTTATGAAGAGGGTGATAGTCACGGTCCTGGTGACCATGGTGGTGGTGGACGATGGTGGTAGAAAAGATAGTGTGTGGGGTCATGGTGTACTGGGGGGGGTATACAGGGAGGTGATGGTGGTGGTGCTGATGATGGTGTGGGGGAGGGATGGTGGTGGTGCTCATGGTGGTGTGGGGGAGGGATGGTGGTGGTGCTGATGGTGGTGTGGGGGAGGGATGGTGGTGCTGATGGTGGTGGGGGAGAGTGGTGGTGCTATTGGTGGCAGCAGCATGATAATGATGTTGTCTGAAGCAATGGTGCTGGATGTGACAGCAATTGCACTTACAATAATAATCATTATCACATCATGCACCATTTTACAGTTTTCAAAGCACTTCTGCATGGCTTCTTGTGGTACGAAAGAAACAAACTAGGATTCAGAGTCTAGGACATGGCTTTAAGACACAGCCACCACCGTAGACTGTAGCTTCTGGCAACTGAACCTCCCATCTTCCCCCTATTTACCTCATACATTGTTGTCTGAAGGGGTGGTAATTCATCTCTTAGTGCACAGTATAGACATACATTGTAATCCCAATACTTGGCAGGCTAAGGCAGGAAGTTGCTGCAAGATCAAGGCCAGCCTAGGCTACACAGCAAGACCCTGTCTCAACACACTCATGCGCACATAACCACACACCACACCACACCACATACCATGCACACGCACACACACACACACATAACCACACACCACACCACACCACACCACATACCATGCACACGCACACCCACACACGCGCGCGCACACACACACACACACACACACACATAACCACACACCACACCACACCACATACCATGCACACACACACCCACACGCGCACGTGCACACACACACACACTTTCTCACGGTTGTTCTGAGTTCCACATGAGCTTCATCTAAGAGTTCGAATATTGCAAATGCACAGGACACCTGAGCCGAGTCAGGTCCAAGCTAAGGAACACAGGCTCTCCAGGGCCCATGCAGTGTGGTTTGCAAGCAAAGCCTGTGTTGTGACACAGGTGCCAGGGCGCCCTGTCCTACAGCCTTCTCACTCTGTTCTGAAAGTCGTCATCAGTTGGGTCTGTGGAGCTAACTGACCCTTTGCTTTTGGACATTCCTTGAAGGATATACATTTCTGAAAGAAAGGTGATACCTGGTGTACACCCAAAGATTTCCAAATGAAGAACAAGGAGATCTGGCGTCTGGCCCCACGGTGGCCACTGGCTCTACACATAAGAGAGCCTCAATATTTCCTTCTCTGTACACCAGTGTATAATAAAAGGGTTAGATTGGCTGTCTCCAAGGATACTTCTGTTGTAAGAATGTGTAGCCTCTTATTTTAAGGAGTGGGTTCCCCTGATGTCCTTCCTCAGGGATAGAGCAGTTACTACAGAGGCCTAATTCGAATGCTGAGTTTGTAAGACCCATTACCAGAGCTCTCATTTGCCCTGAACTGGCTCTGGTAGTCAAAGGTTAAGAGAACCAGGACTGGTAGGTGGCACTGGGCCCAGCCAGCATCCACCACATGGCCCCATGGCTCCACATTAGTCAAGTTTTGTTTTGAAAAGGTCCAGGGAGAAATTTATTGATATAAGCTGGAAATTGGTTGGCCACATTAAGAACTCCGCTTCCCTCTTCTCGCTATCCCAGCGGCTACAAAAGGAGCTTTGTCTGGTGCGGAGCAGCCAGTCCAGGATGTGACCACCAGACAGAAGCCACCCTTGAATAGACTGCAGCGTGTACTCAAACATACAAAATGCTCCCAAGGCTCGATGCCCCCAACCCTGCCCAGAGCACTGCAGCTGGGGCTGGTGACCCGGAAGAGGAGGGTCTGACATGAGCCTCAGTTGGGGTCACTCTTCTCCCGTGTCTCCCATGCTCACTCTGGAACCGAGTGGAAGTTGCTAGGAAACCAAGTGATGAGCAGGGTTGGCCTTTCTCTGTGGTCACCTCAGACACTCCAAGGTGTTGCCTAGTCTCTCGCGCTCGCGCTCTTTCTCGCTCTCTTGCTTGCTTGCTTGCTCTCATGCTCTCTCGTGTGCGCATGCTCTCTCTCTCTCTCTCTCTCTCTCTCTCTCTCTCTCTCTCTCTCTCTCTCTCTCTCTCTCTCTCTCCTGGGTCAGACAAGCAGGGCAGGTGATGGAGAGGGGCCTGACTGTGTATTCCATGCTTGCATCCTGCTGCCTTCCACCTTCTTCTTGCCTAACCTAGTGGCCAATAATCCTCTATTGTGCCAGAAAGCTAAACAGTGAGACAGATGAAATTCTGTCACCTCACCGTTCTGTGGATACTCTTCCACCCAGGTTTCCAGAACCTTTGGAATCTTCTCCTACATCATTCCAATCCACATACCCAATCCCTTGGCTGGAAGGCTATCTAAGCTGGTCATGGTGATTTCCTTATGGGCAGGGATAATCTTCCTTACCTCTATTCTCAAACCTTTCCACAAAACCTAGAATAGCCAGAGGCATCAATCTGTGTACAGACTCATTGACTGAGAGGCTGGATAAGTACCTGAGGGGGTGAAAGATTGCTAGTGTTACTAAGAAGTCATCCTTAAGGTGGTATGCTTCCCCTGGGTATGTGCATATGGTTACCTAACCCTATGACTAACTCCCACCGAGAGAGAGATTTAATGGAGGAACATTTTCCCAGTGGCCAAAGACTCTACCTAATCAGGGCTTTCTTACAAATAAAGTGGACCCTACCTGGATTGGGCTAAGGACCAGCTTATGGGGAGGGAAGGCTGTGTTGGTGAGAGAGATGAGAGCTGTAGCCTTCAGCTTCCTGAAAGTGTCAGGAGGAGAATCTGCACAGCCTGCGGAATAACCACTCAGCACAGTGGCTTCCTCAGCTGCAAGAGTCCGCTCCATCCATGGGCAACCTGCCAGATGTGTGGTGGGTACTTGGTAGAGAGGGTGCGAGCCAGAGGAGAGCTGGGCTGGCTTGTAGTGAGGATCAGAGAATACTGCAGGCATGAGCATCTGGGGGAGGGAGCACAGGCTTCATAGGAAGGGGGAGACAGAAAGCCAAGGCTGGAGGACTAGAAGTGTGCCAGGCAAGGAGTTTAGCAAAGCTCAAGGCCCATGAGGAGAACAGAAAATAAATCTGAAAAACCAACTGAGCTCCGACTACAGAGAAACTACAGGACCAGAACTTAGACCATAGCACTTTAGGGTCTCTCACCAGAACAACAGCTTAATTAATGAAATAGACTCAAATTTGCTCAAGCATATCACAATGTTACTAAGCATAATACTCATGAGACTTTCTCAAGTATAATGGAAATACTTGATTTTACAGCTTGTATACACCTTATAGATAGACGGGACAATAAATGGCTCCAGAGAAACTGGAGTGGACATCAAGGGAGCATAAAGGTCATGTGAGAGTTTAAGAAACAGTGGGACACACCCAAGAATGCAATGAAAAGAAAAACCCGGGTGACAGCAGCTTAGCGAGCCTCGGAGGAAACTTAGAGCCAATAAAATGTCACTGAATCCTAAGGAAAATGTCTCCTAGAAGACTAGGGAGGATTCCAACCCATGCATAAAATGCTTACAAAGCTTTGTGTAACTGGGACAGGATGACAAAGACCTAATTTTCTTTTCCTAAGAGCAAGAGAAAAAAAAAAAGCAATCAAGAACTCTTGGAAAAACAAATCATTAAGCAGGAAAGTCTCGGTGCAAATAAGCAGTATGAGAGATAAGATGTGTTTTGCTTACTGTTGATACATAAAACAATAAAATCTACTTGATCCTGAGGCTAAGAAGATTGTCCTTACACTGACAGATGAATCTGCTTTTGATGTATAAGGAAGAAAAAACAACTGCAGTCCATCCCCAGGCTCTGTGCCCAGACACCCACATGAAATTCACTACTTCAGATGTTGTTTGGTGGTTTCTGCAATGGACCTAGACAAGAAGAGGGAAATTCACTGTGGCTTTATGTGTGTTACCTCACTTGACAATGTAAAAATAAATAGTTGATAGAAGAGATAAGAAGGGCAGGAGATTGTGGGGAGTGTGGGCGCTGACGTCAATATTCTACCTCACAGAGTAAGACGCCAAGCCATCAATGGCCAGTGACACACTATCATCAGGGGGACTAAAACAATGACATTACCAACCAGAACTCAGAAGGGAAAAGAAACTGTGGTAGGGATTAAATTTCATGTGGTAATGGAACCTGGGTTAGATAGTCTATAGAAAATGGTTGCCTCCATGTCTGGTGTTGAGCCTGAGATCAGCTGAACTGGCAACTTGGAAGAACAGACGAAACTAGGGAAGAGGAAGGTAGAGAAACTGGAGTCTGGTCTGTCTCTGCTTCCAGTCTCCACATGGAGACCTTCTACACAAGCGAATGCCCCATCGTGGACCTGGCCGTGCATATGGCTCAGGACTTAGAATCATGGGAAGAGGAGGAGGGTGGAGGAGAAGGGAGAGGAGGAGGAGCCAGGGGTGGCAAGCATGTCTGCAAGGTGAACTACATATGTGTTAGTGACACGCATGGGAGACAGCAGTACCAGGCCCAATGCTGACATGCATGCAGTCTGGACTGCTTCACTTCTGCCTACCCAATTTTCACAAACTCCTGTCATCACTAACCATAACTTGGTACCAAACCTGGTGATGTGTCATCCCTATTTAACTCATATCAGTACACTAAATAACTGGAAGAGACGGGGCGGGGTTATCACAGGTTGGGGTGCCTGGTGGGAAGGGAAGAAGAGAGGCAGGTAAGGGTGTTTATTGAGGTTGTAACTTGTAAAAGAAAGAAGGGGAAAGAAGCAGGTTATGTTGAGGAACAAGTCAACCTAACACAGACCCACACAGATGCCCCAACCTGCTCTGGAGCACTGGAGTGTTATTCCCTGTCCTTTAAAGTCCCCTCTGCTCAGTCCCTAAAGGTGGGCTGCCCCAGAAGGACTAATAGAACTGGAGCAGATGAAATGGTCCCTGAGGGAGCTGCCTGCTGACCACCCCTCCAAAGCAGGACAGCAAGTTAGTGCTTGAAGGGAGTTTTGGGTCATACACCTGTCTCCTCAGATAAACTACATCTTTTATCAGAACAGGGTGAAATAGACATTGTCCCTGGCTGATCTACCACTGGCAGAAGCATATCCAGCCCTCCATACCTTAAGGTTCAACGCATTGTAGACAAAGGTCAATCTAGGCTCTCAAGAAAATGACCTACAGACTCCCCTACAGACAATCTCACTGAAGCATTGTCTCAGTTGAGGCTGCTCTTGACGGATAACTCTTGTATCAAGATGACAAAAAAACAAAACAAAACAACAACAACAACAAAACAAAACCAAAAAACTAACCAGGGCATATCTGCCAAGCCTTCCCCTGCATTGCTGGGATAAAACCAACTTGATTGATGTCAATGGTCTTTTTAATATGTTCCTGTATTTGGTTTGCAAATATTTTGTTAAGAATGTTTGTGTTTATGTTCTTAGGGAAAACGAATCTGCAATTTTCTTTTTTTCTCTTTTCTTTCTTTTGTTCATTTTGTGTCTTTATCTAGTTTTGTTATCAGGTTAATAGTGGCTTAGTGCAAAGAGTTTGATAGTGCTCTCCCCCCTCCCTTGGTATGTAGAATAATTTAAGAAGCACTGATGTTACTTTTTCTTTGAAAGTCTGACAAAATTCACCTGTTTGTCCATCTTTTTCTGAACTTTTTATAGTTCAGGGCTTTAGTTTGTTTTGTTTTTTAATGTGTGTGGGTGATTTTTTAAAAAGATTTATTTATTTATTATATGTATGTACACTGTAGCTGTCTTCAGACATTCCAGAAGAGGGCATCAGATCTCATTATGGATGGTTGTGAGCCACCATGTGGTTGCTGGGATCTGATCTCAGGACCTTTGGAAGAGCTGTCAGTGCTCTTAACCGCTGAGCCATCTCTCCAGCCCCACGTGTGGGTGTTTTGCTTGCATGTGTGTCTATGTGTATACTTGGTGCCTGAGGAAATAGAGCTGGATCTGAGCAGAAAACTTGTTGAGAGACAAGTCCAGATGGGAGAGCAGCTATGGACCAGCAGGCAAACAAGTAGGCTTCCTCAACAGCGAGGGACTGAGCTGACTTGTGGAACCTTCAGTCCGTGATACACACCAGGTATCAGATGAGAGGTTGGTGTGGAGACATAGCATCTCAGTGTTAGGTGTCCATCACTTTATAGGGTCTAGGTAAAGGAGTTACACCCTTTTGTCTACTTGGTGTATCTGATAATTTCTTAGGCATGGCTTTTAATATGCCCATGTGTCCCTACAGTTTCAGGTCTCAATACTTACATCATGGCTCCCTTTCTAGTCTCAGGAATATGTGCTGGTTGGGTGGTGCCTGCAGTGTGTGGGTCAACTCAGAGTCTGCAGTCATAGTTTTCTTCCTCAAAATGGAGTCAAAGGCTGCTTGGAAAGGGAGAGTCTCCTGGGGTGATAAACAGCCTGAAAAACACTGTTTTATACAATATGGAGTAACCTTGAGTAGGCCATGGCTTAGCTCAACAATAAAAGCAACTTAGGGAAGAAAGGGCTTATTTGGCTTACAATTCTGGATTTAGGTTTATTATTGGAGAGGAAGTCAAGGCAGGAACTTGAAGCACTAAGTCCACAGTCAAGATCTGGAGTGGAAACTTAAGGGTTCTTTGGAAAGTTGGCTGGATGGTGTTTTGCTGGGGCAAACACGTAAAGGAGCCTTTTGTTAAAGTGGATACGGGCGTGAAAGGCTAAGGCAGACTCATGAAGGAATGTTTCACTGAAGAAGACACAGGAGAGAGAATGCTTCACTAAAGCAAACATGTGAAAGGACACATGAAAGGA
Organism: Tokudaia tokunoshimensis; assembly: GCA_036184795.1. Lineage (NCBI taxonomy): Eukaryota > Metazoa > Chordata > Mammalia > Rodentia > Muridae > Tokudaia > Tokudaia tokunoshimensis. Next base: position 101,655,511 of record BTHU01000012.1, on the reverse strand, counting down.
AGAGTCTTTGCTAATGACTGGTCAGCTTTATATTGCATCGTCGAGCTGCATTTGTCGGAATGCCATAAAGAGAAATGCACCAACAAATTCTGGTGATGTGCTGCTGTTTGTCGCCAATTCCTCCAATTCAGGCTGATTATATGCACATGCTGAGGCAGGATGAGTGCTGAGGCAAGACACATGGAGGACCCGTGATGTTTGGAGGGTATAAATAGGACTCCATGGAGTAACAGAGACAGAGTTTGGCTTGCTTGTGAAACTAGCTGTGCAACATTTGTGGGTCTCACATCCCTGAGAGAGGCACAGCTGAGAACTTCTCCTGGTGTTCCTATTGGTCCCCCCTATTGACTCGAGCCTAGGCTGAGGCCTGGCTGTCTCTGCTAGGTCATGTCACCACTGTTGCTAACCTGACTCTACCGAACTGGACTGCTGGTATATTCATAAGGTGTTTGTGAGTGAATCAAGCTGCCACTGCCTGCTAACCTGTGAGCTAAACTGCTGATTTCCAGTCAACACAGATGGGAGTTGCTCCAAAGAACCTTTCTAAACAGATCTACTTACCCCGTATCCTTTCTTTTCCACTATCTCTGGTGGGTGGTGGGCTGCAAGGAAGGTGGAAGCATTTAAGAGCTATCATTAAAAATAGAACTTGAAAACGATTAAAGTTACAAGAGCAAAGAGAAAATAATTGCATGGACCCTTGCTGGGTCCCAGTTACTTGCTCTCAGTTAGGTTCCTCCTCTTATATGGCCCAGGGTCCTCTGCCTGGGGAATGATGCCACCCACAGTACTTTGTCTATATCAACTAACAATGAAGAGAATCCCCCACAGACATGGATGCAGGCCTACCTGGTCCAGACAATTACTAAGACTTTCTTCCCAGGTGGTTCTAGGTTTACCAAATTGCAAGTTAAAACCAATCAGTAACAACTTCCCTCTTAGAACTATTTTCCTTGCATCTTATAGGTTTTGGTATATTGGGTCTTCGTTACCATTTGATTATAGGATCTTTTACTTCCTTCTTGATTTCTTCAATGATCCACATATCATTCAATAGTGCCTTGTTTAATTTCTATGGATTTGTATATGTTCTGTAGCTTCTCTTGATGCTTTTTAATTAATTATGATCACACAGAATACAAGAAATTGGGCTAAAGAATTGACTGAGCAGTTAAAGGCATGAACTTAACCTTCCAGAGGACCAAAGTTTAATTCCCAGAACCCTTATTGGGCAGGCAGCTCAAAAGTGCCTGTGACTCCAGCTCCAGAAGAGATCAGTCACCTTTGGCCTCTATGGACACCTATACCCATGTGTATACACACACACACACACACACACACACACACACACACACACCTACACACACACAGACACACACACACACACACACAGACACACACACACACTCCATGCCACATATACACCATATACATGCAAGCGTATACATAATTAAAAACAATAAAAAATGAGTTTTTTAAAAATAATATAAACAATCGTTTCAATTTTAATATATTAACTATGATTTGTTTTGACTCCTAAAACATGCTCTGTTTTAGAGGAAGTTCCATGATTATGTATCTCATTTCAAATTAGGAAGAACACTTTTTCAAAAATAAATGGAATGGGTTATTGGACCATAATGTGCTTTATTATTTTCCAAGTGTGAGATAGTTGCAAAATTGCTTCCTGGTTTTCAGATACATTGTTGCAGGATATTTGATCACACTGAAAAACCCAGAGATTGTGTTATTTGTTAAAAACAAAACAAAAAAAATCCCAACTAGTTTCTAGTTGTGGTGTGGTTCAGCCCTTAGCACATGCCATTAATCCCTCTGTCTGGAATATGTACAAGACCTTATACATACTTAATGCCAAAAAAAAAATGAAGGTTAAAATTAGTTTGTAGAAGGAAGCACCCATGTTTAAATGTGATGTCTAATTGAGTGGCAAAGTGCCACATCAGAGAAAGGTTTGACAGTATAGGATATGCCCAACTCTCACAAGAAGAAAGAGGAAAAGGAAGCTACTTAAGAGAGAGTGCAGAGAGAGGTGGGAGGCAGTTTTACTGGGAGAGTTTTAGAGTCTGGTTGAAGAGAGGACAAGCTAGACACAGGTGAAAGCTGAATGAGCCAAAGAATGAGAAGGATCCAGAAGATTAGAACAGATTGCCAGAGTTAGTTTGAGGCCAAGCAGAGCAAAAAGTCAGAAGCCAGGAAAGAAGCCAGTTTGAATCAGTCAGCTTGGGGAGGAGTTTTGCACAAGAACAGCCGATTTGAACCAGTCAGTCAGAGCTCAGAAAAAAATAGAAAGGGTGAACTGATTCAGCAGCAAGTCTCAGAGGCTGAAAACATTCTGGGTCTAGATTAGACCATGCGGAGGCTAGAAGCTTCCAAGACTAGGCCTAGGTTAGCAGACTGATGCAGTGAGCCTTGGAGATGACAATTACCACAGTCTTCTTTCTTCTTCCTTATTTAATCCCTGACCCCAAGATACCCTCTAGCCTCTACTCTCCGCTGGCCTCTCCCAAGTCACACTTTGGCTATCCCTCATGTGTCACAAAGCGGCCCTGCAGCCGGCTCCCCCAGAAGAGTCAAGTGGTATTAATGGTGAGTCAGCAGGGTGAGAGGATTTCCCAGCCCTGGTGGGGCCCCTCCCGAGCTGCCACACACACAGGCCGATGAGTCCTGTCAACATCACTGTCACCATCACTGCCACCATCCGGCACACTTCGCGTTGAATGAGTGGCCCAGGCTCGGCCTGTCATTGCACCTCGATGCTTACGTTTTTTGTGTGAATTAAAACATTCAGGCACTGTGAATGTGAAGAAGTGAAGTTCACACACTTAGCCTGCGTGGCATTTTAACGAGACTCAACCGGTTCCAGCCCATTCCACAGTTACAGTTGTATGAAAGCTTTCTATCAGGATTATTTCCTTAGGTCTGGCCCATCACAGCCAAGGCAAACTATTTCTGAGCTTATGGGAGGCCGGGGAGCACTGTGTCCAGGAAGATGGTGAATGGCCACAGGGTCTATCCCCGCTAGATTAACTGGACCAGCAGATAAATTGAGGTCCTCACAAGCTCTTGAGGAAGAAGTGGTGAGGTGATGGGAAACTGACACCCATCCTCACTGAAAATGCTCCCCACGAAACTTTATCTCGTTCTCTGTGCTTATTGCCCTAATCCAAGGTCACCTCTGCAGCTCTCAGACTATTCCCATGCACCCAGGAAAAGAGGTGTCAGCATCCCATTCTACAGATGTGGCAACTGAGACCCGGAAAGATAAACTGACTTGTCCAAGACAAGTGAACCGAAAATTAGTTGTTCTTCTAGCTACTGGATATCGTATCTACGAATCTCAATAGGTTTGGTTCCTGCAATGAAGAGGTTTAAAGCACACATCTTACTGTGTAGGCCACAGGGGTGACTATTATCCTCAGTGCAGGGCTCGCTTTGCTGGGTTCAAGGTGCTTCTCCAAGAGTGCTCATCCCTTGTTGTAAACGAGAATGTTGGAAGAGGGGGGCTTTCAGTGCTTTGGCTAAGGTCCGCTCAAGCTTGGGCCAGCTGCACTGCCTTGAAGGCCTTCTCCTCTTCTCTCTTACACCTGCTGTTTTGGTCCCTGATCCCACAATGGAGACGAGACACTCCATAGTTCATCTTGCATTCCCTGGCTCCTGTCACTACAGCAAGGCAGTGGACCCACATAGTGCCTCTGCCCCACTGGCTCTAAAGCCTAGCAGGGGACAACATTAAGCTAAAGGACCCCAAAGTGACATATTCATCTCTGCCTGTCACCTAAAAATAGTTTCTAGGAGATGGAGACATGGTTTATCATCTGATCCTTACAAAGGACCAGGGTTTGGATCCTGGCACCCATGTGGCGGCTCATAACTATGTATAACTCCAGTTCCAGGGTATCTGATGCCCTCGTCTGGTCTCCATGGGTACCAGATACACACACAGTACATAAACATACCTACTGTGGGGAGGGGGCGGAGGCGCTGACACATGTAAAATAAATCTTTAAAACGTTTACGTAGCATCTGTCTTCAGATCACCAGGCACTTCACGCTTAATGTCTTTTCTCGCTGAATTAAGAAAATACAAGTGTAGGTGACCATCTGAATCCCACCCGCCACCTGTCAGCTGAGAGCACATTGTTAATCCTTTGAAAATCCATCTCATCTGTACAGTGAGAGTAACAAGGCCCCTGTCTACCTGTCAAAGTTAGAGTCAAAGGCTGTGTGTGAAAGGGATCCGGGAGTTGCAACCTAAGTTGCTCACAACTGCTGTGGTAATTAGCACCACATTATTCCTAAGCAACCCTTCTTCACATTTCCTTCTGATCATCAGCAGTACTAACAACCCCCAGTCCCTAAGCCAAGAAACCTACTGGGGTTTTTGTTTGTTTGTTTCTTTGTTTGTTTTTTCTTTCTGGAATTTTCTTCTCTTCATCTGACACCAAAGTTTCTTTCCCCTGTAAAGAACACACAGAGATCTACCTCCAAGCCCACAGTCCTCTTTTCTACTGTGTGATTGGCTCAGAGTTGGGCACGAGACCTAAGACAACCAATCAGATTCTTTTACATAAATAAAATGGCTCCGATCTGTTGTGAGGACCTGAGTCCGAGCTTGCTTGCAATGACTGGTCATGTAATGCAGAGGATGCCTGTCGGACAATGAGGCCAGGCAAAATGAAAATGAGGGAAGTGTACTTACTGGGTCCCTGGCCAGATGTGCCTAAACCAGCTGTAACCCACTTCCCAGGGGCAGAGATGAAGACACTCTCCCTTTCGGACCTAGTTTCTCTCCCTAGAGTTTCTTTCCCTCGTGGTGGGGGTCGGTCACTCAGAAGCTATGGACTCCAAGCTTGGGCCACATGTTCTACTTGTCCCTCCCTTTCAGTCTCACCATTTGATCGGCTGGAGCTCAGGTTGTCCCTCCAGCACCATTTCCTTCTAGGTTTGTTGACCGACTCTCTCTTCCACATGGAGGGGGTCTGAGAGGCAGAGAGGTGGGATTATACCCAGCCAGAGAAATCCCAACCTCATTATTCTTTTAGTGACTTTGGCTTTCTCTATCTCAAGTGCCTTTGTCTATGAAGTGGGACAAAGGACCTACCGTTGAGAGACTGGGGCGAGGTGATCGCTTGAGTCTTTAAGCTGAAAACCACCCTGGGAAGCATGGTGAGATTCTGTCTCAGTGAACGGGTAAGCCCCTGGAATGCAGATTTATTGTATGGAAAAAGGATACTTAATAAGGGCTCAGCAGAGTCTAATAAGAGAAAGTATGTATGCTTTTTGGAACAGGGTCTCATTGGTTTTGTTGTTTGTTTGTTGTTTGTTGTTTGGGACAGGCTTTCTCTGCCTTGGCTGTCCTGGAACTCACTTTGTAGACCAGGCTGTACTCAAACTCACAGAGATCCTCCTGCCTCTCCAAGGGCTAGGATTAAAGGCCTGCCAGGCCACCATCGCCACCATTGCCACCATCACCACCAGGCAGTGTCTCCTGTATCTTAGTCTAGTTTCAAATGTAGTGTGTAACAGAGGATGAACTTGAACTAACATTCTTGCCTCTTTCTCCTGAGTGCTGGGATGGCAGTCATGACCCACCATACTGGGATTATGCAGTACTGAGGTCAAAACCCAGGACTTTATGCATGCTACACAAGCATTGTATCAATTGAGCAAAGCCACAGGCCTTACAATTATTACTATTTTCACTTGGGGCGGGGGTCATTAATCATCTTTCTTTGAGTTCAACCATCAAAACATGACCACAGGGAGGCTGAAAAGAATCCATCCCAGGGCTGGCAATGATGCTGGGGGCCACAGAATAAAATGGGATGATAAATTGCTACAGAAATGAGGCTTGGACAGGGACCAACTCGAACAAATAGAGTCCTGCCGCCACACCTGCAACAGCGATCAGAAGCAAGCGCATCCATCCGAAGCAAGTCCAAGCAACCGTCCCAGGAGGCCAGACTGCTGGGTCTGGTCAAGATCCTGATGAAGGACTGATGCTCACCAAGTGTGGCGGAGAGCCGTCGGCACCTAGAGACTTGGAGCATTCCCTGCTCCCTGAGTGTGTGACTGGCACACTCTCTGCTGACTAGGCTTATTCTTGAAGAAAGGGAGAAGGGCAGTGGGTGGCAGCTAAGACTCCATCCTTCCCTGCGGTTGATAAGTGACTTTGAGAGAGCCTTGGTGTGCGGGAAAGGAGGAGGCAGGAGACTTCCAAAGTCTGTTCCAAGGCTGGCATTCTGAGTCCGGCTGAGCCCAAGATCCTAAGGAGTTAATGGGACTGTGACCAGCCCACCATCATCCCAGCCTACACCAAGGGTGTTTCCAAAGAATACAAGGCATAGAGCTGGGAAGGAGTAGCCTTCCCCACTGATTGATTTCTATGAATATTTACCCTGGAGGAATGATGGGGTGTGTGCGGGGCAGTAGGCAGCCCAGGGGCTGTTCTCCCCAACTTGACAGTACTGCCTCTGTGGCACCTCTATGTGGAGAAAGGTGAACCAGGAGCTAAGGGTGAGCATCCCTGCTTAACAGCTCTCCGTTTGTTTACCCAAAAAATATTGTTCCATCATAAAAATTCCCAAAATAGTTCCTTCCCTGGCCAGACTGACTGGCGGGCGTCCAGCTTGGGAGCTGTGCCTCGCTGGAGACACGCTCCAGGGAGGTGAAATTAGCTGGGAAGGTCTGGAGCCACAGTGTGAGGACCACCAGGCCTGCACATCCTGTGGGGTGGAGCGCGGAGGTAGAGCCTTGTCTCTGGGGTCTCCCTCTGGGGACCCTCTCTTGGCAGGGACAACTTATTTTTAGCTAAGAAGGGCTCCTTTGGCTCTTTGTGGGAGGCTGTGTCTCGTGGGCTGGAGGTGAGACAAATACTTTCCCCCTCAGCCGGAATGCTGTCTCCCACACTCTGATTCTGGCCAATAACTCCTCAGGCCGCAGTTCCCAACTTAAAAGGTGTCTCTTCAGACAGCCATTCCCTTCCCAGGAGCGTGAACTAGGCCTCCAGGTATAGTCTTGTAGGATTCTGCGTTTTCTCTTTGGAGAACTTAGCACTGTTTGTACTTAAAAAATACCACTGTCAATCTTTCCCAGAGCCTATGAGGTCCTGGGGCAGAGACCAGAAGGCAGTATACATGCCTCACAAGTAACGGATACTCATGAAGTGGGTTCTCCTGAGTCTGGGACCCTAGGCCTCTCCAGGGCCAAGCCAGTCTGTGGGAACCTGGATAAATAAAGTCAATGACACTTCACCCCACTGACTGATCTGTCCCCTACCCCTAATCAGAGTGGGATCGCAAAATGAAGTTACTGCCATTTAAGTGACAGATTTATCCTCACAGGGGACCCTTCCCCCAGCCACCCAGAGCTGTCAATCTGGGTTTCCAAGCTTATGTAGGAAGGCATAGACAGACCTATAGACTGTATAGAAAAGGCCCTACCTTTCTGTGCAGGCGCGCCTCCACCCTCCTGTGCCTTAAAACTGTTCATTTCACACCAGGCAGGCTGACCTGCCCCTTACGCGGCGAGCGTCACTAAGCTTGATGACCTTCCAAGCAGTCAGTTAAAACGAGCCTTGCAACCCAGCCTCATACAAGCTTCCACACCAAATTTTGGAGAGAAAGAAGTTGGGAGAGAAGATCTGAGTCATCAGGGATAGGTTCACCGATAGAAATGGGCAGATGACCGACAGTCCCACATCTGTTCTCAGTGCCACAAGGTCAGACCCTTTAAGCGGATCCTAAGATTTATGATGTATTCTTCTATATATCCTAGCCCTAAACTCAAGACAACAACTCTGTAATACACAAAACTACGTACTTCTTATTTTATGTAATCTATATGCATGCATACAAATGCACATTCATATGTGCAATTTGCTGGCCTAGAACTCTATGTAGCCCTGGCTTGTGGTCCTCCAGCCTTTGCCCATCCTTGACTATTGGGATTACAGACATAAGCTGCCTTGCCCAACCATACCCTGTATAATAGGGAAGTTATCTTGAACGTAATTGCACTGAATACGATGTCTGCTTCCTCTTAGCACCCAGTTACTTGTATCTAAGGCAGGGAAATCAGATCATAGAACCAAGCAGAAGAAAAACAATCCCTGATATTATACAACTCCTTTCTAGGAGTTGGGGAGATGGCTCAGCAGCTAAGAATACTTGTTGCTCTTACAGAGGACCTGGGTTCAATTCCCAGCACCAACACTATGGCTTGCACCCATCTGTAGCTCCAGGTTGAAAGGATCCAAGATCCTCTTCTGACCCCTCTGGGCATCATCCAAGCACATGGTGCACATACACATATGCAAGCAAACACACTCATAAAAATAAAATTTTATACACACACACACACACACACACACACACACACACACACACACACACACATATCCTTTTTGTTAGTGCCTTTGAAATACACAGTTATCAAGCTTGATGACATAGGCCTATAATCCCAGCTACTGAAGAGGCTAAGGCAGGAGGATCACAAGTTTATGATCAGCCTGGGCAAGTTACTGAGACCCTGTCTCAAAATAAAAAGTATGGCTTTTGAATGGCATGCTTGCTCAAGCCTGCTCCTTCCCCATGGAGTGTATTCTATAGTTTTTACTCTCATTTTCATAAATATAATAATAATATTAATATTAATAAGAAAATAGAGGGTTAAGAAATGGCATGATGGTTCATATCTATGATCCCAGAAGTCTGGAAGTGGAGTCAGGAAGATCAGAAGTTCAAGGGCAGCCTCAGCAACACAGCTGTGGGCTCTTCCTTGTACAGCATGATACCCTGGCAGCTGCCTGGAATGCTACCAGGCAGCCATCCAGGTCTAGAAGGGACGGAAGCCAGATTGGAGACTGCCATTACTGCCTCCGTGTCTCACAGCCGGATTGGACTGTTCCAGAGGGAAAGCAGGAAACACAGCATCACTGTGCCTTCCTGGAAGTTCCAAGACTGTCAATCAACTAGCTACCCCTTCTGCAAGCAGGGAAGCTTGTCATTAGGAGAGCAGAGGCTACTTTAAGTGCCTCGTGGCTGCTCAGGGAGACCCTGACCCAGCAGCTGATGCCCAGAGAGACCCAACTGCAGAAACTGCCGCAGCTGTCAGGGCCGCTGCCAATACTGTTGCTTCTGTTTGAGGGGACATCGTGTTGACAGCTCTCATCTGGGAGGTTCTGTTTCCATCACAGCTGTCCCAGGTAACCTGGAATGACTCCAGAGGATGACACTTGGGCAGTGACAGTTTCAGATGCGCCTCAGATGGCCCCACCATCTTGCAGGTGTCCTTAGTTAGGTCTAGGGAAGTATTTCCACCACCCATGACAGCTGTGACAGACAGGCCTAGTACTAAGTAAAAAAGTTTGTGGTTAGCAGACAGAAGGCTGGGTACATGTGTGCCTGGCAGATGAACCCTTCTTTCACTCTACTCCGCTGTGCCTCTGTGCCTTCCTGGTGCTTCAGTCTGGGTTCCATTAAAACCTCATCCCAGCTGGTTTTATGGCCTATTTATGTGTTTGAGCGCAGATAAAATGGGCAAGCCCTTAGCATAATATACAGATAATTTTTACTTGGTGATGTTGTGCTCACCTTTAATCCCAGCACTCGGGAAGCAGAGGCAGGCGGATCTCTGAGAGTTCAAGGCCAGCGTGGTCTACAGAGCTAGTTTTAGACAGTCAAGACTGACACTGAGAAACTCCATCTTGAACACAACCAAACAAACAAATAAACAAGAAACAATTTTACTTATTGTATGTATGTATGTATGTATGTATGTATTTTTTTACCCCAATCAGTTCATTTCAAGCCTCAGAGTGTTTCTTTTCTTATTGATGAGAAAGGACACTATGAAGGCACCAGGACTCTTTTGAGTGCAAAGTAGGAAAAAGTCATGTGCATACACTCTGTGTTTATAAGGGTTTGGTTCCCTTTCTCTCTGCTGTCTTCAGCACTTGGTGGTTGCGGAGCCCCTCCAGTGTTGCTGTGGATTTGCAAAACCGGTGGTTTTGATTGAGTATCTGAGCTTTTTGATCTTTTGAATGGTCACACGAAGGTATTAACCTTAAAGGAAACCAGCTCCACTTGGAGTCTCTTGCTCCTGAGTGCAGAGGGGCTTCCACGCCTTGGCCAAATGGACTCCTAAGGAATTTGATAATTGCCTTTCCAGTTAGAACGGCACATATTCACCACTCAGCGGATTTAAGAATCTGTTAAAAATGCAACTATAAATAGCCCAGGTACTTCCAGAGTTCCTTGCAAATTCCCTGTACTTATGAATAGCCTGTTGTTCAAAGCCACCCAACTCTCTTCACCAACCGGGTTTGCAAGAGCCAGGCCCCCATCACTACCTTTGTGTTTATTTAACCATCTCATTCCTGAAGTAACTTAAGATAGCTTTTAGGAGATGCCCACAATATAATGAAAGCAGAAGTATAAGTAAATGAGGTAATTCAGAGGAAAATGAAAAAAGCAAGGCAAAGAGTCTGAGGGAGAAATTTCTGTTCCGAGGTTGGGAGAGTCTTTACATTGGCTCAAGATGAGGCCATAGATTTGAACATGAACATCCTAACAAGCTAAGCAAAAGAGTTGGGGTTAAGTTGGTTGAGTGCATGGATTATATCACCCAGAAAGTAAAGGCTGTGTTGAGAAATACAGCAGCCCTTAGAGTAAAGACATAAGAGAAGTTCCTTGCATTTATCCTTCCAAAAATGAAGCAAATAAGCAGAAGACGATATTCTCATAGTAGCTGTGATGAGGAGTCTCGTTGGTTCTCTTAAAACATCCCTCGATGGAAGCTGATGACTCCTGTTAGATTTCAAACCTGCGGCAAACAGCTGAGGTGTCTACTGGCCACCAGATTCTCTCTGCATCCCTCAGCCCCTACCTATTACAGGGCCCTCCTGGCTGATCTACCCTGCCCCCTACCCTGAAATGTCCTAGGGGGGTGGTGGTCTTCCCTCTATAATCCAATCATAGGCTCTTTTTGTGCCTCTGGGCCTTCTGGCTGTTGCACCAGGCTCCTCTGTTCCCCTTCCCCTCTCCCTTCCTCAAATAGCTCAGGGTCCTGACTACTCTGGACCATCCCAGATGTCCCTGCTTCTGTCTATGCTCTCCCACACATCCATAATAAACTCTCTCCTCCACCATACCTAGGACTAGTCATCCTTCCTTTCCTTTTTATGTCTTTTTTTTTTCATTCAACTTCTTAACAAAGTTCATTGAACACATTTCCATGGGAGAGGGAAGGACAGGGTTCAGATCAACAGCTGTAATTTGAGGATGTGCTTTAAGAACTGACACAGGGGGGGGGGGCTGCGGCCTAAAGGATCTCCTTACCAACCTCCCACTGCCCAAAGCATCCTTGAGTAAGCATCTTGGCTGAGTTTGTGGGAGTTATCTCCTAACCCGGGGTGCCAGGTGAATGCCACTCCATTTACTTTAACTTTAGCAGTGACACAGAGAGGCTCAGTGTCCCCTGTGGGCAGTGCAGGGCAGTGACCATGCCTCCTCCCTACCCCGTTTTCTTTTCTTTTAGGAAAGAGTCATCATGTCAAATTCTTTCCCTTTCCCACCATCCTGGTTTGCTTTCCATTGCTGTGACAAACAGTGTGAACAAAAGCAACTTGGAACAGGAAGATTTTATTTTGGCTTGCACGTCCCGATCACAGCCATGATGGAGCAGAAACTCAGTGAGGAGCAGAGGCAGGGACTACACAGAGACACTACTCACTGGCTTGCTCTCCTTGCCTCACTTAACCTGCTCTCTTATACAACCCAGGACCACCTACCTGCCCAGGGGTTACACCCATCACTCTCAGTGGGCGGGGCCCTCCCACGTTAATCATTAATCAAGAAAATGCCCCACAGACATGCCCACAGGACAATCTGATGAAGGCAATTCCTCCTTTGAGTTTCAGCCTTCTCAACTGACTCTAGTTTATGTCAAGTTGACAAAAACTAACCAGCACATCCGTTTATCATTAGGGCCTTGTTGGCCTGTCACAGTGAGTTTCAGTTGTCAACTTGACACACCTAGAAAGAGGGGACCTCAGTTAAGAAATTGACTCCATTGCATTGGCCTGTGGCCATGTCTGTGGGGAATTCCAGAGCCTGGGCTGTAGAAGAAAGGTAGCTGACCCTGAGCCTGGAAGCAAGCCAACAAGCAGCATTCTCTCATGGTTTCTGCCTCAGTTCCTGCTTCCTAGTTCCTATCTTCAGTTCCCACCTTGGCTTCCTTCTGAATGGACTGAAACCTATCAACCAAACAAACCCTTTCCTCCCAAGGTTGCTTTTAGGATGTGTTTTATCACAGCAGGAGCAAAGTAAACTGGGACATGGCCCTATCTTGGGCTAGCTCATTCTCATGCTCAGTACTGACTGTATGTGTGTGTGTGTGTGTGTGTGTATCTAACATGTATGTATGTTGTATATATGTATATATGTGAGACAGTCTATGTAACCCTTGTTGGTCCTGAGCTCACAATCCTCCTACCTAAGCCTGCTGAGTTCTGAACCTGTGGACATATACCACTATAGCCAGCGGTACAACATTGCTTTCATGAGAAAATGCACTCCTGCCTCCAATAACTTACTGGGCAATTAAACTTCTAGTATGGGAAGCCAGGAAGTTCCTGTTCAGTATCTTACACACTTATATACTCAAGATGACAAGGACAGGGAACATTGACCTCTGGGAATGAGCAATGCCTGAGCATCTAATAGTGCAAGCCTTCCAAATGTTTGTCCTGACAAAATGAATAGATTCTTCCAGAAATGATCTCTTCCTCGTTCCCCTGAGCTCTGGGTCTCTGTGTGTGCATGTGTACATGCACTGAGATACATATATACAAATATGGATCAGACATTAAAATTGCTTCAGCCAAGTGTAGGAACATCAACCTGTAATCTTCACAAGGCTGAGGCAGGAGACTCACCAGCTCAAAGCCAGCCTTTATTACACCACTGGGTGTAACAGGGTCAGAATAGTGCACTAGGAATTTGTATTCAGGAGCAGAAGTCCTTCCTTAGAAGTGACACAGATGCTAGGGGAAGTTGTATTCTTTCCTTTTCAGCTTCTGAAAACATTTCAACCTTTCTTTAAAAGATAATAATACTATAAATGCTGTGTGAGGTAGTTCATGTCTATACCTCCAGGAGTCTGAGGCAGGAGGATGACAGGTTCAAAGCCAACCTCACAATGTAGCAAGACACTGTCTCAAAAAAAAATGTTGTTTATACTTTTGATCATGAAAACACAGACATGAGTCTGTATTTAATTATACTGCATGCAGTCAAAGGACTTTTGAGTGTTAAAGTGGAAGATGGGTCTGAACGCATAGTAATCTAAGGGACTGGACTGAGATCCTGAGATTAAGTTACCCCACCCCTTAGGACCTCAGAATGCTCCCCTACGGAAAAGAATGGACAAGCCAGATTCATACGGAAGAACCCTTCTAAGTCAGTGTCCTGGACGATGTCCCTTCAACCAGTTTGGCATCACTCTAGATTGTCATGGTGTCCACTAGTCCGAACAGAGAACCCCTGCCAGGTGTCTGAGGCAAGTAGTGACCCCTGCCCCATGTAGACACTGTCACCATGCTCTCTCCTCCTCCTCCGGCTGCTGACACTTGGCCACCTCTTGTATACATGAGCTTACAGGCTGCCTGCTGCTGAGCATAAACAGTGATGTCACGACCCTGAACGTATGAGGAAACAGCTGATGGTTTCATAACAGAAAGCAGAGTACTTGGCAAGTGTGCCCAAACCACACAGCAGGGCTGGGGATGGAGCAGTGCTGACACCCTGTAGGAGGAGCCACGGGAATTACCCCAGACTGAGAGCTCCCTTTGCCTACCTGCTCTCTCCATGCTCCTGGAGCCCAGACCACAAGCCTGGGTGGGGTGAAGATGAGTTTGCCCTGCTGGATCCACTCTCTTAGAACAGGTGGCCCCTGAGAATGTTTACCAGCTGTGTAGCTTTGGACACACAACAGTCAGAGAAAGTACAGTAACATACCGCCCCCCCAATAAAATGGTAGGAGGGAGGGAGTTGGGTGGAGTCGTCTGGGACACGAAGAGGACCTCCAGATGTCTGTGTCACATTTTTATAATTCTAACAAATCCTACGAGGCTTTCTGTCTAGAGACTAATCTAGGGTACGGGAACAGGATCCAGCCCCGGGACTGAACACGTTATTCCAACTCCAGATTCTAAATCTCAGGAGGTCTGGGGCTTTGTCTGTCTGCCTTCTCCGTGTGGGTGTGACTTCACAGTCACAGGTCTTCAATGTGTATGCATCACGTGCTTGTTCATTGCCAAAAAACAAGCAGATGTTGAGGGATAAGGAATTTATTTTAAGTGAACTATTAAAGGGGCTCAGGCCGGGCAGTGGTGGCGCACGCCTTTAATCCCAGCACTTGGGAGGCAGAGGCAGGCGGATTTCTGAGTTCGAGGCTAGCCTGGTCTACAGAGTGAGTTCCAGGATAGCCAGGCTACACAAAGAAACCCTGCCTCGGAAAAAAATAAATAAATAAATAAATAAATAAATAAAGGGGCTCGGGAAAAGACTCGGTGGTGGAACTGTGTAGGGATGGCACCACCCACAGTGGGCTGGGCCCTTCCACAGCAATCAGCAACAAAGAAAATGCCCATGGGCATACCCACAGGCCAGTTCTAGCAAGCGCAAAGGCCTGTGTTCCATCCCTAGTACCAAAAAATCCAAACAAAGAAATACACATCAGAAAAGCAAAGCAAAAGAAAGAAAGAGAGAGAAAGAGAGAGAGAGAGAGAGAGAGAGAGAGAGAGAGAGAGAGAGAGAGAAGAAAAGAAAAGAAAAGAAAAGAAAAGAAATTAAAAGCAGTTGCAAGGCTGACTGGTGCAGACCAAGAAGGGAAATCCACAAAACTGTGAAGGATGTGGAAAGAGGGGCCACCCTGCATGTCAGGTTAAAGCCAGTTAAAGCATCCACTCCAGACACCTCAATCTCAGGAGCTGATCTAAACCACTCTTTGCCCCCAAAAGCTCAATGCATTCTAGACACCAGCAGGCTATGGTTCTTGGGATGTATTGTGTGTTTGTAGCTGGACAGGGCTACAAAGGCTCACGCCTAGGAAGGGAGCCTGCCTGCCTTTGGCCTGGAGCTGGACACTGAACTCTCCTTGAGACCTCTGGTCAGGCCAAGCCCCACCCCATTCTCCATCCCTGAACCTGAGAGGAGAAGGGAGCTGAGCAGGGCAGGCACCGCAGAACTGGGTTCCTCTGACGGTAACAGTCTGGATTCTGGGGGCTGTGATTGTCCTGTACCCCCAAGGACTTTTACACCAAGGAAGGTGTAAAGTGCTGGGATCAGATGGTGCCATTAACAGCAGCCTCGGGGTGGAACCCCCCTGAACACCTGACCTTGTGAATTCCACAGCCTGTTAACTTTTTGTCTATTCCCTGGGCTTCTTACATCCAGGGCCTGCAGGGAGAAATGAGGACAGGGCACTGAAGCCAGTTCCTTATCTACTGGTAATTTCCTTACCTACTGAAGCCAGTTCTAGGGCCTACTATGGGCAACCAGTACGGGCTTCAGAGGGCTCAGAAGATAAAGTGCGAACAGAATGTAGCACAGTGCAAAATTAAGTCCTGTTCTTCTGGAGCTTCTCTTCCACTAAGGGAGGCAGAAGAATATGTAACCAAATCAGGTTCTGTGAAAGGATACATAGGTGGGTGTGCTGGTGCACCCCTGTAATCTCAGCATTCCGGAGATGGGGTTGTTAGTTCAAGGTCAGCCTCAGCTACAAAGTGAGAGGCTCAGAAGTGAGGCAAAGTCACCAAATCAGACCAAGCGGGCAGCAAATGAGCTCAGATTTATTGGTGCTGCTCTCCAGGGAGGTCCACAGGTCCCAGGGCAAGGGCCGGAGAGGTCGAGGACCCAAGATGGACAGTCCTGGGCAAGGAAGGGTGCTGTGTCAGGCAAGAGCTGGCATTTTTCCATCTAAGGTCCTGGTTTGAGTGCATGGTGGTCATTCAAGAACAGGGCGGTGCCATCTGTAGCTCATTTTTGGCACTGTCCAGGTAAGTGGGGGGGGGGGGGAGTTACAATGTAAGGAGGGGCTGTAGCAAATGGGAGCTCTCTGTCTCTCTCTCTCTCTCTCTCTCTCTGTCTGACTCTCTCTGTATCTCTTTATCTGTCTCTGTCTCAAAGACTTCCTCTCTCAAAACACAATACCTCCCAGGTGCTGCCTGTTTCATCAAGATGCAGTCTTTGGAAGCCTACACACCAAGCCACCCAGACGGAGTTCCTGATCTGGTACTTAATGGCATGTATCCCAGAGTGGGACAATTCCCTCACTCCTGGGAGCCTCAGTTTTCTCCTCTGCAATGTAGAGACCAGGACTAGCACCAACCTTGATGGTGGGCGGCATGGAGGTAATATAAGGAGAGGATCCTGGGAGGCACTAAGCATGGAGCCTGGTTCTCCAAAGCAACCCCCCAGTCCCCAGGTCATGTTCTCTGTATCCCTGTAAACTAGATTTCAACCTCTCTGGTACCAAGGTGGCTGTAGCCTGGAGAATTCCCAGCTCCCACCCAAGAAGCCGAGATCCAAAAACCATTCACAGTGCACAGCTGGAGGAGAGAAACAGTAAGCCGTGTGACTGGAGAACTTGCCAGCGCCATCCTCCTGCAAAACCAAGCTCTCCGGGACACCTGCCACCCAAGTGCCACCTGGCTCCATTTCTGCTGCTCTCAGCAACAAATCTCCCATCTCCCCTCAGAGGCCACTCTCTCCCCCTCCCCACTACCAGTCTTAATGCTTCAGAGGGAAACCTTTTCTGCCTTCAGAGTAAGAGTAAGCACCTGGCTCCCGTCGGATCTGCCCCTCCTCCCCATGTATACCCATCAAGGATAGCATTGTTGTAGCTGCACAGGAACTAGTTAGGGCTGGTCTAGACCTTGGACACAAAGGACCATGATGATATCAAATTCAATAACATTTATTAAAGAATCGAAAATATGATACAGAGTAAGAAATTCCATAGTTGGTGGCTTGGTTTGATTTTGGAGTTTGAGTTCAGGAACCCCAGAAGTAGTGAAATGCCACTAAATGACATTGTATACAAAAGCTTGTTTTATAAAGACTTTACACATATCAAACCAAGCTTTATATCTAACCTTGCTTTCTGTCTCCTCCTCCATCTTCTAATCATACAGGGGCCAGCAAGATAGCTCAGTGGGTGAAAGGATTTGTCACCACGCCTGACAACCTGAGTTTAATACCTGGAACCCGCAAAGCAGAATAAGACCCAACTCTGGTTAACTGTCCTCTGGCTTCCATGTGTCCTCCCAACTTCAGCCCTCCCACAACCACGACCTTTGCTGTCCAGTCACATTCATCCTGAGGGAAACATCCTTTCTGGCCCTTTCTTCAATATAGGAAGTACAATCTCATCAGCGTCTGGCCCTTGCCCCCTACCATGCTCTTCCTTGATGGGTTATGGGTCTCCATGGTCTCCTTCTCTAGCTCAGACCAACCTTCCCCAAGGGGGAGGGACCAAGACTGAGTCCTGGACCCCTGCCACGCTCCCCTCATAAGCTCTTCCTCAAGTCAGCCTGTACTTCCTGATTTCAGTGGCCAATTCTGTAAGAACAGATTCTAACCACACCTCAGGCCTGGCCCCTTTGCATTTGTTCCGTCACCACAAAATATTCATGCTAAGCAGGGGCCCGAGTCCCTTTTCACTGTATCTGTGAGAACACCCGTTTGCTTTCATTCTATAGAAAGAAAATGCAGCCAGGACTCTGCCCTACTTGGAGATGCCCAGGTCTACTCTCCCTGCCCTTCCTCCCTGCATTGAAATGTGCTCCCTTGTAACATGGCAGCTAATGAGAGCACTGTCTTCACCCCAATCTTGGTGTAGATTTATTTCTTACTCCTGTCACAGACCATTGAGAAACAGAGTCAGTCAGAGACCTGATCCCCTTCAAGATGGTGACATGCGTTTTCAACTAAGGCCTAGAGTCCTCCACTCCAACATCTCAACACTAAGCCAGCAGATCCAAGGTAAGAGAGAGGATAACAGATCACAGGGGAGGAGGTTTTAAGGGCTAGGCCTAGGTCACATACTCCTACCAAACTCTGTGGGAGGCTGGAAAACTTGTTCTAGCTCTGAGACCTAGAGAAAAGAAAGAAAGGACCGGTGGACACATACCAATGACCTAGGGGATATGTGCCTAGGTACTCAGCCTATCCTCGCTCAGGAAACCCTAGACATCAAGGAACCCTCTAGAAGCAGCCCAAAGTCATCTTTTTACATGCTCCTCTGCTTCATGACATTGGTATTGCTTGATTGCTAGCCCTCAGTCATTCTACAAACACTTCTTGGATACAAAGGCAAATCTGCACAAAACAGTTCCTGTCCTGGAGATGATCCCACCCTCGGGATCTCACTCAAACTTAAGGAAAACATTTCCCATATTTTCCTTTTTGAGATCACTTTATTTTGTGAAATGAGGAAGGTGCCCCAATGTCCACCAGAACCTCAAGACCATGTCTCAGACTTTTAGCCTCCAAGATTGCTACATAAACACCTGGCTTGTTATAACAACAGAACACAAGCTCATCGGCTAGTTTTTCATTATGCACAAACCTTAATCAGCCCAAATATCAGTTAACCTCTGTTGTGCTTTCTGAAATACCAGAGTCTGAAACTTGTGCTTTTCTCCCTGAGAGGACACAGGACCTGTCCCAGTGAGAAGGTAGATACCTACCAGACAAGAAAACTAAAACATCAAAAAATAAAATTAAGCCATAGGATTTCATCATCATCTCTTCTGCTGATCCATTCCTCACCACCTCTCTTCTGGCAACAACACCTGGATTTCCACTTGGAGAATATCTTAATTTGATTCTCCAAAAACAGACACAGAGTCAAGTGCAAGTAGATAATTTAGGAGATAATTCCAGAAAATGCCACAAGGGAATTAAAAAAGGGAAGGGGACAGAAAGTCCACAGAGTGTCCTTCAAGGGCTTCTACAAGCACCTGGAACTCTGAAAAACATTGTAGAATGTGACCATACAGCCATCCCCCAGTGAAGAGAGACCTAGGGGATTTAGACAGCAGAGCTATGAGAACTGCATCTAGAAGAATGAGCTCCCCAGCACTCTGGCTGCATATGGTTGTGAGTGAAAGCACTGAAACTTCTGCAAACAGTGGTTGTGAGATCAGAAAGCCCTCAGACAAAGACATGCATGTGTCAACAGTGGAGAAGTGACCCAATACCTACTTAAAAGGTAAGAGCCAAGGGCATAAGGTTGGAGCATTGGCTTATCTCATTTTCTGGGGCTTTAACAGGATGTCTGAGTCTGGATAATCTACCAACAATATAAATCTATTTTGACCATGGAGGTTGGGATGTCTAGTAGATGGCATTGGCATTCAGCAGGAGCCTCTGTGCTGTGACATAACATAGCAGAGGAGCAAGTGAGCCTGTGTATGACAGAGAACATTGTATAAATAGCCTCTTTTCATCAGAAAGTTGGTCCCACATTGATTCATTAGCTCATTCATAAGGGCAGAGCCCTCCTGACCAGGCCCCCTCCTAAGGCCTAACTCCTTAGGCCTCTTACAATGGCACTTACATTTCTCCATGATGATAATGGTCCAAGCCTGTAATCCCAGCTACTCAAGAGAGTGAGGCAGGAGGCCTGCCAATTTCTAGGCCAGCCTGGTCTACAGGTGAGACTCTGTCTCAGTAAAAGAAAAAATAGGGGAGCTGTAGAGGTATCTCAGTGGGTGAGAGCACTTGATATGTGAGCTTAAGTTCCTGAGTTTGAATTCCCAGCACCCACAATACAAAGCTGGGTGTGATGGTTTAAATGAGACTAATACCCATAGACTCATATGTTTGAATGTTTGGTCCCTGGTAAGTTAATTGTATAAGAAGGATTGGGAGGTGTGGCCTTGTTGGAGGAGGTTTGTCATAGAGGGTGGGTGGGCTTGAGGTTTCAAAAGTCTATGCCAGATCCAGTCTCTCTCTACCTGCTGCCTTCATCAATACGTAAAGCTCTCAGCTATTGCTTCAGCACTATTTCTGTTTGCTTGTTGCCATGACAACCATGGACTGGCCCTCTAAAGCTGTAAGCCCCAATTGATTTCTCTCTTTATAAGAGTTGCCTTGGTCATGATATCTCATCACAGCAACAGAACAGTAACTGAGGACAGCTGCCTTTGCCTGTAACCCTAGCATTGAGGGATGAGGGGCAAAAACTCATGGGTCTTGAGAACTCGCTGGCCAGCCAACCTATTTGACATGGTGAGCTTCAGGGTTCAATGAGAGACCCTGTCTCAAGCAAATAATGTGGAGAGTCCTAAAACAAGATGCCCTACATCTTGTTATGGCCTCCTTGTGTGTGCACATGAATTCCTGTACCCACGCACTTGTATATGCAGCACATACATAACACAGAGATGGATGGAGGGAGGAGATAGATAGATAGATAGATAGAGAGAGAGAGAGAGAGAGAGAGAGATGAATTGGATTGATAGATGATGAATGGATAGAAAGATGAATAGATAGATAGATAGATAGATAGAGAGAGAGAGAGAGAGAGAGAGAGATAGATGAATTGGATTGATAGATGATGAATGGATAGAAAGATGAATAGATAGATAGATAGATAGATAGATAGATAGATAGATAGATAGAGAGAGAGAGACAGACAGACAGACAGACAGACAGACAGACAGACAGACAGACATAGAGACACTAGTAAAAGAAGGCTAGGGAAATAGCTTAGCATCAGAGACTTGCCTAGCACACACAAAGCCCTATTTTCAACACCAGATATAAAAAAAAAGTGTATTTATTTCAACATGAGTCTTGAAGAGGACATGCTAACTACAGCAGACATCAACAACATCTGCCACAGTGACTGCATCAGTCTTTCGTTGTGACAACAAAATGCCTGAGTAGGTGCCTTTATGAAGAAGAGAGGTTTGTCCCTGCGGCAGCATGGAGGACCGCATTCTAAGAGATAGGCAGTACATATGCGAATGTGTCTCCATCTGTTTCCACCTTCTTAGTACTCTTAAAGTAACATTTTTAGGATTCAGCGCGTGTACAGTTGAGGGAAACATGCAGTCATAGTCACACCGTTCCAATGACAGCCTCTCATGTGGTCAGCTGCGTTTGTCCAGCAGAAGCCCTGTGTCCTCTTGGCCCTGGTCACAGTCCCAGCTGAGTCAATCACTCAGTTTTTGGAATTATGCTGGAACTATGGCAGATATGACTACACTGCGGTGAAGAATAGCCTGGAGTCACCTGGAACCACCATGTGCAGAAAACCTGCTGGGAGACCAACTAGTACAGGCCAGCCAGTGCAAGAGGAGGATTAAATTCCCTAGAGCTCTTCGGAGCACCTAGACCTAGCTGTGTTTCTAACTCATGCCCTTGGTCTCTAAGAAGAGATAAAAGGATAGGTTCTTTTATCTTAAATTCATCTAAATTGGATGTGTCCAACTCCTTGAGAATCACTAAAACAAACTCAGTAGTGTTTTATCACCTCCAGTTCTCCCATTCAAAGCAACCCTGCCACTTCCCATCTTAGAACTGGCTGTCTTCCCAGGATCCTCTCCAAACACCCTCCACCCCCTCAAAGCCATGCTCACCTAGCTCTGCCCTCCAGCTCTGCTTCTCTCTCCTTCAACTTCTGGCTAAATCCTATCCATTGCTCAAGATCCAGCTCTCTCCTGCCTCCTCCAAAAGCTACCCCAAGCTCCAGAGCTTCTGGGTCAATACTTTTTGACTTAATATTTCCCCATGGGGAGCAGGATTCAAGCATACATTGGGTGTAAGGGTTGACCGTGTGTGGCCCTAGAAAACTGCCGATACCTTGAAGGGGTTTCCTAGTCTGCCTGGGACTCACCCGTTGCCCTTTAGTCTGTTGGAAGATTTCACTAAATAAATGTGAATCACCCAATGCCCACCAAAGGTTTTCACAGTACTGGGAAGCCACAGTTTGAAAACACCCAACTCTTTCTTCAGTGTGAAGCTTCCTTGAACTCAACGGACCAAGTTCCCCTGCTCAGGTTCTTCTGATTGGCCTCTTTCTGACTCAGCTTATTTCTCCTTGCTGTGGGGCCCCTTGAAGATCTTCGTCAGTTCCCCCAAGCCCTGCTGCTAAGCAGATTCTCCACTGTAATGCTTGGTCACTTCCCAATAAACTCTGACCATGTCTCTGGGAGGTTGGGGGGATCCAGAGCTAGTGTCAGGGCTGAGACTCATCCTTCATCTATGCCTTTATCTTCTGGCTGATATTGAGTTCTTCCCTTTGCTTCTTATTCACCATTCCAGCTGGCTCCAGACTAGGCCAAGGAATTCCCCAGTTAGCATACTGGGCTGCTTGTCCAAACCTTACGACCTCCTTTAAGGGTGTCATGAAATCAGAGATAAAACAGTCATGGGGATTCCCTGGTCATCACATGTGGATGTGCCCTGCCTGCCAGGTTCATCATCCTGAGATCACCAGAGATGTTTCATGGATTTTCTCCAACACAGCTTCCAGCATTCATTCATTAGCCATCTCTACCCTGCAGAGAGTGCTCTGGACCAACTCTGGGAAGGAATAGTTCACAAGGGCTCGCCAGCATCTGTCACTGACAGGCTTTTATGGACAAGTCCTTGTCAACAGCTTAAGAGGAAACAAGGTCCCAGAAGGCCCCCCAACTGTCTGGTCACGTGACCTTCTTGGCTCTGCTACAAGGACATCCTGTTCTTCTTGAAGTAATGTTTCTATTGAGGAAGTCACCATGTCATATGTGGGACAGAAAAAGCATCTATTTCAAGTCCCAATGTAATCTCTCTGAGTTAGCTCAGTCTTTTCAAGAACTGCCTGGACAGCAGAGAAAGACCAGTTCTGAGGGAAGTGATGGAAGCCTGTGTTGTTAAGTGAGGAAAGGCAGAGAAGAGGAGCAAAGGTTGTCGTTTTGATCCTGTGGGTAAAATATTTCTGGCCAGCCATGAGGGGATGGGAGCATCCATCCATACAACCTCCAAACCATGGTGTGGAGACATTGGCACACAGCCAGCACACAGGGAAGGGGAATGTCCCTACATGCAGCACAGCTGGGGCCTGCTGGATCTGGAGTGTCTCCCAGAGGCCTATGTCTTAAAGGTCTGGTCCCCAGTCCATAGCACTATTGGGAAGTTCTTGAAGTCAGATCACTCAGGGCGTACCCTAGTCAGGGACTGTGAGAGCTATGAAGGTCTCGTCACAGCTGGCTGGCTTTCCCAGAGTACGAAGAGGTATAATAAGCATCAGTTTCTTATTTCCTTCGAGAATTCCTGAAAGCGGACACCAAATTTACCATTTCCACATCACTTGGGTAGACCACCGAAACAAGGCTTTATCCAGAAGGCTCGTGGACCCACACACTGACATAAGAGAACAGGAGTGGGGGGATGGGGTGGGGGAGGGGGTTGGAGATCATCTGTAGTCTGGAAAGATGGCTCAGCAGTTAGCACTTGCTGTTCTTGCAGAGGCCTGGGGTTCAGTTCCCAATCCCCCCATGGAGGGGCACAACGGTCTCTAAGTTTCAAGGGGGAATCTGATGCCCTCTTCTGGCCTCCATGGGCACTGCATGTATGAAGTAAAATGCTCCTACACATAAAATAAATAGAAATAAATCTTTGGGAAAGAAAAGCTCTCCTGTGTTCTTGGAGCCATGCTTTTGGTTGGGCTGCCTAGCATGTTGGAGGTGTTTCTTGGTTAAGTGGGTTTATTTTATTTAGAGAGTGTTTACACATCTCTGTAGTTTCATTTTCCTCAAGAACTATTTGAGTTTGAGGGAACTAGAATGACCTGAGTCTAGTTTTCACTTCTCACTAATCAATCAACCAATCAGTCAATGTTCTATGTTAGCCTGATAAAGGAAAAGACAGGGGCTAGAGAGATGGCTCAGAGGTTAAGAACACTGGCTGTTCTTTCTTCCTAAGGTATTGAGTTCAATTCCCAGCAACCACATACATGGTGGCTCACAACCATCTGTCATGTGATCTGATGCCCTCTTCTGGTGTACATGCAGATAGAGTGCTTGTAAACATAAAAAAAAAAGTAAATCTTTAAAGAAAGAAAGAAAGAAAGAAAAGCAGCTAGATAATAAGGGTTACTATAAGCCTGTCTAACCTGGAGCTTACCACTAGGAAACTCTGGAGTTCTCCAAGCAGATTCTCCATTATCATTCAAAGTCAGAGGAAAGTAACACTTCTTCCAAAAGTCCCAGGGGGACACCATCTTGAGCTGATGATGACAGATGTTGGCCTGACACTGTTTTGCACCCTTGACAGGCATCACTGTCACATACAGCACTGACCCTCAGAGATTCCCCTACTCCAGTGTCCACCAGCAAACAGCTGGGCCTGACATATGAAGAAGTCAGCTCATGATCTAACTCTGGTGCATGGTGGCTTCTGATATTTTTGTCACGTGAATCAATTTAGAGAGCTTCACGGTACTTTTTATAACCTTCAGTGAGCATTGGAATTACAGAACTACAGATTGTAAACGTGCTTTAGCAACTATCCAGTTTAATTCAAAATAAGCCAAGAGCAGCTGGTGTCGTGGATGGGATGTCTTAATTACTTGACTCACTGCTTCGACAAAATACCCAACAAAAGCAACTTAAGGCTTATTTGGGCTCCTGGCTCCAGACAATACAGTTCGCCGAGACAAGAAAGGTATATTCATGAGAGCAAGAGGTCGTTAGTCACATTGTGTCTTCACCCAAAAAGACAGCAACAAATTCTTATGCTAATTCATTTTCTCCCTTGAATTCAATCCATGACCTGAGTCTAGGAAATGATGCTGTCCTCTTTAAAGTGATTCTAAATTTTATCAGCTTCACAAGTGGACCATCAAGAGTAACTATTACTTGGAGAAACTAAGGCCCAGAGAAGTTAAGCAACTTGCCCAGGGCCGGAGCCCCAGCCTGTGCATGAGCGGTGTCTCACACCCATGGGCTGTGCCAGAGGTGGCAGAGAACTGTCATGGGAAGTCACCCCCAGGAACCTGCATTCGCTCCTTCAGTAAGCAGTGATAGAATTTTGTTGTGTTCCATGAACTGTGCTGGAGACTATAAAAATAGTAACTAGAAAGAAAGAAAAGAACTTGTTTAAAAGGAAAGGAAGAAAAGTTTCGATCCCTTCTTTATATTAAGCAGAAAAATGTAAGCTTGTCCACGTCCTGAGTAGGGCAGGTATATAGCCTCGGTGTTTTAAGTACTCTGTGGAGGACAAGAGAAGTGATCAACCGCTCTGGAAATCAGTTTGGTATGTACTCACTGATAAGTGAATATTAGCCCAAAAGCTCAGAATACCTAAGATACAATTCACAGACCACATGAAGAAGAAAGACCAAAGTGTGGGTGCTTTGGTTCTTCTGAGAAAGGGAACAAAATACTCACAGGAGTAAATATGAAGATAAAGTATAGAGCAGAGACTGGAGGAAAGGTCATCCAAAGACTGTCCCACCTGGTCATTCATCCCATATATAGTCACCAAACCCCAGCACTATTGTGGATGCCAAGAAATGCTTGCTGAAAGGAGTTTGATATGACTGTCTCCTGAGAGGCCCTGCCAGAACCTTGCAAATACAGAGGCGGATTCTCGAAGTCAACCATTGGACTGAGTCCGGGGTCCCCAATGGAGGAGTTAGAGAAAGGACTGAAGGAGCTGAAGGGGTTTGCAACCTCATAGGAAGAACAACAATATTAACCAACCAGACCCCCCAGAGCTCCCAGGTACTAAGCCATCAACCAAGGAGTGTACATGGCTCCAGTTGCATATGTAGCAGAGGATTGCCTTGTCAGGCACCAATGGGAGGAGAGGTCCTTAGTCCTATGAAGGCTTGATAGATGCCACAGAGTAGGGGAATTGAGGGTAGAAAGGTGGGAGTGGGGTGGGTGGAGAAACACCCTTATAGAAGCAGGGGGGAGGGAGGATGGGATAGGGACTATCCGGGAGGTGGGGAACTGGGAAAGGGGATAGCATTTGAAATGTAAATAAAGAAAATATCCAATAAAAAAAGAAAAAAGGAAATGATTAGGACACTACTAAAACATGGTAGCTCTGACATACATACCTCTCCAGTCACTTTTGGATGAGATGACATGTAGCCATCAAGTTCCTAGAGTCATTAGGCATTTCCTAATCTTGCCACTTGGGCTGTTGACGGTGTGAAGGAACCTCTCTACTCTACTTCTCTATGTACAGAGTGATGGACTGAGGAGAAAACCTTCCCAGACCTGGTGAATCAGGTCTTCAGCTGGTTTTTCCTAGAGTCCTGAGACCGTCTTCTCATCCTTACAATCCACGTCAGAAGGACACAGATGTGAGAACATGAACTTGCCCCAAGTCTATCTCCTTGAGCCAGCTGTCTCATCTGGGACAAGTTACATCTCTCTAGGTCTCAGTTTCCCCATCACTAAGGGAAATGGGTAGAGGCAGAGATCGCTAATCTTCCTGCCTAGGAACACATAGCAATTCTGCTAGACCAAAGCAAAGACAGGCTACCCAAGCATGCTTTACCTTCTCCTCTAACCAGATAGTCTATGAAACATCTGGTACTGCAACCAGAACAACCAAAACACAAAAAATCTCAGAAAAGATACTATGGTCTAATAAACCTAAACACCCTACCTACTTCTGATCATAGATCTAATTGATCATGTGACCCAAACCAACCAGTTCAATCTCCATATGTCCTGCTGGCTTCTCCCATCACAGAGGAAACTGGATACTGAAATGCTTTCAAAAGATGAAGATGTTCCAGTCATGAAGGGAAAAGGAAATTAGCCTAGCTAACTCGGGAAATGGTGTTTGAATTGGAATCTGTTAAGGCTGAAGACAAAAGGATAGATTAGGTTCTCATAAAGGTATGAGTAAGCAACTCCATAAGTATTTTCGATGTCTACTAGAGTTAAATAAACTGTAGATAACAGGTAGGTTTTTGCTGTCCAAGGAGGAGGAAGCTCAAACAAATCTTGTAAGGCTCTGACCAGAGTCAGAGTGGTCAGTATGAATTATATATACATATATATGTATGGATACATATATATGCGGATAGAAAGACACAAATACAGACATGCTTATATATGGGGTGGCATCTATGCATATATTTCTTATCTCCTTCCTTTGGAAGGCTCTAGAAGCAATTTCTCAAGCAGTAAGGAGCACTCTCAGAACCCAGAAACTTGTTTCCAAATGCCATTCTTGGGGCTGAAGAGAAAGCTCAATAGTTAAGAACACTTACTGCTCTTGCAGAGGACCCAAGTTTGACTTCCAGCACACTATAGTCTATAATGATCTGTACTCCAGTTCCAGGGGAATCTAACTCCTCCTGGTCTCTAAGGGCGACTGCACACACATGGTGCACATACACACATGCAGGCAAAAACAGTCAAACAAAGATAATAACAAGTAAATCTTAAAAACAAAGCAGAAAAAAATTAAACTATTCTCCAGTCAAAGAAGCCAAGATTCCTTTGAGAAAGGGCCAGTTCTAAGGTCAAAGTGGAGAGATGGCATGATAAGCCAGGAACTTCTCAGTATGCTAGAAGGAGAAGAGATGGTGGGGAAAATTGGGACCAATCCAAAAAGCACGAACTGGGGAAGGCATCCCAATGACTAAGGCTGGGATGATTTGTTCAACAAAATAGCAAAAGTGTTAGATGATAGATCAAAGAATAAAATAAGTATCTGCAAACACATACTAATGTGAATAAATTATGGATGGGAGAAAGGAAAAGAAAGAATTGGTTAACCAAAAATAAGGATACATGAAGAAAACTTAGGGAAACCCACTCCTTTGGAAGTTAATTGAAATGCATAACTTTATAAGCAGTTTGAACAGAGATACCCTGCATGAGTGGATGGTCCTGATCCCAGAAGACTTGGGTCATGAAGTAAAATTCCCAGTGCTATACACAGGAAACCTCCGTAAGCCTTTTGAGGCATACGAGTGGTCAGGTCCCTTCCCAAGGCCCTCCAATCACCAGGCTCCACCCAAAGAACACAGTAACTGTCCTAATGGCTGGACCCAGCCCCTGACCTACAGAGTCAAAAGCCCTGGTTCTAGACTGGAATTCCCATCAATCCCTACCCCGGAAATCTCCACCTCCCTCCAAGAAATCCTATAACAGTCCTCTGCTGTTTCTCAGGGGCAGCCACCCTCCTGGGTTTTTCCCTCCCCATAAATCTCTTATGTGAGGTTCATTGTACGCTGTGACTTTATAGTCTTCCTAGGCTCCCAACTGCCAGGACACCTTTCCATCCAAGCCGTAACACTTATGATCTTCCTATAATATTGGTCAGGGAGGTTCCATAGGGCCCTAGGACAACACAGATTATGTCCGTTGCTCTATGTTTCCCACAATATTTACATGGTAAAACCCTACTGATAAGGACATTGCACACTTTGATTTCAGGAAATGAAGAAATCAATCTGCAAGTTTCCTATCTACTGTTTCACTTTAATGGTGCCAGAGGGTGTTATTCAGATCACTGAAGGAGAAAAGACTTCAGTGATCTTACCCAGTACTGGGCCCTGAATGTTAAATACTGAACTGCTGGGTAAAAGGCGCCCACCAGTGCAATAGTGGCATGGTTGTTATAGGGGAGACCAACCACTGATTGAATTGAGGTCAGCTCCACAAGAAGAATTCAAGCCTGGTACTATTAATCTGGTCAAAAGCTCCTGTCTGGGGAGGTCATAGCCTATAAGGGGGAAGGGAACTACCAAATTTTTGTTGGTTATACTGTCAAATTGGCTTCTAAATATTTATGTTTAGACACATAGATTTGTGCTGCTCTCAACCTTGATCAGAGTTTTGGTTTGGTTTTTTTTTTTCACAATAAGCCATGGTTATGCCAACTTGACTGATCAAAGTGCTAAGAACAGGTGACTGTTGGTATTCAGCCCTAAATGAGACAGTCAGACACACACACACACACACACACACACACACACACACACACACACACACATACACACATACACAGCTCCAGGGATAGCATGATGGAAGAGCAGAGGGTGGGGAGGAATGCTGTGAGATTGCATCTTCTGGATAGAACCTGCCTTTTGCATTTATGAACTCTCAACAGCTGTGGCTATCCATGCATGATCAAGTCAGTAAAACTTCCAGCATGGATTTGGGGCAAATCACACAACTCCAGCACAGCTAAGTAACTACTATTAGTTCATGGTTGTTGGGGGACAGAAAGTCATTTTTCTTTCTGGGGATGTGGATACTTGTGGGCCATTCCTGCTCAGTGGCTGGTCTCACACCCATGCACATGAGGCAGCGTTAATTGAACTCGGTGTGTTATTTTTTTTCCTCTCTCTCTCTCTTTTTTTTAAAGATTTATTTATTTATTATATGTAAGTACACTGTAGCTGTCCTCAGACACACCAGAAGAGGGTGTCAGATCTCATTACAGATGTTTGTGAGCCACCATGTGGTTGCTGGGATTTGAACTCAGGACCTTCAGAAGAGCAGTCAGTGCTCTTAACCACTGAGCCACTCTCCAGCTCAGTGTGTTATTTTTTTAAAAGAAGACAAGGAAGAGATACAGTTTGGAGAGAGGAGCTATGGGGAGGGTTGTGGGGGGTGTTGTGTGGAAGGGGCAATAAGGGATGGATATAACCAAAATACATTATATACATGTGTGGCATTCTTGAAGAACAAATGAAAACTATTATTTATTTTTTAAAGAAAGGAAAAATATAATTTTAGACAATAGATATATTTTCTTTATAAACAGCTTCAAATTCTGTAAAATCTCCTCTAGAGATAGGGCTTCCTTTTTTTCATGCTGAATGTGACCCAGACTTAGTGACTCACTTCAAAAAAAAAGTAGAATAAAAAAAAATAGTCGCTTCACTGTGAGGACAGGCAGCTGACCACCTTAACCACGGGGTCACAGTGAGCCATCCCCACCCTCTGTTGGTGGCGTGTTTATATCCTGTACCTTCTACCACAATTCAAAGAAAAACAGTATTTTATTTCTATGGTGATCTTCCGCTAAGTCCATAGCCATGGTCTGTCTCCTCATGGGAAAACTCTGATAACTCAAAGTGAGTCAAGGCCCTGAAAAATGAGGAACTTCTCACAGCTCAGAAGAGACGTGACAACTAAATGCAATTGGCCTCCTGGATCTGATCCTGGGACAGGAAAAGGAACATTATATAGAAACTAGAGGCTGTGAAGATGGCTGGGAGCCTGGAGAAGCACAACCTGAAGCTTGGATCCCCGACACTCCAGCAGCCATGAGCCCACCTGCAATTCCAGGACTCAGAAGGCAGAGTAGACTCCCCATGTCAGGGAGCTCTGGGTTCAACTGGGAGAAGCCTATTTTGTCAATAAGCTTGAGAGGGATCTGCATCCAGGAAGGCTCTCAAAGTCAGCCTTGGCCTCCACATGCATTTGAACACATGTATATGTGCACCTTCACACACACAACAT
The DNA here is from genome assembly GCA_036184795.1 of Tokudaia tokunoshimensis. Classification (NCBI taxonomy): domain Eukaryota; kingdom Metazoa; phylum Chordata; class Mammalia; order Rodentia; family Muridae; genus Tokudaia; species Tokudaia tokunoshimensis. The sequence continues at coordinate 101,624,985 of BTHU01000012.1, read as the reverse complement.
GCAAACACACATACATACATGCATGTATGACACACATAGAAACATAATTTAAAAAAGAAGCTTGGCCGTGGTAGCACACACATTTAATCCCAGCACTTGGGAGGCAGAGTCAGGCAGATCTCTGTGAATTCGAGACCAGCCCGGTCTATAGGTGAGTTCCAGAACAGTCATGGCTACAGAGAGAAACTCTGTCTCAAAAACAACAACAAAATGAACAGAAGAAACCCAAGTGTAATCTATGGTCTGGTTAAGGACACTGTGCTGTGCTCACCAGCTTCCTGTGACTGGAACAAAGTCCTGAGGTGATCTAGTTACAAGGAGAAAAACATTTATTTCAGTGCCTGGTTTCAGCACAAGATAGGTGAGCCCTATAGCTTTGAGACCTGTGTAGTCAAGGCAGGAATGTGTGACAGGAGTCACTTCATGCCAGGAAGCAGAAAAAGAGAAAGAAAGAGGAGCAGACTGTGGTTCCCCGACACCCTTCAAAAACACACCCAGGGTCCTAAAAACTAGTAGGTTCCACCTCCCCACCTGGGGACCAAGCCTTCAACAAGGCTTGCCAAGCCTTTGGCAAACATCCCAGATCCGAACTCTCTTATGAACCAGTGTTCATTTCTTTTCTCCCTCTTTCTTAATTAACAGAACCTTATTTTTAAAAACCTTATTGATTGTTATTTGTGAGAGACATATGTGCCACAGTACAGATTTAGAGGTGGACACCTTTGTGAAGTCGGTTACTTCCACCTTTAAGTGGGTTCCAGGAATTGAATTCAGGCCATCAGACTTAACTGTAGCAAGTGCCTGTCACCTGAGGTTTTCTTTCTCTCTCTCTCTCTCTCTCTCTCTCTCTCTTTCTCTTCCTTCCTTCCTTTCTTCCTTTTGCTTCCTTTCTTGCTTTCTTTCTTTCCTTTTTTTGTTTGTTTATGGTGGGATTTTGTTGTTTGTTTCTTTGTTTGTGGTTTTTCAGACAGGGTTTCTCTCTGTAGCCTTGGCTGAGCTAGAACTCATTCTGTAAAGCAGGATGGTCTCTGTCTCCTGGGTGCTAAGACTAAAGGCATGTCACCACTCAGATTCTGAAATTTTTCTAAGAAAACTTTTTTAATTTGAAATAGTTTCAGCGAGGCTGGAAAGATGCTCAGAGGTTAAACTCATGTGCTGTTCTTCCAGAGGACCCAGGTTTGATCCCCAAAACTGTCTGTAACTCTATTTCTAGGAGGTCAGATGCCCTCTTCTGTCCTCAGTGGAGATCAGACACACATGAGATGCACAAACATATGTGCAGACAAAACCCATATAAATTAATACAAGAAATTAATACACCTTTAAGTAAAAAAAGAAAAGGAAAAGTTTCAGGGTAAAATGAGTGTCACAATGAGCATAAAAATATAACTGTGTCTTATAAGCCCTTGCCAAGCTCATTTATGAACATTTGGTCACGTTGCTGTTGTCCATAGTATACTGTGGGAAACAAAAATGATTCAAATGATAAAGTCTATGCTTCATGGCTTTAGGGGTCTCACTTTGGAGTTCAGACTGACCTGGAAATTGTAACAGCCCTCCTGCTTCCGCTTCCAAAGTGTTGGAACTGCGGGTGAGCTGCCACGTCTGGATTTACTTATTTTCCCACAGAAAGGTAGAAGGAGAGAACCAGCTCCTGTCCTCTGACTTCCTCATGCATGTACACACACATACATACACACACATATACGCACATACACACATGCATATATACTCGGGGGTGAGGTGTCTCTTAGAAACAGTTACAGACAGGCTGGGAATCAAACCTGGGTCTCGACTTCCAGGATACCTTCCCATCCAAGCTGTAACCCTTACAGCCTCCCTATGAGATTGTGCGTCAGTCCTAATTAAACACTTTCCTTGTTGCTGCGGGTGGTCATAGAGTCTCTTTATAGCAATAGAACATTTACTGAGACAACCACCAACAATAAAAAAGTGAGACTAAAACTCTAGACCACTAACTTCAGAATGCCTGACGCTGGGCCAAGTATGCCACTGTGTAACACAAATCCAAGAGGCTTGGACAATAGCAGAGAGGCTTGGGTGGCAGTCAATGGCAGTGACAGTGGAAGCAAGGACATGAGCAATGAGGCCTGAACAGGGCGTTTGCAATATCCTGTTGACATTACCAGGTGCCCTAGGAAATCACCTCACCTGCCCCAGCCTATCCTCACCTCTGAGCAAAGGCATTCTCCTGGGAGTCCTCTCTCCAAAAAGACTTACCATAAGATAGAATCTATTCTCAGTGAATCCTTCTCCCACACGCATGCCGGGCAGGGCGTGATGCCAAGCAATTCCAGGATGGTTGCTTTCTTCAACAATATCTACTTTGTGTGAATGGGGTAAGATGCCAAGGCAATGCTGGAGAAACTGGCAGCTGCCTAGCACTGGGAGGCCCCGAGGCTGGGGAATTTCGGAATTGGGCCATAGGAAGAAAGAAAACACTATCACATGATCTCTACCATCTCCTGGGGTCATTGTCAGCCAAACAATGGTGGGACTTTGTCCTTTCTGCTCTGCAGATGTCACAATGAGTCTGGTGACATCACAGACAAGTCCTAGAGAGGACAACTTTTCAAACCAAGCATCCTCAGGGATGGATTTCCCAGGCAACCAAACTTTCTTTTAAAGAATTATCAAATATTTATGTGGAGGTTGAAGGGGTGTGAGCATGTTATACAGGGGTCAGGTGACCCAAAGAGCCAGTTCTCTCTTCCGGTCACATGGGTTCAAGGGATCAAATTCAGATCCTCAGGACTTGGTGTCAAATGCCATTACCTAATAAACCGTGTTCCCGGCTCCAAGACAGACAAACCTTCAGAGGAGCGAACTCCTGGGTTTAGTAATTGGGTTTTGATCAAGAAATTTTTAGAACTTGTTCCTCTCTCTGTCCACCGCCTTCTAAACAGCTTGCCCACTGTAAATTGATCTTTCCTTGGTGGTTGAAAGTCACCTTAGAGAGAGCTGTTTGTGCCACGAGATGAAAAACGAAGCCAGGAACACGGGAGTGAATTCAGCACTTGGGATGTTTTTGCTGAATGGACAGTGATGTCAGCAACTGCCTTGAAATGTGGCTTCTTTAGAGAAACCCTAAAATCAGCAAGATTTCCCTCTGAAAAGTACAGTGCATGTTCCCTTTTCCTCCCAAACCTAGCCCCAGGAGCTATGTGACCTCGGCCAAGTGTTGTCATCTCGGGGTTGCTGTGATTTTCTACATCTGAAACTGGGAATGATCTTGTGTGTTTTGAATTAGATGGTGTGTTTAGGAGCCACCTTTGATACCTTAGGACAATACTTAGAACCGTGTTTGGTATATAAGTGTTTTTTGGTGGCTGTAGATGAAGTCCCTGTAAGGAGTTAACACTACCTCCTTTTACTGCAAGCTCATCAACCTGCTAAGTCTTGGTAACCACACCAATGATCTCATCCCCAGGTCTCAGGAAGCCACTAGACATTATGTCTGTTCTAATCAACCAGCCAAGCCTCAGCCTCAGCCTCTGTCTTTTCTTTCTCTTTTCTTTCTTTTTTTTTTTTTTTTTGGTATTTTCGAGACAGGGTTTCTCTGTGTGGCCCTGGATCCGCCTGCCTCTGCCTCCCGAGTGCTGGGATTAAAGGCGTGCACCACCACTGCCAGGCCTGTCTTTTCTGGAAAGAAAAAGGAAGAGCTCTTTCCCTGGGTCAACCTCTCACTGGGCCTGCTCTGGTCTCTTGCGATCCATACTACCTCATGTGGGAAGGACGCACTCTGCGAGCTTGCATTCCCAGCTTTTCAGACACTTTGGACTGAAGGTTAAGTAACAAGTAACTGTCACAGTTGAACAGGCAAATGGCAATTCTACCCATGGCGTGCCTGTTCCACCCAGATCAGAGAGCTTGTCTGAGAAGGAACAGTAAGATCCTGGGAGGAAAGTGCCAGACTTCCTCAGACTTCCCCTGGCTAAGACTCAGATCTGAGTCTGGGGGGTTTGTGGCCCCTGGGGGAAGACAGGGAGTCTGCTGCAGCACCCTGTCTTTCTTTTCCTCTAAAGCCTGGATGGATGCTTCCTGTCCTCAACGTGCTTCTTCCCTGGGGTGACATCTCCCCCCACCCCAGCTTGCCAACTTGGAGGAAGTCAGAGGACATTGAAGTCACCATGGCCCAAGCCTTGGCCACTCTGCCCCACCTCTAGCTCCACGAACAATCCCTGTGGATTTGTGAACACCTGGGGACCCTTCTACTCCTCTCCATCTCCTCGGGGACCCCCCACACACACCTGGTGCTGCTCTTCCAGCAACAGGGAACAGGAAGGCCGGTTTCGACCCACTACGGGGTGATGAGACATCCTCGGTACCAGGCCTGGAAGGGAGGGATATTGCCAGTCACTCGGTGACCTCTCCAGCTGCTTCCTCTGCGCTTTCCTTGGCAAAGGACCAGTCTGGAGCTTTCTGGATTCCGAGTCCTTTCTGCCAAGGCCTGGGTAGAGACTGCCCTAAGCACGCTGGTGGAGCTGCCTCTCTGCAGTCACTAGCCCAGTGTCCCTAGGACTGTGCTCATTTCATAAGTTGTGTGTACCTGCCCCTAACTGCCCTCGCCAATGGAGTAACTGAGTGAACAGACTGAAGAAGAGGCCAAGTGCCCGAGAGAAAGCCTCTGTCCCAGAGCCTGGTGGGTGGGGCAGGGCGCTTGGTACCTACCTGGGCTCCGTGGACGTTCTGTGATCATTTAGCTCTGCTTAGCCTTTTTCATCTTTCTTCCTTCTTGAAAACAGACCCTCTCCCTGCCTCTGGTCCTACCTCATCCCCTCTCCCACTCTCTGTCCTTTCGATGAGACTTCCTATACCCCAAGGGTATTCAGTACAGCGGAGGGGAAATACACACACACACACACACAAGTATACACATACATACACGCATACGTACACATATATGCACACACATACACGCACACACATACACATTCACATACATGCATATACACACATACAACATTCACACACATACATAATACATGTACACACACGCTCACATACATGTACACATATACACATTCACACACATACATTCACACACACATACACACACATGTACACACACACACAAGTATACACATACATACACGCATACGTACACATATATGCACACACATACACATTCACATACATGCATATACACACATACAACATTCACACACATACATAATACATGTACACACACATGCTCACATACATGCACACATATACACATTCACACACATACATTCACACACACATACACACACATGTACACACACACACAAGTATACACATACATACACGCATACATACACATATATGCACACACATACACGCACACACATACACATTCACATACATGCATATACACACATACAACATTCACACACATACATAATACATGTACACACACGCTCACATACATGTACACATATACACATTCACACACATACATTCACACACACATACACACACATGTACACACACACACAAGTATACACATACATACACGCATACGTACACATATATGCACACACATACACATTCACATACATGCATATACACACATACAACATTCACACACATACATAATACATGTACACACACATGCTCACATACATGTACACATATACACATTCACACACACATACACACACATGTACACACACACACAAGTATACACATACATACACGCATACGTACACATATATGCACACACATACACGCACACACATACACATTCACATACATGCATATACACACATACAACATTCACACACATGCATAATACATGTACACACACATGCTCACATACATGTACACATATACACATTCACACACATACATTCACACACACATACACACACATGTACACACACACACACACACCTGCTTCTCCCAGTCGTACAAGTTGCTTCCGCCCACAACTCTGCATGTCCCTAATGAATGATGTGTCAAGATGTTTAGGGGGTCAACACTAAGTGGGAGTTTGGCAGGCAGGTCATGTGGAAAGCACAGCATGTCAGAAGGACACAGATGTGAGAGTCACTTTGGCCTGGCTCCTAATCCACCCGTGACTTGTGCAGTGTAGTTAGCTAAAAGACTCAGATCTGAACTAACCCAAACGTCCATGTTTTCTTCCTGAAGTGCTTGCACAGTTAAGGGATTTTCTGGATTTGCCAAACACACCCCTGGGGATTTCAAAAGGCTACCCTTTGAATTGGTGCTCATTTTGGTGAGCATCTATTACAGAAAAGTGACACGGTGTCAGGAATTTGCTTCAAAACAGTGTAGATGGCCAGTAAGCAGATGAGGGCACAGGCAGGAAACAAGGGCCCTGAGTGAGTAGGAAGGGACATCCCAGTACTTTCTACCCTTCTTCCTATTTCCCTCACAATGCAAACTTCAAAGTGATGCTCAGGCCATCAACATGGGAGAAATAAAGTCACCAACAAAGACTGGAAGACTGAATAACTGTTGAGCATGGGTGATGGTCACACGTGAGTGTGCTCTCTTTTCTCCATCTTTTTAATATGCTTTAAAGCTATCATAATGCTTAAAGTATGTAAAGTTTTAGGGCTGGCAAGATGGCTCAGCAGGTAAGGGGCTTGCCACACAAGCCTGAGGACCTGACTTCAATCTTGGAAAGCATGTGATGGAAGGAGAGAACCAGGTCCCATAAGGCATTCTCTGACCTCCACACACAGACTGTACTCCCACGGGCCTGTGCACGCATGCACAGATAAACCAGTTTATGTAACAAGAACAAATGTGCAGTGCCGTGCACTCACTATGTGCACTCACTATGTGCACTCACTATGCAATGTGGCTCTGGGGCCAGCATGTGCTAAGGAGCTGCTGGTGGTCAGATGATGGGCACACAGAGAAGCTCTGGGAAGCAAGCTTCCCTGGCTGGGCAAAGCTGCTTCACACCTCTGCCCTCCACACGCTCTGCCTTTCTCTGGCCCACCTGCAGGGTTCTCTCTCCACTTTGGCCCCTGTCAAGCCTTACTTGATCCTCTCTGCCTGTGTGATTACTGGGTCACACTGCTCACCTTGGATCCCAGTTGCTTACATGTTTTGCCCCACCCCACAGCTGATCCCTGCCTCCCCAGGAGCATGGTAGTTTTTCATTCAACTTTGCAACATCGTGACTTCAGATCTTACCAGAACATAATCAACCTGTGGTTGATGGTGCAAACGGTACCGGTGGTTGTCTTCACAGACTTCAGCTCCTTAGTCCCGGTGTCTTTCTCTCTCTCTCTCTCTCTCTCTCTCTCTCTCTCTCTCTCTCTCTCTCTCTCTCTCTCTCTGTCTCTGTCTCTGTCTCTCTCTCTCTGTTGATGCCTGAAATTGAGTAAGTCCCCATATGATCACATCGTCTTCCTCCTAAATTGATTCCTGCAATGCCTGAGTAGATGAACAGACCCCTCCTCTAGTTGCTCAGCCCCAAAAGTGTGAGCCCTACCCCCACTTCTTCTCTCTCCCTTCCATGTCCTTCACAGATCCTGGAGACGGCCAACCCTTTCAACTCACAGCCCAGACATACTCAGGGTACCCTGATCTCCCACCTCATTCATTCATTCATTTATTTTTGCCTCTTCTTTTTCCATTTTCATGTAAGTGGTGTATGCACATATGTAGACATATGTGTGTGGCATGCACATATATGTGTGCGCAGGTGCATGTGGAGGCCCATGGTTGATGCTGAAAATCATCCTCGGTGACTCTTCTACCTCATTCAGTGAGGCAGGGTTGCTCAATCTAACCCAGAGCTCTCCGATGTGGCTAGCTTAAATAGCTAGTTTGCTTTGGAAATCACCTATTTCTGCCTTGGTCCACTTTAGCATTTACTTGGGCTTCAAAGTTCAGAACTCTGGTCTTTGAGCTTAACTGCTGGGCCATCTCCACAGTCCCTGCTGGTCTGCTCCCTAATCTTGCTCGCCCATCCCTACCCCCCAAAAAAAGAACCTGGTCTTTCTTAGCTGTACCTTTTATCATGTCCTAAGAAGAACTTTCACGTCCTCCTCAAACTCCTCAGCATTTGAGGCGGCTTCCCAGGCCCAACGAAACCGGCCTCAGCCTGGCTTGACCTCCTATAATTTCTCCGTTGAGCCATCCCACATCCCAACATACACGCAGTAAATTCTAGCCTGTTAAACCTACTAGTAGTTTTCCAACATGCCTCAGCCTTTCTGTGTGGCACAGACAGTATGACTCACCAAATACCATGTGTGACCAGGAGTCATTGCTAGCGTGGATCACTGAGTCACCCAGGGAAGACAGTCGTGTGCTGCTCACATCAGACTTCAGAGGGAAAGGAAGTAAGCTTTTCTCAAATTGAACTCCTGAGACACTGAGAGCCTTGTGGTTCCCTCTTTGCTGGTACCATTGGTGTTTGGTTTTGTGACAAAGGGTCTCACTCTGTGGCCCAGGCTGGCCTCACACTCACAGCAGTCCTTCCCTAGTGCCCTCAGTTCTGAAATTGCTGGTGTGCACCAAGCCTTCCACCGTTCCCTATGGCTGCATCAGGACCAAGCCCGTCCTTGTAGATTTCCCCCTACACCCACACCCTACCTAGACATCGTGTGTTTGTCTGGCAGGCTTAACCTCCCAAGTGCTCCAGGGTGAGTCTGGGGTTCTTCCTAAAAACATCCTTACTGCCTTTTCAACACTGTAAGACTTGCCGCTCATGTGCCCTTACACCATGCCAGGGCTGAGAAATCAGGCCTTTCTCACTCACGGCTGCACCCACAGTTCTTCACACAGGGTCTGCATGGAGGAGAGTCAGCAGATGTTTGGACTGGTGGAACACGCCTATGATCCTGAGATCACCCTTGTCTTGTAGCTTCAAGAGGCTAGAATTTACTGTGTGTATCAGGATGTAGGATGGCTCAACAGCCTGAAACAGGAGGATGGATGGGCTGGAGGCCAACCTGGGCCACATAACAAGTTCCAGGACAGCCTGGGCTACCTGACAACCATCTCAAACAAATAAACGAAACTAGTGAAGGAAGGAAAGAAAAAAATATACAATTTTAGGTCCACAGGTTAGCATACTAACTCCTACACTCTCATGGACACTGAAGGCTAACTGTTTTTACTTGGATTCAATCTTTAATCCCTTTGAGGGTGCTATAAAAATAACAGAAGAGTTGGGAGAGTATGAAGTTCCCCTTTCTAATGACTGATATTCAGCCAGGGAAGTTGAAAGAGCTGCAGACATGTCCTTTCCTCTATCCCTCCCTCCCTATGACTTAGTTTTCATCTCCATTACTTGTTGTGACCACAACACCTCCTCTTTACGAGGCACTAAACCAGCAGCTAAGTCATCAAGGCCATAGCTGTCTCACAAAGCCACAGTGGAATCAGGTGGCTAGAAAGGGTGAGGGTGGGGGCTACAGAGCCCCACTCTGTCGCTGTCAGAAGCCTGCAGCGTTGGCAGGTCCTTCAGCTTCTGTATTTGTGATTTGCAGTGAAGCCAGGAGCTCGGGTCTCTGGGGATCCAGGCAGACCAATGCAATTTTCGGCAAGTGTTTGAGCTCAGTCTGGGTAAAACCCTGGGAAATCAGAGGAGAGACAAAAAACAAAACAACAAAAAAAATTAATGCAATTCAAGGCAGCTATGATTTATCAAGCACAACTCAAATATAAATCTCTAATTTGTATATTATGTATGTGTTTGTGCATATAGATGATATAGATTAGATATAGATACAGACAGACACTGATACAGATACAGAGATAGATATAGATACAGATACAGACACAGACACAGACATAGATAGATATAAATATAGATTAGATATAGAGATAGATATAGACATAGATATAGATATAGATATATATAGATATATAAGCTCCTGTTCCAGGTGGAGCCTTTAGGAATCTAGACCTCGTGGGAAAACAAAAACTGAAAAGTAAAAATAAGAGCTGACCATGGTGGAACAGACTTATAATTCTAACACTTAGGAGTAAGAAACAGGATCAAAAATTTGAGGTCAACCTCAGCGGTATAGTAAGTCCCATGCCAGCCTGATCTACAGAGGCGCTGTCTGCAAACTAATCAATTAAGACAATGCAGAGCAGGTGCTGTGTTACAAAGTGTAAAGGGAGCCTTAAGAATGTTGCAATCTAGAGACTTTCAAAGAGGCCACATGTGATACCTACCTTGGGAAGCTGACTTGTTCGCTCTGTGGTACATTCTACAGCCATTCCTGCTCAGTCCTTAGGAGCCGCATGAGGTCAGTTGAGAGCCAACTATCCTGCTGAAGATGGCAGAACTGCCAAACGACAGGGCCAGATGTAAACTCAGCTTTCAGGTCAGAACCTTGTTCTAGATGACCTCATGCAGACGAGCTCTTGACCCACATTACTTTCTATATGACTGAGACCCTGAGCTAACCTTCACATATGCTGGTTTTAGTCTTGTACTCTCTCCAAAGGTGGGAGGTGGCCCTAACCCTGTTGAATGACCTGGGAAGGGGCATGGTTGGGGAAGTTAATAGTCCTTGATACAAAGGAGGCAGGACATTGAGGGGAGATCCCTAATTGCACCATAATTCAATTTAACCCAAGTAGTTTGTGGGTTTTCATTTTCCTTCATTGTTGGCCCTTACCTCTCACCAAAAATACATGAGAGATACACATGTGAATGTTTTAGGACTAGGACACACTTTGAGGTTTACTATCTCTGGAAGCTGGATGGAGAAGCTGTCTTACTAAAGCTCTGGTGACCAAGATCATGAACACTGTCAGTCCTAGGTTGGCTATGTCCACCACATTGTGGTGTAGCTAAGTCTTTTTCTTCCTTCCTTCCTTTCTTTCTTTCTTTCTTTCTTTCTTTCTTTCTTTCTTTCTTTCTTCCTTCCTTCCTTCCTTCCTTCCTTCCTTCCTTTCTTTCTTTCTTTTTGTTTTTTGTTTTTGTTTTTTTTTTTGTTTTGTTTGCTTTTTGGTTTGGTTTGGTTTTGTTTTTCTAGACAGGGTTTCTCTGTGTAGCCCTGCCTGTCCTAGAACTCACTCTGTACCCCAGGCTGGCCTCAAACTCAAAGAGATTTACCTGACTCTGCCTCCTGAGTGCTAGGATTAAAGTCATGCACTGCCACCACCAAAAGCTAAATCTTTTTAGGCACAGTTTTTGTGGCCTCATTTTTCCAACTGGCATCAACATTTTTCAATGCATTTCAGATGCTCTCATGTAACAGGCAGTCCTAACCCTTCTCTACATACAAACCCCATTTTCTAGAGGAAAATGTTGAGTGTGACAGAGACTAGGTTCCTTGCTCTGGAGTGTAGGTCATACAGAACTATTCAATTGCACAGATAGGGTTCCTGCATCCAAGACAAAAACATAGTGCACTGTGTTCTTCCAGAAGTACAAAATAGGTGTGTGCCTATCTCATGGAGTATCTCTGTGACTCTTGACACAGCTCTTCTGAGCCTCAACTGTCTCACCTGTAAAGCATGACAATGGGAAAGTGCCCAGGGGTGATAGTATACACAAGACACCTAACAGCATCCCTGACATCCTCCAAGCACTTGACAAGACACTTACCAGCAATGACAATATGAATTAATTGTCTGTCCTCACCATGCTAAGTGTTGTGCATAAAATAATCGACAAACACAGTCAAGAGAATAGAGAATGCTAACGCTTACATGCCTGCTACTCAGATCACATACAGTCCAGGACCCAAACCTGAGGATAGCCCTGCCCACCTTTAAGCTGAGTCTTTCAACATCAATTAAAACAATCAAAACAGTACCCCGCCCCCTGACATGCCACAAGCCAATCTGATCTAGGCAGTTCCTCCTTAAGATTCTCTTCCCTGGTGCTTCTACCTTGTGTCAAACTGACAATTAAAGGCAACTGTCCATCACATAAACAGGGAAAGAGAGCAGAAACTGGAGGAGAGATGTGGTTTCGCAAAGTTGTCTTTTGACCTCAGCACAAACACTATAGCAGAAACACATGCACGCACACACACATAAATAATAATAATGACGAAGAAGAAGAAGAAGAAGAAGAAGAAGAAGAAGAAGAAGAAGAAGAAGAAGAAGAAGAAATAATTTTTTTAAGAGCTCAGGACCAATCTGGCTACAGAGTAAGACTCTGACATACACATCCCAAAATATCTGTGGGCTGGAGAGACGCCTCAGCATTTAACAGTATGCACTGCTCTTGCCGAGGACCTAAGTTCAGTTTCCAGGACCAACAAGGAACTGGCCACAACTGCCTGTAACTCCAGCTCCAAGGGGATCTAACATCTCTGGTTTCCTTGGGCATCAGCATACAGTGTACATATGTGCGCATGTGCGCGCGCACACACACACACACACACACACGTCCAGACATATACACACAACTAAGATAAATAAATAAAATGTATATATATATATATATTTCACTGGAAGTACAATTCATTTCGGAATAGGAGGACAGAGTTATCTGGAGGAAACAATGTTTAAAACTCTTTAGAAGGTACATTAGTTTATTAGCCCCAAGAGAGAGAAAAAAATAGCTATTTCCTGGCAGAGCCAAGTAAATGCAGCTGACTTCACCAACAGTTGCTGTGACACCTGAATAAGAATAAGGACATTACAGTTCAGAAGCAAAGACTCTGCAAGGCAACTAATGACTCTGATGGTCACCTGCAAAGGACAACTGGCTGTCACTCAAAGCCAAGCCTAGAGAGGACTTAAAACCATCCTGCTTCCTGGCCACCACTTGGCCATGACATAGGCACCCTTCTCAGTAGAGGACCTCACTGTGAAGCAGCAGTGAGTGCCTATAGATGATAGATAGATAGATGATAGATGATAGATAGATAGATAGATAGATAGATAGATAGATAGATAGATAGATGATAGATAGATGATAGATAGATAGATAGATAGATAGATAGATAGATTGATAGATAGATAGATGATAGATAGATGATAGATAGATAGATAGATAGATAGATAGATAGATAGATGATAGATAGATAGATGATAGATAGATAGATAGATAGATAGATAGATAGATAGATAGATGATAGATAGATAGATAGATAGATGATCGATAGATAGATGATAGATAGATAGATAGATAGATAGATAGATAGATAGATAGATGATAGATAGATAGATAGATAGATAGATAGATAGATGATAGATAGATAGATAGATAGATAGATAGATGATAGATAGATAAATGATAGATAGATAGATGATAGATAGATAGATAGATAGATAGATAGATAGATAGATAGATAGATAGATGATAGATAGATAAATGATAGATAGATAGATGATAGATAGATAGATAGATAGATAGATAGATAGATAGATAGATAGATAGATAGATGATAGATAGATAGATAGATAGATAGATAGATAGATAGATAGATAGATGATAGATAGATAGATAGATAGATAGATAGATAGATGATGGATGGATGGATAGATAGATAGATAGATAGATAGATAGATAGATAGATAGATAGATTATAGATAGATAAGGTGGAGAGCCACAGAGGAAGGCCGGAAGTTGACCTCTGGCCTCTGCTCAGGCACCACATACACCCTACCAACCCTGTCACCACCACCAATAACAGCAACAAACAAGAAGAAGAAAGCAGTCAGCAAAGCAGCAGGAAGAGAACAAGGCCAGATAGGGCAAACAAGGAGGGAGCTGAGTGCCCCCTGAGCCTTTCCCAAGGGCTTTCTCACCCAGGCCTCTGCCACAGACCGTCCTTAGATCTGCCTCAAAGGGCTTGTAGCCTGGCTGCATCCCCGCTCCTAGCCTCCCGTGTGTTCAACACCCTGGGTTTTCTTTATAACCTGTTGTCTACCGAACCCTCTGGCTGTGGTGGAAAGCACAGAAAACTTGGTGGTTCCGCTGGAGGCTTTCCAGGGAAGAAGCCTTGAAGTGCATGGTCAGGGGAGAGACCTGGGTGTGTTCCCCCAGGATCCAGGTGAGGAGCTGGAGGAAGGAAATGAATGAGAGCCCGGAGTGGCAGGGCCTGTACAACGAAGCCCGCCTCCCTCAAGCCAAGACGAAAGCTATATCACAAAAGAGACCAATCATAAGAATTCGGTTTCTAGCAAAGAAGTCCCAACAAGGAGGCCTAGGATTGTGCCGAAGCTGGGCTGGGGCGTTCTTGAGGCTAAAAAGGTTTAAGCCCTAGAGCCCTTGGTGGGAGAAGGCTGAGGCCAGGAGGCCATGCTGCAGCAGGGACACAAGGCAGGGCCTGCTCTACACAGAATGTTGGACCTCTCTGCTGAGCTTCCCCAGGTGTGAGCACCCAGCAAGGGAACTGCGGCCTGACTGGGTGCCCCAGTGAGGTTATCTCTCCAAGGGAGCCGCAGCCTGACTGGGTGCGCCAGTGAGGCTGTCTCTCCGGAGGCCTTCAGCACCTGTCCCTGTTACTGACTCCGGCCTTTAGGGTCGGCAGCTGGAACAGAGGACAGCAGGATTTCTCCCAGCTGCAGAACGTCCTCTCACAGGACCCTGGAAGTCCACCCTGTGGGGACACAGCTGGCTTCAGTAGTGACTAACCTAGGTCTGAGGCCAGATTTCCCATAATGAGGCAAACCACAGAAAAAGTCCATTGCTTCTGCAGGGGCTTTCTTTACCATCTGCAGTTGGCTCATCCTGAGGTCACAGAGGGCTCCCCTTCCTCTTCCCCATTTTCTAAGGCCTTTGTTCCTATGAGAAAGGCCCAAAGCCTGGCTCTTAGTCACTAGGCTGTTCTATCCTGGGCGCCTGCACATCTGCTTCCTAGGGACTAGAGATGCAAAGCCTGTCTCTACACATCCCCAAACCCAGGGCTATAGGCCACAGGGGACAGACATGAAAACCAACAGTTCTAATTTGTAACACAGCATGCACCACAATACAAAGAAGCCCAGGATCCTCCAGGGGCCTGGAGATTGGGACTTCTATCCAGCCTGGGTGGGTTGGGAAAAGCTATCCCAAGCGACTGGAAGGTGATCCAGAATTAGGCCCTGAGGGTAACATGCTTGCCTAGTCGAAAGTCTAGGACAAAAATTTCAGACAGGAGGTGGCTCAGTCAATTTGTCCTGAAGACATGAGGACCTGAGTTCAATTCCCAAGACCCACATTTTAAAAACAAAAACAAAAACAAAAGCAGGCATGGAGATACAAGCGGGATTGCTGGGCTTGGCTGTCCCTCAGACTAGCTAAAAATGGCCAGCTCCGGGTTCAGGAAGATGCTCTGTCTCAAGAGAATAAGGTGGAGAGTGACAGAACAGAGTGACACCCTGGCATTTCCGCATCCTGATGTCAGGCCGGGTCGCAGAGCTTACTTGGTGATGACATCCCAACAGCTCTGACACCCATGTCCTCTCCAGACAGAAGTCATAGTTCAAGACCCAGCAAGCCCCTTTCCCTACCTCTGCAAAAGTGGAGCCATCTAAACGGAGAGAGCTTCAGGCTGGACCATGGGTGCACAGTGTGAGCAAATGAACTGGTTCCTTTGTTACTACAGCATAACCTAACCTGTTCCTGACTGAGCTATCGGCGTGCCTCAAGCCAAGGGCTTATTCAGGGAAGATCAAGGGGCTAGCCTGTGCCTCTATAATTAGTCTCAGTTCTCTGCCGTTCTTCCTTGGGATCTCTGAGTACCATAGAGGCTGTAGTCGAGTGTGTCTCTAGAAGCCCAGCTCTACCATTTAATAACGCTGAGACCTTGGGAAGTTCAGTTGATCCATTTTAGGCTAATTTGACTATTTTGAAATCGAAAATAATAAAGAGCAGTATTACCTCCTAACAGGACTGAATAGATAAAAGCTATCTTAGGACCACCTGTTCCCAGGTACCCTTGGACTTACTTAAAATGCAAGGTCTTTCCCTCTCACAACCCAGGCTTATTGAATCAGAGCTGTTGTACAAGGGCCCAGAAATCTGCACTTCTAGAAAACTCTCCAAATGCGTCCTTTCCATGGGACATTAAATAGCTACATTCACAAGGTTTTAATTGGCAGACAAATTTCCACTTTGGAAAAAAACATCCTCAGTCTTTAGACTGGCCTTGTCTGAGGCCAAGGATCATTGTCCTACAAGTGACACTTAGCCATTATCCCTCTGATAAAAGCCTGAGGCTTACATTCCAGCAGACGTAGAGATTCAGTAACTGTGCAATATGCAGGACTGCCCAGCATCTATCACCACAACCAGCCTAGATCAGGTACTGAACTGAGAACCTTTGGTGATACATCCATCCACACGTGGTGCCTGCCGGTGGCTGCTGAACTTTACCCAGGCCAGGGAGATGGCTGCAAAACTAGGCCTGGTAAGATGACTCCTGAGTATATAGTTAACAGAAGCCTCACAGAAGAAGCTAAACCACATAAGTTGCTGCACCTTCTCTTCTGAGAGCAGCTTCATCCTAACTCATGCCTCTACCTTAGAAACTTCTGGGTTCACACAGAGGGTCCCTGTGACTTCCTACCCACGGGGTAAGATCTGTTCTTCTTCCTCTTGTTCTCAGACACTCCCAAATTAGTTTGCCTTTCTGGTCCTCTGCTGATGTGCTTCCAATCTGCTTAGCTCTCTCCTCTCTCCAGTTCCATTAGAAATCGCCTGGTGGGTTATAGCTAATTGAGTTGTTGGACTAAGGGGCCCTATGGAAACCCTCTAAACAACACAAGCTATTGCCAAGGCTATTAGTTGCTCTCCGTGAACTGACAGCAACGCCCTATTGCTGAAGACAACACCTACACAACTCACTGAAAATGGGAACATTGAGCTGAGGCCTATCTAAAGCCTTTACCCTGCAGGCTGATGCTCATGGTACTGGAAGATAGAGATTAAGGTGACATCCACAGGACTTGCATAGGTCAGTACCAGATGGGGTCCCAGCACTAAGAAGAGAAGCAGACTAAGCCCCTATCCCTAACCCAGAAGCTATTTCCACTCGATAACATAAATGAAAAACTAGCTCCCTCCAATGGAACCTCCCTAGTGATACAAACCACTCTAAGAGCAGGCCCTGAGCCCAGCAGTAGATAGTCAGCACAAAATGAACTCCACAGCATCTTTGGAGGATCTTTGTCTCATAACGTTTGCCTGTGCATTTTGTTGTTGTTGTTTTGTTTTGTTCAAGATGGAGTTTCTCTGTGAAGCCCTGGCTATCCTGGTACATTCTCGCCTGCCTCTGAATTAAAGGTGTAAGCCAGCACCAGCCGGCTTGGGTGGTTTTTGGTTTTTGTTTTTTTAAACTATACTGTTCCTTTGCATATATATTATGGCTTTTGGTTTTGTGTTTCTATAGAATTCCTGTGAGGAACAATGTGTGTTTGTGCATCTCTATGTGTTTATCATGCTTTCTCTTTGAGTCTCTTCTGTTTATTTGTTATGACCTATTCCATTTGTTTGGTTTTGTTTTATCTTTTTATTCTTTAGGTGCCTCTGATTTCTAATGAGAGACAGAAAGGATGTGATTTCAGATGGGAGGGGAACTCATAATCAGAATATATTATATGAAAAAAATCTATTTTCAATAAAATAAAAATAGGAAGAAAAAAACCCAAAGAACTTGATTGGGAGAGAAGGTGAGGCCAAGCCCCTGTGACAAGGAGAGGAGGTGAGGCCAAGCCCCTGTGACAAGGAGAGGAGGTGAGGCCAAGCCCCGGTGGCAGGGAGAGGTGAGGCCAAGCCCCTGTGACAAGGAGAGGAGGTGAGGACAAGCCCCTGTGACAAGGAGAGGAGGTGAGGCCAAGCCCCTGTGGCAGGGAGAGGAGGTGAGGACAAGTCCCTGTGGTAGGGAGAGGAGGTGAGGACAAGCCCCTGTGGTAGGGAGAGGAGGTGAGGACAAGCCCCTGTGACAAGGAGAGGAGGTGAGGACAAGCCCCTGTGACAGGGAGAGGCGGTGAGGACAAGCCCCTGTGGCAGGGAGAGGTGAGGCCAAGCCCCTGTGGTAGGGAGAGGAGGTGAGGACAAGCCCCTGTGGTAGGGAGAGGAGGTGAGGACAAGCCCCTGTGACAAGGAGAGGAGGTGAGGACAAGCCCCTGTGACAGGGAGAGGCGGTGAGGACAAGCCCCTGTGGCAGGGAGAGGTGAGGCCAAGCCCCTGTGACAAGGAGAGGAGGTGAGGACAAGCCCCTGTGACAGGGAGAGGAGGTGAGGACAAGCCTCTGTGACAGGGAGAGGAGGTGAGGCCAAGCCCCTGTGGCAAGGAGAGGTGAGGCCAAGCCCCTGTGACAAGGAGAGGAGGTGAGGACAAGCCCCTATGACAGGGAGAGGAGGTGAGGACAAGCCCCTGTGACAAGGAGAGGAGGTGAGGCCAAGCCCCTGTGACAAGGAGAGGAGGTGAGGACAAGCCCCTGTGACAGGGAGAGGAGGTGAGGACAAGCCCCTGTGACAGGGAGAGGCGGTGAGGACAAGCCCCTGTGGCAGGGAGAGGTGAGGCCAAGCCCCTGTGACAAGGAGAGGAGGTGAGAACAAGCCCCTGTGACAGGGAGAGGAGGTGAGGACAAGCTCCTGTGACAAGGAGAGGAGGTGAGGCCAAGCCCCTGTGACAAGGAGAGGAGGTGAGGACAAGCCCCTGTGACAAGGAGAGGAGGTGAGGACAAGCCCCTATGACAGGGAGAGGAGGTGAGGACAAGCCCCTGTGGCAGGGAGAGGAGGTGAGGACAAGCCCCTGTGGTAGGGAGAGGAGGTGAGGACAAGCCCCTGTGACAAGGAGAGGAGGTGAGGCCCAGCCCCTGTGACAGGGAGAGGAGGTGAGGACAAGCCCCTGTGGTAGGGAGAGGAGGTGAGGACAAGCCCCTGTGGTAGGGAGAGGAGGTGAGGACAAGCCCCTGTGGCAGGGAGAGGAGGTGAGGACAAGCCCCTGTGACAGGGAGAGGAGGTGAGGCCAAGCCCCTGTGGCAGGTGCTGACAGTGCCCTGAGCAGATCCCACCACATGGGATCTGAAACAAAGTATGGAGCATACCCCTCCTTCCTCCAGGGAGTCCGACTCTGTGGTGAATCAGCCTGAATGTGTCACGGCTGAGCCTCTTCCTGGTTGGGCTTTGTCACTTGTCACTTGGCCTGTCCTGGTTCTCTCACTTCCTTACAGCCTTCCTCCAGGGAGAAGTCCCCAGCAGTCACCTGTGGGAAAATCCCTGCCCTCTTGGGATTTTGTCCAGGAAGCTGGAACCAAGACATTCTAGAAATTACCTGGAGGAAATTAACTTCAACTGTAATTCAGGCTAGTGAGCTACATAAACTCATGTATGCATATTGCCAGACATAGAACCATACTCTCCAATAAGCAGGACTGGGATTTGAGCTCCAGACTGTCTGGCCCCTTATGTCCATGATGCCACGGAATGCGTCACTTGGTGTCTTATTTTGTCTTAGTTAGGGTTTGGTTGCTGTGAACAGATACCATGACCATGACAACTCTTATAAAGGAAAACAATTGATTGGGGCTGGCTTACAGTTCAGAGATTTAATCCATTATTGTCATGACAGAAAGCATGTCACAAAGGCAGACATGGTGCTAGAGAAGGAGCTGAGAGTTCTACATCTGGATACACAGGCATCAGCATGTGACTGCCACACTGGGCATGGCTTGAGCCTCTGAGACCTCAAAGCCCACTCCAAATGACACTGCTTCCTCCAACAAAGCCACACCTACTCTAAGGCCACATTTCCAAATAGTGCCACTCCCTGTGAGCCTATGGAGCCATTGTCATTCAAAGCACCACACTTGGGAATGTGGTTTATCTCCTCTGCCAGTGGCAAGAGTTGGGACAGTGTCTCAAATTCTATTTAACAACCAGAGATAGAGAGAAGGATAGGAAGATAGGAGAGAGAGAGAGAGAGACAGAGAGACAGAGACAGAGAGAGAGAGAGAGAGACAGAGAGAGAGAGAGAGAGAGAGAGAGAGAGAGAGAGAGAGAGAGAGAGAGAGGGAGAGGAGAGAGAGACAGAGAGAAAGAGAGAGAGAGACAGAGAGGATGAGAACCTACTAGTAAAGTCTATAGGGTTCCTTGCCTGAAGCAAAAGAGGATTCTCTGAGATTATGCTGTTAAAAAGCAAGTTGCCATGGGGGAGATCCCAGAAGGTCATGGTGCCCTCAAACTGGCCAAAAGGCGACACTAAGATGTGGACTGGTCATAGTCCTGCTGCCGCTGAGCTCAGAATGAGTAAGCTGTGGAACATCTCCCACTGTGCTTTTTTGTATGAAAAGAATGTGGCTTTTGATTAAAAAAGAAAAAAAAAATCTGGCAGAACCTAGATGGAAGAGAGGAGGAGAGAACCAGGTAGGACAGACGTATGGACAGAGCAGGGAGGTAGAGCAAAGAGAGCCACATGAAGTGACACAATGACAGAGAACATATTAATTTAGATGGGCTAGCTGAGAAACTGTCTCAGCAAGAAGGCCAGCAGCCTTAAACTATACAGATGTCTCTGCATCTTTGTTATTAAACCACAAGTGGGACCCCAAAAACCTCCCAAAATATCTGGTGCACCAATGTGTGGCCCGAGTCCAGCTAAGGCATGAGATCCAGACATGAAAATCCAGGCATAAGAGCATGGAGCAGAGACATCAGTTAGAGTCAGAGAAGCTGAAATTCCAGATCTCTGCGTCAATAATGTATGCTTAGAGCAGGCAATTCCCAGAGGACAGAGTTTAGGAAAACTTAAGTACAGAAAAGGATATTACATTTGGAAACAGTAAAAGAGAAATAAGTAGAAATGTTTTGTAAATGCACATAGATGAAGGAAGGAAAGAAACTGAATATAGACAGTCATAGAAGGAAATATTAAGTGCCACATAATAAACTGAACTCTCCGAAGGAAAAGGAGAATTAGCAAAATTAAAATAGAAAATATTTCCATGTTAAAAAATGGAAAACACAGGCTGGAGAGATGGCTCAGCAGTTAAGAGCACTGACTGCTCTTCCAGAGATCCTGAGTTCAGCAACCACATGGTGGCTCACAACCATCTGTAATGGAATCCTGATGCCCTCTTTTGGTGTGTCTGAAGACAGCGACAGCATACTCATATATAAAATAAATAAATCTTTTTTTAAAAAATGGAAAACATTATAGCAGAAGGTGCCTGAACCCATATAGTTTTGTTCTAGTCATTATCATAGAGCTAATTACAATATGTTTAGTAATGATTACAGTTTTCTGTGCCCTCTCTAAGAAAGATCAAAATAAAACAGACTTAGATAAGGAGAAGAGTGAAAGGGCAATGCTAAATTACAAGTGGTAGAACAGGGGGCTAGAGAGACGGCTTAGTGGTTAAGAGCACTGGCTGTTTTTCCAAAGGTCCTAAGTTCAGTTCCCAGAAACCACATGGTGGCTCACAACCATCTGTAATGGGATCTGATGCCCTCTTCTGGTATATCCGAAATAGCTACAGTGTTCTCATATACATAAGATAAATAATTCTGTAAAAAACAACAACAACAAGTGGTAGAAGAAGAATTAGAGGCTCTTTTAAATCAAAATAATTTTCTCAAGTCAGAAATGAGGAATTCCATCTAAAGCCTGCGGCATCACCTTATGACAGGATTGCAGGATGGCAGCCCAAAACTATTAGAAAACCTACAAATGCTCTCCCAGACACAATACAATTCCTGCCATGTCAGAGAAACTCATAAGGTTATGATGAAATTGGGTGCCAACCCACAGAAATGCTAGATTGGAGGAGATTTACAGAGGTAATGATAACCTATGAAATGCACTCACCCTATGTGAAATAAGTGCTAAATAACTGAACCAGGCAAAACTGAATAATTCCAAAAAATTGGAAAGATATAATGGCAGCTATATTGGAATCTGGCCCTCGGCTACAGTGGTGGGCCTGGTTGAGAAAGGAGGTTTCAGCTACAGAGCAATGTAATAGAACTAGAGTTATTAACATTGTTAAAGTGCAGTTGCTACACGAAGGTGAATATGCTGGGTTATGAATGAAGATTCTGATTGGTGATGCCACCTTAGACTAATGTCATATGGTAGCTTTAAATGTTTGGGATAAAGGTGAACAACAGGGAAAACAATCTGGATGAATCTTTAAGTGATCTTTAACAAAGATTAACTTCCATTGTAAATAGAACAAAATCAGATTCAGCTGCAAGAGAGATACTAATTGACTCTTTAGATTTTGAAATGCTAATACTCGATGTAAATGGCTATTAAGCCTTTAAAGGCCAGATCTGCTCTGATTTATGAATGGATTGAAACTTCTGTGGATATTAGATTTAATGCTTGCAATATTGCTATGATTGGACAGGCAATTGCTAAAATATGAGAGCTCAAAATGTCTAGTGCTTTGGCTGTGGAAGACTAAAACATTTCCTAAAGGATTGTTGACAAACAGTTCCTAAGGATGATATTTTCTGTAATGATAATCCAGAGAGAAAGCTTCCTAGAAGATATAAGAGATTTGGACAGGACTGACATAAAGCTTATGAATGTAGATTATCCAGAGATATATGAGGCAATTCCTCACAACTGGGAGACTGCCTAAGGGTTGTTGTTCAGGTCGCTATAGAAAACATAAGTCATTCATTGCCAGTCAGCCAAGGAGAGCCTGTTCTAGAGAGCAACTAAATAACTAGTGCCCAATATGACAGACCTCACTGCTCTAAGCTTAACTACTCTGATGGATAGCACAAGAAATTTTAAAGGTACCAGGAAACAAGTAGTTTGGAAAACTGCTATAAACAAAGAACAAAGAGGTGAAATTACAGTTAGATAGAATAGATAGGTAGGAGAGAGAGAGAGAGAGAGAGAGAGAGAGAGAGAGAATTGAGATCAAAGGCCTAGTGGATCTCAGGGCAGATGCAATAATAACGTCACAAGATTCTTGGGATCCAGCTTGACCAACTTGAAAGGTATCTACCCAGTACCTAGAAATTGGGACATTGTCTAAGGTAAAACAGAGTCTAAAATGGGTTAAATTTATAGGACCAGAAGGTCAGATAGGAAGATTAAGGACATATATGACAGATATAGCCATACATTTATGGGGAAGAGATCGATTATAACAGTGAAAATACAGATTAACATTCCTTCAACTTCAGGAACAAGCCATAAAATAGGAGATGCTTCTGATAAAGATATTGAAAATGTTATAAAAACCAATTACAGACCATCCAGTCCACCATAGGCAGGGCACAGCAGATGTTGGCTCTCCAAATTTATAAGGAGGGTCATTGCTGATGGAATACCAACTGCCCTACCATTAAAGTAGCAACATGATCACCCACAATCACAACCATTGAATCCTGGGAGGGGAAACAAGGTGGAATGGCCAGGAGCTAAGTGACCTCAGGCTCCAGTGAGCATGGTTAGAACAGACTTTCAGGAAGCAGCTTCAGTGAGACAGCTCCTTTTAATGGAGATAACAAAAGTTAACTTTCCAGGGGGTGAGAACAGGCTATCAAGGTGAATGAACATCATTGACCAGAGCCAGGGTGCTGGGAATGCCTCATTAGCATTCTACTGGACATGACCTTATAAGGGGAGAGGAAGTGTGGGCTACAAGATCTCCTCTTTGGGACAAAGATGGAAACTAAGGGCTATGTGCCCCTAGACATGCAGACCGGGTGCAGGAGGGGAGGGATCCTACTCCTGCTTATTTCAGGATGATATTTCTGGACATTCCTCAACCCTACTCTTTCTCCAGGCCTCCCCCACCCCAACCCATGGCTTCCCAGTCCTACAAAGTAGCAAACCTGTCTGAGTAGAGTGGTGGTTTTTAACTAAGGAAAAGTTTCAGACCCTAGAACAGCTGATCTAAGTGGTGGTCTCAACTGGACCACTCAACTGGAGTAGCTGGAGGCTCAGCATATAGAACAATCCACCAGCCTTTGGAATTCTACTTTTATATTTTAAAAGATATCTGAAAATAAAGGATGCTAACTGATCTAAGAATTATCAATAAAGCAATTCAGCCTACGGGCTCCTTACAACCTGCAGTCCCTTTAACCTCATTGTTTCCTAAGGCATGGCCTATTATAGTGATTAATTTAATTTAAGGGATTGATTTTTTTCAATACCCTTGCAGAAACAAGGAGAGAAAAGTTTGCTTTCACAAACAAGAGAGAAAAGTTTGCTCCCACTGTGCCCACATTTAACCATAGACAGCTGACAAAAAGGCCTCAATGGAAAGTCTTTTCACAACAGCTATTATAAATAATTCATAAATGTTTTTCACAATCTATACTTTATCATTATATGAATAATATCTTGCTGGATGATTCTAATACAGATATCTTAGAAAAAAATGTTTGTTGGAGTAAAAAGAATTTTGCCTCAGTGGAGATTACAAATTGCTCCTGAAAAAAAATACAAAGAGGTGATTCTATTAATTATCTAGGATACAAGATGCATCTACAAAAAATTCAACCACAGAAAATATAGATCAGAAGAGATCAGTCACAAACTCTTAATGATTTTCAAAAATTGCTAGGAGATACTAATTGGTTACAACCCATTATTGGATAAACTACTCATTTATTTCAAACTTATAAGGTGATTCAGACTTAATTAGTCCAAGAAAATTATCAGCTGAATCTGAGACAGAATTGGCTCTGGTAGAAAAGAGATTACAGGAGGCACATGTGAATTTCTTGGATCCCAAGCTTGACTGGATTTAAGTTATTTTACCTTCTACTCATTCTTCCACAGGAATTCTTTTGCAGAGAGAAGATAATATAGTTGAATGGATAGTTTTAGCACATAAACAGAGTAAAAAATTAAAACCCTACATAGAAAGGTTTCCAATTTGATTATGAAAGGAAGAATAAGACTTTGTCAACTAACAGGAACAGACCCAGCAGAGATTATAATGCTTTATACTAATGCTGAAATTACTTCATTGTGGGTAATCAATAAAGATTGGCAAAGAGCTTGCAATAATTTTTGGGCGAAATAAACGATAAATACCCCAAAAGCAAAGGACTTCAGTTTATATAAAGAACTAATTGGATCCTTTCTTGTACAGTGAGAGGAATATCAGTTTCTAAAGCTCCTATCTTTTATATAGATGCCAATTAATCAGGAATGGCAGGTTATAAGTCTGAAAATATAAGTAAAGTAATTTAAAGTCCATATGCTTCAGGTCAAAAGTCAGAGCTATATGCTATTCTCATGGTTTTATTATATTTTCTAGAATCTCTTAATATAGTTACTGACTCTCAATATTCAGAAAAAGTTGTGTTTGCATAAAAAAACTGCTAAACTTATTCCAGATGATTTAGAATTAACTTTGTTATTTATAATCAAGCTTCATTACCTACTGAAAATAACCCTAAAGGTACCCAAACAAATGAAATTTGGCAGATGGATGTGTTTCATTTTATAGAGTTCAGAAAATTAATGTATGGACACCACACAGTTGATCCCTTTCAGGATTCCAATGGCTTTCTGCCTTGAGTTCTGAAAAGGCTGGTTCTATAATTACACATTTACTACAAATGATGGCTGTCATTGGGGGTACTTTTACAAATTAAAACTGACAATACTCTGGCATACGTATTCAGTTAAATGAATCAGTCTGTAACAGTCCTCAAACAATCGAAGAAAGCTCTAACCACCCTTTAAAGGAGATGTTTATAAAACAGAAAGATGATATAAGATCTCCCAGAGAAAAGTTACACAATGCTTTTGTACTTTAATTTTTTAAATGTCAGTGAAACAGGTAGCACAGCTGCTGAAAAACACTGGATTTTAGAAAGGACGGCTGAATGAAATCAGCCTAACTACTTTAAGGATGTGATAACCTCAAAATGGAAGTCAGGAAATGAGTTGTGTCGGGAAAGAGGCTATGTCTTTATTTCCACAGGAAACCAAAAGCTGTGGATTCCTTCAAAGTTAATAAAGGTTAGATTTGACCATGGAAGACCTCCTGATAATCTTGGCAGCCATCACAAAAGGTGCAAAGGAAGAGACCCAGAAAGACAGCAAAGCAGGTAATATGAACATGATCCTCCTATGGGTGAACAGCTTGGCAGACTGAGGAGTCAGGGGTGTCTCTGCAGTAGTCAATGAATCTTTTTGGCTGCCTCATCCTCATGACTTATTGTTACATGCCATCCTTTTATATGGCATAGATGGGGGATTTATAACACACTATTACAGTCTGGTTATTCAGTCCAAACTGACTTACAGATGCCTTTCACCTTACAGAAGCAGAGAATCACCATTAGCTAATGTGTGCACAGTGCACATTCCATACATGTGTTAATGCAGAAGTGTCCTTACAATGTTACTTTTAAGAGTTTGTGTGTTTTCAGGGCAAAACATCCAGATTCCAGAAGTCAAAGGAGCTAGCCCCAGATGGTCCAACCTCACAGACTGACCTCAGCTAGCCCTCCACCTTCCTAAAAGAGCCAGCTAGCTCTCCCAGGATTTGGACAGCATCCCAATTCTTTTAGGGTTCCTAAAGATGCCATCACTACTGGACAGCAGGAAACGATCTAAAGAACACATCACCCTCATTCCTAAGAAGTGGGGTTGGTGTCTATTGGTTATTTGGTAGGTTATGGATGGTCATTGTCATTTAGGGGGATTGGTTGCAGGTTGTCAATGGTTGCGGTCAGGGAAGAAACAAAGGAAAGGGGGTTGTACTCAGGGATCTCTCTCTCTCTCCTCTCCTTCTTTTCCTTCTATCTAGTGTTAGGGGGTAAAAAGCGGGGGGAAGGGCAGTGAAGAGGAAAAGAAGGGTGGATTATTATATCTCCTTTTAGACTAAGAAAGCAACAATAAGTCTCAAATATTTTAGACTGGTACGGATTTTTGTATCTTGATAGAGATTTAAGGTCATGTTTGCTACAACATACTGTATATATGATTCAACTCTTGTTTAAGTTGTATGTACATATGCAACTCATTTAAAAATGTAAGGCCTTAGTCTTATGAAAGCTACTACTATAGTAAATGGTTAAAGATAATTAAGAAATACAAGTTAGTGGTCAATAACCTATAATTCTATCCTTTAAAGCATTCAGAACTGTACTTGTATGTGGGCTTGGTTTTTTCAAAGCCTTCCTTATTTAGGTTCTTGATAGCAAACACCAAACACCAATAAGTAGCAGAGGCTTGATCCAGCAGAATCTGTAAGGGTCTGCTGAATTGGCATAAGTCAGCAGAAGCAGCAAGAATCAGAAGGAGTACCGCAAGGAGTTCTTTGGCGCATTTGTATGAAGTGAAGACCAACGAAGACCAGGGAAGTGTTCCAAGCTGTAGCAATGCAAAGGTACCCTTTCACTGGCTGTGGGGTTCCATTTACATTCTTTCTAAACATCAAGTGCTCTCTCAAGTGTCTGTTTTCAGCAAAACATCGTGTGGCCTCTCACAAGACAGCTTCCAGAAAAACATCATGTGACACAACTGAGTTGTTAAAGAAACCAGAAATGTTCACTTCACTTGTAATCATGTCAGGTACTGGTATAGTTAATTACACGAAGAAGCCTTATTAGCCTTCTTTATATGTTTTCAAAAAAACAATAACTAGAAACAAGTAAAGTTTGTCTATTTAGATATACTTTATAAAGATATATGGTCCTCAAACACCTCAGACATCTTCAGACTATGACATTTAAAATGTTTAATAAAAGGGTTTTTGTGACAGAGACGCACACGAACTCCTGATAGCACCCCTAAACCTCCTCTGAGGAAGATCATGGACACAGTAGAACCTCCACCTGGGGTTTGCTTCAAATGTGGCAAAACTGGCCACTGGGCCTTTTACCTTGACTGCTAATAGCCTCTATCCAAACTGCGGACAAGCAGGACATAGGAAAGTCGATTGCCCCACTTGGCCTAGACAAGGCATAGCAATCCCCCCAAGTTCCTGCTTCACAGAAAAGTTGGTCGAATCTTCTGGGCCTGGCAGCCAAAAATGGATGTTCCACTAATACAGAACAACCTTGAGTGACTCTCAGGTAGCCTATAAGTCTCTGTCATTTTTATAGACTTGGAAGATGCTCGGTCTGCACTTCCTGTTTACGCAAGTGAAATGTATCCTCCTCATGTCTCTGATGGGGTTGAAGACTAAGCTAGTTACAGTGTTACCAGTTTAACAGGAGCAACCAAGGCTTAAGCTGCCTTCTCTGTTATCTTCATGTAAAATTCAGGCCACAGGCCTCTCTCTCCTAGAGCTGCATGTCTGCCTTACAGTTTCCCATTACCAGATTCAGAAGAGAGAAACTCACAAAAGAGGTATAAAGTGTATAAAGGTTGAAAAGCATAAAAGCTTAAGTTGTTAAAGATATAAGAAAGTATTTTAGGGTCTAAAAAAGATTGTCTTAGTTGGGGTTTTACTGCTGTGAATAGACCATGACCAGGGCAACTCTTACAAAGAATATTTAATTGGGGCTGGCTTACAGGTTCAGAGGTTCAGTCCATTATCATCCAAGTGAGAACATGGCGGCATCCAGGCAGACATAGTGGAGGAGGAACTGAGAGCTCTACATCTTCATTTGAAGCCTACTAGTAGAATACTCCCTTCCAGGCAGCCCACACTCACAGTGACACACCTACTCCAACAAGGCCACACCGCCTGATAGTGGCATTTCTTGGCCCAACCATATACAAACCATCACATAGATGTTTCAGGGTTGGTAAATACAAGCTGTGAAAGGATGGAAATACAAGTTGGAGGATATGAAAGATTAATGTTTGTGATGGTTTGTATATGCTTGGCCCAGGGAGTGGCACTATTAGGAGGTGTGGCCTTGTTGGAGTAGGTGTGGCCTTGTTGGAGTAGGTGTGGCCTTATTGGAGTAGGTGTGGTCTTGTTGGAGTAGGTGTGGCCTTGTTAGAGTAGGTTTGTCACTGTGGATGTGGGCTTAAGACCTTCACCCTAGCTGCCTGAAAGCCAGTATTCTGCTAGCAGCCTTCAGATAAAGATATAGATCTCACAGCTCCTCCTGCACCATGCCTGCCTGGATGCTGCCATGTTCCCACCTTGATGATACTGGACTGAACCTCTGAACCTGTAAACTAACCTCAACTAAATGTTGTCCTTCTAAGACTTACCTTGATTGTGGTGTCTGCTCACAGCAGTAAAACCCTAACTGAGACAATGATGATAAGAAAAGGATTTAAGGTATGCATGCTTCCGATTGTTTCCCTCGCTCATTTGACACAGCCCTTCTACAGAACTTTGGACTCACCAAAATGGGACAATTGGACTGGACACTGTGAATATAATTCTCACCCTGGTAGTTTCACAACTGTTCTTATTGTGTATAGTTTACTGATTTTAGAGGTAAAGCCCTTTCTTGGACTTAAAGAGGGGATGTTGGGATGATTTACACCCACACATATTGTATCTAATGGCTATGTAGGTGTGCTCCTGTATTTTCAATTGTTAAATGCTGTTGCCCATGCCAAGTGCTGACAGGATATTTGGTATTGTCATTTCTGTGGACCATTTCTTTCTCTTTTTTTTTTGTTTGTTTTTTGGGGTTTTTTTGTTTTTGTTTTTGTTTTTTTGTTTTTCGAGACAGGGTTCCTCTGTGTAGCCCTGGCCGTCCTAAGTCTCACTCTGTAGACCAGGCTGGCCTCGAACTCAGAAATCTGCTTGCCTCTGTCTCCCAAGAAGTGCCAGGATTAAAGGCGTGCACCACCACTACCCGGCTCTATGGACCATTTCTATATATAAATGCCTGTCACTTCTTCACCTGCCCAAAAAGAAGATTCTCTTGAGACTATCATGTAAAAAGTCAAGGTGCCACAGAGGAGGTCACAGAAGGTTACATTGCCCTCCGTCTGGCCAAAAGGCAACATTACCATATAGACTGGGCATTGTCCAGCTACTGATGAGCTCAGAATGAGCAAGGTATGGAACAACCCTAGAGTCGGGCTGCTAGTGTTCCTGACAGATCAATCAGGCAGCTCCCAGAAAGAGGGCATGGCCCCAGGCAATGTGCCTCCTTCATTTCATTGGAGCAAGCTTTGTAGACCTAGTGATTGAGCACTCAAACAGCTAGGGTCAGTAAGCTCTGCTCCTGAGGAGTGATCTGGGTGGCATGTTACATTATCCACAACAAACACTGCCTGCCAAGTGGTGCCCTACACACTTCCTGTGAGCTCCGTTAATCTTGACCAGAGTCCTGTGGAATCAGCCCTGACTGTACTGGATCTCACTCTGTAGACCAGGCCAGCCTCAAACTCAGAGATTACCTGCATCTGCCTCCCAAAGGCTGGGATCGAAGTCATGTACCACTACCTCCTGGCTGGAATCAGCTTCTTTTACAGATAGAAACTGATATATAGAAAAGTGGATCTCCTGCCTGCAGTCACCTCGGCCCTGAACAACAAGATTGAAATCTAGGCTGTGGACTCTACTGGTTATCTCTTCACACTCCTTGTACTGGCTGGTTTTGTGTGTGAGTTGGATACATGTTAAAGTCATCAGAAGGCAGGAGCCTCCCTTGAAGAAATGCCTCCATGAGATCCAGCTGTAAGGCATTTTCTCAATTAGTGATCAATATGGGAGGGCCCAGCCCATTGTGGATAGTGCCATCCCTGGACTGGTAGTCCTGGGTTCTATAAGAAAGCTGACTGAACAAACCATGAGGAGCAAGCCAGTAGGTAGCACCCCACCATGGCTTCTACATCAACTCCTGCTTAGAGATTCCAGCCCTGCTTGAGTTCCTGTCCTGACTTCCTCCGATGATGGACTATGATCTGGAAGTGTAAGCCAAATAAACCCTTTCCTCTCCAACTTGTTTTTAGGTCATGGTGTTTCATCAGAGCATTAGAGACCCTAACTAGACACTGCTCCTGTGCTACTCACAATCAGATACTCAAAAACATACTCACAAACAAAACTCCCATTACATAGGTTTCTGCAGTGGTTCAGGAACAACGTTCATTTCTCTGCTCCCTTACTGCTTCTGCGCGTCAGCTTTGACCTCTAGGTGGGTCCCATGAAGGCTGAGAGTGTGTCCCTTCTGCGTCCTCAGAAGACTCCAATGTCCTTCTTCCCACTTAGAAAAGGTCTGCTATTGTCCTGGTTGGCTTAAGACAATCAGAAGTCTATAGGCTTAGATTTTCAAAACCTTGTTTGTTTGTTAGTTTGAGACAGGGTTTCTCTATATAGCCCTGGCTGTCCTGGAACTTACTCTGTAGACCAGGCTGGCCTCAAACTCAGAAATCTGCCTGCCTCTGCCTCCCAAGTAAAACCTATTTTTAATAAGGATTTTTAAATGCTTTAACCTCACTTT
This sequence comes from Tokudaia tokunoshimensis, assembly GCA_036184795.1. Lineage (NCBI taxonomy): Eukaryota > Metazoa > Chordata > Mammalia > Rodentia > Muridae > Tokudaia > Tokudaia tokunoshimensis. The sequence goes on along the minus strand of BTHU01000012.1, from coordinate 101,593,782 downwards.
TAGTCTACCACCCACCTAAGGTAGTGGAAAGGAAAGGTTAATAGGACAAAGGAGGATGTGGACCTATTTAGAAATAGGTTTTTTTTGGAGCAAATCCAATCTGCATTGTCAGGATATCAGCAGTTTAGTTCACACCAATCAACAGCAGCTCCATCCACTCACAAACACATTTATAAATCAGTAATGGCGAGGCTCTGCCAATCCACCCAAGTCCTCAGAAGCCTCGAGAAGCCGCCAAACATCACCAGAAGTGCTTAGGTGGTGTTTCTCTCTGTGAAGTCACAACAAACAATGACTAGCAAAATTGGCAAGGTGAACCAAGACCACAACATCGGAGAAGAGCAGCACTCGAAAAGCCCAACGATGCCCGGCAAAGAATGGTAAGGCATACCGATACCACACAGCATCATCCACTGCCAGTTGTGCTATGTTTATACCCTTTCCAAACATCACGTGTTCTCTCAAGCATTCACTCTAGCAAAGCATCGCATGCCCTTTTTCCAGGCAGCTTCCAGAAAAGCACCACGTGTCTGTTCTCAGCAAAACATTCTCTCATAAGACAGTTTCCAGAAAGACAGCACATGACACCACTGAGTCTCCTAAGAAACCAGAAATTTCCACTTCGGAAGTCCCTTCAATAATCCATCAAAAGGAGAATCTGGGTGTTCTCTGGGCATGGGCAGAAGAGGCAGGAGAATTGAGCAGCCACTGCTCCATCCATGCCTCCCCTTGCACTTTACTTCCCTCCTGGGGTCCCTCCATCTTGTCCTCCATCCTGCAGGAGTCTGGGGACATGTGTGGCACTGGATCCTTGAGAAACAGAGTACCATGAAGAATGCCATCTCACTAATAGTGAGTGGGGTCCAAGCTGGGGACAGACAATATAAGATATTCAGATTTCTAATGCTAATTAGAGTACCCTCTTTGCACAGTCTCACCATGCCTCCTGGGGCCACACTAGCCTACTATGTGCCTTTACTCACACCCTGTCTCCCCACCCCACACTGTACTGTTTTCTTCACAGACCATCTTTCTGTCTGGATTTGGATTATTTATATTGGTTTCCTTGTCTTCCACACTAGAACAAACACTCTACTTTATCTCATTCATCACTGAGATAAAACAGTCAGCCACATAACAGGTGCTCAGTAAACATTTAGGGGATGAATAGCCAGCACCCCTGTGTTGCTATAGTAACAGACTCAGTCTCCTCCACCTTGTGTGGCATGACCAGAGACTACCTTCTGTCATGCTCACCTTTAACGTGACAAGCCCTAGAAAGGCAACTGGAGAAAGACAAGGAGAACACCAGCCTACCAGAGGAACTCAGACTGTCCTGGTGACAGAATTTCTATCCTGTTCATACTACTGCTATCAGACTATGTCTGACAGCACAGTTCCACAGACAGGGGTAGTTGCTGTTTTGTTTTAAGGAAAAAGAGGGTTCTTTTTCATAGTTCTAACTTAAGGCTAGGGAGGCTCATTGAGTGATGACATTTTGGCTGTCAAAGTCCTGAGGCAGCACCGGGCATCAAACATTGAGAGCCGGAGAGTTGGGTGTGAACATGAACACGTCCTCTGGTCTCCTTCCTTATAACACTACTGGAATTCAATCATGGGGGCCTCTATCCTAATCACCTTCAAAGGCCCTACCTCTAAGTAAATACCATCATCAGACCAAGACCTCACTGTGAACTTTGTTCTGACACCTGAAGTGTAGAGGGGTACACAAACACCTCCAAGTCACAGTGTTGGTGTCCCTTAAGTAGTCCTTCATTGTTTTGCTTTATTTTCTGAGGTTCTAGAAATCAAACCCAGAGCCTTATGCATGTCCCATGAAGACTAAACCACTGAGCTACACCCCCAGTTTTAATTGAAGCAAACCAACAAAGTTATTTTGTCTACGCATACTTCACAAACATGAAACATACAATATTCACAAACCCTTTTAGTTTTTTTTAAAAAAAGATGTATTTTATGTGTTTGAGCACTTTGCCTGAATGTATGTCTACACACCACATGTGTGTGGTACGTATACAAGCCAGAAGAGAGTGTCAGGAGCCCTGGGACTAGAGTTATACATGGTTGTGAACCACGTATAAGTGTTTAGTTCTAGGAACTGGATGCAGGTCTTCTGTGCATGAAACCAGTGCTTTTAACAGCTAAGTCATCTCTCTCCAGCTCCTAGTTCTTTTTAAAAAAGATTTTTTGTTGTTGTATGTGCATGTACCACAACATGGGTGTGGAGGTCAGGGGCAAGCTTTGGGCATTGGTTCTCCCCTTCCACCAGGGGTTCTGAGCATCAAACTTGGGTTGTTAGGGTTGCACAACAATTGCTTTTACCCACAGAGCCAGCTCCCTGGTTCTCTTGTCAGCTCTTAACAATCACCAAATGTATCAAGATTCAATGGCTCACCCTGGCCTGTGCTGGCTGAAGGAGTGTAGAGTGTCTTAGCCAGCACTAACAGTCTAACAGTCACATTGTTACCAGGTTCTCCGACCACAGCACTAACAGTCTAAAAGTCACACTGTTACCAGGTTCTCCGACCACAAAATGAGATACAAACATGTATCATTCTTCCCAGTGTGATTGTTGAGTCACATTGTGCTGCCTGCAGCACAAAGGATGGGAGGAATAGAAGGCCACAGGATTGGAAACCATTCTGGCCAGGGACAGTGGCACATCCCTGTCCTCCAAGTAGTTACAAAACTGAGACCTGAGGATGGTGAAGTCCAGGCCATCCTGGGCTATATAATGAGACCCTATCTCTAAAACAAGCAGATGGAAATGGGGCAGGGTTGTAATGGACTTGTCCTCAACAATTAATGTAACAAACTTACAGAAGAAGGAGGGAGGGAAGGGGAGTGGGAGCTGGAGTGGGGAGTGGGAGCTTGGGAGATGATATAGTTAGTAAAGTGCTTGCCACAGGAACATGAGGACCTGAGTTCGGATCCCAGGGATTCAAGTCCCGTGCTGTGTCTCATGTCTACAACCCTCACCTGGGGATGCAAAGGAAGGCAGGTCCCTGGAGCACACTGGCAGACCGTTTAGACAAATTAAGGAGTTAAAAGTTTGGTGAGAGACCCTACCTCAAAAACTATGGATGGAGAGTATCGGAGAAGACACCCGATGTCAACCTCTGGCTTCCCGACACACCTGCACACACCCAGGCAAGCTGCCTACCTCTGGTTTCTGTTCACGACTGCTCACACTCAGACAAGCATATGCATACATCCCACACACAATTTTTAAATAGAATGGGGGGATGAGAGGGAGGGAGGGGTATGGAAGACACAGAGAGAGAGAGAGAGAGAAACTAAGGTGGGTAGATCTCTGTGAGTTCCAGGTCAGCCAGGGGCTACATAGTGACATAGTGAGACCCTGTCTCAATAAAAAAAACAAACAAACAAATAGACAGAGGTGAAGGAGCCACCAGTCTTCCTGGCTTCAAATCTCAGTCCAACTTCTTATTGACAGGTTGGTCTTTCTGGCTTCCATACCTGCAACACACTATAATTGACAACTCAGAGCTGTGAAGGCAAATGAGTTACTGTGTATGAAACAAGGAACACTCTGCTCAAGTCAAAACTAAGTGCTGGCTGCTGTAGTGTGTGACTTGGTGTCGCACAAATCAGAGACCATACAAGTCTTCCTCACTTACACAGCCTGTCTACCCAGTCACACCCATACACCCCTGACACACACACACACACACACACAAGCACACATGTACACACGACACAGCCAAGCTTATTCTGCATCCTACACATTGTCTATTTCATGGCTTCATTAACTTTCAAGTCGAATCCTTCCTTGCTCATGACCTTCCTGGCTCTTGCCCACTGAATGCTGTTGTGACCTCATACAACAACCATACTAGAGTAACTTAGCCATCACTCTAATCGCCCCCACAGAATGGTACTCATTGTCCATTTTGTTTTGTAACCTTCTCAAGAGCAGTGTCTTCTCCAACACATTGGTGTTTAAGAACAGAGCTTAAGACTGGATGTAGGGGAATGCCAGGACAGAGAAGCAAGAGGGGGTTGAATGGGGAAAAGAGGGAGGGAAGGGGGCTTATGGGACTTTCGGGGAGGGAGGAAACGGGAAAGGGGAAATGATTTTGAATGTAAATAAAAAAACTTAGAAAATAAAATAAAATCAAAAAAAAAAAAAGAACAGAGCTTAAGCTAATTGGACTTGGATTCGAATCCCGACACGGTTGCTCCCAGTTGTGGGGAAGCCGGTAAGCTGTTCAACTTCTCTGGTTGTGACATTATTCTCACGAAAAGGATCAGGAAATAAAGACCCCAAAGACCAAATTAGTAAACAGGAGTCTCCTCGGGTGTGGTGGTGCTTGGGAGAAACTGAGGCAGGAAGATGGAGAGTATGAGGTCAGCCTAAGCTACACAGAGAAAGCCAGTCTCAAAAAGAAACAGGAAACAAGAGTTTAAGCCTCCCGTTGCTGTCTATTTTTTTAAATTCCCCTTTCACGTTCTTAAGCACTCGGCACATGGGATACTTGCAGGCATAGTTGTGTTCAATAACTGCTGGCAGAGATTAGTGACTTTCTTTTTAAAGATTTTATTTTATGTATATGAGTACACTGTCACTGTCTTCAGACACACCAGAAGAGGGCATCGGATCCCATGATGGATGGTTGTGAGCCACCATGTGGTTGCTGGTATTTGAACTCAGGACCTCTGGAAGAGCAGTCAGTGCTCTTAACCACTGAGCCATCTCTCCAGCCCCCTCCCCCCCCCCCCCCCCGTGACATCCTTTAGACTGGAGGAGTTGCCTTGAGTAAACTGCTCACAGTTGAAGGGACTCTGCTCTGGCGCCTTGGCTGGAGCAGTACATCTCTGTCCTAGACTCTATGGCTTCCACCAGCTTCCTGTGGTAACCGTGCCGTTCCCCTTCCTGAACTTTGAGAGGTGATATTTGGACATTGTTTCATTTAGTTTCATTTCCTCAAAAATGGGCAAGCTTAACCTGTTTCTCAGTGGATCCAGAGCAAAGGAAGCCGTCTGAGTGGCTGAGGGAGTGGAGCGGGGCCTACCTCCCGCTCCTGAGAATGGGCCTGACTTTCTTTCCTTCTTTGCGGAGGCATTGGCGCTTCTTCCGGGTTCTAAGCAATAGTTCTTCCTCAGTCACCTCCACTCCTTGCTTGGCCCCTCTTTGTCAACTTGCCCATGACATTGGAGGCACACACACACACACACACACACACACACACACACGAAGCCACACAATGAACTCAGCCAATGGGTGCTTTCTATTCACTAAATGTTCTCAGCTCCAGTCTCCATAGTGGGTGTCCCACCCCGGGACCCCGTCCACTCTGAGAGTCAGGGAGGACATGCCCCTACAGCAGCTGTCCCTGCCTGGGTGCAGTGCAGTTTGGTGGAGAATTTGTCTAATCCTAGCACCAGGAAAAGACAAAAAAAAAAAGTAAAAAAATGCCATTGTAACAGGAAGCTTTCATTGTGGTAAAATGCACATCGTCTGAAGCTTGCTATTTTTACTTTGTTAGTTTTTACTGGGTACATGTGTGTTGCTGGGTGTTACCAGGGTCTGGTATATGCCAGCTAAGGACCCATCTTCTGAGCCAATTGATTCTTTTTGTCTTTGTTTATTTCATTTGTTTGTTTGTTTTTTGTTTGAGACAGGTTCTCACTGGCTAGCCTGGAACCGCCTACATAAGCCAGGCTGGCCTCAAACTCAGAGATCCATCCACCTGCCTCTGCTTCCCAAGCGCTGGGATTAAAGCTGAACGCCACCAGGCCTGGCCAGCACAAGCCTTTTGCAAGTGCACAGTTCAGTGCCATTAAGCACATTCACGCTGTTGTCCATCATCGCCACCGACCACGCCCAGAACAAACACAAACTTCACATTCATTAAGCTCTGACTCCCCCACCCATTCCACCTTCTCCATCTTCAGATGTGGCCCTGAGGAACCTTTGGGAGTGAAGTAGTGGTGTGTGTGTTCTTTTGAATGACAGACACTTCTGTAGCACAATGTTTACAGGAAGCACCAAGATGATCTCCTCCACTGATCTGCTTTTGATTGACAGTCTGCAGGGACCAGAAGGAAGCATGTCTCGTGGTTGTCCTAAAGTAACCTTCCCCCACAGAGGTGAATACTCAAAAGATCATTCGATGAATTTGTGATCCTCATCATAATAAAAAGTATATGCTGTTGATATATATATATATAAATGCTGGTGTGGCTCTGAGGCAGGAGGGTGGTAAGTCTAAGGCCAGCCTCTACTACATATAGTAAGTGCCAGGCCAATCCAGGCTTTATAGAGAAGTCTTGACTCAAATAACCACACACATTCAGACAGACAGACAGACACAGACAGACTCCTGAAGGGCATAAGGTATCCTGCATTCTACCTCAGAGATTCTAAAGTCCACTCTTTCTCGCCCCTATTGGTGTGTGTGTACAGTTTAGTTGTCTTAAAAAAATTATTGTGACGCATGCACCTGTACACACACACACACACACACACACCTTCTGTGATCTACTTCAGCTCATCTTTTGCCCAGAAAGTCAACACAGCTGTGAGTCCTTTCCACTTCCAGCTTCTCCACAAGCCTCCTCGGTGCAGTAGCTGCTTCGGGCTCTCCTGCAGGGCCTCCCTCAACCTCCAACCTCCCCCACCACCACCCCAATCCCTAGGCTTCCCCCCAGCTCCTGTGTGAAGAAGGTGCACTCTCTGAAAGCGGTCAAGCCCTCCCTGTGGTTTCTACTACTTAAAGAAACCCAGTCTCCCCTGGGCACCAGCGCCCGCCCAGCCCCCTCCTGGGGTTCCCCCAACAGGTTCAGCTGTCTGCTGGTAAAAGAGCAAACTATCGCCAAGCAATAGCCTGGCCGGCAGCCGGGTGACGCCGGGCCTGATGCTCCTCACAGCCTCACCCAAATCTGTTTAGTTGGGTTCAGCTGCGTCCGAAAGGTTTTCTTTTACTTGTCAGTTTGCAAGAGCTCTTTTGCTGATTGGCTGCGGTGGGGATGGGGTGGGGCACTGAGTTCAGAAGTCCGGGATTCAGGGCAGGCAGCTCCCTGCCTGAGCAGGAAATTTTTTTTTTTTTTTTTTTGGCACCCTGGAGTATTTCCCCAGCACTGGAATATCTCCAAGAGCCCAGTGTGATGACACATGGTAACCCCTTGGACAAAGTGGAAGCCACAAAGACAGTGGAGCATCAAATAATTGACTAGCGCTCTGACCCCACACTCAGCTCCAGTCCAGAACCTACTTACTACTAAGCTGAGTGAACTTCAAAGATGCCACAGGCATGACTAAAGACCAGCATGCTGTTTAATGAAACTAAAGACACATTTCAGAAGTCCAGCGAGGGGGATGAGGGGTACCAAAGGCTGGAAGAGAAGGGTGAGGAAGGGGTGGTGAACTCTGGCCAACAGGAACTGAGTGAGAGCGAAGAGCAGGACGTTCCGGTGTGTGGTTGCATCTTGCATCGGACAGAGACTGTAGGGAACGTGGTATTGTGGGACTGGGGGTGTAGCTCAGTGGTAGAACACTTGCTTAACATGCACGAACTCCTGGGTTCACTCCCCAGTACCATAAATAAATAATAAATAAATAAATGGAAATTATAACAAAATAAGAATGTAATATAAATGTAATATAGAATATAATAAAATAATATACATTTCAAAAGGCTAGAAGAACCTTGAAGATTCTTAACATAAAGAAACAATCAGTGGACCTGTCTAGGCAGCTCAGCAGGTAAGGGTGTTTGCCACCAAGCCTGACAACCCGAGTTTGAGCCTCAGAACCCACACAGTGGAAGGACAGTCCTCAATGCACAAGGTTCTTGTGGATCCTTGTCTCGCTGAAGAGCGCCCTCTGCTGGTAATATTTCCCCGGTTATTTTGTAAAAAGATTTGTAGACTTATGGGGGTTTACTTTCTATTACAAGCATTCTGAGGGACCTGGTCCTAGAATGACTGACTGAATAGACACATGTCCCCCACTAATGCTGAGTTGACAGCCATTTGAACATTCGAGTGCATCAAAGAGAGCTATAAAGTGTCTACTGAAGACTTAGGGTGAAACTGCATCGCTCAAGGAAATGAAGACACCCTCCCCCTCCAAAACAAAACAAAACAAAACAAAAAAACCCTGACTTAAGCCCAAATCCTACACCCTGTCCCTGGCTCTCTGCTTCCAGCCTTGAGTCCCTTCCCTTGGGGTATCTCCTGGTCTCCTAGACAGGCTGTTGTCATCCACACATACAAACCTTATAGTCCCCAAAGCTTTTCTCCAGTGATTCTTCATCTCTTCTGTTATCCTCTCTTCAAAACCTTCTCCTGGTCTCCCCTCCTCCCCAAGACGGGCCACCCTCCCTGACATCCTACCCCGCAGGCAATCCTCCTACAGAAGACCATAACACAGGCCTAAGAAACCAGTTCATCACACTTCCTGTTGCAGAGGACATAGCCTTCGGAGAGAAGGGACATGCCACGGGTTTAAGTCTCTGCACATGAAACACCTTCACCCCACTTAGGTCTTGGTTGCTTACCTGACAGAATGTGGGAAGAGCTTACGGAAGCAGACTGTACTCAAAGATCTAAAGCACCTTTGGGCGTGTCACAGACGAGCATAACCAGTGTGAAGAGTGAGAGCTTTTTCGGGAAATATATACAATTGTTTTTATTTCTTTTAAAAATCGCAAAGAAAAAAAATCCAAACTTTTGGATTAGAAAAATGGCCGAGCAGTGGTGGTGCTCACCTTTAATCCCAGAACTCCTGAGGCAGAGGCAGGTGGATCTCTTTGAGTTTGAGGCCAGCCTGGTCTACAGAGTGCGTTCCAGGACAGCCATGGCTATGCAGAGAAACCCTGACTCAAAAAAAACAAAAGAAAAATATTTAGCATAGGGCTGGCAAGATGGCTGAGTAGGTACAGCATTTGTTAAACAAGGCCTGCGGCCTGCTTTCAATCTGTGGATGCATGACCGAGGGCAGAAGAGAACTTACTCCACAAAATCTTCCCAAGGGCTCGCATACCCATACACTAACAACAAAAGTAGTAGTAATAATGATGAATGAATTTTAAGAAAAAAACTATTTCACATATAGTATTAGCATTTTCCTCTTCATAATAATGCAGACATAAACTATAAATGCAATGGTCAAATGCTTTTGAAAAGAACAGTCTTACACTGCCCTCATCAGGGAGATAATCCTCTAGGCTCTGCTATGCCTAAAATCTGGAAAATGGGTCAATAACTCAACCCTGTGCTCTCAGAATTCCCTAAGTAGTTAATGCGCTTTAAAAATAATTCTATATTTTAACAAATGAAAGCCTTTCCAACAATTGACTCTAGCAAGACGGGATATCGACATGCAAAAAACAAAGCTGGACCTTTCTGTAACACTATATCCTAGGTTAACTCAAAATGAGGTTCTGAATGTAACCCCGTGGAAACGTATTTATCATTTGTGAGGCCCTGGGTTCAATTCCCAGTACCAAAAGTTAAAAAAAAAAAAAAGAAAGAAAGAGAGAGAAAAAGAAAAAGAAAAAAATCACAAAAGAACAAAGACTTAAGCTTCCCTTCCTGGCTTCCCTTCCTGCAAAAGGTATTTAATCCCTGGTTCACCCCACGTAAGATGTATGCATTCACATCCACCATCAAATAAAACAGTTTGGACAAGCAAGGACTGTCTCCTTCATCAAGGATTGCCACTGGGGAGGAGGGGGAGGAAGGCCTTCATCATGAACTGCTACATCTAAATCTCCCAGAGAAGGCCTTCTCTCTTCTAGACCTTCTGTACTCTCCGCAATCACTCGGAACCAACCAGGATTCAGCCCCAACCCCCAGGCTCCTGGCTCAGGCACCCCCTTCCTGCCCAGCAGGCAGGAGAAGCTCAAACCCTCAGACCCTCGTTCCCAGCTCCCCTCTGTCCTCAGACCCTCGTTCCCAGCTCCCCTCTGTCCTCAGACCCTCGTTCCCAGCTCCCCTCTGTCCCCAGTGGCATATGGGTACACAGGAAGCCAGGAACCACAACATCCGTCCAGACGCTGCTGTTTCTTATCCGGGAAACACGGGCTGGGACCGCTATCAGAGATTGTGTTCTGCCTCCCCCAGGGGCTTGCCATCAGCACTCCGCTGGCAAGTGCACACCTTTGATCCAGCACTTGGGAGGCAGAGGCAAGTGAGTCTCTGAGTTTGAGGCCAGCCTGGTCTACAGAGTGATTTCCATGACTGCCAGGGCTACACAGAGAAACCCTGTCTCAGAAACCAGAGAGAGAGAGAGAGAGAGAGAGAGAGAGAGAGAGAGAGAGAGAGAGCCAAAACCCACACAACCCAGTTAAAAAATGAGGTGGGAGTGAAAGAAGACAAGGAGTGTAATCCAATGATCACACTTGCCTAGCTTGTGCCAGGCTCTGGTTTTTAATGTTCAGCCCCACAAAAGCAAAACAAAAGAAAAGAGAAATCCCAAAACACTAATAACAAAGAAAAACGTGCAAAAAACTGAATGGCCATGTCCAATGAAAGCTCATGTAACATGCTCAGCCTTACTAGGCCACCTCAAATCCATCAAATGTCATCGACAAGTCTACTGAGGCCCTGAAGAGGGGGGACCCTGCGGCAGATCTGGAAGGCAGTGTGGCCATTCCTCAATAAATTAAAAAATAAAAATAAATAAATAAAAATAAAGACAATATATGATCCAGAAGTTCTACCTCTGAACGTATACTCAAATGATCTGAGGCAGATCACCTGGTAACATATCTATCTGCACCGGGGTAAATATCAACATTATTTATAAGGGGAAAAAAAAACAAAAAAGAAGCAACCCGAGGGTCCATCAACAATAGAAATAAGATGGCAAATACTATTTGTGTGGCTTCCCATGACTTTTTAATTGGGAGTGAGGGGGACAGCTACAAAAACTAGTGCCATAACATTATGAAAGTCATAATGCACTCCTGACTAGAAAACGTTCCAATCGTAAGAGGGGGTGGGCAACGCAAAACAGCAGATCCAGCAGGGGGGAAGGCACCGTAGCTGAGGGTAGCTTCCAGTCCCAGGATCCTTCAGCTCCAGCAATTTCTTTCCTGATGGCGAGTGAGTTCCTAACAGTGAGCTTGCTCATTGACCTTTAGCAAAAGCATTTCCCGCACCCCCCACCCCGCACGCCCCACGCGCAAGAATTTTGTCCTTGTCATATTCCATAATGGCCAGAAGAGGGCGCAGCGACTCACTATTAAGATCGAAATCACCAAGTGGGTGGAACTAGAGAGAATGTCATCCTGAGTGAGGTAACCCATTCACAAAAGAACACACGTGGTATGCGCTCAGTGATAAGCGGATATTAGCCCAGAAGCTTGGAATACCCAAGAAACAATTCACATATCAAATGATGCCCAAGAAGAAGGAAGGAGAGGCGCCTAGTCCTGGAAAAGCTCAATGTAGCAGTGTAGAGGAATACCAGGACAGGGAAGCGGGAAATGGGTTGACTGGGGAACAGGGGGAGGGAAGAGGGCTTATGGGACTTTCAGGGAGGGGGGATCCAGGAAAGGGGAAATCATTTGAAATGTAAATAAAGAATATATCTAATAAAAATAAATAAAGATTGAAATCACAGCCCTGCAGCGTAAGGAGCAGGAGAAAGATGATCCTGGAACTGGCTAAGTATATCCCTCAGCTCCCAACTCCAATCAGCTCCTTAGTCAGTCAGCAGGCATCCATCGAGATAGAATTTAAGCTCTTCCGAAGTTAGGTAGGGGGCATTTTACGGGTCTCAAACGAACTGGTTTGTTCTCTTTCCTTAAATGCCCACCGGGTGCCTACAACACGCCAACAGTGAACTCAAACAGACTTTTCCCCCAAGGGAGCTTTGGGGCTCGTACCATACAGAGGGAGGACTCTGAGACTATCAAAGAGGGAGTGTCTGGTTTCTAGGGAATAATGTGAAAGGCCTGGGTGAGGAAGTGAACTTCAAACTTGAGGGCTGAGAGATGCTCAGGAGTTGGCTGAGAGAACGGTGGGTGTTCCTGGCATGGGAACAGAATGCACAAAGGTTACACGACAATGAAGCAGGGAGAGGAGTGCTCAAGGAACTGAAGGATAGGCACAGCCTGAGGCAAGAAGGGGGCTAAGGGGCAACAGAAAGCAGCCGGCTCTAGAATGACCGGCCAGAGGTGCCAACTCCCTCTGACCTACGGAGGTGGTCTCTCAGGGCCTCAGGTCTCTTTATTTGGTTGTTTACCAGACTGCCCGCCCCCTCTGACCAAGGTGGACACATTTTTCCAGGGTTGGTTAAGTTTTCATCTCCCTGACCGCTGGCCATTTCCTCTCCTCACCCTTCCCTCGGGCAGACAACAGCCAGCCCTCCACACTTTGCTTCCACTGTCAATTATCTTCCTCTCTTGACTCAAACCTTCACATACACTGCATACCTTTAGCCGCAAATTCAGTTCTCACCACGACAAAACAAAGAAGGAAAGGAAGAAAAAATAACAAGACAACTGTATTAGATAGCCCCCACCCTATTCCAATTTTGTAGTTGAGAGTAGGAGTTTCCTTCTTTCAACTGTAAAGAGCGCTTAGACCCGGACAGCGGGGGTGCACAGCTGTAATTCCAGCACTCAGGAGGCAGAAGCAGACAGATCTCTGAGTTCTACAGCCTAGTCTACAGAAGGAGTTCCAGGAAAGCCAGGGCTATACCGAGAAACCCTGTCTCAAAACAAACCAACAAAACAACAGAGGAGGGGCTGGGGAGATGGCTCAGTGGTTAAGAGCACTGACTGCTCTTCCAAAGGTCCTGAGTTCAAATCCCAGCAACCACATGGTGGCTAACAACTATCTCATAATGAGATCTGACACCCTCTTCTGGTTTGTCTGAAGACAGCTACAGTGTACTTACATATAATAAATAAATCTTTGGGCTGGAAAAAACAACGGAGGAGGAGGGGTGGAAGAGGAGAGGGTGGAGGAGGAGGAAGAGGAAGGGGTTGGTTGCAGATGGAATACTTGTTATTCAAGGTGACCTAGGTATACATAAGGATCCCTTTGACAATGTGTTCTCTGTAGGACACTCCCTTCTCCAGCACAATGCTCCCCCACCCGCAGGAAGTGGGGGGGGCCGGTGGTCTTCTTCAAGAACAAAACTCTATGGATAAGAAAAGGGAACAGACCCAACACATACTTTCCCTAATACCTAAACTTAGTTATATTTCATACCTTAAATGGGGGAGTGGGGGCACATGCCCATAGTCTTAGCAGTCAAGAGGCTGAAGCAGGTGGTCTTCCTCTCCCCGTGGCTCGGAAGCCAACTCCACAGGCCAGCACCACACTATATTCATATCACTTATGTAGCTCTGACTGGCCTCAGAATCACAGAAAGCTGCCCACTTCTTGCATGCTGGGAGGAAAGGTGTGTACCACCATGCTTAGCACCTGAAGATGAGTCTAAACAATATTTTAGTGTACCTGTGTTTTTCCTGTGTCCTGTCTTGGGGTCAGATGCAGAATTTTGCATTGAGGCCTCAATGTTTTGGTGGTTTGGGTGCTGGTGGTGGTGGTGGTGGTGGTTTTTTGTTTGGTTTGGTTTGTTTTTTCTTATGAAACTCAGGCTAGTTTCAACCTTAGCTTGTAGTTTGAAGGAGCCTTGAACTTGTGACCCTCTTCCTCCCTCCACCTCTCCTGTTCTGGGATTTCAGGCTCATGCCGGTGCCAACAGACCTGGCTTTGTGCGGAGTTCGGTTCAAGCCACCATCACTAGAAGAAAAAGCAAAACTAAAACCAGAAAGGAAGGAAGAAAGAAGGAAAGGAAGGAAGGAAGGAAGGAAGGAAGGAAGGAAGGAAGGAAGGACGGACGGACGGGGAGAGGAGAGGAGGGGGAGGAGAGGAGAGGAGAGGAGAAAAAAGAAAAGAAAAGAAAAAAGAAAGCAAGAAACTCTGGGCTGAGGTGGTGACACCTTTAATCCCAGCACTCAGGAGCAGAGGCAGGCAGATCTCTGAGTTCGAGGCCAGCCTAGTCCACAGAGTGAGTTAGTTCTAGAAGAGCCAAGGCTACAACAGAGAAATCCAATCTCAAAAAAAGAAAACACTCAAGTAGTAATTGGAAAGTTAGAATGAAAACTGTTGACAAAGAATTACAGTCATTTTTTTAATTTTCTCTATATCCACTATCTGAATTTTCAAAGGTGTGTGTGTGTGTGTGTGTGTGTGTGTGTGTGTGTGTTTATAACCAGGAATATCTTTTTCTTTTGGAAAGCAAGGGCAAAGCAAAGTATGCTGTCATCTACAAAAAAATAAAAAAAAACTGTTCTGCTGAGAGAACATTTTAAAATATCTTCCTACAAAAGCTATATGTGCTCACCAGACACAACCAAAAACCAGTCATGAAGAACAGATCATCAAAGAGAAGACAAAACCAGCATTTCTCCTCCCAGGCGCAACCAGGACCTGTACCCCCATGGCTCTCCAAACTGGGTTGTTTGTTTGTTTTTGTAGGTTTTGCTTGCTTGTTTGTTTGTTTGGTGGGTTTTGTTTGTTTGCTTGTCTCCTTCCACAGAGCTGCTTTCCGAGCCTACTCACCAGGATCCACCCTGTAGCTGTTACTAGAAATTGGAAGGACGCTTCCAGTTTCCTCTGTACTCCCCAAACAGCAGCTTGAAAGATGAGTTTGTCTAGCCTCAGACTGTGTCTGGGATCCCCAAAGGATACCTTGCTTAACGAGGGACCCCTGGCCTTTATAGGTTTACAAGACACCCTAGTGTGTTACAGGGGGCAAGATCTGTCAAGTGTGGGGTCCATATAATGATTCCCAATACATTGAAATTGCAACACCCTAACACTGTATAATTTTGCAACCGGCTTCCTTCTTCAAAAACAACTGAAAGAAAGATAAAGCCATTTGCATAGCCCAGTTAGTACTTTTCCATGCGTGTAGCTGACGGGAATTGGGCCGAATGTGGCTCCCACAACCCCCATTCCCCCACCTCTTCTATAATTGCTGGCAATCAATCCCAGGGTGCCCCCAGTTAAGGCTTGGAATTGCAGCTCCAGGGAGCTGTGCAGGCAGGTTCTCAGCTTCCTAGGCCCACGAGTCCACATCCTGGGCCAAGATGTCCCTGGGCCATTCCCACACACATGCAACAACAATAGGTTGCCAGGGCCCACCCAGCACACACCCTCAGATGCTAAAGCCCCCCTCCCTGGAAGAGGGCAGGAGAGCCTGTGGGTCTTGGCATCCAACCTCACGAGGTCCACACCCTCAGCTTAGCCGCGGGGCTGAACAGTTCCTAGAGCGAAGGGATAAGAGGCTCACACCTCATGAGGCCCGATCATTTCTGGTTGCTTGAGAAATGACAAATGCTCACGGCCCAGCCCATCCTCTCCTCCCCTGCAAGTGGCGGCGAGCCTGTCGCATTCTGAGTCCATGAGTTCTGTCTTTCTTAAAACTTCTAGGATCTCATCCTGACAGGGCTTCCTCTCATTCCTAATAACAACACCCAACTTTAAGCTCCTGATAACACCAGGCAGTTTATAAGCCTGTAACACAGCAGTCTTTGGAGGCAGATATAATTAGGCCTGCCTCGCACAGGAGAAACCCACAAGTCCAGGACTTGGAGAGACCAGCTCAAGGTCAACAACTATGGACAGACAAGAGGTAGCCTAGACCTCGAGGGAGCCCAGAAAGGGAGACCAGAAAGCTAGAAACCTCATTCACGTCCCCTAGTGCCCTGTACTTGTCTGGTGCATTTATAAACGGCAACTCAGCCTGCACCCTGGCACGGCCGTGAGTTGGGCACGGATTTACATAGAAGAAAACTGGGACAGCAAAGTAAACCACCCAAAGCCACACAGCAAAGAGAGTCTGGACTTGACGCTAGCTCGAGAGCCTGTGCAGTTTCTCCAACCCCAGCCACAGCTGACCCCTGTCTTTGTACTTCCTCCTTTCCTGACTGCCACCTTCCTCCTCGTTTCTTCTGAGTCTCCTGAAGCTTCCAGCTTCCTCCTCCTCTCTCTCTGGGTGGTGTTTCTCTTGTGAAACTACACATTGTGCAAAAGCCACCTTTGATTAGATCACCCTCTACACCCCACCCCCACCAAGAACTAAGAGTTCTAGAAGGCTTAGCTATGAGATGGTTCACAGTGTATCTGTAGAAATGACCAGTTAGTAAGCAATGACTTACTGGAGACCCTTTTTGGTCCCCAGTCCTATGGAGGGCCCTATGGGGGGGGGCTATAAACACAAAAGACAACATATGACCCCATCCCCAAGCCAGCATATAGGCTGAGTGGCAGTGCACACCTCTACTCCCAGCCCCATGTAGTGGTATATACCCATACTCTCAACACCCAACAGACTGACGCTGGAGGGTCATGAATTTAAAGCCAGTATGCACTACATACAGACTCAGTCTCTAAAAATAAAGGTTGATTGAATTAATGAACAAATGAATGAAGAAAAAGGGGGCTAGCCAAAGAGCTCCCTAAAGGTCAATGGCCTGAATCCCATCCCATTCATAAAGATGGGCCAGGAAGGGCCTGGAGAGATGACTCAGTGGTTAAGAGCACTGGCTGCTCTTCCAGGGGTCAAGGGTTTAATTCCCAGCAGCTAAATGACAGCTCACAACTATCTATACCTGTATGGGACCCAGTTTCCTCTTCTGGAGTTTAGACAGTCATGCAGACAAAATGCATATATACAATATATATAAATAGATAAACCTTTTTTAAAATAAACAGATGGAAGGAGAGAACCATCCCCACACAGTTGTCCTTTGACCTCCACATGTACACTGTGGCACACACATGTACACTGTGGCACATACAACCACACATGTACACTGTGGCACATACAACCACACATGTATACTGTGGCACATACAACCACACATGTACACTGTGGTACATACAACCACACATGTACACTGTGGCACATACAATCACACATGTACACTGACACAAACACATGTACACTGTGGCACATACATGTACACTGTGGCACATACATGTACACTGTGGCACATACATGTACACTGTGGCACATACAACCACACATGTACACTGTTGCACATACAACCACACATGTACACACACCATGCACATGCATAACAAAACAACAAATTAAAATTTTTGAAAGAAAGGAACCTATAAGTACTCTGTGTGTCCCTCTCAGTGCAACTAAATTACAAAAGGAGAGGTGGGGGGAGGAGAGAGAGAAACTAATTTCAAAGATAAGGGGTTGAAATCTCGTTGGAAAGAGAAGAGGCAGTAGGTTTTGAAAAGCAGCCCTGGTGAGAGAAATTAAAAACTGTTTTCCTACATCCACAAGAAACAAGTGCTCAGAAATAAGCCACAGAGAGAAAACAGCTAGAGTTATTTGGTGTTTTATTTTGGTTTTGGTTTCATCTGCCAGATCGGCTCTTCCCATCAGAGTGGGCCCTCGATATGGCTCAGTAGGGAGAGGGGCTTGCTGCCAAGCGTGACAAACTGGGTTTGCTCCCACGCGGGTTGGAGGAGGAGAAACAAAGCTCACACTTTGTCCTCTAGCCTCCTCACAGCAAACTCCTGCGAGCCCCCTCACCACTGTGCTGATGTCTATGGGACTGGAGGAGGGCACACTTGGCTCCCATAACCACCAGGTGGCAGAGATGCTGTTCGGAGGCTACCGCTCCAAGAACAGTCACAGGGAAGACCTTCCCAGACCACTCCTCAAATCAGCTGGTGGTGAGGAAGCGCCAGTCAACTAGGAGGCACTAACCTTCTCAGCGTGAGCTGTCCTCGAAGCCGGCCTGGAAGTTAGAGAAAAGCGGTTGTGCGAAGAATCTGGGTGAAGCTCAAAAGGAATTTTGAAAGACACGTCTCGCTACAGCCAGATTCCTAAGAACCAAGAAACCTTCGAAGCATCAGGAAGGGCTGGTTCTGTAGGTTACTCACCAGCTGCAGTCTGAGCTGTCTGCCTATGGCTTGGGGATGAAAGCTAGTCTAACGCGGGGTTCAGCTGACTACAGTTCTGACCCTTCCCCGGACAAAGGCCCAGCCGTTCTAAAGAGGAATGCTAGTGGCTTTAAGGAGTAAACACTCTTATCCCATTCTGTTGTTGAGTTGTGACAGTGGACGTCGTTAGATACTCTAAATGTAATATTAAGCCCAACTGTATATAGCTAAGCCAAGAAATACGGTCACCTGAGCTCAGGTTTAGGCACACCTCGATAACCTCTGAGAGAGAAGGACACAATTTAATGCCAGAAATCCGGCTTTTATCTATTTCTAGCTATCTGTTCAAGCTTGACTGGAAACGCCAACTTCTATGAGCTTTAGAGTCCTTGCGTATGAAATAGCAAGTTTAATCTCTGAAGTCCCTTTCAGTTTTGAAATTCTGGGGGGAAAAAACCCCCACACTTCTATAGCCAAAAGGACTGGGGGACGTGGGCGACCAACGGAGGAGGATAGCGGAGTGTATTGGCGTTGGGGGGAGATAAGCCTTATAAAGAATTAGCCCCACACATCTTGTTTATCGCTACGGAGTACTCAGCGGTAGCCACTGCGGCACTGCCCGCCCCATCCCCGCCCCCACGGCTCCGCTGCACACACCCACGGCTCCTCAGAGACTTCTGGAATCTCGATGGATTCCTTTACATCCGCATGTTTATTGCCCTTTACATCCGCAAATCGCTTTACATCAGCAACCCTGCCGCGCGATTATTAATCATCTCAATATTGCCTCCGCCTGTAAAAGGAATTGCGGGGTCCGGACTTATGAAGGTGAAACCAGTCTCGGATCCATTCATTCAGCAGTTAAGTAAAGTTAATTAAGCGTCTAAAATGAGCAAACCCCAGGAGACGCACAGATACGACTAGTGCAGGCATAAGAACTGCAGGGGTCCTCAAGAACTTCACCTACTTTGCAATTATGTCACCAAGAGAGGGTCAGTTAGAGGGTGATGGAAGACCTCGCCAAATAGGTGATAGGGTTGAAAAAAATTAAAAAAATAAACAAACAAAAAACGGCCCCAGCCAGAAGAAAGTGGCCTTCCCAAGGTCACTTATGTCCCAGGGGAAAACAAAGACCCCCCCCCCCAGAACCTCCGTCCTCAAAGCTTTCCACTGCGCCAAAGACGAGAATCTGAAATCAAGTGTATCAAAGAGAGGGAGGGTTAGACTAGGATTGCTTCCAGGATTTCCGGGCACAGAAAGAGAAAATCGTGATCCCGGATCGTCCACCGGGAACAGAGGAGCCAGGCCCTACGCTTTGACTGCATCCTCCACTAACCCAAGGATGCTGGCGACCCGAGCCCCCGCCCGCCTCCGCAGGGTCGGGGTAGGAGGAGGGGTGCGCAGCCCTGGGCTCGGCGGGCCCGCGCGGGGGCGGAGCCGGGCAGGGGGCGGGGCGCCGCGGGAGTCCGGCTCCCGACCCCTCCCTGCCCGCGGCGCCTTTCCAAATATGGGCAGAACGGAAGCAGCGGGCAGACGTCACGGCGCCGGGTGGGGGCCGCTGACGGGAGGCGCTGACGGCGCCTACGTGTCACCGTGGAAACCAAACAGTAAATAGAGGACTGGCGGGCTCCTGGTGCTGTCTGCCCCAGCAAGCTGACCTGGAGCAAAGGACCGGAAGCTGGGATGGGTTAGGTGACACCTTGGCCTTGGCAGAGCAGGGTGAGGGCGCCCGGAGAGTGCCGAGAGGGAGGGTGCAGGGACGCCGAGACCCCGAGAAGAGCTTGGAAAGCCCGCAGACAGGAGCCTTCCGATCCATCCGGAGCTTTCATCGGCCTGCAAGGTTGTTGCGGACTTGCTTTTCCTTACCAGCCGCTGAGCATGCAGGCATTGGGGACACTTTACCCTGGGCTCAGATTCCAGGGCCTTCACTCCAGGTGGATAATGAAGTAAAGGCCGCAGTCTTTTTGTGCCCTAGACTGTCATCTGTATAGTAAGCATAATAGCAAGACCTGCCTTAGAGGGTACTTGTGACTATTTTGTGTATATATGACGTGGTCTACGTATCTCGTATTGATCTGGCCTTCACTGTGTAGCTGAGAAATGAACCTTTAACTTCTGATCCCATTGCTTCCTCTTCCCAAATGACATGACAGGTATGAGCCACCGTACCCTGTACAAAGAGTTTGTATATCATACATCCGGTGTCATGTTTTCCTGGTTGTCCTTCAGTTTCAAAGCAAACAATTTTAAAGAAGTCTTCCGTTTTCAAGAACACACTACAAAGATAACATACAATAAAAATACTAAATGTGTTTGCCACAATGCACTTGCCAGTAAGCATGACAAAATGTTACACTGCTTCACAGTAACCTATAAACACACATCAGAACGCACAGCAGGCGCTCATACTCAGTGACAGAGTTAACTGCCGTAACTCAAGTTCAGTTTGCCTTTCACAGTCACTGTGTTATATCAGTTTGGTTTTGCCTGTTTTTGTTTTTTCCAGAAAGGATTTGTACCATTCATGCTGATCTCAAACTTGGTATGCAGCCAAAGCTAGCCTTGAACTATCTTTCAGAGATGAACTTGCTATATCCACTCCTCAATTTGGGGGCTACAGGTATAAGACACCATAACTAGCTACTTTATGTCAAATCTATTTGGGGGATAGGGGTATGGTAGCACTCAGGAGGCAAAGGCAGTAGGATCTCTATAGTTCAAGGCCAGTCTGGTCTGCTTCCGATTTCCAGACCAGCCAAGATTAAATGATAAGACCCTTTATCAACAAACAAACAAAATTGGTTTAAAGGGGCCAGCAAGAGGAGTAAATCATATAACTAGAGTCAAATTCTAATGATCTGGTAATGTGGTTAAGCAATTTGGGCTTTAGATTCACAAAGTGTATATTCAAATCTCAGGTCTGCTGCTTATCAGTTGTGGGCCCTTGGCCAATGCACTTCCTATTTCCAGGATCATGTTCCACTCCTGTGACATGAAGGCACTAATAGCTGTCTTATTGGACTGTTGTGTTGAGAAGACCAAATGAGGCAACCATTTGACAACATAAAGATTGTGTGCCTATCAAGTGCCAGTTGTTAGAGGCATGATGATTAGCAGAGCAATCCCTGACCCAGAACTTCCTCTAAAGTATAAAGTACAGCCTGGCATAAATAGGTTCATGTGAAGCCTTACCCCAGGGCCCCGGGGTTCTGTGCCAACCTTGGGCTCTGAATAAACTCTATCAACTCCTTCCATTTTCTACTGGGTTATTGGGACTAACCTCCATCTCCCCCTATATGGATCCTCTAGGCATTGCAAGCTAACGTGTTCCACATACAACTTAACATCCGCATCCCCTAAGCCCATGTTTCTTTCTATGGACACAGAGTCCCTGGGGGAACCATAAGCCTTCCTGTGTGTCAAGCTCGGTAAACCTCACAATGACTGTAGCTTTTTCCTTCTCCCTCAAAACCACATCTACCCCATCACCAAGTAAGGGCAGTCCTTCCTCCTAATTACTTGGTTCTCTCCATTCCTGACACCATTGCCATAACTAAGCCTTCAAACAGACTGATCTAATTAAATACCAAGCTCGGAGCAATCTGGCCACAGTTATCTATTCTCGACCTACCTTTAACTTCCTTCACTTTGGGTGCTGCAATATTGATGTAAATGTTAGATTCCCACCCTCCCTCCGCTTACCTCCTCCCCACGCATTTTATAGACTTAGCCTAGCAAATTCAAATTCATTGTTTTATGAGTCTGTGACTTGAGAGTGGCTCGGTGCCTTGAACCTCCACATCCAAAGTCCAAGTCAGAGGTCACCTAGAGACTCCCCCTCGTAGAATATCTTATTCCCTTTTCCTCTCATCCCTCAAGCCTATTTCTGGTATTACCTTGTATTATAGTGTATGTATTTATATGTCTTTTGCCTTTATTGAATTCCAAACTCTGAAAATCCAACAGTGTTTAGCTCACTTCCGACTCCAAGGTATGATAATTCAGTAGGCACCCAGAACCTTGTTATTCTGCATAAATACAGTCCCTACGTATTTCTCTGACTGGCCACCATCTCCCGAAGTCATAATAACAACCAGGTGTTCTACTGTATTTTTCATGCTCTCTACATGCTGATTTGCTTTGCTGAATGCCCATAACAGTCTCAGTAGACAATTACCATCTCCATTTAAGCACTGAGGAAGCTGAGTACAGACTGCTTGATTTGCCGAAGGTCAAGGAGTCAGAATTCAGAACTAAGCCTATATTCTGGAACACTTTACAATATTGGATCCAGACTACATTATCACATTGCCTTGATAAATTTACCTGTCATGACAGTCATATGATCGGTTAACCCAGTAAATTTCTCCCCTAAATAAACATGGCTACTGGACCCTGGGCCACATGCAGTCAGGATAAAGGTGCTTTTTGTCCCAGGCCTTTTCAACTGGGTCCTTTCCACTCAGTCTTACTGCTAATGTTTGTTCATTTTGCAGTGCCCGGGGACCAACCCAGGGCATCACACAGGCTAGCAAGCCCAGTACCACTACACCCGGAGCCTCTGGGCCTGTTTCTAGACAAACAGTTTCTAACATAACCAACAATTAGACACCGTGGGTCCCCAGACTTCTAATCGCTTGCTTTAACCAAACCCAAGCACCAGGGCTAAAAGAAAGAAATTGTGAGGGAAAGCTGAAGACCAGACTAAACAGCCTCCTCGGGACAACAGCCAGAACCCTTTCTACTCTGTGTCCTCTTGAGTAACAGGACAATGCTTTTTGGACAAAGGAAATGCATTTCAGCTGAGTCCATGAGTGGGTCTGTGGAACTGTGGAAATGGATTGTATTGCAACTAAACTAGTTTAGATTCCTGTTGCTTTTTCCTGCTTGCAAAGACAAAGGAAACCTACCCAACTGGCTCCTTCCAGAGACCAAAGTCATTCGCCAGCATCTAGTACATCTTATCCACAGCAGATGTGGACCTTCTCTTGGCTAACGATAGTGATGTTAATAAGGGGAACGGGTAACCCTTACTCTTCCATTCTGGTGCAGACTAAATCACAGGTTGCATCCTCCAGCACACTGAATGAATGCAAAACAGACTTGTATTAGACGCTGAATGTTTTGTACCAAAGTAAAAACATTTTGATCATTTTTTGTCTTGTTTAAAAATAAAATAAAACAAAACAAACAAACAACAACAACAACAACAAAAAACCAGGGTCTTAATCTGTAGCCCAGGCTGGCCTGGAATTCACTCTGTAGTCTATACTATTCTCAGATTCATGACAATGGTCTTGCTTTAGCCTCCCCAGGGCTGGAACTGTAGATGTGAATCACCATTCTTAGAGCAACATGAATTTCTTTAAAAACAAGTATGGGTGCACAAATGTTGGGGGTCAGAGGACAACTTTGTGGCATTGATTCTTTCCTTCCACCTTTACATGGTCTCCAGTGAGGAACTCGGGTCATCAGGCTCTCTAATCTACTGAGACATCTGGAGAGCTTGCTATTTGTTGTTGCTTACATTTCATTTATTTTACTTTTCACTTACATGTATGTGTGTGCATGAGTGAGTGGTGGAGCCCACCAAAGCCAGGGTTGTTGGCTCTCCCTCCCCCATAGCAGGAGTGGTAGGCAGTTATAAGCCACTCATTGTGGATGCTAGAAACTGAATCTGGGTCCTCTAGAGGAATGGCAGGTGCTAACAGCTGAGCTATCTCTCCAGCCTGGAGTTTGTATTTAATAAAGGGCCATGGTCTTCTACCCTTGAAGAAGTCTATGAGGTTAATCTTCCCTCCTAAGGTGCAGTTCTCTTAGAACACTTTCATAATTGTCGTCTCCATTCATTCATCTATTTGCATTCAATCAACAACCCTGAGAGACACAGTTGTGATCAAGATACAAAAGGTCATTGTTCTCATGGAACGAGACATTTATCATTTTTTTTTTAAGTAAAAGAAAACTGAGATTGGACGTTGCAGCTATCGAGAAATACCGTGAGATCCAGTCATGAGAAAGTCATTCAGAGAGTGTGCACAGAAGACACCCTAGATAGAGTGGCCCGGGAAGGTGTCTAGCAGGAGACCTGCTTTGAATTGGGTCCTGGATGTCTTTGCCAGTTTGGGCAAAGAGGCCCAGGTAGAGGCTCATCAGCACAAAACAAGCAAACACCCTCTTCAAGGAATGAGTGTTATATGTGTGGAGAATGGCATGAGCTCTAGGGGTGTGCAAAGGTATTGGGAGCCTGCTATCCACTATTCTACAAAGATGAGTATTTTTTCTTCCATTATCTAAATTAATTTCAGTCATCGCACAGTCATTCACTTTGATGAAATGGCAAACGGAATCCAGGGGAGGCAATGAAGGAATTCCAGGAATGAAGGACAGAAGTGGTCTGTGTGTCTGCCGCCAGATGTAAAAGATGTAACATTCCTATTGCCTAACATTGTAAGGGGAACTGGAACAGAAGCTACAGAACATACACAGACTAGTTTCTGGTTGTACAAAGAGTGTAGGATTTATTCATTCACCCACTGAGCAAAATGTTCGTTAATCCTGTACTATAGCTCTGAACTAGGTCTTAGAGTCTATTGGTGGGTCAGGCTTGACATGGTCCCCAAAGGGAAATAAATGGGCCCTTTCTGTTTTATGTTCAGGACTTGTAGCAATGTTAGTGGCACTAAAGACATGCAAGTAATTGTTCCACTGAAACTAGTTTGAGGCTTCATCTTCTGAGAAGGGATGGAAGTGTCCCCAAAAGAAAGGTGACATTCCTAGTGTCAGTCATCCTCAGGAATTTTTGAACCTAGAGTCTCTGCTGAGGGGGGATTTGGAAGGAGTCCTTTGGCCAGACAGGGAAGATACTCCTTTCTTTTGTCTAGACCATGGATGGAGCTGTCAGGGAACATAGAAGGTGTTAGTCCTATGGGGGAATCCCATGAAACCTTTCAAAGA
The DNA here is from genome assembly GCA_036184795.1 of Tokudaia tokunoshimensis. Lineage (NCBI taxonomy): Eukaryota > Metazoa > Chordata > Mammalia > Rodentia > Muridae > Tokudaia > Tokudaia tokunoshimensis. Next base: position 101,568,900 of record BTHU01000012.1, on the reverse strand, counting down.
TTCTGTCTTCCTGGAGTTTCAGTGTTTGCCTGTGGATGGAGTGTAGCCTGGGCTGTGGTGACCTGGAGGAAGGCTTTGTGTTAGACCTGTCAAAGAAAGGGGGATGCTCTTCCCTTTCATAGCTAGTTTGCAGCTGCCAGGGACATTAGTGAGCCCCCCCACCCCCGGGGCTAGCTGCTTTCTTTGCTGCTCTTTTCAATCTGGGAAATTCCTCTCAGGTCATTATCACTGCACATTTAAAGAATCTCACCCGGTCCTTATAAATGTTACATTAATTCTAAAGTTAAATGTCATATTTTAAGGTGGCTATTTACACTTTAAACAGCAGATAATGAACCTAAACTTTTTTTTCCACATTTCATCTAATGTATATAGGATCTCACAGTATAGCCCAGAACTCAAGCCTCTCTCCTCAGTTCTGGGATTATTGGTGTGTACCAGCAAGGCCTCTCATAACTCAGGACTGGCAAAAGCAGTGTGCAAGTGGAGTGTGCTGTAAAGAATGTTCTAGAGAGACTTGGGTGAGTTGCTTTGAAGTGTCAATCATTATGGCTGGAGCAGGTAGATCATAGGTTAACAGCTCACATGTAATGGAACTGTCATTTAAAATTGAAACATAGCTTGACAGAGTATGAGGCCCACGGTGACCACAGAGTGATTTTCATTACCACTAATGACCTGAAGTCTCCCCTTCCACCCAGCATGCGTGGAAACAGTCTCTGGTTTTTAGGTACCAGAGAGCAAAGGTAGGGGATCAGTCTCCTTTCCTTTCCGTTTGCACGTAAGCAAGGGAGAGCAGTAGTCATTACCTGAGCTGTCCCAGACAAAGGTCGTGTTCTTCTTTGAGATGATAAACTTTCTAAGCTAAGCTTATCCGGAGTCTTCTGACCCTTCCCTACTGAGCTATTATGTAACTTCTTATTTACAGACTGGTCGATGAGCCATTATTTATGCTGCTGGAGATCTTTGAATTGTTGATTCCTTTTCCCCTACTGTACAGTGAATTAGACCCAGTGTTAAAGGAACTTTGGAAGCTGGAGTTTGTCTTTCATGGTGGCATAGGAAGATAGCCTGCTCTCTTTGGAGAATAAAAGGGGTTCACTAGTGAACATATGTTAGAGTAAGGAATGAAAGCCCGGTATGACGGTGCATACCTGTAACGCCAGCACTTGGGATATCTAAACAGAAAGATCAGGAGTTCAGGGCCAGCCTTAGCTACATAGCAAGTTTGAGGTCAGACTAGACTATGTTAGACCTATCTCAAAAATAAACAAACAACTGAAAATTTGTTTTTGTGGTTTTTTTGTTTTGTTTTGTTTTTTTAACCAAGGAAAACCTTTTAAGGGTAAGTGTGATAGGCAGTTCAGGAGGATTGGGGAGATGGCTGAGCAGTTAAAAGCAGTTGTTAGTCTTGCAGAGAACCCAGATTTAGGTCCCTAGCACTTGCTTGGGTAGCCGCCATTGTCTCAACTCCAGTTCCATGGGATCCCTTGCCCTCTTCTGGCCTCTGTGGACACTGCATATGCACATGGTGCATAGACATAGATGCCAGCAAAACACCCTTACACAGAAAATAAAAATAAATACATTTTTTAAAGGGGGGTAGTGCTGGCAAGATTGGCTTGGTGAGTAAAGGTGCCTGATAACTTGAGTTCAATTCCCAGACAAAGGTTGTGTTCTTCTTGAGATGCTTCTGTAAGTTGTCCTGTGACCTCAAGTCCACAGAACATGCATACCCTCCCCACATAAATAAATATGTATTTTAATTATTTTATTTTTAAAGAGGCAGTTCAACCTAATAATGGACAGGAGGGGGAAGTGGTGATCTGGTTTGCAGTGTGAAAGCTTGCTTATTCCAACTATTCTTCAGTTCACTCGCTTTTAAGATAAAAATAAATGGTCACATGATTTCATGGGAATAAAATGCTAAACTTACTGGTTGTCTGTAATAACCAGCACTGGCAAGGCTGAGGCAGGAGGATAACTGGGAGTTGGAGGCCACCCTGAGCTACCTAGCAAGATCCTATCTCGAACAATACAAAAAAGAAAAAAAAGTTTATATAGAGCTAGGCTCTGTTCAAAGGATTCCTTTCCCATGAAAATCACTAAGGTGAGGATAAGCATATAAATTTAAGAATAAATAAATTCAAGAGAAACAGGAAGGTGCATCCTTGCACAAGCTGTTACAGGCAGCTTTCAGCCCCCAAGGCAGGTAGGTAGAAAATCTTAGCAATGCAATATGAAGATACATATCTGTAAAATACCCCAAACCTGCGTGTCCTCCGAGTGATAAGGGAACAGACAGAGGGTGTGTCCCCCTCCAGAACCCACCCATCTTGACAAACTGGTCTCCTCAGAGGCCTCCCGAAACCATGCAAAACTCTCAGAAAAAAGAGCAACAAGGTGGCCGCATTCAACTTAAATGCTTTTATTGACAATGTCTTGGAACAATAAGCAAACAATGCTTAAATTTTTCATTCAAATTCACTTTCCACATGTCGAAAGACCTCAGGGTAGAAAAAAATAAAATAAAAATATAAATATCTGAGAATCCATCTTAATAAATAAATTGAAAACACAATAAAACGTTTTCATGGAAAACTGTTAATGTCAGAACATTCAGACCACCTCAACAATGCATGATCAGTAACATGACAATGAACATTGACGTTGAAGAACTACAGTACATGGATATAGCTATTTATTTCTATCTACTGGAAAATAAAGTTCTATCTTTTCTTAGTTTAATATTGGTCATTTCTAATTGGAACACACTATTGCCAGGAACACAGTAGGTATTGTTAAAATCAGCTGCACTAGATACAATCCGAAAATATCCAGCACCAGGTTAATTCCAATAATGAACCCAACAGATTAGTTAATGCTATGAGAAGACTAAGGAGAAAGAGAAAAGAGACACAGACCCAGGCCTGGCTCACATGCTACTAACTACCAGCTCTCAGGTGTCACTGGGAACAATACACTCCATGCGTTTTTTTTGTTTGTTTGTTTGTTTGCTACATCTCCGGAAGAAGTGAGGACTGGAATCCAGATGTGGATGCTTGCAAGTCCTTGAGGCCCACAGCCTGGTGTGTTTCACGAACAGATAAGGTCCTCCCTAGGTCTATGGGAACCCTCGAGGGAAGACGTGTTTCTCCTCTCTGTAATGCACCAGCTCAGGCAGTAGCACTTTTGGATGCCGGCTGCCTCGCCTTCTCTGACAGCTCACAGGGCCAGCAGTGTGGGCGAGCTCAGCGAGTCAGAGGAGGGCTCGTTGCTGCTGCTGCCCTTTCGGTGGGCCGCTGCACAGCTTGGGAAGGAGTCAGCCTCAGGGTAGGTGAAGACAAAGGAAGACGTATAAGTAGTGCAGCTGGGAGTACAGGTGACCACGGGAGTACACAGGGGCTCCAGCTCCGTGACCATGGGCCCCATCCCCAGGGAACTGCTGTGCAGAGGCTCCCAGTCTGCTGCATAGAAGGAACCGGACAGGTCCACATCTGGCACGGAGCGGGCGGTCTCCGAGCCACTGGGCCTAGACGATGCCGGAAACAAGAAGTCATCAAAGGGCTCGGCCTTCAGCTCCATGGTGCTGATGCTCTTGACTGGCTCCAAGGATGGCTTGGGCTCGGGGTCGTTGAGAAGGGGCAGGCTGAAGGCCTCCTCAGACTCTGGGGTGGTAGCCTCAGGCAGACCCCCAGTCAAATCCAGGGAGGTCACAGACATCTCCTCCGGGAAGCCTAGGTCATCGGGGATTTTGCAGGCAGGTCGGTGGGCTGCCAAAATAAACTCCAGTTTTTCCTTCTCTTTCAGCAGATTGGCAATCTCGGTCTGCAACGCAGACTTCTCATCTTCAAGTTGATCTGTTTCCTGCACAGGAGAGATGTAAGAAAGCATAAGACACGGGCTTGCCCAAGGACCCTTCGCCCATAGCCCCAAGCTCCAACTTTATTTAATAAAGTTTCGAGAGCAGCAGCTGCTAGTTCAACCTACCGCTTGGAGCGTATCTGTCAGTTCCCTCCTCCGATTCCGGCACTTGGCTGCAGCCATCTTATTCCGCTCCCTTCGGATTCTCCGTTTCTCTTCCTCTTCAGGAGATAACTATAAGAAAGAAAAGGACCAACATTCAATAAGGTTGTCTGGTGTCACCTCCATTCAGTCACCCTAGTGAAACTGACTCCCTGAGCACCCGCTCCTCTTGGTGAAGCAGTTTTTCTAACCTGCACTTGGCTGGCTGAGTGTGATTTGCATTTGAAGTGAGATCTTTAGGAGGGGAACAAAGAAGCTCCCAGGCTAGAGAAGGAGGTAGGAAGCTGTCGCGGGAAACTGTCTAGAGTATTTCTTGGGGCCAACTGTCAGAATCTGACAAGGAAGGGAAAGGGCTTGCAGCCAAGGCAAGAAGGTCAGGAAGTGCAGTCAGTAGCCTGGGGTTTCTCCCTCTCTGTTGTCTTCTGTGGGTCCGCCCCGCCCCCCGTCCCCGCCCCCGCCCGTGCGCAGGTCCAGAATCGGGGCTCACCTGCTCCACTTTGCCCCTTCGGCCGATGCTCTGCGCTCTGCCGCCTGACACGGTCTTCACCATTCCCGCTCTGGCGTAAGCCCCAGTAGACGGGGTAGGGAGTCCGTAAGGATGGGGCGCTCTTGTCTGCGACGGGGCCACGGAGGAGACCAGAGTGGGCTGCACCAGCCACTGCAGGTCTGGGCTGGTGGAGATGGCAGTCACCGTGGGGATAAAGTTGGCACTAGAGACGGACAGATCTGCGCAAAAGTCCTAAAACAAAACAAAAAGAGGAAAGCGGAGATGAGCGAGCAGGTTTCAGACACAGGTGGAGCAAGTGGCCCTAGTGTCGCATGAAACAGGGAGAGGGAAGCATTCGGGTCAGAGACTGCTTGTGTCTTCCTGCATGCACCTCATCCGAGATAAAAGCTCTCCCAATATCCTCCCATGAATTCCGCAGCGCAGCTTTTCTCCTCCATCCTACTGCTGCGTTCCCGTTATCCCTTCGGCATCACTCGCTCGAAAGGGGGTTTGTTATAAATATCCCTGACGTCTGCGCTGACGCAGGCGCTGCTCCGGAGTCTCCAGAATGAACTCGCTTTTTATCAATGAAACTGCCTTACACACCCGCCCGCAGCACCCTCCTCCCTCCTCCCTGCTCCAGGCTGCCCCGGGAGGGGGGATTGCCGCCGTTTGCCGCCTCCCAGGCTCTAGTTGGCGAGTCTTTGCTCGAGACTTGTTGGTCCCGGCTGATCTCAGAAACAAATCACCGAGAAAAGAGCGCAGGCCACTCAGAATAAACCTGCCGCGCGGGAAGGGGGTCACTAAGTCTTACTATGACAAGTGTGCACGCGCTCAGACAAGTCCTGGGTTCCCAAGCTAGGGTAGCTCTGACCGTGCCAGTCTCCCTCCGGAGCGAACAAGGAAGACACCCCCCTCTCTCCCTGAGAGTCACCCCCAGTGTCCCCTCCTCGGCGACCTCCCAGCGCGGACCTGGCAACTGCACAAAGCCAAACTCACCTGTGTGTTGACAGGGGAGCCCATGCTGGAGAAGGAGTCGGCTGGGGAATGGTAGTAGGAAAGGCTGTCCCCGGCCGGGGAGGCGCTACTGCAGCGGGAGGATGACGCCTCGTAGTCGGCGTTGAAACCCGAGAACATCATGGTCGAGGTTTGGGGAAAGCCCGGCGAGGGGTCCAGGGGTAGACACTGGTGGGAGCCGCAGAGCAGGGCTGAGTGGGAGCGCGGTCACTGCTCGTTCGCGGAACCGCCGGCTCTTTCCAGTCTTCTCAGTTGCTCGCTGCAGTCGCGGTTTGAGTAGTAAGCGCCTCAGCCTGGCGCCTTTATAGAAGCGCTGTCAATGACTGCATACGTCACTGGGCGGAGCCGTGGCAGTGGATGGGGGAAGCGCGCCCCAAGGCCCTCTGCGGGCGCTCTGTCGTCAACTCCGCCCCCCCAGACTGTCACCCCCCGTCTCGGCATACAACTTTTACCTATGAGTGTTCACAATTGGGATCTTAGGGGGTCTTCTGGACCATCCGCATGTAGGATTTTCGGAGACGGTCCCCTCTAGGACAACAGGGACCCGCCGTGGAAACCTGCTGACGCAGATGTCCTAATATGGACATCCTGTGTAAAGGAGGGAGGGATTGACGGGAACAGCTCGCCGGCTGCAGCCAACTCTGAGGGTGCAGGGCGGGGGGGTGAGCGGGGGCCGCGGCCGGGGGAGGGGAGGCGGGAAAGGCAGAGAAGGCGAGCGAACATTCGCACCTGATTCAATGTGGACCCGGTTCCCAGGGTCGGGGATGAGCCGGGGTCACCTCCTTTCCAGTGTCCAGCAATCTGGAACTTTTTTTTTTTTTTGAGTCTCTGGTATTAGGAGAAACAGGTACGCAGCCCTAAAGGCTCGGAGCCTCTGTTCCTAAAGGAAAGCTTGCCCACATCAACCCCCGACCCCAAATCAGTGGGGAAAAAAATGGGATCAGCTTCTCAGCCCCTGGCCTGGAGACACATTAGGACTGAGGTTGGAAGCAGCAAGTGAAGAATTGTAAATAGGTATACGGTAACCCGCTTTACCTACAATACTTAGTTCATTCATAAATTCGTGTTTTAAAGGACAACAGGACCCACTCCCCGACACTTAGCCAATTACAGCAATCAGGGTGATTGTCCCCGTTGACACTGACGGATAAACAGTGTGCAAAACCACCCTGCAAAGATGCCCGAAGGGGTCGTTTGCTTAGTTTTGAGCTGAGACCAGAGGGCGAGTGGGGGCAGGGATAACTCAGAATTACAAAATGAGATGAGCTCCTGGTGAGAAGGTGAGTCGGTGCTGGCGATGGTGGTGGCGGAGGGGGTCGTGGGGGGGGGGGCGGCGGCTCCTGAATCTGTGCAGCCTGGAAACTGCGCTTACAAGGATCCCGCCGCAGCGGGTGATTTTCCAGCTCGGATTGGCGGGGGGGGGGGGGGGGGGGGGGACTGGAAGCTAGGTTCCCAGCTGTGCGGAGATTTTGGCGTCTGGAACCCGAGCACAGCTTTAAGTCTTGGAAGATGGAACTTTGGAGAGGCCAGGTGCTTCAGTGTAGAACAAACACACCCCTACATGCCCTCAGCCTCCTGTCCTTCCGCAGAGGACAAGCTGGGTTAGACTGACTGGGCTCGGCCCCAGAGCGTGGGTCACCTCTGGGATAGGAAACCGCAGATCCTCGCAGAACACAAGTGTCCCTTCGTCTCCATTCTGTGGGTCCCAAGGGTCAAGCCAAACGGTGGGCATTCCAAGACGGACTAGAGAGGATTAGGGCAGCGGATGGATCTTTAGGGGTGCAAGGGGTGCAGAGCCACAAACCTGCCTCGGGCCGCCGCACCCGGGAGCTAGGCGATCTTTCTATAGATAGTAACAGCGAAGCGGCTGTTTACAGCAACACAGCGCCGCCAGGGCGGTCTCCAGGCGACGCCGCGCGGCCGGGCGCACGGTCCGCCCATCCAGGCCACCCGCCCTCCCTGCTCCCTAGGAGCCGCGGCCTCCCTGGCCAGGCTGCGGCCGCTCCCGCCGACTGACATCACCCTCGGGTTCGGGGGCTGATCCCGGCTGACTCCTGCCTGTGCGTTAGCCTCCATTCTTAGAGATCCAAACCCAGAGGGAGCGGGGAGGGCAGGGAGGCGGGGATTCGTGGAAATAGGCCACTTGCTATTTTTGCATTCCCTGTCATAGGCAGAGGTGAAAACAGAATTTCATCATTGTATGTCATTAGTTTATATTGGTGGGAATTTAGGCGCTTATTTTTTTTTCTCACTCGAAAGAGGGGGAAGGGAAAGAGAACGACACGATATAGAACACAGGCTTCGAGTAGCTGCTCAATTCTGATTTTGTGGCCTTCAGCTCCTCTGTCATGTGCTTCCACTGTTCTTTTCTATGAAAAGGAGAGACAGAAAGATTATGCAGACATCTTCCCTCTTATGAGTTTCGACAAAGTAGGTCAACCTTTGAATTCCTGGGTCTGTCTGGCCTTGCCTTTCACTCATAACTGCATCTCAGGGGCTCTTAGGGGAAAACTACAGTGATTTGATTTATTTCCTTTTCAGGTTTGAAGCAACTCTAGCCAACACCTCAAAGATGTGTCAAGATTTTATATCCAGGATTTATCTCATACATCACTTATTTTGGCAATAAAAAGAGAAAGAGGTCTTTGGGTGAGCCTTCCTCCTTCCAATAGCTTTTTTTTTTCCTTCTTGGCAACATTATGGCCAGAGTTGAACATCTAATACATCTGTCCTCTGAAAAGGACAGCCAGAGACTGGAGAGATGGTTCAGTGGTTAAGAGCACTGACTGCCTTTTCAGAGAAGCCAGGTTCAAGTCCCTTGGGAACAAGGCTATCCCACAGCCTGTGAGTCCTGTTCCAGAGAATCCAACGCCCTCGTCTGGCATCCCTGGACATCAGGCACACATACATTGCACAGACATACATGCAGACAAAACACCTATACATATAAAACAACACAATTTTAAAAGGTGTTAGTATCTTCTCTTGTTTATTTAACAAAGGACTATTAAAGTACAAGGACTAGAGTAGAGGCTGGCACTTCCTGCAGTGAATGGGGTGGACCTATCCTTACCTTCACATGGAGCCAAGCCTCTGGGGAAGATAGATTAAGTAAGTCAATAGAGTATTATGGGGCTGCAGTAAGTGTCTTGACAGATCTAAGAATAGAGTAACAAGGGGCACAGTGAAGGTTTGAGACAAAATTCAGAAGAAGTGACTGCAATACAGAACAGGGCCTAGATCATCTGTCCTCTGCGTAAGACCAGGACTGAAAAGGGTCAGAGCACCATATAGGGTCTAAGCCCACTACTCAGACCCTCCAGTCTCCTCCCCCACCAGTGATAGTGACCATCCTATAGGACACTCTTACATCTCACCCTGTTCATGACACCCATTCATTAGTATAAACATCACATCTTAAGAAACAGGGCAGACCTGGCGCGGTGGCGCATGCCTATGCATGCCTGTAGTCCCAGCTACTCGGGAGGCTGAGACAGGAGGATCGCTTGAGTCCAGGAATACTACTGGGCTATAGTGCGCTATGCCAATCGGGTGTCTGCACTAAGCTCGGCATCAATATGGTGACCTCCAGGGAGCAGGGGACCACCAGGTTGCCTAAGGAGGGGTGAACCGGCCCAGGTCAGAAATGGAGCAGGTTAAAACTCCCGTACTGATCAGTAGTGGGATTGCACCTGTGAATATCCACTGCACTCCAGCCTGGACAACATGGTGAGACCCTGTCTCTTAAAGAGAGAGAGAGAGAGAGAGAGAGAGGAAAGAAAGAAAGAAAGAAAGAAAGAAAGAAAGAAAGAAAGAAAGAAAGGGGACAGACTGGGGGTATGGCTCAGTGGTACAGTGACTCCTGATATGCACAAAGCCCCGAGCTTAATCCCAGCACTACAAAACCTGATAGCAAGCAGGGAGAAGAAATTATGCCAGGTGTGTTGGCACAGGTATTTACAGAAGCATTCATCACAGTAGCCAGAACATAGAAACAGCCTCATCCATCAACAGACAAATTGATTTTTAAAATATGGTGTACATGTACAGTGAAATAGCATTTTTAGTCTTTTAAAAAATAGAGAAAAATCTGTCATTTACAACAGATATGGAGGAACTTACAGGACATCCTGCTGGGTGAAATAAACCAGACACCAAAAGACATGTAGTACCTGATCTCACTTACATTTGAAATCTCAGTGTGGAACTCTTGGTAGGAGAGAGAAGAAAACAGGTTTCCAGTGGCCAGAGGAACGAGAAAGTTGGTAGACGGGTACAAAGATACAGTTAGGCTGGACGGATAGGTTGTGGTCTTCTATTAAATAGATCACACACACACACGCACACAATGCACACAATGCACACACATGCATACATGCATACTCACATGCACACATGCACACAAATATATATGTGTGCATGTACATGCACACACCCTCCACACATGAGCACATACACACATGTACATGCATGCACACATGCACAAGCACACACATTTTTATGTTTTAAGATAGGGCCTCAAGTCTGGCCAACATTCACTAAGTAGCTGAAGATGGCCTTGACCTCCTGACCTCCGCCCTCCAACCTCCCAAGTGCTAGGATTCAGATAGACACCACTAAACCTGGTTAATAATGTGTGTTTCAAAATATCTATAAACAGAATAAAGGATTTTCAATACTTTTATCCACAAAGATGGTAGGGATGCTAATTCCTCTGGTTTGATCATTACGAAACATATAAATGTATTAAAATACACCCCCACAAATCTATACAACGATCTGCCAATTAAAAATAAAGTTTTTTAAAAAAACTGGAGCTCACACAATGTAACCTAATACTAAAGACAAATCATTGCCTGCACGTGAAAATATCTTTGCCATCTGCAAGGTCAGAGCAACTTCGAGACAGGTGTGTGTGCTCCAAATTGCCCAGTGCTGTCTCCCAGTAGGGCAAGGAGTCTGTGCCCTGGACAAGCCTGAGCATGAAACAACATAGCTTTGGCAATGAGCACTATCTGTGTGTTGAGTTTCTCTCACTGGAAATCAAGAGCCAAAAGGCTACAGAATCTCCAGTCTGATTTTAACCCAAATTAAAAACAAATTCAAAGTGGGTATAGTAGCTCCTGCCTATAACCCAAATACTCAGCGAGCTGAGCAAGGAGGGTGGCTTTGAATCTGGGCTACACAGGGAGTTCCAGACCAGTCTTGGTTACAAAGTGAGACTGGCCTTGACTTATAAAAACAAAATGAAAAGAAACAGCCAAGTCAAAAACAGAAGCTGGGGAGTCAGGCAGGGCATCCCATGCCTGTAATGCCTGTACTTAGATATGGATGTAGGAGGACCAGAAGTTTAAAGTCATCCTTGGCTACACAAGGAATGTGGGGTTATCTTGAGCTAAAGAAAGAAATAAAAGGAAGGAAGAAAGAGGCGGAGGAGAAAAGGAGGAAGGAAGGAAACATTTTTTTCTCAGCAGATTTTTCTTATCCTGTGCAAGTTCTTCTGATTTTGCTCTGTTGCGTGGTGGGACGGTAGGGAAACCTGATGAGCGTCAAGATGTTCGGTAACTTTTCAAAGTTGGGTGTGCATTGTTTAGCCTGTGTTATTGCAACATTAAGTGAAAGGCTGCCGTCTGCGCCGCCTACGTAAGTGCTGCCGCACATGCCCTGTCCCCAACATGCAGAAGTAGCTTTATTTAGGGAAGTGTGGTCTAGTGGTGAAGGGCTGTGGCCAGAGCACGAGACCAGTACTCAGGAAGATGCGCACACCAGAATCAACTCTTTTGGTGACTTGGGAAAGCCATTTTGTTGCACTTCTTTGGTCATTTTTATGCTTCCCCCACCCCCTTTTGGAGACAAGGCTGCACACATAGTAAGTTCAAGGCCAGATTGGATTACCTGAGGCTCTATCTCAAAAAGCCAAAGGGGAAGAGAGAAGGACAAAACTTAACATTCTTGGGTATAAATAGTCAAAAACTGGAAAAGATAAAATACATAACATGTTTGAGTTATCCTTCAGCTGGTGCAGCCTGTGTGGTGTGACATGCAGTGGTTCATGGTGGGTAGAAGATCACAGGATCAGGCTCCCGCTGCTATGTTACCCCATGACAAGGGCCGCAGTGCCCATACATAGACACCACATAGTCTACAATGACAGTGACTGTTGAAAGTATCCTAAATGTGTTCATTCTGAATGTCTGAATCCATCCGACAAGAAGTGTCTCATAATCTCTGCGGGACTCACACAAATGTGAGCCTAACACAGGGTCTTGGGGGATCAAGGCGCGTCATCGTACGCCTCCACTTGTGAACAAAGCCCAGGTTGTCCTTGTTTAGAAGAGCACAGGCACAGATTTACCACTAGCACCACCCCACGCACCCGCCACCACTGCGACTAATTAGTGCAAGTGATTTAGCCTCTTTGGGAAGAATTCTGTTTTCATTCTGAGCAACTCCTGGCTTTCTGACAAGAGATGATGCTTCAATAGGAACCCCATCCTGCTGCTAATGGGAGCATTTAAACAAGGCTGTGTAACTCCAGAAGCAGATCCATCTGGAGCTGAGGGAACAGGACCGCTCGGGTGCTGAAGAACAACTCGCTTCAGCCCAAGCTTGCTACGTCTTCCACCACCAGCGGCAGAATCCCACACCCGGCTGTCTGCCATGCTGAGCCACGCTTCAGAAACAAGAACACACTATCAGACAACAAGGGAGGTCTTCTCTGGATTCTCAGCTGCTCAAGTGTCCTGAGCTGACCTGCTGTGGTTCTGGTCAACTTAGCTGTTGGGATTCCAAAGGAACCTCAAATACGTCACTAAACCTATAGGACAGCAACACACCCCGAGAAACCTCAACTTCAGGGCTCCCATCCAACGAGAAAATCTCACCGACGCCATGGGCAGGGCTGAGGGTGGCTAGAAAGGGCTGGCATATGACGTGCTTCAAGGCGTTGAGACATCTTATCCATCATCTTATTTAACAGAAGCTGAAAGAAGCATTGATCATTGTAGTGCCAAAGAATCCTTTCCCAACTGGGAAAAATCCAACCCAGTCTTCGGGAATAGAGTGAAGCTGCTCTCTGGCCTATCCATCAGAGTTTCAGCTTAGATGTGGCAACTTTTTTCATCTTAGTATTTGATTTATGTCCTGTAAGAAAACTTCCAGGGGTAGCTTGCTGCCAGCTGGGGTCTGATTTTCTTTTGCTGCCCTGTTCATCTGCAGGGTTAGAGTTAGAGATCACTGGTGAAATTCTAGAAGGGCCTCACCTAAGAATTTCATCCTCAAGGCTGGAGGCAAGGGGTCTCACTTGCGCAGAGTGCTGAAGGCTGTGGGTTCAAAACCTAACCCCAGAACAAATTTTTACCTTTGGATTCTAGGCTACTCTGGATATGAAATCATCAGTTAAGACAAGGGCAAATGGAGACAGATCACCCACCAGCAGATTCTACTTCCTCATTTAAGAGTGAATTAAATCATGACTCTGAACAGACCTGCTGTCCTGCCCAACTGCACCCTGCTTAAAATTTGATTTTTTAAAAATCAAACATACAAACAAAATGGGACTCCTCCTGGCAACTCCACACCCCTCCACCCAACCCTTTGCCTAGCCTCTGACCTCAGCTTACACTACTTGCGTTCCCGACACTCCAGCCACGATGTTGTGTTTTTTTCCTTCCCTGAGTGACCCCAGCTGGTTCTGTTGCTAGACCATCCCTCTCCTTGCTTCCTTTTGCCCCCAGACACTGAGGAGTTGACTCTTCCTCTAGCAATGTCTGCTCAAACGTCACCTTCTCCAGGAAGCCTATCATGGCCCTCCCCCAGAGTTGCACACTCTGCCTTTTGTCACTTTCTGTCATGTCCCTTGGTTTTCCTTTTACTGAGCATTCATCACTACCATGCTGACACCGTCCGTGTGTCCAAGCACTTTTTCATTGTCTTCTCCAAGTAGTCCCTAAGTTCCTCAAGACTGGGGCACTTACTTAGTTTGCTGAATATCAACCTTCTCTAGGCATTTAGTAAATGTCTGTGAAATGGAAGCATGCTAAACAGAAGGCTAGTGAGTCTTGTAAATAAGAAAACAGCATGGATTTCCTTATTTGGATAAGAAACTTGTTTGGTTTTGGGGACAAGGCTTTACTGGTTAGTTCAGGTTGGTCTCAAACTCACGGTGATCCTCCTGCCTCTTAAATGTTGGAATTAGTACCAAGAGTTGCAATTGGCATTACCTCTTACCACAACCCTCCTCAGCAAAACTAAAACCCTGGTTAGCATATTCGTGATCAATATAGTTCAAAGACTTATCAACCCAAGGAGTATACACACCTGCTCTTACAACTCTACATACCCAGCACCTGGTATATCTAGCGTCTGGTACACAAAAAGGAAGATCAGAGTTACTTTCATTTTAAAACCATAACCATTCCACCCGTGAATACTCAGTGAGACCTAGCATACCTGAGAACCTTATAACACACACATGTGCACACAGAGGCACACAAACACGCAAGTGCACAAATACAAACACACACGTGTATATACACGTGCACACACACACACACACAGGGCAGGATTGTCCTGGGTTATAGCCCAGATTCATTCATTCATTTGTTCATTTGTCCATTCATTCATTCATTTTCCCGAGACAGGGTTTCTCTGTGTAGCCATGGCTGTTCTGGAACTCACTCTGTAGACCAGGCTGGCCTCAAACTCAGAAATCCTCCTGCCTCTGCCGTCCGAGTGCTAAGATTAAAGGCGTGCGCCACCACTGCCCGGCGATTCACAACTTTAATTTTAACACTACAAGTAACTTTTTAGAAAATATTTGCACATAAAAATATAACAACCATTTGAATTTGAAAGCACTCATTAGGCATTGTAGGCCATGTTTGTAATCCCAGCACCAGGGAGGAGGAAACAAGAGGATTGGGAGTTTGAGGCCAGCCTGGGATAGATAATGGCAAGACTCTGGCTACAGAGACATGCTAAAGCTTGTACAGGCCAGGCATAGTGGCGCACACCTTTAATAACAGTGCTTGGGAGGCAAAGGCAGACAGATCTCTGTGAGTTCAAGGACAGCCTAGTCAACATAGGGAGACCTTGTCTCAAGAAAACAACAACAACGACCACAAAACTTACACAGGCTGTGCCTACTGGTGCAAAGCTATAATCTCAGCTACCCAGGAGTCAAACAGAAGCTGCACAAGGTGAATCCAGCAACGTGAGACACCTTCCCAACATAAAAAAATGAACAGGACTTGGAGTGTAGCTCAGTGGTCAAGCATTGGCCTAACATGTGCAAAGCCCTGGGCTTAATCCCCAGTGCAGCAAAAACATAATAAAAAAACTTTCATTACACTAATACTAAAACGACTAGTTATCCTTCCCCAGTCATTCAAAATAAAGGCAATATTGAACTGAGAAAGAGTTTTTATTTTTATTTTTAAAAATGAATTTACAAAACTATAACCATAATCACTTATGATTTAGAGTCAAGAAGATTAGAAGTTCAAGGCTACTCTGGACTATACATCCAGTTCAAAAGCAGCCTGGCATATGTGAAACCCTATCCACATGCGCTCGCGCGCGCGCGCGCGCACGCGCACACACACACACACACACACACACACACACACACGCACGCACGCACACTTTACAGTAAGCTGAGATCGTGCAAGGACATTGAGTTCCACAGAGGAGGAAGGAGAGCCGCTTCCCCAGTACCAGGAACAGCACCTAACACAACAGGATAACGGATCCAAGGCTCTTGTTTCTTGCTGAATAGCTCTATCCCCTGCTCCAGCTACTGGCCAGTTTGGAGCAATCTGGCTGTGACTGAGCACACTCTGGGGGGACTATACATTGACTTGTTTGAACTACACAGAATAAATCCACACACCCAGGACCACTGAGGCCCCAGATGTATCGGGTACATCAGTCCATGGAGTTGGTCTGATCTCTGCTGTTGTAAACACTACCTTGTGCTCCTGCCTGGCTCACACACGTGTAGCATGAAGGCATGGCCCTTCTAGTCCTTTGTCCAGACTCATCATGTGGTTTGGAATAAGTCCTGGAATACATGCCCAGGGGCTGTCTGTGGGTTAACAGTCTTTGCTTTTGCCCGGACACTGTTTGCTGCAGATAGGAAATGTGTGTGTTTGCGTCTAGTACTTGACATCCAAGTCGAGTTCATTTGAACTCTGGGCTTCATCTGGCAGATGGCAGATGTCTGAATTTAGAACTTGGAAAAGAGATAAGCAAAGGGTTGTGAAATAGTCTGGAGGATAGAAAAGAACAGAAAATAAATAATAAAAACTCTGATGTTCACCCCACTTTCTCCACATTGGTCCACCGAAACAGCTCACCAAAAGATAATTCAGTAATTCCAGTCAGTAATTCTCACTGGTCCTAAACCATTTCCTGGGACAACTACCTCTCCTCTTCCTCCTCCTCCCCCTCTTCCTGTTTTGTTCTGTTTTCTGTGTTTCTAAGTCAGGGTCTCTCTATCCAGCCATAGCTAATCTGTTACTCACTTATATAACCTCGGGTGGTTTTGAACTCCTGGAAATCCTCCTGTCTCAGCTCTCTGAGTGCTGGAACCACAAGCATGTACCACTATGCCTGGCTCTTTCTAACCCATTTATGACTCATACAGTAAAGCAACCATATGAAGAAGTGAAGGATTTCACATTAAATGTCTTAGTCTGTGTATTTAGATAACGGCAGCTCTGGGGCATTTATATCATACATCTAGTTTGAGGTAATTTAGTTGTATTTTTATCAGATGACCCTGTTTTGTTTTCTATTTCCCAGTGGTTTCAGAATTCCCTGCAGGGAAGAAAGGGGTTTTCACGTCCTTCAAAATATCATTTCCTTGTATATGAGCCAGAAGGTACTAAGACAGGGCGGGCCTCTGCAGTTAATCCTTCCTTAATCCAAATTGTGCAGACTCTAGTATCCTGTTTTTTGCAGTCACTTAACACCTTTGGTGAGCACCTACTATGTGTAGATCACTGAAATCAATAGTGAATAGGCAAGCTTCCTAAGATAAGGTTTATTGTCTGATAATGAATAAAAGAGAAACAAAAACACAAAACAAAACAAAAATCAGATAAAAGTAAATACTAGGTGCTAATGACATCTCATCAGTGGGTAAAGGTGCCTGTCACTCAAACCTGACTACCCAAATTTGATCTCTGTGACCTGAAGGGTGGAAGAAGAGAATTGACCATACAAGGATAACTGTCTGGTTTTCCATCTCTGTCTCTGTCTCTCTGTCTCTCTCTCTCTCTCTCTCTGTCTCTCTCTCTCTCTTTCTCTCTCTCTCTCTCTCTGACACATATGTGGGGAGAAGAGAAACTTTTTTTAAGTAATGCTGAGTTTAATTAAAAATGGAAGAGTGTGTTGAGTTGTAACTGTGTAGCTATTTTGTGAAGGGTAGGGGGGGGGTGACAAGCATGATGTGAATGACTAGGAGGAACTGGCTCCAGCCCCAGGTATGGCGGTGCACACCTGCAAAGCCAGACCTCAGGACACAGAGCAGGAGTGCTGTGAACTGGAGGTCAGCGCCTTAAGAGAGTCTATCGAAAGGAAGAAAGAAAAGAAAGAAAAAGATAGAAAGAAGGAAAGAAAGAAAGAAAGAAAGAAAGAAAGAAAGAAAGAAAGAAAGAAAGAAAGAAAGAAAGAAAGGAAGGAGAGAACAAGAGGGAGAGAGGAAGGGAGAGAGGAAGGGAGAGAGACAGATAGGATAACCCCTTCACCCCCACCCTATCAAGCAGTCCTGGGACACCCCGCCCCTGTTGTCTGGTGGCTCCCTTTCCTAGACCTTAAATGCCAACTTTTTGGATCCAGGCTACCAAATTTGGAAAATTCCCAGCTCCTTCCTCGCTTCATTTCCTCCCTAGCTGCCCCTCCACTTCAAACAGGATACAGACAGTTTCATTTCATTCTCATGCTACCACAGCCCTCCAGATGGATCCTTCTCAGAGACAGCATCACACTCCTGTGGTGACGGTGGTTGGTGCCTTCTTTCTCTGTAGCTGAGGGGGTCTTCAAAACAATGAAGTCAGTCTCAGTCGCTCTACCTCAGGCTTTGAGGTCTCCCAGGGCTATTTTTACAGGAATGTGAAAACAGGCACATTCCATTTTGCCCTTTGTTGGAAAGCTATTGACAACAAACAGAATTCACTTAGAATTTGTGCTGTAAAACAGCAGAGCCAAGCTTTCTCACCCAGGGCACGGGGAGTCCCTGAATTCTTACCCAGGTTTGATCCAGTATGTGGTGGGGGTGGGGGTGGGGTTTCTTGAGAAATCATTGCAAATATCTGCTTCTTGAATTCTTTGTTATTTTGACTGCACTGAAGGCCTTTCCACAAGCCACTATCAAATCCACCCATCTTCAGTTCCTGTAAATATTATGTCTTCACTGTGCTATGTGAACTATTTCACGGCTGGAATATGAACCCGGGGAGGAAAGCTTGCTAATGGGAATGACATAAGCCAAGTATTAAAAGTGCAATGAGAGAAAAGTCGGTAGCAAAGGGCTATGGGGTGAGTGCTAGGGGAAGACGAGAGCTCCAGTCCCAGATGGATTATCCAAACCACACTCTATTATTCAAATCCAGCCGTAAATGTATGCTGACACATTCCTGGGGGCACTCGGGTGACTTTCATTACAGCAAGGACAAGAAGTCGCGTTCCCAGAGAGGTCATTTCTATCTCAGAGAGTACAGATGGTTCCAGGCAGTGGAGACCCTGGGAAGCTGAGGCAGCTAGGCAGCAGCGAGGTGGCCGCTGTCTTGTCTTGCTTTCAGTGAGTCCCCGGAAGAGGAAGTTTCGAAGCAGCTGCTTCGGTGCAAGGAACTGAGGTCTGACTCCAATGTAAGCGCAAGGCTGGGATGTAAAAAGCATTCCCTGTCTTTGGGCAGCCCCGAAGGTGAGGACAGTTGGGGATTAGACCTGAGGAGTTAATATGCGCCGCTAGTGCTGTGTTATGCCCTCCCCCTCCTCCAGCCCCTTGTCTAGATCTCAAACTTCAAGCGGAACCTTCACATGTACTCCATGAGTACCCAGGCTGAGTGGCGGAGCTTTGTAGAATTCCTCATTTTGTCTGAGGTTTTCCACTGGCTGTACTCACACACCATTTATATACACACATACTTACATGTGAAGGGATCAGCCTAAAATCTACAGCATGCGCTCCACGAAGAGACCTTTGTAGAGTTTGTTCTTTTACTTTGTTGTACAAGGGACTGAACCCAGGTCCTTCCACAGGATGGGCAAGGGCTCTACCATGGAGATACACTCACCCCAGCCCTGTCTTCCCTTTTTATTTTGAGACAGGGTCTCACTAAGTTGCTCCTAGAAATTAGCCTTAAAATCACTCTGAAGCACGGGATGAATTTGAAGTTCTCCTGCCTCAGTTTTCCAAGTAGATGAGATTATAGGTCTGAATCACCAGGCCTGGCTGATCGTTGTTTTTGTTTACAGATATACCCTCTGAGAGGCCAGGTTCTAGGAGCTAGTAATTGTTGGGTGCATGTGTTTGGTGTTTACTGTCCAGCTCCAGAAAGGCAGACACTCCACTGGGGTTTCATTCATCACGGACTCTCTCCAGTCCAATTCAGCAGCTACCACAAAATAGCTGCTCAGAAATACTTTTTCAGGGCCGGGAGAGATGGCTGCGCAGTTAAGAGTATATGAGGTTCCCAACACCCACATTGGGATGCTCACAATGGCCTGTAGCCCCAGCTCCAGGGGATCCAACACCCTCTTCTGGACTCCTTGAGGATACACACACAGGCACAAAAATAAAAACTTTGGAAACTCTTTGAGTCAGTGGAAATGCTATTGATATGAGCATGTGCCCACTGAACACTTTCTCTAGACTCGTGGTAGAATAGTCCCTGAGATTATTTAATATTTCACTCAGCTCGGCGATGAGCTTTGTTAACTGTGTTGTTTGGACTGCTGAACAGGTTCAATTATTTTGTTGGCTAAGACAAACTCAATGTGAAGCCCATCATGGTTCAGACTCAATCATTCTGCCTCCTGAGCCCTGGCATTATAGGCAAGTATCGCCATTCTTCGCTTAGGTTCATTCCTGGTTTTTATTTTATTTTTTTATTTTAAAGATTGATTTTATTTATATGAGTACACTGTAGCTGTCTTCAGACACACTTGTTTTGTTTTTTAATACTGATGTTATAATTGCCAAACCCACAGTGGATAATTGGTCTAAATATTCTCCTCTTCTCTCTGTTGTAGTGGAGGAAGTGCCCCTGTGACCTAAGTGAATTTGTTTCCCTTAGGTACCTACCAGGGAGAGTCTGATAAGAGAAACTCAGGCTCATGGGCCTTAATTATATTTACATTAAAGAGAACTAAATTATAGCCTCATCTTCTAGGTACGTTTAACAACATTTATAATAACACATATTTATAATTATGCATGTTTATTTATAAAGAAATTGGTCTAATATCAAAAAGATAAGCTCTACACAGAGATTTTTGTAGGGTTTAGTTTGCTTGTTGTTTTTAGGGCACCTGGGATTGAATCCAGAGTCTTTTACATGCTAGACAGGACATGCACTCCACAGAGTTATATCTATCTTCGTCTGTGTGTGTGTGTGTGTGTGTGTGTGTGTGTGTGTGTGTTGGGCATTTTTTCTGGCTTCAGTGAGTTCCTATGCAATCATAGAACTTGCAAAATGCTTCCACTTCTAAGAAAGAAAACTAGAAGCAAGAAAAAAATGGGCTGAGCTTTCTCAAGGTGCTGGTTAAACTGGCTCTGCTGGTATCTGTGCTCTGTCCTGGGACACTAGGTAGAAGACAGGCTTGTTCCCTATTCTGGGAACTCTGCCTGTTCTTGTTGTTTACCTCCATCAGATCTGGCTGAGCCACACGTAGTACAATCAGCAATTCCACCTCCCAGAGGTTAGACCCTTAGTGTTTAGGTTGGTGGGAAACAGTCGAAGCAAGGACTGGACCCGCAGAAACCAGCTCTGTTTGCCCCCAAAGTGGAAATAATTCCAAGAGAATTAGTCATAATGTCGTGTTTCTGTGCTGTGTGACATAGGGGGATGAACACTTGTCTTCTTACCCTGAATAGGGAGCCCACCACAGACCAGAGTACGAGTACCACCAAAGTCCAGCCTGGTGAGCCAATGAGTCTTGTTGGGGTTATTTACAGGAATATAGGTGAGAGGTTACTCACAGGAGCAGCAATGACTCAAAGACAGCTGCATCTCCACAGCCCACCCCAGCTTGGGTGACAGGTCACATAACCTGGGAACCTGGAGCCCACTGCGCAGCCTGCAGGCAGCTCAGCAGGTTGGAGAGGGTCCTTTCCAAGTGCAGATGGCCTGGTTTCTGTTTTCCCGGCAACTGGTCTAGGACCGGTTTGTTTGTTTTTCCAGACAGGGTTTCTCTGTGTAGCCCTGGCTGTCCTGGAATTTGCTCTGTAGACCAGGGTGGCCTCGAACTCTGCCTGCCTCTAGGGTGCTGGGACTAATGCATGCGCCGCCACACCACCTGGCTTCTCAGAGTGCTTTTTGTAGCTTTTCTCCTTTCAGCCTCTTCTTTGCAGCTCAGTTTGTCTGAGAGTCTTTTTGGACGTTCTGTTCCACTAGTCGCAGAGGAACTTACACTTGTATGGTTTACTCTGGCAGGGAGGGGCCTGGTGACTCTGGTAAGTTTCAGGGACTTCCTGAAGCTGTTTCTAGTTGTTCAGTTTCCTCCTTAAGAAGCCTCACTGCAGGATGCAATGTCCAATTTTGGAGGCAACTGTATCCTGATGGTGGGAAACTGTCCTAGTAGGCCAATGACTCTCTTTTATTGGTGATCCAAAGATTCTAGCACAAGAAAAGGAAGGATTGGTTTTGCTTTTGAGATAGAGTTTCACTGTGAGGCCCAGGCTGGCCACAAACTCACAAAAGTCCAACTGCCTCACCTTGCTAGTGCTGGGATTGAAGGCACACGCCACTATGCCCCTCCGAGGAGTAGTTTGCCCCTCTTCACTTGTTTGTTTGTTTATTACTTTTGAGACAGGGTCTCACACTATCCTGGAGTCAGCCATCCTGGGCCTCTTGGCCTCCCCAGTGCTGGGACTCCAGGTGTGAACCACCATGAGAGGCCATACACAGTTCTTGAGTTGAACTTTACACTTCTCTTTGCGTCTCACCATTGTGAGCCCCACGGACACCAGAGTCAAACAGTCCAGAGAAAGATGGGAAGTAAAGATGGAATGGGAGTGTTCACTGAGAAGCATATGTTTGACTTTGAAGAGTTGTTCTTTAATATTATTTGACTGTTTTCTTCCTTAAGACAGGGTCTCATATATCCCAGAATGGCTTCAAACTCACCACATAACGTAGGAGGACCTTATGTTTCTGATCTTTCTTTTCATCTCTTGAATGCTGGTATTATCAGTATGCACCACCACGTCCAGTTTATGCAGTACTGGGGATCGAAGCTACAGCTTCATTCAGGCTATGCAATCCATGCATTCTGCCAAATGAGTTACATACCTAGACCCTGGCCTTGAACACTTATAAAATATTTTTAAACTTGAAAATTATTCTGCTTCATGGTTTCAACCATCCCTGTAAGAATTACTAGGGGGCTCATCAGGGCTGAGGGGCATACAGGGCTGACAGCTACTTTTATATCTGAGGGAAGTCATCGTGAAAAGCGCAAGCAGAGGGGTTGTTTTCCATCCGAGCTGTGATGCAGACACCCACCCCGACCTTGGACAAAACCTTTGCTCTGGAAATCTGTCGGGTGGAGGCTCTACTCCGCACCGCGACAGAGAGGTGTTGTGGGAGAGTGTGCCCAATCACAACAGCCAGCAGTTGGTATTTCCACAGTGCCAGCAAAGAATCTCTCCATCTATATAGCCCTCCTCAGTCAAAGCAAACACAGGAGTGTCCAGGTCCCATGTTATAGAGCAGGAAATACCCCGGGGAAATTAATTGTCCTGTGGTTTAAGAAAGTCAGCAACATGGAAGGTCATTGCGGTCCTTTTGTTGAATTGAAAAAGAGGAAAAAAAATCAGCAACTGGGGGTTGGAGAGATGACCCTGTAGTTAAGAGTGAGTGCTGCCCCTGCAGAGGAACCTCTGCATGCTTCTGCATCGACACACAGACACACAGACAGACACACAATACCAAAAACCAAAGCTTACAAAGAAAAGGTGGCACAACCAAAATGCAGAGT
Source organism: Tokudaia tokunoshimensis (assembly GCA_036184795.1). Classification (NCBI taxonomy): domain Eukaryota; kingdom Metazoa; phylum Chordata; class Mammalia; order Rodentia; family Muridae; genus Tokudaia; species Tokudaia tokunoshimensis. The sequence continues at coordinate 101,546,162 of BTHU01000012.1, read as the reverse complement.
AGGAAGAGAGTTTTATATCTGTGTGTGTGTGTGTGTGTGTGTGTGTGTGTGTGTGTGTGTGCGCGTGCATGAGCACATACTCTTATAATACCACTAAACTGTAATTAACTTAGGACTTGCTGAAAGGAAGACTCTTTGGTCCACATATGCCCGTGTCGTTTGGATCTAACAAAAAGAGAACTCAAATGTGGAAGCTTTATTATAATGGATGACCTTAGAAAGGGTCATAAATCTGCTTCCTGAGCTAGAGTTAAATCTAGGCACTTAGAGACCATGCGCCGCCACCCTCCTCCCCCATGTTCTCATCTAACACGGAGAACACCCCTCGCCACTTCCATCTCTTCAGGTCATCTTTAGCATGCAGTGTAAATACCACCCTATTACTCCTCCTTTGGTATAGCCCAGATATTTTGTCTCTTAGAAACCACAGCATTTCTGTATTCCTGGAAATGTAGAAAGAAACAATAGCATTAGAAAGCAATGGATGATGGTCTAGAAAAGATCTTATCTCAGACTTTTAAATACCCACTGGCAGTGTCAAGACAGGAGGGAGACTTGCCGGGCCCTTTAATACATTTACTGGGTAAATAGTAAATGCTTGCAGTTCCTGACTTAATCAGAATGAAGTTCATTAGGATAAAGAGCTGTGCCCTTTGGTCCTATTTGCATTAAGCAAGCTCCTAATTTCATTTAATTTCACTCACATCTCTGAAAGGAATTATAGGCTGTAAGGCAGGCCAAGAAGGGGGCAAGGGAAATTAGCAAAGATATTCACCAGGACAGATAAAGAGGAGAGGAGGTGGTGGGTTCCCACTAGACCCAAGGGACTGATGCTCCCTTATCATCCCAAGACTAGGCCAGACATTTAACTTCTTGTTTTTAACTTTTAACTGTGTCAGTCTCTCTCCCTGGGTTTGAAAACATGTTATCAGGTCATCGAAACCTTTTATGAAACATCTCAAACTTGTATGAGCATGAGCTCGTGAAGGTACATTCTATTTGATTCGGGAACTAAATATTTTAAGGCTTTTTTTTTTTTTTAATAGCAGGACTTGACTGAAAGCCCAGAGGAGAGATTGTTATCTCTACACAGATGCTAACTTGGTTTCACTTATGGAAGTCCAGGGTAAGGTTAAAACTGCTTCCAGTTTTAACGCAGCTGGGAATGTGTGGCTCTGTTAGAGGGCTCACCTAATATGCCCAAGGCCCTGGGCCCTGGCTTCAATCCTCAAGTAAGGGAGGCAGGTAGAAAAGTTTCTGTAGATATTATTTATGTCTTGGAATGTTAACTCCATCAGTAGGGTAGTATTATTTATCAAATATCTGGCATTTGAATATGTAAAAGGTGACTGTGTACCTCTTTAGTTTGGTTTTAGTTCATTTGGAGAAATCAAGTATAACATCACGACATCCCACCCCCATTTGCCACTGCAGGCTGCAACCGGACGGAGAGAAAAATAATAAAAGTCCTTAACCAGAAGTACCCGCCCAAGGTCATTTGGGATTTTTTTTTTTTTTTTGATGTACGCCAGCTAGAAAAAATCTGGGCATCTCGGTGGGAATGTGGGTAAATGATGTCATTGCACAGAATTAGGAGCAGACAGAGGAAATGGAGCCAGATCCTGCAGGGGGTAGCACTGAATCCAGGAATTGGGTATGAAAGGCTCTGACTGCACTTGAGAGCATGAAAAGCATTAACTGGGAAGCCAACCCATTTCTAGGACTTGGCTAAGAAGATAATGGCATTGCTGAGCGGAGATGCGGGCTGGGAGCCGACGTTCTGACACTAAAATACTGAGCTGTAGCAGACGCTGGGCTTGAGGAGCAAGACTCCCACAGGAGACTTGGTGTGACTGTGGAGCGATGTCATCTGTGGGCTGTAATCAGTAGGAGCAAAGCTGCACGTTGAGCACGTTTTCTCCTGGATTTCATCCTTGGCGACGGATCCAGACCGCAGCCTCCAAGATCTGTTACAGAAATAAACAGCTGGGAGACAACAACCAAAACAGCAACACGGGCTGAGCAGGCGGGAGCCAAAGCTCCGCCCCTGCTAGTCTCCAACCAATCAGAAGCCTGTTGCCGGGGTCCTGTGTTGGGCAGCCTGACGTTCCCATAGAGACCAAAGAACATTACACACTAAACACTGGCGGCGTTGACGTCTCTGCGTTTTATCCAGGAGACGACAGCGCAAACGTCATCCCTCCCTCCCTCCTCGCCTCCCCGCCCTCCCTCTGCGCCAGGGGCGGAGGAGCGTCGCCGTCACGTGTTGTCAGCTGGGCGGGAGACCTGGTGGGCGGGGCCTGTTGTCATGACTGCCGAGGCTGCTGTTGTTGTTTGGAGCTGTAATTAGAAAGTGCTGAGGCGGCAGTGGAGCCAGAACAGATTCTGGAACAGTGTCTACCGCCCCCGGGCCAGCGAGGGTTCCCCAGCCCTGGGAAAGCCAGGACACCCCCTAGGCTGTCCCAGCACGCCTCAGCCTCAGGTCCTGAGCCAAGATCTGTCTGTGAGCCTGGGACTCCAGACTGAGGCCAAACCTAGACCACTCCCTCCACCCTCAGTGGACCACAACTGTCTGGGTGACCTTCCTAACCACTTCTCCTCAGACAGTAGACCACAGAATAGTCACTAACCAAACTACCTTGCCCAGGAGGCTAAAATCAAACCCAGCTTAGAGAACTATCACGATTGGAATCAACCCCAGAGTCAAGGGAAATCAGAAGAAAAGCTATAATATTGCCTTTCATATAGCAGAACTTGAGGCATTCGTTCTGTGGAACTCTGGTTGAAGGCCTGGGAGAAGGGATGCCTAAATGACCCCACTTGAAGGGAGAGGACACTTAGAAGTCCCTGAGAACTGTGACTTGCAAAGTTGAGAAAGTCCTGAAAATTTTAGATCAACAACTGAAGCTTAATTCTGTCTTAATGAGACAAGCCAGCCAAACATGAGGAACTTTTGTGATCTTGTTCTCTTTTTTTTTCCCCCTTGGCCCAGCTCTGGAAACAGTTGCAGAAAGATTAAAGCAGCAAAGAAACTAAAGAAACAGAGTAAAGGGCTGAGCTGCCCACGGTAGCAACCCCTAAACAGAATGCAAGTGCTGGGTAATAAGACATGGATGAAGTGCTCAGGACTCTACATAATCACAATCTAGATTTAAATTGTGCCTTATGGGGCTGGGGAGTCAAAACGGAGATTACTCATTGGAATTCAAAACAATCATTGTAGGGCATGGGGTGCGCTCCTGTAATCCCAGAGTGTAAACGGAGCAGGCACATTTCCAGTTCAAGGAGCCCTGGCAATACAGCAAGACTCAAACTCAAAACAACACCCAAAACGTAAGCAGGCGGGTGAGAATAGGAGAGTGTGCTTTAGATGTATAGGAGTTCGTGAAAACCAGTGGCGTTTGGAAGTAGTCTGGAATTCTTCCGTTCCTCCTCCAACACATCTTTGACCAATCAGCATCTCAGGGTTTCCTGGTCTCTCACTGAGCGCCCAATAGACATTTAAGCACCTATCCACAAAGGGAGCCCATCCCCCATCCTCACCATGCAGTGGATGGTGCTTCCTCCCATCCTCTTTCTCCATCCTCCGACCCACCTATTCCTCATTTCCTTGGCACTCTTCTCTAAACAGCTCTCCTTCCCTTCCCTTCCCTTCCCTTCCCTTCCCTTCCCTTCCCTTCCCTTCCCTTCCCTTCCTATTCTATTGCCTCTCTATAGGTCTCTACTTACCAACCGGCCCCTCTAAACTCTTGTCCTATCTACCCTCCCCAAGAATTTAAAAAAAAGGAAAAAAAAAGTCTCTGCTTTAATTCGCCAAGGCAGCATTTTAGAACTCTTGTCCGGTTCCAAACAGGAGAAGTATTGTAAGTGGAACAAACCTTCCCTTGTACTTAAACACCAAGATAATATTAAGACATAGCCCGGCAAGGGCTGTTTCTTATAGGAGTCTAGGCAAGGCAGCAACCTACCCATTCTGTCGTTCTCAGGGATGCGATGGTCATTTCTACTTTATCCAACCAGGGATCAGGCTAGACCTCCCTGGGCATCATTTGGCACCTTGCCTTCTTTGTTCCACCTAGAACATAAGGCAGAGGCAAGATAGAACCGCAAGTTCAGGTCTGTGGAAAGGCCTGGCTGGTAGGTAGATTATTAGATTGAGTCACTTCTGGGCTTGGAAATGAAGTATTTGTGTTTTGTTCCATGTGAAAAAGAGCAGATGAGATTCCCCTGTGGGCAACAACAACAACAAAAAATCTTACAATCATTATTCCAAGAAAATCGTGGCTAGGTTAGAATAACAGTTTCCTGAATGATTCTCTCTCAAAAGCTCTTCTCTAATTCTTCCTGCCAATCAAGGACTTAGCAAGGCGCCCACAGAGTCAGGAGAGAAGATATAGCTAGTATTTTTCATGAGATAGGACAGTGTGTTCTCAAGTTGTTACATTGTATCGCTCTAACGCCCCTGAGAAGAAGACCGTTTGTTGTCCACTTTGACAATGGAAGAAACTGAGGTTGAGGCTCAGGTAGTTAAACAACATGCCAAGGATGCAGGATTTGCAAAGAATCAGGCTCCTGGGCCAGACGCTCCTTTTCAGACCTTTTACCCATCCCCCCTCCCCCCCCCAGCTGTGGAAGGTGCTTCCTCCCGAATCATTCATTTGTAAGTGTTCCTCTCCACCCGGAAGTTCTCATCCCTTGCCCAAACTTACTAACATGAAACGGGGGTGGGGGGGTGTTTGAAGATTGTTTATGAGATTTGTTAGACTATCTGGAAAAGGCGCTGACATCAGGAAGTAAGAAGGAGCGTCCATCCTTGCCTCTTGGAACTAACCTACATTTCCTCCTTGGCTCAGGATCCAAGAGAGCAAAGAGAGACGTGCCCCAGGGCACACAGCAGAAAGGCTTGGGCGGTTTGAGGAGTCTGACCTGCTCTGGGCTAGGGAGTTCAGAGCTACCCAGAGTACTCTATTATCATTTATCTGAAGCTGTCCTTCAGGACTGGCCCCTCCTTCTTCTCCCCATGCCTGACCTGGCATAGAAGAACGTCCAACACAGATGCCTCCCAACCTCAGATGCCTTTAGGATTCGAATGCATTTGAAGAGTTCTCTCCTTGACAAGCTGTATTTGTCAAGTGGGTCTGGTAGGAAGGGCATTTCCTAATGATCCAGGACTTGGAGGAAGAAGAGACCCTTCTCCCTCCCCACCTTGGCAAGCAGTTCCTTGAGCAAGGCTTGTGGGTGGCAATGAGTACAGACAAGCTGCGGGATTTCTTGCTGGGCAGGAATGCCCAAGGGCCACACCTTCAGCCCTCAGAGCTTCTCGTGTCTGGACCTGTGATGGGGGTGGCTGTACCAGGGAGTGTGTTGTCCGGTGTCTGACTCCAACAACCGGTTTACTGTGATGATTCTATTTGTGTTCCCAGTGTTCTGTTTGACTTGGTAGCGGGGCGGGTGAGGAAGGGGGGCGGGCAGCAGGTTCACTCCAGTTTGTACTGGGTGGTTCCTGCAGCCACACCCAGGCATTAAAGCAGGTCCAGGCACTGGTGCTGGGGATGCCTTTCCTGGGGGCCCCCATGTGCAAAAGCAAGGTGTGGGAAGTATTTCCTTTTGCTGGGTTAGCTAGGCGTGGCTGGCATTTCACCTATTCCTGTATTACTAACATCACTCAGATTCAGGCCAAAGGGCAGACCTACCAGATTCATGACACTCTTGAGACCCTGGATTCGGGGATGGGTAGTCAAATTCATCTGGGCTAGATTATCCTATATTATTACCCAGAGGCACCTTAGTCCTTGCTTCTAAAATAACAAAACAAAACAAACAAACAAAAAGCCCCAAAGCCAAAAAAACAAAAAACAAAAAACAAAAACAGCAACAAAAACTCCACATAGTGACACATTTGTAATCAAACAGTAGGAAGGAAGGAGGCTGAGGCAGGAGAATTACCACAAGTTCAAGATCAGCCTGAGCTACATGAGACAATGTCTCAAAAACCAAAATAGAAACATTCATTCATTCATTCATTAAAGTCAAGTCAAATAAAACAAAAATCTAACATCTGACATTTGTGCTTTATTTGGGGGAATGGTTGTCCCCCAAGAAGTGTGGGTTTAGCATATATTCCTTTTAAACAAGGTAAAGACATTTAAAGAGAGCAATCTTCGAGGTCAATTAGACTGAGGATTTTCCTCCTTCTTTCTGAGTGGCTCTGTCTAGAGTGGAACTCTCCGGCCTATGGGGCAACAACCGGTAGTCAGTGAACTCCCATATTCCAGGCAGCTGTTCCCTGGTCTGCAGCTGTTGCTCTGTGTCTGAGTGTTGGATTTTTTTTTTTTTTTTTTGGTTTTTCAAGACAGGGTTTCTCTGTGTAGCCCTGGCTGTCCTGGAACTCACTTTGTAGACCAGGCTGGCCTCGAACTCAGAAATCCGCCTGCCTCTGCCTCCCAAGTGCTGGGATTAAAGGCGTGCGCCACCACCGCCCGGCTGAGTGTTGGATTTTAAAGACAAGGTTTCTAGCTCAGGCTGGCCCCAAACTCACTGTGTAGCCAAAAATGTTGAAGTCTTGCTGTCTCCCAAGTGTATCTATCTTCCAGACATGGACCACTATTCCCAACTAACCAGACAGGATTCTAGACATTTTTGTAAAAATTCACTGATACCCCCAAATAACCTAAAGAGATGAGTAGGTGAATACTGTTATCATCATCACATTATATAGATGAGAAATGGACAGAGAAGTCAAGAAAACTGCCAAATATCACACACTTCTATGCGACCACAGCAGTCTTGGACAGAGGGCATCTGGTCCAGGATCCATGACTTTCCCATAGTGCTCCTGCAGGGTCATATTGTGCTAGGGTAGCTACACTGATCCAGACATTATTTCCCACTCCATCATACCCACAAGCGATTTCTCAGGTTCCTACATCAATTTTGGAAAGAACCTTCTTGCTGTGAGCCCTGGAGTGGCCTTTCTGAAGTGCACGAATTCCCTGGCTGAAGGTGACGGTCCTGGTCACCAGATGAGCAAAAGGATCTTCGGAAGGGCATCAGTTCAAATGAGCTTCTCACCTGTGTCACAGACAGGAACAAAGCCCACACAATGACACTCAGGCTTGTCATGAATGAGCATTTTGCCCAAGAGGTAGGTGTGTAACTCCCAGGGGCTCCTTGACACGCTAGGGACTGGCAGAGTCAGGGTGGGGGTGCCTGGTGGAACCCAGCATGCTGGGCTGGCAAGACTGCAGAAAGCCCTTCCCTGAGGAAAGTAGCCCCGACTCAGACACCTGGGTGATGAAACCACTTCCTTTCCAAGAGTGTCTGGCAGGGCTACAGGCTTTGTTCCTGAGGTCACTCCCTACCCGGATATGATAATATATATTGTGGGCTTGAGACAGTTAGAACCTTCTCAATGAGAGACCAGGGTAGGTAATTATATCACCTACAGTAACCAAGCCTGTGGAGTCCTTAAGGTGGCTGATGTAGATTAATTCTTAAGTAATCTATGGAGTATATTTGCTTATAATCCCATTTGACTGGGGAAGAAGTAGAGACTGAAAATATAACCTTCCCAAGTCAATACAAGCAAGGGCAAAGTCCAAACTCACTTTGACTTCCTGGAGTATACTCAACTTCCCTCAGAGTCAAGGAAGATGATGTGGAACCAAGGGAAAGTCTGTCAACATTTCTATACCGACATGAGGATTCAAGGCCTCAAAGTTCAGTTGACTGGAAATCCTTGGAACCCATGCATACAGAATGCCATCTGCTAGGCACCCAGGTTCCAAGCAACCACTTTAGAAGTTCATAGGTTAGAGGTGGCTTCAGTAAGCCCATGGTCTGCTATAAGTCTCAGAATGGCTTGGAGCTTGACTGACTCAACAGAATGAAAAAAGGTTGGAGACAGAGAGCTGGTATATTAAGCAGGTGATCTTATCTCTGGGCGTTTGTCTGGACATCTTGTTCATCTGGGCTTCAATAGCTGGACAAGCACCTTTCAAGACTAAAGACTATGACCTTACCTTTCTTCTTTATCACCCATTCCTTGTTCCCCATCTCCAATATATATATATTGGAACTTCTTGTGTGGACCAGGCTGGCTTTTAACTCACCGAAATCCTCCTGCCTCATTCTCCTTTCTATTTCTTATCCTAGACTTCTCCTTTGCCCTGTTCCTCACCCCCTGGGTTCAAATCCTAGCTCAAAGAACCAGAGATGTAACAACCTACCACCACAGTACTGGTGCCTGATCTCTGTGGAGTACCCACCTCTATACCCATTAACACTAAAAAGAAGGTACTAGAGTATAATGGTTAGTGCTGTCAAGTTGACAGAATCTAGAACCACTCTGACACAGGAATCTGTGGGAGATTATCTTGATTGTATTAATTAGTGTAGGAAGACTCAGTTTAATTATGGGTAAGACTATCCCTTAGACTCTTTAAAGAAGAAGAGGACAATGAATACATTATTTATAAACGGTTAATTTTCCAAATTTTCATTACTTTGTGTCTATCTCATGTATAAGATTAGAAGATCTATATATCTTAACCTCTTATTACTATGATTTAAAAAAAATTCAACTCTTACCAAAGCAACTTAAGGAAGGAATGATTTATTTTGACTCATAATTCAAGGCTGTAGTCCTTCACGGTAGGGGAAGTTAGGAAGGCAGGAACTTAAGACAGCTGATGAATTACATTTCATCTGCAATCAGAACTGGAGAGATGGCTCAATGGTTAAGAGCACCGGTTGCTCTTCCAGGGGACCTGGGTTCAATTCCCAGCATCTACATAGAAGCTCATGGCTGTCCAGTTACAGGGAATCTGACATTTCATCTATAATCAAGAAACAGTAGATAATGAATGCAGGTGTTCAGCTGGTTCTCTCTCTCTCTCTCTCTCTCTCTCTCTCTCTCTCTCTGTTCAGCCCGGGACCCCAAGCGTAAGGAATGACCTCACCCACAACTAAATGAGTCTTCCTATATTAATTAACACAATCAAGATAATCTCCCACAGATTCCTGCTCCAGAGTGGTCCTAAATTCTGTCAAGTTGGCAACACTAACCATTATACCATAGTGCCTTCTTTTGGGGGTTAACAGGTATAGAGGTAGGGGTGCCCCAGTGTGGTGGTGGCGGGGGTCACATCTTTG